>CAJNDT010002635.1:244599-828349 GCA_905221615.1 Symbiodinium sp. CCMP2592 | reverse complement strand
CGTGATTGCGTAATTTTTGCAGGTGCATGCACCTGCAAAAAATGACGCAATCACGCATCTATGTGTATACATATATATATAATGAATATATATGTAAATAAATATATGTATATATATATATATGTATATATCTATATACATATATACATATATCTCATTTCTTCTGCTCTCTTTCTCTTCCACTCTGCAATTTTGCAGTTCCAGCTTGTCGATCAGTGCTGTCATTGTCCATTCGCTGCGTCCGAAAGCAGCTGTGCGGCCCATGAACTTACCTACTCGCAAGGCTGCAAAGGCCATCTTGGTGGCCCGCGAGTTGTACAGGAGCGTAGATCTTGCTCTTCTCGAGGCCTCAGGAAACCTAGCTCCCGCAAGATCCTTGAGGTTTAAGAAGGTTCGGCGGTTTCTGAGTTGGACAAGCAAGTTTTGCGCACGTCGGTTCTACACGTTGGGCACGTTGACACTAGCTGTGCGACTATTGGTGACAAAGCACGGCGTTGTGCCTCCGCTGGCTGGTAATTTCGACATCAATTCGTGGGTGACGGACCAGTCCAGAGTATTGCATAAGCTTATCCGAAGATCTGTTAAGAACAGTTGGGAGCGCGCGAACCGTGCCATGGCCTTGAATCCGGATGAGCTGGAGACGCAAGTTCAGGTCGGTAAAACTTAATCTCAACGGTGTGTATCTTTGATGCTGCCATGTGCAGGCTTGGGGTGCGGATGAGCTGGAGATGCCAGTTCAGGTCGGTAAAGCTTAATCTCAAGACTGTGTATGCTTCATGCTGCCATGTGCAGGATTGGGGTGCTCCCGTTGAAGCGCCACCACTTCGACGCCTGGGGGAGAACTGGCTTCAATCATTTTTGATGTGTGGCATGTTCATGGTGCTTGAATCAGCTGATAAAGGCTGTCAAGATGGAAGTGACAGATGACCTGGACGGAGAGGCCGTCAATTGTTGCGCCCGCCTAGGAAGTTTACATGCGTAGAAAATGATGATCAGGAGTGGGATCCAACTCAAGATCAAGGAGACGACGGCGAGGCTATAGGGTGTTTACTCAAATTCAGTACATGTGCCTCTTCGTGTGCAAATCTTTACACATGTTGTGCGTAAAGCTGCCTTTGTGCTCTAGCATTCTGCGGGTTAGGGTTTCGGATTTTAAGGCTCAGGGTTGTGGGGCTTTAGCAGTTTAGGGTTCCAGGTTTCGGGTTTTGAGGTTTAAGGTTTATATAGAGTCTAGGGAGAGAAAGAGAGAGAAACAAAATTCCAGGATGAAGCTGATGATGCAAAGCCGCCCATGTGGCCTGAAGATGAGGCTACGGTTACTTCCTCAGAGTCAGTGTTGAGTTCCAGTGCCACATGTTGACATGATTCTAAATTCTAAGGATGAAGATAGTGTTGAGGGTGGAGAAGAGGAGTGGGCCTCCTCCTCAGTGAGTCGTTTCGCTTCATGAAGCCCTTTGTAACACTATGCACATGTATGTAAGGGTGAAGGTGACACGGTTGAAGAGGCCGGATTCACCAATCATGCTTCAGCTGTTTCTTGCATTGCGTGTGCAGGAGCCCACTGATCCCACAGCAGCTGAGCACTGGCCCGAGGAAGAGGCCGATACATTGCTTGGCCAACGAACGTTTGTTAACCCACCCATTTGGAGTGCGTGTACAGGAGCCCGCCACAGTAGCTCAGCACCGGCCCGAGGAGGAGACCCATGCATTGCTTAGCCAACGAGCGTTTTACAACCCACCATTTGTGAGTGCGTGCGCAGGAGCCTGCCACTGAGCACTGGTTCGAGGAGGCCGGTGCATTGTTCAGCCAGCGAGCCTTTTCAATACCCCATTAGTGGTCAGGAGCCTACCACTGCAGCGGAGTACTGGTCCGAGGAGGCCGATGCAGTCTGTAGCCAGCAAACGTTTTGCAACACACACCATTTCTCGTCAGGAGCCCACTGCAGCACCGGATTGCTGGTCCGAGAAGGGTGGCACCGAGTATGAGGTTGGGTTTGAGTTTACTGGTGTGAAGCAAAGCTATAGAATGACATTGGCAGGACGAAGATTGGTGTGGTTCTTCGTGGATCGGGGTCGAGGTCGTATACCCACCGACTCGTGTGCGCTTATCACTCGCTTTTCTGCCAGGACGCGGAAGACAAATGGACTGACACGAAGCACCAGGCTGGGTTTTACTTGAGACTTGAGTATGTGTCTGTATGTGGATATTCATATACATACATACATACATACAGACAGACATACATACATATTGCAAACGGGTCTATGTGAAGCCGGCAGGATGATGCAGATGGCAATGCCACTGGATGGGAGGCCGACGACTCTTTCGAGCAACAAAGATCCAGTGTAGGAGAGAGGTAGAAGTAGAGATCGAGGTAGAGATAGAGAGAGAGATAGAGAGAGGGAAGAGAGGGATCGCAGAGAGGGGGAGACCGAATTCAAGGAGGTCCCAACTGCATTGCAATGAACATGTCGTGCTAGGCTGCAGCAGCCGATTTTTGGGAGGACGAGGAGGAGGGGGAAGAGGCGTGGAGCAAGGCCTGGTTGCAAGCTGCGAAGAGAAAGAGAGATAGAGAGAGAGAGAGAGAGAGAGAGAGAGAGAGGGGGAGCGGGCTGTACAAGCCCGACTTAGCTGGCACCCCGCAGGATCCGGATTTGGCGGCTGAAACAGCCGAGTTTTGCAACGAGGATGAGCACGAGGCTAGTTTTGAACTGTGAGCAAGAGGGGAACCAGCCCAACTTCGCTGGCACCCCGCAGGCAGCCGATTGGCGCGAGAATGACGAGGGCAAGGCCGGGCTGGCTTTGCACGGCCTGAAGCTAGTTACGAGCTGTGAATGAGGGCAAGCATTCAGCAGGCTGCTGATGATGTTGCGTCCGATGCGACGACCAGGGTCCTGGGAGATCATAAGGTCGGGAGCGGTCCTCGTGCAGTGCTGCAGTGCTTTGGAGACTGGGCGATTCGTACTTTTGCGCAGGACGACGAGCGGTTTGGTGCTGATGAGGATGGCGCCGATGCAGCTCGATGAGAATACTCGCTCTGCGTGGTTGTGCGTGTGTGTTGCGCGGTTGGTTTGTGTGTGTGTGTGTGGTGCTTGCGGTTGCTTGCTTGGTTGTGCTGCGGTGTTCAGGACCCAACTGCCGGCGATCGACCTTTCGTCGGTGGAAACCGCACGGTGGAGGTCCCTGTTTCTCGGCTTCGGATTTGTTTGCAGTTTGTGGTTCTTACTGGTCTGCCCTGTCTGACCAGGACCCATGGATCGAGAAGGAGTCGGAGAAGGCTTTAGGACCCAGCTTGGAAGCAGAGGCGAGGTCCATGTGTGCCGTGGGAAAACACCAAGCATTGAATCCGACATCGCAAAGACTCCTAGCAGCATCAAAACTTGCCTTGAGCAAGGAAGACAAAGGCAAGCCCAAAAAAAGCACACCGAAAGCGAAAGCAAAGGGCAAAGCAAAGGCCAAGACGAAAGCTGCAGCAGCAACAAAGAAGAAGACAAAGGGCAAGGTGGCTTCAACTGCTCACCCGGACAGCGTTACCTACATGACTGCGAAGAAAAACTTTCTGGATAAGTATCTTGGCAGGATGTGACATGCATGGGATTGCATGGGTACCTTGTTTCCGAAACGCATTCGGTACTCGTCATATTCAGGCAGACCGACATGCCGCACAAAGACAAGGAGAAGGCATGGAAGGAGTCCCAGGAGTACCAGGAGGTTATCGCCACTTTGGATCCCCGCCAGGTGACTTGGCATAGAGGTTGAGGCAGCTTTGGGTATTGATTGTGGTGGCCGATGAACTGAGCAACTTAGGTCAAGAAGCGCAAGTACTAGATGTATCAGGAGATGCTACCGCAGGGATTTTGATCCGATGCTAGCAACAAGGATGCTGCCTTTGTTAAAAGAGCGTGGGTGAGAATGCAGCGCAGACCATCTTTTAGCAGAAGTGTTGTGTCCAGACTTGTTGTGTTGCTCAGTGTTGTTGGGGCTTACGGCTCAGATCAGAATCATGGTACCGTTTTGATAAGCCGAGATTAATATGGCTGGTACAGAAACTTGAAGCACAAACTGCTCTCTAAATCAAGGCAGCAACCAGAAGAACACAATATAGCGCGGCACAATGTAGCGCACCACCATGACACTGCTTGCACGGCACAGCACGGCACATCAGCGCGGCAATGGCAGAAAAAGAAGAAGAAGAAGAAGAGAAGCCAGAACGGAAGTCGAGGAGCGGCAAATCCGGCAAATCGAACTGGCCGACAAGAGCGACAACAACTCCAACCGAAGCGAATGCTTCTGGTGCCGATAAGCCGGCGCCGAAAAAAAAAACAAGAATAGCAAAGAATGCACTTGATGGTGACAAACCGGAGATGAAGACGATATGGACGCAAACACCCGTGTGGGCCCGTGAACTTACTCCGTGCAATGACGACGACGTCAATGTCTATGCCTTGGAGACCTTTTCTACTGAGAGAGAGGGCTGGGGACATTATTACAAGATGGTGGACATGGACAAAGACATGGTCTGCGATGATGGCCGAGGGCTCAAACTGGTGTGAGTGCACACTTCTGGGCTCACAGTTTCATTGCTTGCCACCTTAGGGTTCAGACTTGTTTGCGGTCGCGAATGGAAGCGGCTCAGGAGTGTCCTTGAGGACGGTCATGCAGGGGAGGTATCTTGTTTTGCTGATAAATCATTTTTGTCTTATGCAGGAGATCGACGACGACGACCTCTAGTGACTGTCGTGCACTCGAATCCCGAGAAACACTGCAAGCAATGTGCACGCACATGCTTAGATCTGTGTGGTGTGTACAGCTACAGAACACCATCTTCGCTGTTCTCAAGTGCTAAGATTCACACGGACGATGCTTTTTTTGAGACACGCTCAGTGGCTTCAACTTGGGCCTCCAGCCGTTTGTGTGCTACAAACAGGTCCAAACTCCGAGTCGGGATTTCACAAACATCGACGAGCCATAAGACATAAGTTCACTCAGGCTGCCCAGGTACCCTGCCCAAAACCTAGATTACCTCGTTGCTGCGACGGCGCATCTTTAGATGTGCAATGAAATTTTCCAACTTGGCGCTGGTGCTCACCTCTCTGCTGGCCAGCCGGTCTCTCAGCTTTTGCTGTCCTAAAAGCGGTCTGTCACATGCCATATAACCTCTTTGTGTGACCATGCATGAGCTCCTTGGGTTACTTGTTTGCATTGTCGCAACGAAAGAGATATGCATGCAGCTGTCCCACACTTCTGCCTCCGGCTTTTGCTCCTGCTCGCTTTCGATCTCTCTCTCTCTCTCTCCGGTCCGATGCCAGAGGCTTCGGTGAGACGCCGCAGTGCGATGGTGTGGATGTCATCGAACTCTTTTCAGGCTTCTCGACATCCAACTATTGTATTCACACCATTGCATGCATCGGCTGCACAGAGGATCGCGGGTTCTGGCAGAAGGCTGCCAAATGTCGAGTCTCAGGGTCAAGGTGGCCGATGTGCCTCGTCTGACGAGCTGGGAAGCTACCCTGTTACGTTGGGTGATTCCATATGCATGGATTACAGATTTGACGAGGTGAAATATTCGAGGAAATTTGACCTATTGACCACGATTGGATTCCTGACGACGCTACAGCTGGCCGCCGTGCTGCATTAAAGGAGTCTGAAACATCTCAGCTTCTCAGAGCAACTGCAAGCTGAGCTACGCCGATTGGTCAGCAACGGAGTATGCTGGATGGGAGTGCCATGCTCAAGCTGGATCTGGATGCTATTGAGCTGCAAATAGCCGTACACATGTCCATTCTGATACCACTATCAAAACTTCTCTGCCTGCGCTTCTGATATTATAGGAGCCGAGCAACGACGAAGCGCAGCCGTTTGTCAACATCAGGACAGGCATCCAGCAACTCTGCTCGTTCGTTTTGACCACAGCAGCAAAGCCTTGGATCAGGATGCAGGCGCTACAAGAAGGTCAGAGATGCAAACCGCCTCGCTAGACGAGTCTGCTATTTGAACCTCAGACTCAAATTACCTTTCCATGTACTGCTGTGAGTGTGTACAAGTGTGTATGTGTCTATGTGTGTTTGTCGTGCTATCATGCACTTGCCTGGATGCAGGTGTGAGTATCTGTTCCAACGTGGTGTCTACTACGTGATCGAGAATCCAAGTTCATCGCTGGTATTTCGCTACAAGTCCGTCCTTGCAATTCGGCTGCAGTCATTCTCGTCTGCACGGAGCATTAAATGCTGGACTTCTGACAACTACTACAGCCTATAAGCCTCGTCGGTGTCAACCTATAGCTAATACCTCGGGTTTGCGGGCAGCTCTGTAGAGTCGTGGGTTCTGTTCTATCAACAGTTCTTGGTCTTGAGTTCGCATATATTGGGGGTGACCCGACAGAACATAGCATCCTTACGGACTTGCATGCCTTGAAGTCAAAAGGGTGGTGTGGAGCCTGGCTTTGCTGTTAGAGGGAATTATAAACGTTAGGGATCGTGCTTTCAATTGCTGAAATGGTAGGATTGAGATAGCTAACACTAGAACTATTGTACGAGCTTGCAAGGCGTCGGTGCATCGGGTGCTATTAACTACATATAGGAATTTGGGATAAGTGCTTGTAGAAACTAGGGGCTAGTATCTTACCCTCTCAGCTAGAGCAGCTGCATTCATAGTTTTGTTTTTCGGCAGTGGGTGGCCAACACCACCTTGTTTGTGTTTCTATAGTCGGCAATGTTTTCTCACAGACTACACATCGGATCGATGGCATTTGTTGGGTAGTATATTCTTTCGAGCAAACGTTAAGGCCATTAAGCTGTCGTTAACCGGACGTGGCCAACAAATGGGGATCTTGCTTCAAAGTATGTTGGGCCGCCGTACCCTGGTGATAACCCGGCGGAGAAGTCAAGTTTAACTACGGAGGCGGAAATGGCGTAACCATCAGAACCCTGAATCCTTAGAACCGAAAGAAAACCCTAAGATTTATAGTAAGCCGTCTCGCGCACGATGCCAGATTTGAGGCCTGGTTTGAGCTAACGTATTCCAAGTATCATCCACACGTACTGATCGTTGTCCAAAGCTCGCAGATAACCTTGGCTATGATTCGGTTATTAAAGGGGGGTCTGAAGTGCTGAGATCTCATTCGATAATTGGTTTCTTTACCTGGGCTCCGGCTTGGGATCTTGAGTGCAATGCTGCGGTTGCTCTTGCCGGTGCTGTTGTGGGGCAGTGTCTACCCAAGTTCAAATTGATGTTGCATATAGTAATATGTTTAATATGAAAGACTTGGTTGATCTCATGTGAAATTTGAGATCAAGCTCAGCCTGGTGGTTACCTGGCATCCAGAACGAGCATGCATTCTGATGCATGCGCGGCTCTGCAATCTGCACTACAGAAACTACATGCGACGACACATTTGCGTGCGTATAGGCAACTTTTACAGCATGGCGTTTGCATGAGCCCGCAAGGAATCGATCAGGGTTATACATGGCATGTTCACATCGAACCGGGGTGTAAATGAACATAGTTTTCGTGCCTCATGCAAGTTCTTTACCTGGGCTCCGGTTTGGGATCTTGATTTTCGGGCCTTGCGAGCTGCCATAGACCTATCTTTGTGACATACAGCGATTGTCGAGGGATGTGTGTAAGTGGGTCGAAGATCAGTGGCTTGGCTCTTCTTCCACTAAGGGTCTGTCGAATTTAGGCTAGGGGTTGCCATTCTTAATTGCATTGGGTCGAAGAAGTCTGTCGGGTTTAGGCTCGGGGTTGGTATTCTGGTGACGCGAGTAACTGGGTTCGAAGATCTGTGGTTAAGTTCTTTTTCCACAAGTCTGTCGGGTTTAGGCTAGGGGTCGCGAGTAACTGGGTCGAAGATCGGTTTCTTAGCTCTTTTTCCACAAGTCTGTCGGGTTTAGGCTACTTGGAAGGGCAGGGGACTTAGTAAGTAGGTTATAAGTAGGGTTATAATTGGGGTAACTCCATTTAGGGTACTTATAACTCTACTTAAAACCTACTTACTAAGTCCCGTGCCCTTCCAAGTAGGGGTTGGTATTTTGGGTACGCGAGTAACTGGGTCGAAGATCGGTGGCTTAGCTTTGTCGGGTTAACTTGTATAATTCAGGATCGCTTCTTGTGGACCTACCCGTGCAGAGGAGTTTCCATGCAGCATGACAATCGCACTCTATGGGAACGATCCATGCCGTGCGATTACATTAACACACACATATCTAGCTAGGGTAAAGGATGGCTGCGTCCAAGCTCCCGATTCAATTTGAAGCCAGCCAGTCATTGAAAAGCCGCAGCAACCACAGTCGCAAGAGTCCACAAAGTTCCAGGGAAACCTCGGTTCGGGTTCGATGAGGAAAACAATAGACCCCATACAGTTGGAAACCGGATTAAGACCAACCAGTGCTGGGATTCGGTATGTATATATATATATATATACGTATGTATATATATATATATATACATATATTACTTTCAAGGGTTGAGGCTAATTCAACTCTTGGCAGGTTCTACTGGCTTAAGAGGTCATGCCCAAGCAGCGTTGGGAGCAACATCATCGTCACACGTCGCACGCAGGGCTGTTGCAATTTGGATTGAAGGAAAGAGGAATTTCGGGTGGTTTCACACCCTTGCCGCCGAATCCCGACGCAAACGAAGCTGAAAGACTCCCAAATTGCGACGACATGTTTGTGCGACCCCGCAGTCTGAGTTTAAGGTTGGAACGAGGAAGCGATAGACCAAGCGGCATGTCATGCATTGCGTCCTTGTAATAGTCCGACATGCTCTGCTTGATCCATGACAAACATGCGAATCTTCCGGTCCGAGTATCGATTTGGCGGAATACCACTTCGTAATCGAGGAGCTTTGTGGCCTGTAAGTTTGGGATCTGTATTCTTTCAAGTTAAGGGGCTTCAGGATTTCGTGTGCTTAGCGATTGAACCTAGTGGCTTGAAGACTCGGCTTCAAGATTTCTTATTTGGGGAACTGCTGCATTCTGTGCATCTCCGTGCACACGCTTGGTCTTGCTTTGTGAACAAAGTATTTATCAGCATCGCCATTGAACACCACGTATAACCCAAGCCTATCTTCATCCATGCATACCAGGCGATGATCAAACGCCATCGAGCCGAATCTGTGGTTGTATCCCTGGGACAATTCGGTGCGCCGACTCCGAAGCAGGCATCCCTCTTACAGTGTATAGTTGCAGGTTCATAATGCGGCACCGCGCTACACATGTGAGTTCAGGTCGAACTGGTCGGTACAGCACCGTGGCTTATCCATATAGCGGATGCTCAGAGTGCAATCTCGAGGCCCGGAACTGCAAGCTTCATCCCAGACTCTATATAACCCTAAGGCAAAACCCAAACCCGAACAAAGCAGGACGCAACTGCGTAGAATCAAGAGCTTCATGAAGTACGAGACACACCGCCCGTTTCGGGATGCTGCTGGCAAGCAGAGATCGGTGCCTTCGATTGCAGATCGTTTGTTCCAGTTTGGAATCCAATGAGACGTGTGTAGCTTCTCTCGATTACACTGTGCACTCTGAGACCGGTGGGAAACACCTATCTGATACAGCGCAGTATCCTGGTCGATTCGGCATGCGTGCTGCTAGCAAAGCATTAATGTTCTTCTCGTGGCCACGTCACACGACCGGCATGCCCACCTCGATAGAGCCTCCAGGTTGGCGCCATCATCAAGCAATTCCTGGACGAGCTTCCAGAACATCAAATATTCGTGAAGGACGACCAGGGATGTGTCTTTCAGGACACACAGGACGGCTGTGATTCTGATAGCGGGCTAGATGAGATTTTGAATGGGCCGGAAGGCTAGGAGGTTCAGCACCACATGCCCAGCAAACTCTATATTACTCTATATGCAAAACCTACCTCCTTGGATTCCAACTGCGCAAAGCAGTTAGTGGATGTCGTGGACTGCAAGCCTGCCTGGAAAAGCAGATTCTTATTCTTTTCTCTTGGTACCGTTCAAGCTCGTGCAAATATACACATGTGCACCCACGTTGTTCCCAGCACCATTGCACGCATGCCCCCCTCCACCCCCCCACCCCCGCACCCACCCACCCACCCACCCACCCACCCCCACCCACCCACGCACCCACCCACCCACCCACCCACCCACCCACCCTCCACCCTCCATTGTAGATATATACATACAAAAGTATATATACATATGGTCCTATACCCCAACCTACTTGTACCTGTACCTACCTATACCTACCTATACCTGCTTTCCTACCTACCCACTATATACCGCACACATGCGTATCTGTACTGGTCTTATAGCTACCTACACTAGCTCTAAAACCCACCTATACCTACCTACGGTTGTGCTCCTTTATCTATGTTTGCTAGTGTGCATGTGTACATGTATAGGTATGCATGCGTGGATGGATGTAGTGTGTGAATGCTTGCGTGCCCCCATGGTTGCCACGGGTACAAATCTGTCGTATATAGAAACCATGGAATGATTATCCCGGATGCACCAGCAGTTCTAGGAAGTTTGAATCCGAGGACATGACCGTGTAGTTGCGTGTACGTGCGGGTTTGGGGGCACCGGGGTCAGATCCCAAATTCTTGGAAGCCGGCCGGAGCGTGTATTTGCGTGTATTTGCGTGTCAGTGGCTCTATATGAGCCCTAAAAACGTGTATCTGCGTGTACCTCCAAAACCAGGCTGAACACAAACCTTTGGGTCGCCGTGTCAATTCGTGTATCCTGCTGTTGCCAACTCATGGTCGCCGATCCGAGATTCCTGGCAGTTGTGCTCGATTTAAAGTAGTGATCGATCGCATCCCCGCTGGTTGGAAAGACCCCATGGCTCCGACGAAAGCAAACTTCAGGTGGCCCTCCAACCCTTCGTCTTCCGAGGAGTGGGTTTGGAGGCCTCGAGATGGGCTACCAAACGGGGTATGGGTTCTTAAGGCCGCCCTTAGGGAAGAGGATGCAAGCGAAGAAGGCCGAGGCAAGGGAAAGTCAAAGGGACAGGTAAGTGGAGCCAGAGAAGTGAAGGGCAAAGGAAAGGGAAGTGAAGCCAAAGGAGACAAGGGCAAAGGAAAGGGAAGTGAAGCCAAAGGAGAGAAGGGCAAAGGAAAGGGAAGTGAAGCCAAAGGAGAGAAGGGCAAGGGAAAGGCAAGTGAAACGGAAGAAGAAAGCAAAGGAAAAGGACAGCTTGCCAAAGGAAAGCATGGCTTAGGCCCGATCAAATATTCGGTTTGGTGAGTGTTTACCACGTGTTTGCAGAGTGCCTTGAAACTTGCGGTTTGAGCCTATAGAGATTCGAAAACAGGCAAAGGAGAGGGAAAGACTGCCCTTAACACAAAGGGTGACAAAGGCAAGGGCAAGAGTGCCGAGGCTGACCACCCAAGCAACAACGCTGCCGAAGCCACACTCACAGAGGGTGACAAAGGAAAGGGAAAGGGAAAGAAGGGCCAGAGCACCAAGGGCTGCGCGGGAAAAGGAAAGGAGACACCAAGCACCGAGGCTGACAAAGGAAAGGGAACGAAGGGCAAGGGAAAGGGAAAGGCTGCCCCAAGCGCCGACGAAAAGGCAAAGGAGTCGCCAAGCACCGAGGCTGGAATCCCTGGAAAGGGAAAGGGAAAGGAGGCCCCAAGCTCTGAGGTTGGAAAAGGAAAGGGAAAGGGCAAGGCGGCCCCAAGCGCCGCGGCTGGAAAAGGAAAGGGAAAGGAGGCCCCGAGCACCGAGCCTGGAAAAGGAAAGGGAAAGGCGGCCCCAGTAAAAGGAAAGGGAAAGGAGCCCTCAAGCACCGAGGCTGGAAAAGGAAAGGGAAAGGAGACCCCAAGCACCGAGGCTGGAAAGGCAAAGGGAAAGGCCGCCCCGAGCACCGAGGCTGGAAAAGGAAAGGGAAAGGCGGCAGTAAAAGGAAAGGGAAAGGAGCCCTCAAGCACCGAGGTTGGAAAGAGAAAGGAGGCCCCAAGCACCGAGACCGAAAAGGGAACGGGAAAGAAGGCCCCAAAGACCCAGGCTGAGACAGGCAAGGGAAAAGGACACCCAAGCGTCGAGGCTGGCAAAGGGAAGGGAAAGGAGGCAAGCACCGAGGGTTGCACGGGAAAGGGAAAGATTTTCCCTGGGGGGAAAGATTAAAATTATCCCTGGCACCGAGGTTCACACAGGCAAGGGAAAGAACGGCGCGGGAAAGAGCAAGGCCAGATGCTCCGGGTTATCATTCCGAAAATATCACCCAATGTAGTTTCTTGGAGGATCGAATGCCTACCGATGCCACTGTCGAGTGCTCATTAGACACGATATCACAGTCCATGGTGTGTGACCTGAGTGCATGTGACATGAGCATAGTAGATCTACCGGTTTTTATGTATGTCATATCTACCCACCGCTCTAGGTCGGAAGCCCTGCGGAGATCTCTACACCCCCGGCGAAGCGGCGGCGATTGGATGATGTGGCCTCTGCTGAGAAGTCTTCTGAGAAGGTATCTTCGCTTCGGGATTTGAGCCGTGAGTGCTTCAGCAACCTGACAAAGGATGCTTTCGTGTGCCCCCTCACCGTCTTGGAAGAAAAGTTTCCCTATGCCTGGGTTGGCGATGATGTCCGCATTCGCAAGAAGAACATTGAAAGCCACCCCATCTTCCAGGATTACATGGAGCACAACAAGACTCTCCAAAGCCCCTTCCAGTGGGAGATGTGTACCAATGATTGTATTCCGCACCTGCAGAACTACAACAACTTCCTGCTGCAGCTGCTGAACCCGAAGCCTGGCACCCTGAGCCGACGTGACACAGGCCGGCAATCTTGCTGCTTTTACAGTTGTCTAACAAACCATACGACCGCCCCCCCCCCCCTTCCCTCGCCCCCCCCCCCGACCTGCCCCCCAACACACCCCCCACTCCCAAAATACAATCGCGCACGCCCGCATTCACCCACACTCATACCCCGCCCAGCCCATACCCATACCCCTATATTTACCTGTTCCCAGAGCATTATATGCCTGTGCCCAAAACCGATACCCGTTCTTACACCCTTGCATCCAGGCCTCAGCACCACGAGTGCGAGCCCGACACTGCCAGCATCCTCGCCGAGCCCCTCGGAGCCACCGCCACGGTCCTGGGCTGAGAATTTAAATTCGGGCCAAGCTCTATCGACTCTATCGGTTCCTAATTCCAGGCCGACGAGAATGCCGAGACAGTTGTCATCCCTCACCGTCACGAGCAACGGTGACGGCGCGACGGAAGTTGGGCCTCTGGGGTTGAAAGATGAGAAAGGTCAGGTGAAAAGGGTCAAGGTGCTGTCGCCTGAGGAGAAAGAGGCCATAAAGGCCGGGTTTAAGCTGCATCAAGAGCATGACGAAGATCTTATCATGCACGATGGTCGGTCTGCAGGCCATGACCCACCCCAACCAGATGGATGCAGGGGAGCGGAAGCGTCAGAACGAAGCACTCCGACGCAAGTTGCTCGGTGGAGGCCGATCACGTTTCAGCCACTCAACATAGAACCACTAATTTATCCCTGACCATTGCAGGACTCAAGCCGGGACTCCTCGAAAAGTATCAGAACTGCAGCGGCACCACACAGAAGCCAGCACCTCAATCGGGCTGTCATGCAACACAGAAGCCCAACTGGATCACCCTGCAGGTTCGAGTTTTTGAAGGCGTTCATATTGGACCCCGACATGGAAAACATCGACGTGGAGCCTTGCTTCAAGGAGTGACTTGGATGGCACTCAGCACCACAGACTGAACAGCAGCATTGATTCGTTCTGCAATAAGGATGTCGGAGCGCAAAACGGCGGACGTGTTCGTGGAATTGCCGCTAGAGGAGCTCAAGAAGTCCTACACGAGCCCGGCCCAAGTTCGTTTTTTGACCGACGTCATCTTAAAGCAGCCAGGGCGGCCGCACCCACAGGACTGCTCTTCACATACACATGCTCATGCAAGCGTCAGTGTGCAATTCAATGTGATCGCGAGGATCCCTCCAACAACGAGATGCGCCTCTACAAAGTCTACCAGACTGGAGTGGACAAAAGCCCCTCGGCTCAATAATCCGAAAGCGGTCCGAGTGTTGATTTCTTGTGAACATACGAGAGTGTACCTGAGGCTCGAATGTGTCGCAGCTTTCAACCAAGCTGCGTGGCACGGCGCGGGTCGGGAAGAATGCTGCAGCCAGAAATGCCCTGGCGGAGTCCTTGGCAAGCAAGTGTGCAGAGATGACGAAAAGCTCCGGCAAGACTGACAAGCAGCCAAAGACGAAGAAAGACAAGAAGGCCTTACATGTCACTTCGTATATGCATCGCTAGTGTCAAAGCCACGATAACTTGTACCATCTTTGTCTCCACGCCGTCATTGTGATCATCGTCCGAAGTCCGAAGAACAGCATATCATCCTAGGCGCTGCCAGATTGATTGTTTGTCGTCTGAGCTTTTTAAAGTAGAGCCTAGGATCTACGAAATTCAAGCCCACACCCTAAGAACGCCGGCTCCAATCCGGCATCAGCTGGGAAGCCACAGCTACTTCTGTCGCTTTTCCTACTAGACTACATCGGCCCTCCGTTTTGTTCTGTGTGAACAGGAGCTTACGCACGACGAGAAGCAGCAGAAAGAGTTCGATCGAGATTTGCAAGCGTGCCCTGACTTTGACAGCCGTGCTCGAGTCGAATGCTTTGTGCTGGATGTCGTGATGAATGCCTCTGAGGGTGCATGCTCTGGCCAGCAAAGCACGCGTGACTGCGAAGAATATCATTGATGCAAAGCTCCTGAACCAGGAGGTTTCACCGGCCTCCTTTTCGGAGTTTTTGTGTGCCTTCACATATTCAGCTGCATGCAGGCTACCGTGCAAAGCTTGAAGTCGGTCTATGGGCAGCTGATGGAGCTGCATGCAAGGCTTCCTGTTTGCAATCCTCGTGTTTAAGTCGGTCTGGAGCTTGCCCTGGAATTGAAAGGGCTGTTGCTGCTACAGGGTCAATGAGATGATCTTTAACGGCGACACCTTCGAGAACTATGCGTATGTCTTGAATACGGAGAAAGAGCGCTGTGAGGCGCAGGACTGTAGACTGTTGTGCGACAAACTCCCAAATAATCCTACTTAAAGGATCATGGGACTTAGTAAGTAGGTTATAATTGCCCCTAAGTGTAGTTATCCTAACTATAACCTACTTATAACCCTACTTACTAAGTCCCATGATCCTTTAAGTAAACCTGAACTATAGAGACAGGCCCTGCGTCGTAGGTTCGTCGTATACCTATACAAGTTAGGAGGAAAAATGTAAACACCAAGAGCAAACCCTAAGCCCTTCATGCGCGTAGACCCCACATGCTAAATCCCCACATGCACCACGGCCTTACACAAACCCCATGAAGCCTGCTGAAGACCGAACGTCCAACCCCGAAGCCCGAAAGACCCAGGTGTAAGCTGCATCCAAGCCAAAGTTGCAGGACTTCGAGAAGCAAGTCGCGTCAGCAGAAACCATCGTCAAAGCCCACGAGAGCCGTCTCATCCTCAGCTGGGTGTACTCATGCATGTGTGTTGCTATCGGATCGAGTTTGTTCTCACAATTAAGGGGTCGCGGCCGAGAAGAGAAAGCGGGAAAAGGAGAAGAAAGAGGAAGAGGAGAATGCAAAAAAAGCGAAGGCCGAGGATGAATGGGCAGCATGGAACACCGGAGAAACCGAAGATTGGGGTGAGGAGTGGGAGGAAAATGCCTAGGCTTCTTTATCGAGCATCGTCATGAGTTTTCAAGCTGTAAGCTTGGTCGGGTAGGATTGTTGGTGCACTGCTTGCTGATACCTCTAAAACATCCCGAGGCTGCATGAATCAGGCAAGTGTCGCAGTGTCATCGATGTCAGCCGATCGCGCCGTGCAGAGTCCTTGATTGAGGATCGAGTGTGGTGGTTTTCAGTGTATATTGAACCCCTTTAGACAGAGCAAATTGCCTCAATTGCCTATCGAGTGCCCCAGAGTCTACAGCGAACTACTTTCCGCCCTGCTGCCACAACTCGATCCCGGTCGCAAGCGAGTTAGAGCATCCAAGAAACATCGGATGCCGATAATGTTCGAGGCGCAGCCTGTTCAATGCTAAGCATTGCAGCAGGGTTTAGCAGGCGTCTGGCATCGATCATGTTGGTTGCCTGAAGACTCCAAGCTCCATCTGTAGAAGCCAAAGCCACCAAATCATCAGGTTCAACACTGAGGAATTGTCACTGCCGGAAGAACATTCTACTTAAACTTCTCATGGTTTATCACCGTCACCATGACCATCATCAAGCGAGGCATCTTCAGTGTCAAATCCAGCATGCAATGATGCTGGGAGGGGATATGCCCGCAAGCTGCCGCAGGCTGCTCCTAGACTTTAGACGAGTGCGCACTGCCGGTGCAAAGAGTGTGTGGCTGTCTGTTGTCGCTCCTAGAGATAATTCGAGGAACTTCGCCAGCGATGTGATGCCTCGATCATCCGTGGCTTGAAGACTTTAGTTCCTACTCCATTGTATTAAAGGCCTATGTAGATCCCACACCCGAAATGTTCGTGCAACTATCTAACCCAAAACCCACGAAACCTTAGATGAACCCTGAAGCCCGAAACCTCATTTTCATATCCTGCCTCTGTTATATCCGAATCTCCAAGATCATACAAGGTTAGTCTTCCAAACCTAAACATGTGAGCACTGTGAACCCTTTCAAATGTGTCAGCATGTCGAAAGCCCAATGGGCTACGCAGCTCGTCCATGATACAGTCAATGAGTTTTTCGAAATGCTGGGAGCTGGTGAGGCTGGACAGATCGAACATGTGTGTTTCTGAAGTATAGACATGGTATGCTGCAGCAGGTCCCAATGGAAAGACTCAGATCCTTGCTGAGTCACGGTCTCAGCCATCTCGCATGTACTCGAAGATCCATCCTGATGCTGAGATCGTTTCAACAATGTGCCGTATTATCTTATACCGAGACTTGTAATGCAATGACTCACGTTGTGCGTGAAAGCTACCGAACTGAACTTGCTTTGTGGATCCAAGGCAAGATGTTGCGCGGTTATTGGAGATTGTGCAAGCTGCTGCATCATCTCGAGGTCTAGGAAATGCACTGGCAAAGTGGATCAATGAGCAGCCCTGGCGAATCTCGAATGCAATATGCCATGCTATCCCAGGTTGCGGCGCAGTGCAACAAGTCTCATGGTTGTATATATGCTTGCCTTATGTGAGGGCAAGTCCTACCGCAGAACTATTCGATGACAGTCCCCATCGCTGCTTGGACTAGAACCGTGGTGCGAAAAAATTGTCAACCTCACAACACACACTAGAATACCGAAGTTCAAACTCGGAGCCCGACGCGCGGTAGACTAAGAATCTTCTATGTGCCGGCCCTGAATTTTTCTATGTATGATCTTAAAAGAGCGTATTCAGCTGAGGAGCGCCTCGATATGCACGGCCGAGCGATCCCCGACACGCAGCAGCACGAGATGCTATTGCCTCACGAGGTTGTCGGCCGGCTCTATGCTTCTGGGCTCATGGACCTACTCACGGGAGATGCTGATGAGTCCTGTCTGTGGAGTGATGGCTTATACTTGGTACCGCACTCTTCTGCAGAAGCAACACTAATTTATAGGCGGTGCAAACCAATCTTGACTGATCGATCTATGTGGTGTAGTGTGCTTATAAAGCCCACTAGTCGATGATAACTAAATGCATGTTGGGGCAGCAGCAACTTGAGGATGCCAGGCGATACTGGGAAATGGAACGGGACACCGAATGGTTCCTTCCGCTGGTGTCGACTTGAGCAAGTGCATCCCACTGCGCCTCTATGGTGACGGCGCCGAAGCATTCCGAAACCCAGCACGCATGCAAAGTGTGTGATCGATGGCTTCATCCTCTGCAGTTGGGAAATTCAGGGTTCAGGATTTTTGCCTTGTGTGATATGGCGACCCTGTTTGTAAGAAAGCCAAAGTCTGCGGTCGGCCCACGCATGATCTCATATAACTCAGCAAGCCGAGGATCTCACAAGTTCGAAATCCTAGTGCTGCAGAGCGTTCTTGGGAAGTCTTCAACAACTTTGAACAATCGCTGGTTGTCTCTAGGCAGCACTGTTAACGGCGGTCATGTGGGTCCATGTCCACCTGTAGAATGTGCAGTTATTCTGAGGCTCTCCTGTGCGAACGCTTCATTGCACACAGCAGCTGCTCGGAACAAGATCCTTCAGGTTCTGGCATGGAGCTTCAATGCTCTTAGCTTCCCGGACGGTTATATATCGATGCCACATTAACTGCCTGAACTACACAATAAACTCTGGACTTTGGTAACCATGGCCGAGACTCCAAGGCTCAGTCCAAACATTCAATCCACAAACTTTTTGAGAATAGTCTCCTACAGCAAAAGTATCATTGCTTATGATTCTGAGTCCTGTATCTGGTTACAGATATCTCACCACACTCGCAATGTTCTGGATTTGGACGGGTTGCAATATATTCGTCGAAACAATCTAAGGCAGCTCTACGTATCCCTCAGTGGATGCATGGGGCAACCCGCTGGAGTCTGGATTGGCAGGCACGAGAATCGCGGGAGAGTATACTTTTGTGCTGGATGGCGTGCAAGCCGACCAAGATTATCTCAAGATTCTCTTCGATTTACAGCGTGTATTTTCGCGGCAGCAATGCTGTCACTTTTGCAAAGCAATACAGTGGGTGCGAGCCGACATGCCGCCGACGGGAGACAACGACCCGGAACTCCTCTACACCCGCTGGGGGAGGACTGCTGCACATCGCCACACGCGCCTCTGCTGGGATTCTGTTGCGGGGATATTTACGTAGAGTCATGGGCCTTGTTTCCTTATAAGTTCTGCTGTTTCAAAAAATGTAGAACTTCATCGAAAAGAATTTGGAAATAATTGTGGTTTGGTGGTAATGTTTCGAGGCTTGTGAATGTCAACGAGTTCATCGGCTTGAACGGGGCTACACCGCTCACGAGCATCGTTGGGTTTGATCCTTGGAGTGCCTGGCCTGCGTTCCGGTGTGTAAAGCGATGTCAGCTCGCTCGTGAATTTTCAACTGTGTGTCGTGTATCTCGATGCAGTTCAGGACTGTACCCTGACGTCATGCACATTCTCCACTTAGCCGTGATACCGGATGTGGTCGTTTCGGTTTTCTTGGAATACACGGATGATGAATCGATTTTCTCTGGAAGAAAACGTGATGATAGGTTGGAAGAGCTGTGGCAGCTCTACAGGTCATGGTGCGAAGATGGAAACATCGTGGAGCGAGCGCAGAGGAAGCTCTTCAGTACGGCTATCCTCAAGAACAATCAGTATGTCGAGATAAGTCAAAAAGTGATGAATGCCACAGCTTGCAGATACATGATATTCTTCCTCGCTGTTTTGGGCGAGATGGCACTTCAGAAGCTGGGGCCGCAAGCTAGCAACTTCCACTACTGGATTGCAGGGGTTTGCTGGGCGTTTGCGTCCATGGAGCGAATCATGTTGCATGGCGACCGGTTCTTGAATCGATTTGATTGTGAACGCTTCTACAATGACTACCTCGTCATGCGAGGAGGCTACAATCATCTAGCGCAGCGCGCCTTGAGCCTGCAACTGCCAAGATGGCATTGCAGGCCCAAATTGCATCAGTGGGAGCACGCTGTACTGGATTATCTTCCTCGCAACCCACGATATACCTCCAACTTTTTAGGAGAAGATTTCGTGCGACGTGCCAAGGCTCTAGCTCTCAGAAGCCATGCTAATTGGATGTCGCGGCATGTTCTGCTGCGCTATGTGTTGCAGTTCTGTTTGGCACGGCGGGAATGAAAACAGCTGAGTGCGACAAGTGCGCTGACATCAGACAGTGTTCACATGTTTCTCCTTCCTCTCCTCTCGCTCCTCAGTCCTCCTCCTCTCAATAAGCTATACATATATATATATATATACATATAGATATATATATATATATATACGTATACTACATACATACTTCTGTATGCAAACATGCACAACATACTATATTCTCACACAGTTACAGATAAGACATTTTTTTGTAGCATATGTTTTTGATTTTACGCTGTTTGGCTCAAGCTCAATTTTGCTTCCTCTTTTGGCTCAAGTTGCGCTCTCACCCATGGGCTGCACATTATTCTAGCTCTTGATTGGCTGCAACGAAGCAGTACTCTGGCTTCTCATGGTTAACTCGTTCTGAGGAAGAACAACGCTCGCGCGGAGACAACACCACGCACAGTCTGTGTTTTGGAGCGTGAAATAGAAATATTTGAAAATTGTATAGTGCGCGCGCGCGAAAACCACGCGCGCGCGCGCGCCCCCCCAGCGCGCGCACGCCTCCACCGCGCGCGCGCAAAAGAGCGCGCGCGCGCCGATTGCAGAAATCACACAGCATTTTAAATAATTTCCTTAAATAGCACCAAATGATTCTCGAATGATTGCGGATGCGTTCTAGATATGGAATATTGACATGTCCGTAAAAATAAACAATTTAAGCGCGCGCGCTACTGGCCGCGCGCGCGCGCGGGATGCGCGCGCGCGCGCCCAGAGAGGGGGGCGCTTGGCGCGCGCGCGCGCGCGGCCGCATCCCGCGCGCGTGCGAGGAGCGCGCCGCGCGCAGATTGCAGAAATCACACAACATGTTTGATTTCCTAAAATAGCACCAAGTGATTCTCGAATGATTGGGCTTGAGTTCTAGATATGGAATATTTATATGTCCTGTATATAAACATTTGGTCACGCGCGCGCGCGCTCCTCTGCGCGCGCGCGCGGGGGCGCGCGCGCGCGGGCGCGCGCGCAGGTGGAGGTGGGAAGTGCGCGCGCGGCGCGCGCGGCGCGCGCGCGCCGCGCGCGCGGGGGGGGGCTCGCGCGCGCGCCGCGCGCGCTGGGAGGGCGCGCGCGCGCGCGTTCGCGCGCGCGCGCGCGCGTTCAGGAAACACAGAAGATTTCTGCTTTTATGCATAATAATACATATATACATATATATATATATACACATAGTGTATAAGGACGCCATATATGCATACCATATGTTTTGTTGATTATATGTATTTACTCAACGTTTTTTACAACGATTACTTCTCCGCCGTCCAGCGTATGGGTGTGGGTATAATATATGTGTGCGCGATACTGCAGCGACTCCAAAATCCATTACTATAACTTCAACATATGTATAAAGTGAATATATAGCTTGCGTTCACATGGCTTTTCGTTCGGATCGTGGTGCGCTGACACGGCCACGCAGGGGTTCGTGGGTATACCTTTTTTGAAACGATCATGGACGGATGCGTTTCCAATCTTTTTTTGCGGCTTCTTGAAGATGTCAAGATCGGCTAAAATTTTTCTGTAGCAAAAAAAGCTATTTATCCGTACTTATGTGGTATCCGGCTCTATGTGGCTAACAGGCTCTATCTATAGATCCGGCCGCAACGTGCTGGTAGAAGCCTTGAGCTCAGTCTTCAGCTTCTCGACCTCCTTCCGCGCTGCGGACAGGGCAGGGTCTTCCGTGGAGCCCGCGTAGACGCTGTTCGTTGTAACGCGGTACTTCTCGCTGCTCGTACTCCAAGACCACCTTGTGGGCTTCCTCCCAGGTAGAAGGCCCACGCAAGCCCGCGGATGTGCCGTCACTGGGCCACAACCGCTTGTCACTGCGGATTTCCTTTTGGAGGTGTGGCGGCATTTTGCGAAGGTAGCTCAAAAAGAGCTCCCTTGCACTCTTCCCAAGACCCACGCTCTCCAACTCCGCGATGGAGGCTTCGAACAAGGGCTCAAATTGATGCCCCGTCAACCTCCCCTTGGTAAGGGCGACGTGCTCCGCGTCCACCCTCATTTCCTTCTCTTCTCGGCTTTCTCCGAAGACAAGGTGCCGCTGCTTGATCTTCTCATACACGGCTTGGGGGTTATCGTTGACTTCCCCCGTCTTAGAGGCCGCCTTGTACACGTTGGTAAAGGTCTTAAGCCTCGAACCGCGGCAGCGGGCACGCAAAGCGATGAGCTTCTCACGGAAGTTCATCCCTTTGCAGTTGTTGGCAAGCCCACAAACGTCCTCAAATTCCTCATAGAATTAACGACGTCGCGCACATCCGACCTCTCGTCTGTAAGGGAGGGCCAATGGAGATCAGTCTTCACCGTGGTGATAGAAGTCTGACCCCCTCGGGGACGCTATAAGGCCTCCTTGAGCGCCTCAGTCTGGGCTGCCAACGCCGCGGCGAGCTGAAGGTCTACCGGGAGAGGGGGAGCCGCCTGCACCTTCACGGCCGCCTCGACAACGGCACCGCGGCCGGAACAGAAGAAGGCGTGCTCCACACCTTCTCGGGATCGCCGCTGCTCTTGCCTTCCAGGGGCAAGATCAGCTCCCCAAGGCACGAGATCTCCTTCTCGACCTCCTCTCGGTCCTCCGACCCAAGAGAAACCGCAGCCACGGTAAACCTGGTACGCAGGGCTCGCACCATCCTAGCCATGTGCCATTGGTGGTGATCTTCTCCAGATCCTCCACCGTCACTTCCGCCTGGTGCGCCTTCAAGGCCACGACCAGCTTTGAAAGGGCAAGCGCGTCAGCACGACGCGCTGCCTCAGCCACGCCTGCCGGAGCAAGGCAGGGAGGGGGGCCGGGACCACGGCCTCCGGCAAAAGCTCTTCCGAGTTGGGCCCTGGATCTCCTTCCAGAGCACCCACACCGGCTTCTGGAGCCGGAGCCTCCTCATCTTCCTCCTCGTCTTCTTCCTCTTCCTCCCCGGCGTCAAACCCGTCGTAGAGGAATTCCATAGTCTCCTTCCACAACCGTTGCTCCTCCGCTAAGGTCGTGGATCGTCCATCCTTCTTCTTCGTCGGACGGGACCCGGTCTCCTTTCACCAACGGAGCCAGTACATAAAGGCCATCTTTTCCCGTGCCCACAGGGCCACGGCCTCAAGACGCACGACAAGCGCGCCTTCAAGGCCACGGTAAAAAGGTTGCGGTGCAGCAGCCGCCCAGGGTAGCCGTTTCCCAGAACAGCCCCCAATTGTAAAAGACAGTAACACAGGGCAGGCACAGCGCCCTTATTTTCACTGCCTAAAGCAAGTCCAGCGGGCGTGACAGCCCGAACGTCTGCCCTAAGGCGTGCTGCGCACAACTTGTGCCGCAGGCTACGCGAAGCAACCTACGACTAGCTGCCGTGCTCACTTGAGCCAAAATTGTTATGAACACGAATTACGAAAGCATGCATGAAAGCACACAGCTCACAGCCAGCCCGCAGACTATGTACAGTTACATGCTACTGCTACTACTACTACTACTACTACTACTACTACTACTGCTACTGGAAATGCCACTGCTACGGCTGCTGGTCCTGCTGTTACTACTGCTACCACTGCTACTGCTACTACGACTACTACTACTACAACAACTAATACTACAATTACTACTACCACTACTACTACTACTACCACTACCACTACTGCTGCTACTACTACTACTACTACTACTACTACGTCTACGACGACGACTAGTACTACTACTACTACTACTACTACTACTACTACTACTACTACCACTACCACTACTACTACTACTACTACTACTACTACTACTACTACTACTACTACTGCTACTGCTACTGCTACTGCTACTACTACTACTACTACTACCACTACTACTACTACTACTACTACTACTACTACTACTACTACTACTACTGCTACTACTACTACTACTACTACTATACTACTACTACTACTACTACTACTATTACTACCACTACTACTACTACTCCTACTACTCCTCCTACTACTACTACTACTACTACTACTACTACTACTACCTTCTACTTCTACTTCTACTTCTACTTGTACTTCTACTTCTACTTCTACTTCTACTTCTACTTCTACTTCTACTTCTACTTCTACTTCTACTTCTACTTCTACTTCTACTTTTACTTGTACTTCTACTTCTACTTCTACTTCTACTTCTACTTCTACTTCTACTTCTACTTCTACTTCTACTTCTACTTCTACTTCTACTTCTACTTCTACTTCTACTTCTACTTCTACTACTACCACTACGTAGTAGCTACGAAGCATTGAAGGTCCCTTATCTTCCGACGCTCCCTCTCTGCAAGTAAATACAACGTTACAAGTGAGTGGCCAGAGAGCCCAGCAGCCCTTAAAGGAACCCTTATAGATCCCGTAAAGCAGCCCCTCTAGATCCCTTAAAGGGACCCTTACAGATCCCTGAGAGTGAAGAAATATAGATCTGAAGTTGTAATGTTCGCTCCCCGCCCCCCCAACAATTGAAGATCTTTTCCAACAAATGAGGGTGGGCTCTCTTGGTATGTCGAAGCCCGAAGCAGAGCTGACGGGGAGTTTTGGGTTTGGATACACTGCAAAGTCTACACTCCGGTGCTAGTAGTACGAATCCTGTGAGTCTTTCTTCATGCTTACTGTCACTAATCAGTGATTGCTTTGATTATCGCTAGAAAACCCTAAGCCCAAAGCCCGATGTCGGCTTGGGCTCAGGCTTACGGAAGGAGAAGGAACCCAGAAACCTTCGCAAGACGCCAGCTGCGCCTATCCGACCACCATGTCCGCGGGCTCCAACCTGAGCGTATCTTCGATAGTAGTAGTAGTAGTAGTAGTAGTAGCAGTAGTAGTAGTAGTAGCAGTAGCAGTAGTAGTAGTAGTAGTAGTAGTAGTAGTAGTAGTAGTAGTAGCAGCCTGATTTGCAATTCAAACCGCACTCCTATTGTGTCACTGTCCATGGATGTATCTCCCTGCATGTCCGTCTGGGTATGTTCGCATGCAAGGTTGAATCAGTATCAGCATATGAATGAAGTTACGTGTGCATGTACGTGCGCCCATCATGAAGTGTATGCCTGTCTTCGTGTGCATGTACTGTGTACAGGTGTATACGTATGTACATGCATACACCAAGTCTTTGCACAGAACAACTTCTTAGGCGTGTATGCATGCAGGAGCCCATGCATGCATGTCTTCATCTTGCAAACAGCTACGAAAGTATGTATGTAGGTAAGTATGCATTTGTGTCCAGTGAGATGTTTGACTGTATGTGATTTCTGTATGAGTAGATGTAGGTATGTATGATGCAGGGCTGCTGCACCCCACGTCCCCCCCCGCCCCATGGTATCCCCCCCTTGCCTGTCAAGTGGGTAGTCTTCTTGTTTGGGCTTGTTGCTTTCCCCGTCTTCCTGGGTGGTCTCGTTTGGCCTTGTCCCCTCCCCTTGTGGAGTGGGGCCTGTGGTCTTTTTGGTTGGCCCCGCTCAGACTGTGGGGGGCAGTGTGTTCTACAGAGGTATGGTATGGTTGCTGCGTCTTGTTAGTAGTAATGTCATCGTCCGTGCTCGTTACCATACTACAAAATTTGATGTTGCCTTTTCTCCTTGCACATGGTGCCCTATCCCTGCTCTGATGCGGTTCTCCGCTCTGTAGAAGCACTGGCTGGGATCATTATTCGTTTCGGGTTGTGCAGGGAGCAGGGGCGGGCCGGGAGCCGGGGGCCGAGGGGGGTGGATACCATTGGGTAGGAGTATATGTCTCTATGTATGTATGCATGCAAGCATGGACTCATGTGCTTCGCAGCTTTTAAAGTGTGCGCCTGTGCAGGTGTCTATGGCATGTACCAATGCATGAATGGTGGAACGGATGAGTGTTTATGGTGTATGTATACACTGGTCTGTAGCAACGCTGGCACACCAGCACACTGATGCTTATGCAGTGTGCATTAGTTAGAAGTTAGGAAGCCTGCATGGAGGACGGTGTGTGGCGATGGAGAGATGCAGGGGATGGTCTCATCCTCCTCAGAGCATATCATGTCAGTGCTGATGCTGAAGTAGCTCTTGCACCACATCTAGTATCTTAATCTTAGCATCGACGGGGTAGGAGCTGCTGCTACCCTTTCCATTTACACTATACATAATGATATGTGTCTGACTATTACCTTCCTGTACCATATACTTCAGCCACGAATCTCTGATGCGGGAACGATTCTTACCATTGTCCATAGAATCGCTGCTGTACTGCTCTCATGTGCATTGACAATGCAAACTGCTACCGGTTTTTTGCATTACTGTTATCTACCCTGCCATTTCCGTTTCAACAGGCACTAGTACATATGCTTCTCTCAACTGATGTTGAGGATTACGATTTCCAGTAGTCTGCGGCGAGACCACCGATATGATATTGCCAAAGCTGCTGCTTACTTCTATTCACAGCTACTTCACACTACTCGGTACTGAGTGCCACTACGCCACCACTGCGACGTCGACGACGACCACTACTCTCCTGCTGCTGCTGCTGCTGGTACTACTACTGCTGCTACTACTACTACTACTACTACTTCTACTAATCACGATTAGTACTACTATTAGTACTACTATAGCATTACTACCACCACCACAGCTGCTACGACTACTACCACCTCTACTCCTACTCCAACTCCTACTCCTACTCTCGTTTTTCTGCTCCTACTCCTACTTACTTCCACTCCAACTGCAAGTGCACAAGCTGCTGCTGCTACTGCACTATTGCATTGTTTCACTACTGCACTACTGCACTGCTGCACTACTGCAATACTGCGCTACTGCGCTACTGCGCTACTGCGCTACTGCACTACTGCACTACTGCTACTGCTGCTACTGCTGCTACTTCATCTGCTGCTGCTGCTATTACTGCTACTGCTACTGCTACGGCTGCTGCTACTGCTACTCCTACTACTTCTACTACTACTGCCACTACTACTTCTACTACTACCACCACCTCTTCTGTTTAGTTGTATTCTGACCGTTTCGCGGTCTGGTTCATGCTTGCATTCTGGCAGCTACTGTTCCTGTCATATACGCCGATTTGCAGGAGCCGCAGCATCAAGCGTACTTAACTCTTCACGTCTGGAATTCAGGAGTTCCGGCCTGAATACGGGCGATAGGACGAGGGCCATTCCGGACTGATCTTCGGTGTAGAGTAGAGTATACTATTTTGGGGGGGTTCCTTTTTGCAGTTATAGTATAATGAGCCCACACATCTAATTCTAATTATTAAGGCCCCTATATTGGAGTAGAGTATCGTTTGCGTCTCTAATGTTCGGCAATTAGACTTCGATGGTTGGAGTCTGGCGAGAGGGTAAGGTAACACAATTTGAAAAGGTTCGGCCCCTTGCGCATTTTTTGCCAAGGGATTGCTTTGTTAAAAGTTGTCATGATTTGATCTTGGCTTCGTAGCCATGCCGTTGTCTTGTTCCAGCCATAGGCACTGCGATGCGTGAATCGTAGCTCATATTTCGGATGCTCGTCCTTGCCGGAGCCATTCTCTGCGAACCGGATCCGAACGTGCTCCGGATGCAGGAAATTTCGAACCACATCACAGGACCGGTGGTGGCTTGAGCTTCCAGGGCGAGAAAGTATTCTAGTTGTCAAGAATTCGTCTTGGACCCTGAGACAACGTTGTTTGCTGCTGCTCCTGCTACGAGGGTGACTGCTGTCACGATCATCCGGTACTTGTTCTACCCTTCCTCGTCTGCCGCTGCTTCCTGCTATCTTGTGTCGCAATCATGATTCGGAATTAGTTTGGAGGTCGTGGCAGTCGGAGTTTTGGCGCGGTTGCAGTTAACTCCAGGTTTTTTTTGGCTCGATAGACATTTGAAGTTGCGCTGGCAACAACCCCACGGCCTTTTCAAGCCTCTGAAGCCTTAGAATCCAGACCTCGCCCTGCGAAACCCTGGGCTTCATGCCAGCACCGGCTCCGCACCGACAGGGCATGCAAACATGTGTGCTTCGGGCCACAGTCGTGTCTCGACGACTGGAGAGTTGCACGCTGCCTACCCTAACCCCAAACCCTAAACCCTAAAGCCTACATCCCGAACCGAAACTTACCCTTAAAACAGACAACGCGGCTCCTCGTTCTTCTGTTCTGTCGCTTTCGCGTCTTTGTTCCGAATGTAGAGAGTGGATCATGGTGGGTTTGGTGCCGTAGACGAACCGCAGCCACAAGAAACCAGGGGACCCTAGATGGCAGGATCCTTAATGCAAGGACCCGTTATTTGAGACTCTAATTTCAAGGAGCCGACGTAGCTAGCCCCCGTGCGTAGAGGACAAGGAGTGGCAGGGTTTCTGGTTCGGGCTTTTCTTGTTTTGAATCTTGGGTTTACATTTATGGCCGAGACTTCAGGAAGCCCTACGCCCTAAACCCTAAACCCCGAACCCTAAACCCTAAACCTCGCGCTGCGAAACCCTGGGCTTCATGCCAGCACCGGCTCCGCACCGACAGGGCATGCAAACATGTGTGCTTCGGGCCACAGTCGTGTCTCGACGACTGGAGAGTTGCACGCTGCCTACCCTAACCCCAAACCCTAAACCCTAAAGCCTACATCCCGAACCGAAACTTACCCTTAAAACAGACAACGCGGCTCCTCGTTCTTCTGTTCTGTCGCTTTCGCGTCTTTGTTCCGAATGTAGAGAGTGGATCATGGTGGGTTTGGTGCCGTAGACGAACCGCAGCCACAAGAAACCAGGGGACCCTAGATGGCAGGATCCTTAATGCAAGGACCCGTTATTTGAGACTCTAATTTCAAGGAGCCGACGTAGCTAGCCCCCGTGCGTAGAGGACAAGGAGTGGCAGGGTTTCTGGTTCGGGCTTTTCTTGTTTTGAATCTTGGGTTTACATTTATGGCCGAGACTTCAGGAAGCCCTACGCCCTAAACCCTAAACCCCGAACCCTAAACCCTAAACCCTGAACCCCAAACTCTAAACCAAAAAACCCTGAACCCCAAACTCTAAACCAGAAAACCCTGCACCCTGAAAGAAGGGCAAGACACGACAGCGCAACGCACAGTTGGCCTCTTTAGGTCTCGTTCCCAGGCTGCTTGTTCAAGCAGCTGGCCACACTTGGGACGCCCTAAACCCTAAACCCTAAACCCTAAACCCCTAAACCCGAAACCCTAAACCCTAAGCCCTAAACGCTAAACCTCAATTCTGCGTTTGAGGTTCTTACATCCCCAGTACCTAACATTTAAACTTTTTGGGTTCTGAGACATTCTGTTTCTGTTGCTTGTTGGGGTAGTAAGGGTTTAGAGTTTGAGGGTTTATCGTTCAGAGTTTGAGGGTTTTGGGTTTAGGTTTAACGGGTCTAGGGTTTAGGGTTTTCGGCGTGTGGGTTTAGGCTGGTTCTAAGCATTCTCTTGCGAGAAGGATCTAGGGAGGGTCTAGGACCAGTAATCATCCTAAAAACACTGATAGCAGTAATTGCATTGCCATACTATTGATTTAGGGTTTACAGATGGTGCTTCAATGCATACAGCAAGCTTTCAAGTCTGGCCTGGCTTATCAAGTACTTCCGAACAGCCACACCTTGCGGCAGAAGCCCAGGAGAAATCTTCGGACATAGGGTTTCATGATGATAAACCTTCTCTTGCGATCTTATGGAATCTATGTGGTTTTGTCATTCCAATTTGCTTCTACATCTGGCTGCACCGCACTGGTCCATTGTGATTAGCAGATCAATGCTGCACATCAAGTCGTAAAGCCGCAGCTTGAATCTCAAACAGAACGCACTCAAACCGAATAAGCAGCATAGACAGACAGAGTAGCAGGGGTAGTATGCTGTCAGCAAGAACCTGTCGGACAGCAGAAGCACTAGCCATGTTGCTCAAGTTAATTGCGGTGATCAGAAAGTGTGACAGAGTACCACGAGCAGACGACGAGGAGGGCGACGACGACCAAGACGACGACTAAGAAAAGTGCAACCATGATGCCAGAACCGACATACCACCGCCCCCGCCGCCGCCCCCGCCGCGCCACCACCACCACCACCACCACCAGCAGTGCCACCTGTGCAATCGCGACCAGCACCAAGACAGCTACCAGCGCCACCAGCGCTACCAGCGCCACCAGCACCAGGTAAGGGTTGCTCAGAGTTTCGGGTTGCAGGGGTTTGAAAGTAGCCCACCTTGGCGATCGGTTTTCTCGAGGCCTAGGAGTGTCGACACTTATCGTTTTTGTGGTGGAGCTTGAGCAGTTTCCTTCCCATACGCCTAGGATCATCACAGGATAAGCATAGCAACGGCAGAAACCCTCGACCTTAGACCAAAACCTAGACCCCAGGCACATTGTTCATTACGATAGGCCTTTGTGCGTTCTAGAAGTGTGAAGGATCTTGTGCTCAAGGTGGCATGTTCTTGTCGGTCTTGGGAGGACATCTTGTTGGCTCTTTTCATCAAAGGCCTAGGGTTGAGAGGGTTTAGGGCTTAGGGTTGAGAGGGTTTAGGTCGCCCCAAGCCGTAAGCTCCGAGGGTAGCGACGCCGATGAAAACTGCGGAACTTGAATTTGGTTAAGCGGTTAAGCAGGTGTCCTTTTAAGCGGATTCTCGGCTAAACTGTTGTCGAAGACTCAGCCGACTAAAGAGCTTGTAGGATCACGGGGTTTTGGGAGGCGTCGGCGGCCCCCAGCCCCAAACCCTACAACTACGGCTACTATGGTGGCGAAGGATTTCACGGCTTCTGTTGTCTTATGCTGCCCGGCGAGCAGCGCCCAGTTCCCCATTTTTGTGAAAGCAGGAATCCCTGGGGGCTAGGTTTAGGAAGCTGAAGCTTAGGGTCCGGGGTGTAGGGTCTAGGGTGTTGGGGGTTTCGGGTTTGGGGTTTAGGGTTTAGGGTGTAGGGTTTAGGGTTCAGGGTTGGGGGTTTCGGGTTTAGGGTTTGGGGTTTCGGGATCCTCATGTCCTGTTTTCTCGAAAGCGGATGTAGTGTTCATGAGACATGTGGGAGGGTCAGAAGACAGGGGGCCCCAGGCAAGAGCTCGCAAAATCAAGGAGGGTCTGTCTGCAGGGCAGCAGGCCCAAATCCAAGTCTCAATCAGAAGATTCGGTTTTCGCCTCTTGCTAAAGAAGCGATTCCTTGGACCGGACTTCGATGGCTTCTGTGGGGTTTCTTAAGGCTCGGAGTTTAGCGACCCCCCAAACTTGAACTTGTATCTTGTAGTATAGAACCCACATCAGGGTCCTGCGCTTTCTGGAATACGCGTTTAATTGAACGATGATACGTTTTGTGCTTTGCTGCGACTAAAAGACGCCGCCCGAGGGAAAAGAGCAATCCTGTGCCTACAAGTCTATCGCCTAAACCCCAAAGTGTTTTTCAGAATAGAGTCCCAAGGCTGGGAATCACGAAATGCTGTTGATCTTCCAAAGGGGGGTTGCTGGCAAAGGGTACGTAGCCTACAAGTAGGAAACCTCAGAGGGTACCTGTCACCCCTATAACCTACTTGCTGAGTCTTTGGCGGCGTAGGGTGCAGCGGTTAGTGAATTTGTGGTTCGCTTTACAAATTGACGGGTTCAGGGTTTAGGTTTTGGGGCACTCAGTTTTGGCGTTGACGATTTCGGGTTTCGGGTTGAGGGTTTAGGGTTTGGAGAGTCTACCGTGGCTGAGAGGTGGGATTTGGGATGTGGGGTCCAGGATGGTAGTTGCGAGAAGCTTCCCTTCATCTTACTCGCTAGAGCCCTTCCTGTGCCGCTTTGCTTTGCAACGTGAGAGCAGGTGGAGGGGTTTGGGGTTCGGAATCCTAAGTTCTACATGGGAGTTTCCGAAAATTAGGGTACCTTATTTGGGGGTCCTCCTAATAAGGATCCTACTATTCAGGGAACTACATTAGGATCCCCTATTTTCGGAAACTCCCTAAACCCTAAACCCTTTATGGAACCCGTGCAGATCCCTTTAAGGAACCCTAGGGTCCCCTATTTTCGGAAACTCCCAAATCCCGGACCGACAGCCGAAGCTGATCTTTCTGCAGCCGCGCCAGCTTTGATTCCTTGGGCCGTGGGGGTCAGGGGCCAGGTGCGGAAATTCAGCCGTGCAGGTCTCGGTTTAGGGTTTAAGGGTTTAGGCTTGAGAGGTTTTTGTTGCCAGCTTCAATCGAAAGTTCAATCAGCAAGGTGCGCGAACCCCCCAAAACATCCCAAGGCAGTACTTTGTCAGCCCCCAGCTGATTTCAACCCTGGCTTAGCAACATGCTCGGAGCCATGGACACAGCGCCACACTGGAGTGCTGAGCTCAGTCAGAAATGCGGTCGCCGCTACGCCCAAACCGGGAACCCGAAGCCTAAAACTCTACTGATATCTTGGGTACCCCCACTCAGTAATAGTTGAATAGTAATCATAATATAGACACATTAGGACCTTAATGGTAGCCTTATTATAGACTCTTACTGCATGGGGGCAGCACCTAACTGATATCCTATGCCCTGAACCCTACACGCCTTACCTCTAAACCCAGAGACTCCAATATCCCTTAATTAAGGAATATTCCTTAAATCATATTAGGGATCCTATTATAATTTAAGGAATATTCCTAAATTAAGGGATTTTGGAGTCTCTGGGAACCCTCAGCCCGAACGCTGCCAAAGTTCGGGATTTCTTTGCAGTCCTGGCTTTCCCCTTTTTTTTTTTGGTTCGGTCGCAGGGGGCCAAGGAAGGCTCCGCATCTTCTGGGTTCTTGTTAAGGGATTTAACTTACCTTTGCTTAGTAGGGAATGGAGGAATGGGGTACAATTATAACTACTATTACTACCATTCTTCCACTCCGTACTAACCAAAGGTAAGTTAACTTAAGTTGCCATGAAAAGGAAACCATATTATTAGCTATAGACCCATATTGTGGTAACTTAAATTAACTTCCCTAAGAAGAGCCCCAGTCTCTTTTTGTAGCCGGAGAGAGGGCATCTTCTTCTCATCTCGGTTTCATGATACTTTCGATAATATAGAAGCCCTAATGTTAGCCCACAGGACTCCTGCGGTATACTTATACTGCTGTTGATGGACAAATTCCTGCATGACCCTAAGGACTCTAAACTATGGGAACTATGGTATATTCCTTATAAAGGGTAATGCAGGAGTTTGTCCATCAGCAGTATGATGCAACCCGAACACCGGCATTCTAATCATTACATCAAGGCCCCCTATGTTAGATCCCTTGTAGTAGCCCTGATAGACCTCTGTGAAGGAACCCCAATTCTAATCATAAAGGCCCTGTGTTATAGTACCCTTTCAGATCCCTTGTAGATCCCTTTTAAAGGATCCTTTTGAAGAACGCCTTATTCAACAAATTAATGCCCCTATGTTAGATCCTACCGATCCTGCTCCCTCCTCGGTTTCTCGGTGACTCTTCGCATCGAGACCGTCTCTTCGGGTCTGAGGGATACGACCAAAACCAGGCACAGCAGGGAGGGGATAAATGCACCCGTCACGAAAGGATGCTCTAGACCGCAAACAACGGGGCAGTTTCATCCTCAACCAACTATATGCCTCCTCTCAACACATCTGAAACTCGTTTGAACCCTAAACTCCCTGCCCCCTCTTGCAATGCAGAGAGGTCCCTAATGGGCCGTACTCCCTGACCTGAAACCTGACAATCCCCAAACACCTGAAGGCATGAAAGCCGCAAAAGTCCAGAACAACAGACCCTAATCCTTAAACCCTAAACCCTAATCTCTAAACCCTAAACGCCTCAACGATTCTGATGAACCCTCATAAATCCATTTTGATTTCTTTTGAACCCTTACGAAGCATCTTTACAACTTCAGCCTTTACAAGGCAGGCATGGGACCCTTGTAAAGCCCTTCTGTAGAACCCTTGTAAGGGCCCTAAACCCCAAACCCCTTCGATGTCCGAGAGGCCGCCTGCCATAACCCTAAACCCTAAACCCTAAAAAAACCTAAACCCTTTAAGCCCTAAACCCTATCAACCCTAAACCCTAAACCCTAAACCCCCAAAAACCCTAAACCCTAAACCCCCAGAAACCTTAAGACCCGAAAACCCCAAACCCATCCGAGAGCCTTTTCTTCTCTTGAGGCCGGCTCTCCCGGCCAACTTCGGCCATTCCGGTGCTGGCCCCGGCGGGAGGGATCGAAGGTTATGAGAGGGCTTGGGTTTGGGGTGGAGACAGATTGAGAATTTGGGAATGAGGGTTGTGGGGTTTAGGATCACAGTTTGGGGTTTTTCAAGTCCGGAGGGGATGGACGGATGGATGGATGGATGGATGGATGGAAGGTTACCGCTCGGCGTCAAGTGGGCAGTGTCGTCTGGGTCCAGGGTTGAGAGTCGTCTTGTTCAGCTCAGAGCACACAGGTTTGTGTGCAGGGTTCGCAGTCTAGCAGCGGTGTCAAGAGGCTGAGTCTAAGGATAAGGTTAACGAGCCTTGTCACGTGAGACACTTTTGGTGCTTTGGGCTGCTTCTCAGGCACCCTTAGCCCCAAACCCTCCTACAAGCTTTATGTCCGGAGCTTCACGCGACAAGCGTGTGACGGTAGACCTGGCAGGCTGCCCTGTAAAGTAAAAGCCAGAAAGTTGGAATATGATTATCCTAAACCCTTTATGGCAAATTATAAGGTATCCTACCCTGAAACCATATTCCAACTTTCTGGAGTTCCCTTTAAGCCCTTTCTGCCTGCGAGGCCAGTGAGCCGGGCTCCCATGCGCTGTCTGAGCTGAGGCGGCGGTTTAGGGTTTAGGGTTTAGGGTTTTAGGGTTTAGGGTTTAGGGTTTAGGGTTTAGGGTCTAGTGTCTCGGCATTCTCTTCACGATATGGCTGTAGCCCTCGGAGGTAAGGGTTTTTTGTTCAGGGCGTGATCAGGATACATCGTCTAGCACTTAAGGTTCAGGGTTGATGCCTTAGTTTGAAGCAATGTGATGCTCAAGCCCAACAACCTACTGGATGCCGAGCAACATATCTGAAGAGCATCGTCATCCTCCTCCTCCTCATCACCATCACCACCATCATCACCACCATCATCATCATCATCACCATCATCACCACCACCGCCACGATCATCTTCGTGGTTGTCGTCATGACCATCATCTCAAAAGAAAGGGTAGCAAGAGAGCGCGGTCAAGAAGCAATGGCCATGCTGTTAATAGCAGTCAAAACACAAGTCATCTTTGTACCTGGTACCCTAAACCCTAAACCGCTTCCTGCCGTCCGAATCAGGGCTCTGGTGTGGGACCGGCTCCAGCAACACTTACAGGTTCGGCAGCCCCTTCTCCCTCCGCTGCTCCATGGGTTCCGGTCTAGGGTCTTCCATGCAGGGCTCCTTGGGGGGGTTCCTCGTCTTCGCTGTGCCTTTTTGCGGGTTCGTCGATTAAGGACCGTATTATGTTGGAGTCTATATGAATGCCTTTTTTTCCGGAACTCCCTCTTTCCCCTGTGGTTGACAAACTCGGCGCCTTTGGAGCTGCGTTTGGGTGTGTACGCATGGAAGACCGCTCTTTTGCTTTCGGGCTAGATCACGCTTTTTTTTTCGTGGTCTGCCTGGGTTCCTGCTCCATAGAGTTGATGGTTTACATTGGTAGAGTCGGGCTGCACTGAGATAGGTGGGAAGCCTTCCGGGGGCCCGGCTTCTTCACATCTTCACACAGGGCTTTGGGCTTAGGGTCTACCGATGATCCGTGCAAGAGCACGGCAGCTAAGCCGAAGCCCTGCGACCTTAGAACCCCAAGACCACTGAAGCCCCTAAAGCCCCAATCCCTAAAGCGACATTCCAGATCCTTGGTGGCACAGAGTTGGTGCGTTCGTCGGATGCTGCTTGGGTTTGGTAAGTTGCTTCAGGAGTTTGAGCGCCCCATCTCCAACCAAAAAAGCTAGGAATCCGAAGCCCCAAGCCACCAAGCTTCGAATTCGGAAACCCTGAGACGACATGCCACGTGCTGATGCTCAATCTTGCAAGTCTCTTTGAGTAGAGGCAGCTTATTGGGAGGGCCCTTACAATACGGATTCTGATCTCTAATATCCAGAGCGCGCCCTCTCCAACACATCAAAACAGTGACCATATCCCCGAAGCACCCAACCCCAAACCCTGTAGAGCCCCGAGCAAACTCATAGTATGGTAGGGGGCTCCAAGGCCCTGCTCATTTCAAACCGCTCAGGCCCTGATCCTACCGGATTCATAGAGCCCTCACAGGGAGCCCCCGTGGCTTCACCCAACCTCCCCAGCCTAGCGCAAGGGAGTCTCAGGATATCAGGAGAGACTCCAAAGTAGGACCCTGCAAACCCTGAATCCTAAACCCGACTGTAGCAAGGTGACTCGGAGCAGGCGGAGAAAGGAGTGACCAGAAAGAACTTCGTACTGGGAGGCTCAACTCACAGACCTCGAACTAGCTAATCCCCATTCAGCTCTTCCGGTGGGATTTTATTCCGATCTGTGCAATGCTCCGACCTCTGGCGCTGCCTCGCCGGCGGCTGGTGCGGTGGCTCCACAAGGGTCATGCAGACCGGCCGCAAGTTGTTCTAGGTTTGGTTTAGGGTTTTAGGCTTTTGGTGCAGGGCTTTGGGTTCAGGGTTTAGGGTCAGAGTTCAAGGTTTTGGGGTTCGAGCTGATGCTAGATCCGGAGTTAGCCTAGACTCGATCGCTGAGCTACTGTCTGAAGAAGGCCAAAGTCGCATCGAAGGGCAGAAAATGCCTGAAAACGCAACCCTAACCCCTTAAGGGCACTAAGCCCCAAGCCCCAAAAACCCTGAACCCCTAAACCTTAACCCTAGAACCCCAAGGCCTTGCAGCATGAAGGTGGCTGGGGCACCGAAATCACCGTGAGCTCATCCGAAACGGCATCCTGTGCTCATGCCATACTAGGAGGGTCGGGGGACTTAGTAACTGGTTACTTTAGGGACTTATAAGTACCATAACCCCAATCAGGGTCCCTTTTAGGGCACTTATAAGTCTACTTACTACCTACTTACTAAGCCCCCCGACCCTCCAAGTAATCACCAATGGCACAGCTTCTTCTCATAATCACTATATCACTTTCACTTTCACTGTCATTCTTGTTAGTATGAGATATGATGATGATAGCAGTTTTATGCTTATCATCAATTTGTTGTCTTATTGACTCTTACTCTTATAGCTGTTCTTGTTCTTATTCTTCTGGTTAATAATAAAAAGACTGCTATAAGTATGTTTTTTATCAGCACCATCATGTTTACTGTTTGGTCTTACGAGTGGTCATTACACATTTGATTAACTTTTAACATCCTCGCATCGACTGGACAGTAGCATGTGGCCAGCAGTAACCCGAGGCGATCAGTGAGCATTCTGTAGACGGTATTGTTCTCTGGGAACCTGCAAAATAGGTTATACCAGAATGTATTCGCAAATCGCTGTTCAATTCGTCGCGGCCCTATTTTCGCTGAGGTCAATGCAACACTGGAGAAGCTCGGCATGCCGCGCCACCACTGGCTCAAGGAGGTCCAGCTTCGGTCCGTGAGTATTGGGGTCTGGGATTTGGGGTTTCTTGCTTAAATTTCGGGTGTAGGGATAGGGTTTGCTTCTGGTGTTTTGATGTGCTAGGTGGCATTTTGTTGGGCAGGGTCTGTGTGCCTGCAAGTATCAAAGCGACAATGCCCATCATGTTTCTATTCCGCGCTCTCTGGCCCGCGTGTTCTCACGCAGTTTTTTGCAATGCGGCAAGAGTGGGTAGGCTTGGGCTTGAGAGTTCAGGATTTTGCGCTTGTCGTGCGGGTTCCACCACAGGAACAAAATCTGAAAACCAGTGACTTTCACATTCCACCATTAGCAAGATGGATAGGATAATGATCATCCTGATCTGCAGGGGCTTCGCAGCCAAGATTTTCAGGTCAGGCACTGGTTTCCTAAGGCTCTCGCCTTGCGAGACCGCGGTTTCTTCATCCATGAGAATAGCAATAGCAAGCATAGAAATATTTCTACTTGGAGGATCCTGGGACTTAGTAAGTAAGGTTATAAGTACCCTTATTGGGGTTATAAGTAATTATAAGCATAGTTACCTATTTATAACCTGACTTTTATACTAAGTCCCATCATCCTCCAAGTAGTGATGTTTCTAGTACAGTTGCTATTGTCGATATTAAGGTCCCAGCTAATATATTGCTATGCACGATTGTTATCATTTGAGATTATTTCCCCAATAGTACTTTAATGTCCCCTAGTATGGGTTATAGTTATAGTTACCCTACTTATAACTACTCTAAACCCTAAACCCTGAACCTCCAAGCATGCGGCTCAGGGGGTCTGCTCAATTGCCAGGGCCCGGTCGTCTCGTCGTAGAGCAAACAATGCGCTGTGGGTTTCTTACAATGTATGACACCATTTTATGCCGTGTTGTGCCAGATTGAAACATGTGACACTATATATGTTATGAAAGCTATACTGTGCTACATTATCTGGTTGTGCTCTGTTCAGTAGTTCTTTGCTCAACTCAGTCACGCCTTCACACTGATACTCCTGCTTGGCCAACTCGCAAATGCCATGCCCGAAGCCTGATGCTGAACTCTGCATGCTGGGCAATACACCTGAGATTAAGAAAATCAATCATAGCAACACCAATAGCAATAGCAATATCAATAGAATTATGACAATAGTAACAATGGTAGTAACAATAGCAGTAACAGTAGTACAAAACATAACGACTACCTCAAGCCCCAAAGCCGGCAAAGGTGGACCAGGCACCGGAGAAGTCCACAGTACGGAGGTCGGGGGGCGGAGGGAGCCGGGCCTAGCCAGGGTTGTAATTAGTCTTGTTATTGTTGTGCTATAAGTTGTATCTTGGTTATGTTGTTCTTATTCCCAGTATGTTTTTTGGATGATGATGATGCTGATTATTGTTACTACTGCTAGTCTAGGGTTCGGTGCCAGGGGGAGTCCCGTAGTCGGGTTTCAGGGCATGAGGGGTTTAGGGAGAACCATAAACCCTCAACGTTTAAGCCTAAACCCCAACCTTAAACCCTAACCCCCAAACCTAAACACCAAACCACCGAGCCATTCTCACGGCTTACGCGTGGTGTTTAGAAAACACCGAGCTTCGGAGTCCATGAGTTGGTGAAAGACGGCTGTCAGCTCGATCGGAACAGCAAAGTAGAGCCGTAAATGGGGTAATCTTGTATGCAGGTGCTGAGGGCTGCAACCAACCCCAACCTCTGGAAGCACACAGTACATATCTCTTGTGGTTGGAGGTTTTTTTTCAGCGAACCTCCCAAATTTCCTTCCACGTCTCTTCCCAGATATCATCAAGACAGCAGTTCCAAACCCTCCAGCTGCAACTAGTAGCCCTAAACCCCTAAACCCAACGCCCTAAACCTTAACCAAGCCCAAAACACCAAACTCTGAACCGAGCCCTCTAAACCCTAAACCCTTAACCCCTAAACCCCTAAACCCTAAACCCTAAACCCTGAACCCTGAAGCGCAAACTCTGAAACCTTGACGCCCCAGGGCCTAAACCCGAAGCCCTAAACGCCAAGCTCTAAACCCGGAGCCCTCAGCCCGGAGCTTTAAACCCCAAGCTCTACCCTAAACCCAAACCCTAAAGCCAAAAACTCTAAAGCTCCAGCCCTTAACCCCAAGTCCCTGAGCCCAAAACTCTAAACTCCAAGAACCCCAGACCCCAAATCCTAAACCCAAACTGCAGGCGCTAAAATCCTAAACCCCAAGTCGGAGGCTGAAGGACAACTACATCCGGGAGCTCGGTGAGGTCCACACCTCGATGCAGGATCTCTTCCGCGGCTTGGCTAGGGTTCGGGGTTCGGGGTCTCGGGTTTAAGGTGTAGGGTTTTCGGGTTCAGGGTTTCTAAACCCTAAACCCTAAAGCCTAAACCCTAAACCCTAAACCCTAAAGCCTAAAGCCTAAACCCTAAACCCTAAAACCCCCCCCCCCCCCCCCCCCCCACCCAGTCTAAATCCGCCAAAACCGGAAACTCCAAAGCCCATGAACCCATGAGCCCGGCCGTGGAAGTCAGGTACTGACAAACCAGCCCAGAGCGCTCTCTTGCAGCTGACGGTGGAGCAGAAGCAGAAGGTTCAGGACCTTTAAAGTTTGCAGGCTTTATGCAAACCCTAAAAAAACAATCCCCTAAACCCTAAACCCTTCAACCGAAATCCCAAAACAAAAACAGTCCCCTAAACCCTGAACCCTAAACCCTAAAGCCGTTGTGAGGGCTCTCTCAAGAACTTGGCTGGATCGAGCCTTTGCTATCAATCCTTGGGCTTTGATTGCGCTTCAAGGGTTCAGAGGTCGGGAAAGGGCCCCATTGTAGGACACTAATCAAAGGATCAGAATGCTTTGTACAAGAATCCCGATACTGCCATTGCCCCTATATAACTTCAGTACGTCATCCCTCGTCTTCTTATTATCCAGGCTCCCTTTCTGAACCCTAGACCTTAAACCCGCAAGCCCAACGTTTGGTGTTATTAGGGTTTGGAAGCCCTAAACCCTGAACCCTTTTACTCTGGGATGTACCAAGGCCTGTAGGAAGTTGTGGGTTCTTCGAATTATGTTTATGCCGTTGAAGTTCAATGCTTTGTGCTGCTGTACTTCTGGTGACCTGTAACTCTAAACTAGGATAGTTGGACCTACTTACTAAGCCCTCCCAGGCCTCTAAGGAACCCTAATCCCCGTTACAGAACCCTCATAGCACCCTTTTGAAGAGCCCTTTAAGGAGCCCTAAACCCAACGTGTTTTGGGTTTCTGGCCCCTAGGCAAGGCCCCACACAGGCCCGACTGACACTGCAGCGTAAGCAGACTCTGCAAGTTTAGGGCTAGCTTTTAGGGTTTGGGGCTTGGGGTTTAGGGTCCAGGGTTCAGGGTCTGGGGTGTAGGGTTTGGGGCTTCGGGTTTAGGGTTTAGCGTCTGGTTCTTAGGGTTGGGGGTTCCGGGTTTAGAGTGTAGCTTCTGCTTGTGTACCACAACTACGGCTATATACTTCAGTTGTGACTTTTATAACCTGGAACCTACATCAAATGATTCTCTCATCCCTCGAACAAAGTGACCCTTCAAAAAGCCTTAAATCCTAAATTCCGAACCCTAAACCCTAAACCCTAAACCATAAATACGACACCCCAAACCCTGAAGCTCTTCTTGCGAGGATAAGGCGCACCAGAGAGAGCTCAACAACGAGGCGTGAGGTTTGGACTTACGGGGACTTCCCCAAATCATAATAGTAACTGCTATGGCCGAAACCTTACGTTGTACTCTCTCTCTCTCTCTCTCTCTCTCTCTCTCTCTCTCTCTCTCTCTATATATATATATATATGGACATAGGTACTTTGGACCCTTTGGGGGAGTGGAGGGTTTAAGGCGCAAGGTTCCGGCCAGCTACGGGTTGATGATAGAAATCCTGCGTTATCTTAATGACTTTGGACAATGGGCATTGTGGTATACTCCTTATTATGGGTGGTGGAGGATTTCCATCATCAACCGTATTAGTCGCCCTAAACCATAGACTCTACGCCAATGATGTTTGTTGAGTTAAGGTCTGATTTGCCGGCAGAGTTTCATGCGTGCAGCGTGGGCCCAGGCTTAAGCTGGCCTTTTTTGGAACGGTTTCGGGTTTAGGGTTTAGGGCTTAGGATTTAGGGTTTAGGGTTTAGGGTTTAAGGCTTACTGGGTCCTACAGCTTACTTCGGGATCCTAAGTCGTAAAGCCTCGCAACTTTGACTACAGGCTTCAATCTTGTTGGGTGCCTGCTGCACCGGGAAAGCTTGCGGGTTTTCCTACCCTCTAAGCCCTAAGCCCTATACCCCTAAACCATCCTAAGCCCTAAACCTTAAACCCTAAACCCTAAAGCCTGAACCTTCAACCCTAAACCCTAAACCATCCTAAACCCCTAAACCCTAATGAGCTCCACAACAAAGACTTGGGTACGGCCCCCACTCAGTAATAGTTGAATAATATTCATAATATAGATATATTAGTACCTTAATAGTAGCCCTATTATAGACTCTTACTGTAACGGGGCAGTACCTAAACAAAGACGTTTTGAGAAGCTTCGAAACTCCTCCTCTTGGTGCCTTGGCGCTCCAGGCTCTGCGAATCTATCGCCTGCTCCGCCCGGAGGTCGGTTTAGGGTTTAGGGTTTAGGGTTTAGGATTTAGGGTTTAGGATTTAGGGTTTAGGGTTTAGGATTTAGGGTTTAGGGTTTAGGGTTTTGGGAAGAATTGTATTCCTTGGGGGTTCCTTATCCTACTTGGGGGGGCCAGGGGACTTAGTAAGTAGGTTATAAGTGGGGTTAGAATCGGGGTAACTCCATCCAGGGTACTTATAGGTTATAGACCTACTTATAAGCTACTTACTAAGTCCCCTGGGCCGCTAAGTACCTGCGCGCTGTCAAAAACTTAAAAGTCCCGTTCAAATCATGAAGGACCCTATGTTCAGCCTCGGGTTTGGTGTCGTCGAGTTCACTCTCGTTTTATTTTTGCCTTCGGGCTCTAGGAGTATACATTCTGAAGCCTGAGTGACAGGACACCTGGTTTGGGGTGTAGGATTTCAGGATCTAGGGTTAAGGGCTCGGAGTTTGATGTTAAAGGGTTGGGCTTTAAGATTGCAGGTTCAGTCCTTTCGGTGTGAGGTTTCTTGCCCACTTCTGTCACATGTGCGAGGTCACATGTGATAAGACTCCAGCAAGCTCCAAACCCACCGTTCCTCCAATCATGATCAGCCTTGCTAGCTGCTAGCACGCTTGCTACGAGAGTCAGCTTTGTGACGACAGGGCTTAACGAGGACTCCGGAGTTTGTTGCGTGGTAGAAGCCGGACCCGAATAAAGTCCCAATTTGCATAGTAGATGAGAGCGAGAGCCGGAATTATGAGGACTTCTTCAATTAAGGATTAATCAAAGGGTGTCTACATTTTCGAAGCGCAAGAGCAATGTCAGACCCTCTAGCCTAGACGCCGGAAGCTGCAAGAGAAGCATCCAGCCTCTTCGCGAACGTTGGTAGAAGCATAGCAACCATCACAACCTTGATTTAGGGGATCATGGGGCTTGGGGGATCATGGGGCTCTTCACAGTCATACCACAAGTTCTGGCATCATTTCTTCGCACCCTACCCTGGACCTTAACCCCTAAGCCCGAAACCCTAGTTCAAAGCCCTAGGCCCACAACCTCTGAACATCCAACAGTGTAATCTAGTGCATCATAGTATATGAGAGCATCTTCTAGTACAATAAAGTATACTATAACATACTGTAGCATACCACAGTATATTATATCATGCTAAAGTATACTATGACATTCTTCTGTATGCTATAGGCATAGTATGTTTTCGTTCAGTATAGCCCAAAACACCTCAAACCCTAAACCCTAAACCCTAAACCCTAAAAGCCCTAAAAATCCTAAAAACCCTAAAAACCCTACACCCTAAGCCCAAAACTCACAACCCTAAAGCCTTAAGCAAGCCGCCTCGGAGGCCCCGCGGTTCTTCGAAGAAGACGCGATGCTGGGCATGAAGGCCTGTTTAGGGCTAAGGTAAAAGCCAGAAAGTTGGAATATGGTTATCTAAACCCTTCTATGGTAAATTATAGGGTATCCTACCCTGAAACCACATTACTTTCTGGAGTTTCCTATAAGGGTTTAGGCTTCAGGGCTTCGGCTTCAGGGTTTTGGGCTTAGGGTTCTGGGTTTAGGGAGGGTTTAGGGTTTACTCTTACTAACTACTACTCCATGTATGAAAACCTTTAGGCCCGGGATCCCGACCCTGAGCCCTAAATGGTATTGTTCCTTGCATGAAAAGCACAGTTTAGGGTTTGGCCCTAAACCCTAAACTCTTTATCCCTAAACGCCAAACCCTAAACCCTAAACGCTAAATTTGGGGAGCAACCCTAAAGTCTGCTTTTGACTGAAGGTTTTAAATCGCTGCCATGAGTTGAAGACTCGATGGCGAGAACAGTACTAGTAGTAATCATCGCAGCAACGCCGAAAACGACCATGCTTTTACCAAAACGCCTATGCGAAGTTCTCGAAATTAGGGCCCCTTCTTGGGTCCCAAGAATAGCATGGCACCCTCATAAACAGGACCCCTAAAGCGACCCTAATGTAGAGAACTTCCCCTATGCTAAAGAAATCCCAACCCCAGACCCTAAACACGAAAGCACTAATTCCGGTCTTTACTACCGGGTCTGCTTGTCTGCTGTTGCATGTCTCACTGCTCGAGATGCCCGGCTCAACAGAGTCTTTCCGTTAGCTACCAATGGCGAGCAGACAAGGGCCGTTCACAAAACCGCATTGATTACAAAAACCAATAATATAGGGCCTAAATGATTACCAAAACTTTTTGGGGGTTCCTTATTATTGTCATAGTATAGTGGGCCCCAAAACCTTGTTCTAACTATTAAGGCCCCTATACAAGTCACACCAAAGCTCCCGAGGCCCGCATGAACCAGATCACCCAGGAGGACAACCAGGCTGTTCCTTGCCCTCGTCAGTTGGGTTTAGGGTTTAGGGTTAAGGGCTTAGGGTTTAGGGTGATGATAGCAATCCTGCATTACCTTGATGGCCCTAGGCTATGGGAATTATGGTAATGCGCATTAGGGAGTGGAGAAATGTACAGACCGCGGTTGTCTAAACAGGATTCCATAGCTGGCTACTACACGAGAGGCCTTCAGCCAGCTTCTAAGCTTTGGAGCGTCAGGGTTTGGTGAGAAAGAAGTGGCGATTCTGCCAGTCTTGCTGTCATGCTTGGGGCAGAGGGCAAGCATGATGTAAGCGACTCGTCTTGGAACTATTTGGGTGGTTGTCAATATTAGGGTTCCTGTTCGGGCCCTTATTATAATACGGCACCTAATGTTTGGGTTATCCCAAAAAGGGGGCCATACTCCATCTACCTCCCAAACCCAACGTCCGAAACACTACATCCTGAACCCGGTGCTCACTGGGCTTCTTTGTTCACCAGCTCGCTGGATGAATGCAAAAACAGCCCCTTAAGACAGCCACCCTGAAGCCGAGACCGTCGTGTTGAGCTTGTGGCGCATTCCAGTCTCGTCTGCTTCAAGCGCTGTAGCGTTGCTCTGCGGGTTGTAGAGGGTTGAGGATGTAGGATCCCAGGCTGCCTGCACAAAAATTTGAAGGGACGCCTCGACCCTAAGCAGCCCTAAACCGTACGCACGCCCTGAGAGTAGAGGCTGGGTGCTACACCCTGCATCCGACACCATACAACTTGTATTAGATCTTACACACTGAGCCCTAAACAGCTGGCAATCCTTAAACCATAGACCCTAAAACCTGATCCCTAAGCGCTCAGCCCTGAAGGTAACACCACTCAACATCTACAAACTGAAGTCAACCTCGACATTCCAAGCCCATGAACCACCGACGACATTGGATTCAGGGCTCATTTTCCGAAGAAGTTTCATTTTCCAAAACACCAAACCCTTAAACTCTAAACCCTGAACCCTAAATCCTAAACCCTAAACCCTAAACTCTGAAACCCTAAGCCCTGAACCCCAGACCCTAAACCCTAAGCCGCCTTCGTCTTGATTTCAATGAGCGCCGAGGATCCGGTAGCAGCCGTAGCTCGGGCCAGGGACTCGTATCTATGACTGGGTTCTTGAAGAGCCACGGTTTAGGGTTTAGGGTTTAGGGTTTAGGGTTTAGGGACGAAATTTAAGTTAGCATAATAGGGATCTATCGTAAATAATAGGGTTTCCTTAGTATGGTAACTTAAATTAAGTTCCTTAACAAGAACCCAGATGAGAGAAGCACAGGGCTTTTAGGCTGTTGTTTAATAGGCTTCTATAGGGTTTTGGGTTCACCAGGTAGAGGAGTGTTTATGACCTGGTAGAGGGCTTTCGGCTGTTGTTTTATAGGGTTCTATAGGGTTTGTGGGTTCAGGGTTTTACAAGTAGAGGGCTTTTGGAGTGTTTTCATAGGGTTCTAGAGGGTGTGTGGGTTCAGGGTTTTACAAGAAACTCACTTCCCAGTTAGAGGAGTGTGTATGAGCGGGTAGAAGGCCTGTGGGGGTGTTATTATGGAGTTCCAGGGGGTTTTTGGTTTTGGGTTTTAGGCTGTTATGGGCTTTTACAGGAACGTATGGCTTTATACGGTTATAAATATTTATGGGTTTTGCGGGTGGTATAGTTTTTTTGGGACAAGGGCCTGCTGGAGGAGTGACATGGTCTTAAAGAGTTCCCTGTGTGCTCACGCAGAATACCACTCAACCCTAAAGCCACTTAAAGGATCATGGGACTTAGTAACTAGGGTTACAATTAGAGTAACTATACTTATAACCCCAATTAAGGTACTTATAACCTTACTTACTAAGTCCCATGATCCTCCAAGCAACCGTAAACGTTCGTGCCTTGAGCTGAGCACGATGTTGTGCAAGCCAGAGGCGCACCAGGGTCGAGCCTGCATGGCTTTTCCTTGAAAGTTATTGTATATTATGGAACATACTGGTATATCACATCATAGTATGTGCTCTTTGATGGTATGTTGCAGTACATTTTGTATACTAGACAGGTTTGGGGCAACGGGAACGGTCCAGGGCCCGGCTGCAGATGTTTCCAAACAGGCCGTGGTCCGTTTGGTTGGCGTGTGCTAACGGTTCTCCCTCAACGCAAGGTTTACCCTGCAAGCACCACGGGCCTTCGACCCAAAAACGCTGAAATCGCTGTGGCCAAAGCCAGAAAATCGAGGCCCTTTTCCAAGTCGTCAGTTTTTCAGGCAACTACCCCCCAAAAGCAAAGTACAGTGCTTATCTCTCGAGGCTGAAAAGATGGCGGACCCCTTCAAAGCACACCTGCCCGTGATAAACCAGAAGGCGGGTCACTGTCCCACTGTGGTTTGTAAAGGGATACCCTACTTAGAGGCCCAGGGGACTTAGTTTAGTAAGTAGCTTAGAAGTAGGGTTATAATTGGAGGTATCTCCATTTAAAGTATTTATAGCTCTACGTATAACCTACTTACTAAGTGCGCTGGGCCTCCAACTACAGATTGCTCTAAAGCAGGGGTAGCTTCGTGCCAAACCAGGACAGCAGCAGGACTCTTTGATGCTGAGTTCTTTTCGAGACGTGCTCTGACACAAGACCGCTTCTGTCACACAGCATGAACGCCCCTAAACCCTACCAAAGCCCTATAAACCCCATCTAAGGGAGCACAGAACCCCCCTGAACCCTAAGCCCCACGAAGCCCTGTATACCCCATAAAGCAACCCTTTAAAGGAACCCTACAGAACCCCAGTCGCCGTAGTCTTTTCTTGAAAGGCATTCCTGCTCGCTCTGGAGTCGGTGGTTGCCTCCCTAGCAGAGGAGTCTCGGGCACTTAGAAAACCCCTACCCCTACCCCTACCCCCACCCCTACCCCTACTACCCCTACCCCTACCCCTACCCCCACCCCTACCCCTACCCCTACCCCTACCCCTACCCAACCCCTCCCCCTACCCCTCCCCCTACCCCTACCCCTACCCCTACCCCTACCCCTACCCCTACCCCTACCCCTACCCCTACCCCTACCCCTACCCCTACCCCTACCGACGACGACGACGACTACTACTACTACTACTACTACTACTACTACGACTACGACTACGACACGACTACGACTACGACTACGACTACGACTACGACTACGACGACGACTACGACGACGACTACTACTACAACTACTACTACTGCTACTACTGCTCGTACCAGTATTACTACGACGACGGCGACGACGACGACCACTACCACTACCACTACCACTACTACTACTACTACTACTACTACTACTACTACTCCTACTACTACTACTACTACTACTACCACTACCACTACCACTACCACTACTACTACTACTACTACTACTACTACTACTACTACTACTACTACTACTACTACTACTACTACTACTACTAGAACTAGTACTACTGCTACTGCTATTATGATCACGATTATGACCACCATCACGACCGCCACCGCCACCGCTACCACCACAACCACCACCACCAGTACCTCGCATGCAAAGCCTGGCCATTGAAGCCCTCGGGCTTTCGGGAATGTAACAGTTTCTAAGCCCTAAACCTTAAAACGTAATCCCCAAATCGTAAACCTACACCAAACAAACACCTTGATCGGAAACCCTAAGTAGGGGGCTTGAGTCTGCTGTGTGCACGCGCAGTGTTCAATTTGGGTTTCGGGTTCAGGGTTCATGAACTCCGCAAAGCCTTTCTTGAGATAACCTCGTAACAACAGGCGACCTGCCCTAGGATCGATCTACAGCGCCCCTGCTCTCTAATGTGATAGGGTACCCCAAAGCTCTCTGCTGATAATTCATGGCAAGGGCTTCTTAAGGGTTCTACAAGGGCTATATCTAGTATCAAGTTTTGTAAGGGTTCTATAATAAGGGTTCTACAATGGTGTTACTTGGGTTTCATAAGAGTTTGGGTTTAGGGTTATTTGGCAATGAACCCTAGCGAGTTGAGGCATGGGTCTGGGATGGTTAGTGCTGGGATAGCCTGCACTGTTTCTTAACAGCATGAGGGTAATGATGCTTTGATGTTCCAACTGTTTGTCTTCTACTCAACCTTGCACCCTCAATCCTAAACCCAAACGCCGAAGCCCAAACCTGAGATTTTAGATCCAAGTCTCTCAACTCCCAAACACGTCGGATAGCTTCAACTTTGCCCTTCTAAGGACCTCGAGACTCTTTGGCATCTTCTGGGCAATGACCCGGAGGCACCTGGATTTGATGTAAGTTACCATAATAAGGAAGCCTTATTCTTTTCGATAGATCCCCATTATGGTGACTTAAATGGCATTCCATAATAAGAACCCAGGCGCATACGCTTGCATGTCCCTACTACAGCCCTAAACCAGTTCAGACTCAAGCTTGGAATCTGGCTGTTGCGAAGTTAGCGCTGTGAACTTCACGTATATTCGCAGCATGCTATGTATACTTTGATGAAGAAAGAGGCTCCATTGGTCCATTTCTGTTGGGATTGCAGGTTTAGGGTTGGGCTTCAGCTGGTTTGGGCTGCACGGAGCTCACCACCACAAATTCTGACGAGTCCTCATGGCGAAGATGCGCATTCTCATAGTTTCCAAGAGCACTCACATACGTATACCCTACCCTACCCTACCCTACCCTACCCTACCCTACCCTACCCTACCCTACCCTACCCTACCCTACCCTACCCTACCCTACCCTACCCTACTACTACCCCTACCCTACCATACCCTACCCAACCCTACCCTCTGGAGATGCTCCTCCATCTTCAACTGGCCTGTACCCTAAACCCGAAAGCCCCACAGCCCTTGACTCCCATCTAACCATTGATATTATGGGAGCTAAGGAGCCAGGGATGATGATAATCCCTATTAAAATAAGGAGCTAAAGAGCCAAGGGAACCCCCAAAACCACTGGTTAGCCATACCCAAGAAGAATGTCTTGGTCGAGTACCGGCTCCACCCGTAGACCTGATTTCCACACAGTGTCAGATACTATAGGGGCCTACATAACTACCACTACTACTTTGTGGGCTCCTGAGTACAATCAGCCCTAAAACCCTATTCTAGTTGCCAAGGCCCCTATATTACTGACGTAGAACCCTAAAGAGCTGGCACGTTAGATTATCGGTTTAGGGCCCTGTCTATTCGCCCCCCTTCGAAATATCAGGAAAAGGGAAGAGTTTAGGTTTTAAAATTGAGGGAAGTATTCATCATCCTCTGTCCATCTTCCAACTTTGTTGGAGTTTACCCCAGACCTGCAGTCCTCAAGCCCAGTGCCTGGAGCTGAGTCAGTCAGATCAGAGGTTACATCGAAGGTCAAGGTCTGTCTGGGAACATCAGCAACAAGCTAACCATTGATATTATGGGAGCTAAGGAGCCAGGGATGATGATAATCCCTATTAAATAAGGAGCTAAAGAGCCAAGGGAACCCCCAAAACCACAGGTTAGCAAGTGTTACGGGGAGAGCAAAGCGTCATCTGACGGCGCAGGATTTGCCTGGTGTGGAGGATCCTCTTCGTGTCTTTGGCAAAAGCTATGCTTAGCTCTGGGTCGATTTGTGCAGCCAGTCACAGAAGTACGTAAGACAATGCTCCGAGACTTGCGGTTTTGCTTTTAGGTTTTGAGGCGTTTCCTGCGTTATTTTCGGATTCCCACTCCCCAAACGGGCCCCTAAGTTCGAGATCCGAACTGCCGGAGCGCTAAGTCCCCGATCGGTGTGGATTGCCGTAGCACTTAGTACCTAGTAGTAGAGTAGGCAACCTTTAAAGCCTTTTCTGGGTAGCATAGTCCCTATATAGACCCTATATAACCAAAAAGTACAGTACCTTGATCTAGGATGCCCAGTAGTGCCCTTATTCCCTTTTTTGTAGTCCTAGGTTCCTTATAAAGTTACCCAATACCAAAAAGGGAGCCTTTTTTACTCCTAGGTTACTGGGCATCCTAGTGATGGTAATCCTACTAGTAGCCCTTGCCGCGCCGTTGCAGTGACCCTGCCGGCCGGCGTCGTATGGCGTCGTCAAGTATTACCACCCACTGGGCTGTGTCCGTTTATGATTCTTATTCATCTTACTACTGCTGTTATGACTAGTATGGTAACACTATACATATATATATCTATATATATATATATGTATGTATATACGTATGTATACGCATATGTATATGCATATGTATATGTATATGTATATGCATATGTATATGTATATGTATATATATATATATATGTAATATTTCAATGTTTTATGTTACCCTTTTGTTATGTGCTACATATAGCCAGGCCCACACACACACACACACACACACACTATGTGTGCCCCAAATCCTAAACCCTGAGGGGTCTTTGCCTCGAGCTCCAAGCGCTAAATCCCAAATGAACTGAACCCTAAATCCCAAACCCGGAACCCTAAACCCTAACCCCTAAACCCTTTTCAACCCTAAACCCTAAACCCTAAAGCCTGAACCCTAAACTACCCACATCCCGAAGCTGAGAAATTGTTCCTTCTCGAGGCTTTCACAAGCTCGTCGGCGGGCTCTTCAATGCCTTCCCCCTGAAGAAGTCGCCTCAGGAGGCTTCTTCCGTTTTGTAGGATGCCCAGTAGTACCCTTATTCCCTTTTTGTAGTCCTAGGTTCCTTATAAAGCTACCCAATACCAAAAAGAGAGGCCTTTTAATTGTTAGGTTACTGGGTATCCTAGTTTTGGGTTTTCTCGAACAGTATTGCGGATTCTGGGGCCTCCAGACTTATTGCAACGCTATTACGCCTTACAACCTAAACCCGAATTTTGTAGGCGTTCGGGTTTACCGTTTGCGGTTTAGGTTTTGCGGGTTCTGGGGTTTAGCAAATTGCAGACTAGTGTTCCTGAGGGTTCCTTATGATAGCAAGGGTACTGGGAAGCTTCACTGTCAGGCTCACGGTGTAAGTATAGCCCAGACCCTGCATGCCTAAACTTCAAACCCTAAGCTATCATGGTGTTCCTACTAACCTTCGGAGCAGTCGGAAAAGAGGGGTCAAAAAAAAACCCTAAGCTATAAACCAAGGCCTAACCCCAAACCCGAAACAGACAGGAGAAGAAGGATGCTAAACCCGAAGCCCTACACCGCCTCCCCAAATCTTAGGAGCCAAACCCTACGGGCAATCCCCGGTTAACAGGCCCAGAAGACACGGTCAAAGGGGGACTTAGTAAGTAAGGTTATAAGTACCTTAATTGGGGTTATAAGTGCAGTTACTCTACTTATAGCCCTAGTTACTAAGTCCCATGATCCTTTAAGTACACCCCAGTAAGTTCAGGGTCCGAGAACCCCATAATTCCATAGCCCGAAGATATCAACCACATAGGTGCATATTCGACATGCTCCCTCCTTCTGAATTATCTATCTATCGGTCCACATTTCTGTCTTTCGATGTATCCATCCATCTATCTGTCCATCCATCCATCTGTCTACCCATCCACATGTGCGTCTGTCAATCTGTCTGTCTGTCTATCTGTCTATCTGTCTTTTTGTCTATAACTACAAACGTATCCATCTCGCCAGCTATCAGTTAGTCTGTCGACCGGTAGATTTATTTGTATACCTTTCCATCTATCTGTCTGTCTATTGAGCGAACAAAGGCATGAGTGACTGTGTGAGTGAACATGTAAGTGGAGTGTTGCATAAACCCTCAAACCCTTAACCCCTGAACCCTTCACCAGTTCTCGACCGAAGCCTAAAACCCCTAAGCCCTTAAACAGTCCTTTACCACCTAAGCTTTAATCTCGTAAAGGTTTCAGAGTTTAGGGTTTAGGGTTCAGGGTTTAGGGTTTAGGGCTAGCCCTAAGCACCCGCCTGCAAAGAGCAGACCCTGGAATCCGAAGGTGCCCGCTTTCATGGAGCGGTACTGGCCCACGCTGAGGGCGCTTCTTCCGGAGGACTGCCGTGCAGCCCCGTAGACCTCGAGATGTGGCGTACTGTAGGGGCCTAAATACTTACCTATACTATTTTGGGGGTTCCTTATTGTAATCATAGTATATCGGGCCCCAAAACCCTATTCTAATAATTAAGGCCCCTATCTTACACTTTCCCAGAACCCTAATTATAAGGAACTCGAAGGAGGCACGATGTCGCAGGAATGGGTAAAGGTTTCAGCAGTTGCTTTGTGTCTGCTGGCTGTCAACGTCTGCATTCGCCCTCAGCATAGGAGTAGCTGTAAGAACGAACAATAAGGGGGAGATGTGCTGAAGCCCCCAGCTCGAAACACGAAGCCTTCAAACACCAAACCCTAAACCCTAAATCCCTAAACCCTAAACCGTAAACCCGAACACCTGAAGCCCCAAGCCCCAAAGCCCACATCAGGAGTTGTTTGATCTCGACGAGCAGCTCGCTTTGCTTGAAAGCTTTCTGGAAAGACTACAGTCGGGAGTAGGGATGTTCGGCGTTTGGGAACCTCATCCAGTTGACCCTAAGCCATAAACCCTAAACTCCAAGCCATAACGGCTCGCAGCCACTACCAGGAATACTCATTCTTCACTTGCCGTGTTTACAGACCATGAAACCCTTCGTCAGGGGCGCAGGGTGTACCTTCATTCTCGCCGCATTTCCTTGTTTCGTATTCACCAGGTCAACTTCGCAAAACTGTACATTCTACACCGTAGAGCGAACATAACGACGTTATGACATGCTTCAACCTACTTCGGGAGACTTACAAACTACGTTGCCAAGCCATTTTCGAGGCACAGTATTACCGATACTCATGGCGCAGTGTGCAATTTGCATTTGGGCATCCTCGGGCTCTCGTTTGTATATACATATGCGCATACATACATATATATATATACACACATGTATATGCACATATATACATACATACGCACATATGTATAAACATTTTGTTTTGTTGTTTTGTCGTATTGTTTTCTGAGCCTTTCCATGCCCAGGAAACACGTGGAGGCATGGCTGAGGGGCCACCTCGAGCTCCTTGGAAAAGGAGGCTACGGCGAAGGTTTCGGAAGGGTTTCGGGATGTTTCGGGCTTGTACCCTAAGGCTCCAAAGTAGTTCCTTTTTGGGGTTCATATATAGAAGCCTACAAAGTAATCCCAAAAAAGAACTACTATGGAGCCTCTGGGTAGTCATCATCCCAAGACTTCGAGGAATCAGCTACAGTAGCGTTCTCATTCTCCGGAGCTGCATTTGACGCATCAGCAGCCGCAGCCACGCACGATGAACATTGGAAGAAGTACAATCATCTTGCCACTTATCCCTCTTCAACTCTACATCGTCTCGGGTAGTCGTCCTGAGCAGGAGGAGGAGCGAGAGGAGGAGGAGGAGGACAAGGACCTCAGGAAGGGCATCTTGTACCCGCAAAATCCGTGCCTTTTGTTTCCGTGCCAAGGCGGGTGATCCTGAACCAGAGGCGCTACGAGCAAGCCGATCAAAAGATGCTTCGGCACGCAGTAAAAGACTCCAAAACCCTATTCTAATTAAGGCCCCTACAGTAGGTTATAAGTACGGTCATAAGTACCCTAAATGGAGTTACCCCAATCATAACCCTACTTATGACCTACCTACTAAGTCCCCCGGGCGTCCAAGTGGTGGTTCGCAGAGTCGGTAGGGACGCTGTGCCAACAGACTTGGTAGGCCGCCTAAAAGCTCCTTGTACTCCAACACCCGTCCGTCAATTTAAGCGGCAGCGCGTTGGCCGCCTCCAGTCCTGTTCCAGGAGTACTGTAGTAGAAGTAGTAGCAGCAGCAGAAGCAGCAGTAGTAGTAGTCGTCGTCGTCGTCGTGTGGTAGTGGTAGCGGTAGTGGTAGTGGCAGTAGTAGTGGTAGTGGGGTCCACATATCGGGGTAGGGGTAGGGGTAGTGGCAGTGGTAGCGGCAGTGGTAGTGGTAGCAGTAGCAGTAGCAGTAGCCGTAACGCTCGCGATGGCGGTGGCGGTAGCAGTAGCAGTAGCAGCAACAGTAGCAGCAGTAGTATCCCTTCATCATTACCCTCCTCGTCGTCGTCGTGGTCACGGATCTAGCAGCATTTTTTTGCATGCTGTTGCAGCGTGGGTGGTGGTCGTTGTTGGCTTCGCCGTTCGAACCTCGCCGTTTCCTCTGAGGATCTTCCTGCACACCAAGCGGAGTCAGGAAGAGTACTACAACTTTGCAGAGGTCCCAGTGCCCGACGGTAGTGTGCAAGTCTAGTTAAGGTGTGCTGAACTAGATGTAAAATATAGGGGTTTGGGTATTGTTTCGGGTTTCGAACATTTGTGTTCATTCTCCTGCATCTAATGGAGCAGCGATTTTTCTGAACCATTTCTGGGTGTGTTGTATGTCTGCCTTGCTGCCTAAGCCCTACCCCAAAGCTCCGAAGCCCAGCCCTAAACCCAAAACCCCAAACCCTAAACCCCTAAACCCCAAACCCAAAACCCTAAACCCCTAAACCCAAAACCTCTAAACCCGTAAACCCAAAAACCCCAAACCCTCAACCGGAACCCTGGATCTTGACTCGATGCTACTTAACGTCAAAACTGCTCCCAGCCCTCAACCCTAATTGGGAGTGTCCGAAAATAGGGGGACCCTAGGGTTCCTTGAAAGGGTTCTTTAAAGGGATCTAAGGGTTCCATAAAGGGTAAAGGGTTTAGGGTTTAGGGAGTTTCTGAAAATAGGGGACCCTAATGTAGTACCCTAAATGGTAGGATCCCGAATATTAGGACCCCAAAATGAGGTACCCCTAATTGTCGGAGACTCCCAAATGTCCCTAAGGGTTGAACTACAACGACAGAGAGAGCAGCGGACTTAGCAAGTGGGTTATAAGAAGAGTGATAAGTACCATACATGGAGTTAGCCCATCCTCGACATGCAAGCCCTCAAACAGCAATCCCACAAGACCCGGCACCCGTTGAGAACCAAGCTGCGAAGCCCGAAGAACTCTAAACCGCGAGGATTTTCCCTACGACGACGATCCCATGCCCGGCCTACTGGCGGACGAGCGGAACTTAGACTTCCCTTTGGAGAAGGCAGCGGAAGGGTTACTACAAGGGCTACTATTCCAGTTTTGTTGTTAGGGTCTAGGTGGGAACCCCGACTGGGGCTTGGGGTTTAGGATAGTGGGCTTGGGTTCAGGGTTTAGGGAGTTTAGGGCCTTGGCTTCAGGGTTCAGGGCGATCTGTTTCCAGCCTGCAACCTTCTGGGAATCAAAATTCAAATGGGAAAAGGAGGGGCCCTTTAATAAGGACCCCTAGGTATATACCCTTAATATAGCAGGGTAGGGGTCCCCATTAAGGGCCCCCCCCCCCCCCGTTGAAAAATTGCAGGTTCCATCCTGAAGTTCAAACCTTTCGCGCCTTCAGAGTGATGGGGGTGGCAGTATTGGCAGTGATACTGGGGACCTCTCGGTTTGGGCCCGTTCAATGTAGCAGAGGCATGCACCCTCACATCCCTTCGGACCCAACAGTGGGTTGTGACGACCCTTGATAGGAGAGCCTCTGTTTTGCAGAACCCCAAACCTCCCAGCGCAGGCAGTTTCCAGGCCCCACAGCTTAGCCTTAGGACCGTGAACTCGCTTATAACGCAGGGATGTCTTGAAGATATGCACAAGCAAAGGAGGACATCATTTCAGAAACCAAAATGTAAAACATGGAAAACTTCAGATTAACAATTACAAAATTCGAAAATTACGAAAGCAATTGACTAGAAACACATAGAAGGCCGCAACACATAGAAGGGATAAGGAAAACACGCACAGGAACACAAAGGACGCAGAAGCACACAGAAAACTTCAAACAATGGAGCATAATGCAACAAGAAGCGAAAATTGGGAGGTAGGGCACTGTAAAACGTGAAACGCGCATAGAAAGCCCGGAAACGCAAAGCATGGAGCACACATAGACATTAGAAAAACGGGCAGCATATAAACAGCACAGATTGATTTTCCGCATTTCTATTTTGTTTGCATTTGTTCTGTGGTTTTCTTACCATTCAAAATATGCCTGATCTTCAAGGAGTTCGATCTCAAGCTGAGCTGCTGAATTCGTAAGCTCCAAACTCCTAAACTCCTAAACCAAATACATTTAGATCCTAAACCCTCAACCCCTGAAGCCCAAACCCTAAACCCTTGAACCCCCAAACCCTGAAAGCCCTAAGCCCTGCACCGCCCACAGGGATTTGAGCCTGTTCCAAGGACAGCGCGGGTGCAAAAAGGAACTAAACCAAGAAATCCTCGGCGGCATGATGCACTGGACCTAGACCCTAAACCCTAAACCCTCTTCAGCCTTCTCTTGGATGGATTCTGTCCGTGTTTGCATTCGGAAAAAACACTCAGAAAAAGCCCTCTTGAGAGGCGCAGGAGTCCTAAACCCTAAACCCTAACCCAAACACTAAACCCCAACACCCTAGACCTTAAACCCTAAACCCTATACCCTTTTCAGATGCACAGGAGTCTTAAACCCAAAACCTTAAACCCTAAACCTTAAACCCTAAACCCTAAACCTTAAACCTTAAACCCTAAACCTTAAACCTTTAACCCTAAACCCTAAACCTTAAACCAAAAAAAAAACCCTAAACCCCCTTTTCAGAGGCACAGGAGTCTTAAACCCTAACCCTTAAACCCCAAACCCCTTTCAGAGGCACAGGAGTACATGCAGCTCTTCCTCGCCGCGCTCGGCGCCTCGCAGCGGGCGCAGGTGACGCGAAGCGACGAAGAGCTGGGACCTGCGGCCGCCGCGCTGGACCTCCAGGGGCCTCTAGGGTTCTACCTAGAGAGCCCAATACCCCTTAATTACGGAATATGGCTTAAATTATGTAGGGCTTCACATTATGATTTGAGCTTTTTTCCTTAATCAAGGGGTAATGTGGCGGTCGGTTTAGGGGTAGGGTACCCCCCCCCCCCCCCCCCCGACCAACAAGTTTTGGTCTTAAATAATCTGGAACCGGTGACGCCGGACAGGGGTCAGGGGTCTGAGTGGCAGGGAATTGGGAGGTGCCGGGGTTTGGGGGCTGGCTTGGGTGCAGGGTCTGCGGTTCTGCGCGAATGCGCGGTCGGGGGTCGGGGGGGTCTGGGGATCACCAAATGCTGGAAACCAAGCCCCGATCACTCCAAGATTGCTACCAAGACTAAAAACCCTTCATTTTGAACACTTTTGCCTCCGTAACCTACACTCCCACACTCCCACCCACAATCGACCATCTGAAGCTTGGTGCGGTACAATGATAGTACAGTAGCACAATAGTAGTACAGTAGAAATAATACAGTAGTAGTACAATAGTAGTACAATAATAGTGCAGTAGTACAATAGTACTACAACAGTAGTACAGTGGTATTACAATATTAGTACAGTAGTAGTACAATAATAGTACAGTAGTACAATGGTAGCACAATAGTAGTACAGCAGTAGTACAGTAGTAGTACGATAATAGTACCGTAGTACAATAGTAGTACAGTAGTAGTACAATAATAGTGCAGTAGTACAATAGTAATACAACAGTAGTACAGTGGTAGTACAATAGTAGTACAGTAGTAGTACAATAATAGTACAGTAGTACAATAGTAGCACAATAGTAGTACAGTAGTAGTACTACAGTAGTAGTACAGTAGTAGTACAATAATAGTGCAGTAGTACAATAGTAATACAACAGTAGTACAGTGGTAGTACAATAGTAGTACAGTAGTAGTACGATAATAGTACAGTAGAACACTAGTAGTACAGTAATAGTACAGTAGTAGTACAATAGTAGTACAGTAGTACGATAGTAGTACCACAGTAGTACAGTAGTACCGTAGTAATACAGTAATAGTACTACACAAACACTAAACCCTAACGAATCCTAAACTCCTAAACCCTATAACAAACCCTAAACCCGAAGCCCTAAACCCTTCCAAAGGGGGGTCGGTCCAGATTCGACCCAAAACTTAATTTTTTATACAAACTTTAGTACTGGAGAGACCTCTTTTGAGCTAGGGTCCAATCCCCGATTCGGCGGTTCACCCTAGCAGCCCCCCAGCCCCCCCCAATAATCAAGGTATAGTAGAATAGTAGTACAGTAGTAGTACAGTAGTAGTACAAATTTTCATTCCTGATGCCCCAATAAGCGAAACACTTCTGCAAGAGATTTTCGGGCTTCAGGGCCAGGGTTTTAGGGTTGGGTGGGGGTTTGGGTGGGGGTTTAGGTCGTGGCTGCCTTAAGATTGACCATCAGCAAAAAGCACAGCCCCGCCACCAAGAAAGCCCCCCCAGCCAAAAAAAAAAAACGCATTAATTGGACCGCCCAAACTTTTGGTACCGGTCGGAATTAGCCCCCGAGCCGACGCATTAAAAGAGCCCATACTCCTAAACCGACCGGCACATTATTGGGGCCTCTAGGGTTATATGAGGGTTAGGGTTTTTGGGTTTAGGGTTTGGGGTTTTGGGGTTTAGGGTTTGGGTTTTGGGGTTTAGGGTTCTACGGTTTAGGGGTTTAGGAAGTTTGGGGGGTTTAGGGTTCTATATACGTGTTCTATGAGGGTCAGAGCTTAGGACATCATATAAGCGGTTTAAATAGGGTGGCTATAAGACCGTAGGATTTCTTTGCAAGGTTGCTACAAGGGTTTACGTGTTTGGGTTTAGGGCCGTCCCCGCGGTGCTGAGCCTTGCGCTGTTTTGGGCATTGGTACAATCTAGACCCCTGGTTAGTCAACTTCCTTTCTCGGAAGATTCTGTCGTTCGCAGCACTAAACTACTCCTGAAGTTTTGAAGTGAGGGGGCCTACCGAGGGGTCTGCTGCTACTACTACTACTACTACTACTACTACTACTACTACCCTAAAGCCTAAACCCTAAACCCCAAAATGTAGGGAGTCGGGGTTGGGATTCTCAGGCCAACTTTGCAGGGTTTGGAAGCATTTTTGGGTTGAGAGGCCTCCAGGGGTCTTGCGAGTTCAACCGATTGCAGTGATCGACACTGTCATGGGCTTAGGGTTTAGGGTTTAGGGTCATTCCTTGCTGAGTTCAGACTACGCCATGTGATCCAAGCATTGTCATGCATGCGCTGCCAAGAACCCTAGACATCACGAGCTCCGTTTCGCCGGTTGTGAGCAGGACGCGTCGGACATCTCGCGCCAGTTCCAGGACATGGCATGTGCACTCATAGGGACTTTTTAAGGTTTTTGGGACAGTGGACTTGGTAATTAGCACAGAATGCTTTCGGATGAGTCATAGCATGGTTATGCAGAGGAACTGGTACTACCATTGTTGTTATTCATGTCATGTCTTCGCTTCTACCGGTATTACTTTATTCTAGTATTTCTTTTCCGCGCCGTTTCCTGGCCATTTATGTCGAGCATGGATGGGTCGTTGAAGGCTACCACTGTCATCGTTACTACCATCGTCACTACTGACGTTCGCTTGCTCGTTCGCTCGTTCGTACGTCTACAATGAAATAATATCATGCACAAGGCGCTTTGCGGCATCTGTTCCGTAATCTGTTTGCTTTGGCTGCTGTAGGAATTGAAAATGCTGATCAAAGATTCCTGTGAAAACCCAGGGCAGCCTGCCAGTCGACATACAAATGCGAATGCTGAAACCAGCCAACATCGGCGGTAAAAGTAGAGCACCCAGGCCAGGCTTGCGAAAGACACGACACATCGGTACAGTAACGGCAGACGGAGACAGCCAAGCTTTCGAATGTTGGAACTCTGCAACTGCCTCTCTGTATCCGTTGACATGCAAGTTTCGATATTGCCCTCGCCCCACTAGACAACAACCACAAAAGCTCGGACCAGCAGGAAACACCAGGCACCTAGCCCCCCGCACCAACTACTCATGCAACCAGTTCTTGCTTATGTCATCAAGGCTTCCGTTATTGTGGTATTGCCGTCATTGCTTAATATTGGCTTACCACGTTACACCTTATCTCAGTAGTTATGCTTCATTACAATTCCCATCGATACTCGGGTTGGGCGTGGCTCGGGTTTCAAGTGTCAGACGGGTAGTTCTCTCAATTGGGTATCTTTTGGGGTCCTGTTATAGGGATTTCAAGGATGCCGTACTATTTTGGTGACCTAAAAAGGGACCCAAATGTCTCTACCCAAATGGAGGACTTGGTGTGGGATCTCGAGGAAGTGGGCCTGCGCAACTGGCTGAAGATGGACATAAAGGTCTGCTGGGATCTCAAGAACTTTGGAGCTTTTCTTGGTAAGGGGCTGGGCTTAAGCTTATGGGTTTGGGGGTTCTACGGCTCATGTTACCTGTTGTCGCAAGCCCGAGAGCCAGCTCGCGTTCTTTCTACTTCACCACGCGGTCCCAACACCCTCAGTCAGTTGCATCCACCCACCCAGCACAACCCCAAGCCCTGAAACCCTGAACCCTAAACCCAAAACCCCAAGCCCTAAAACCCACACCCTGATCCCGAGACATTAGACTCCTATAATCGAGCCCTAGGAGGCTGTAAGCTGTCAGCGAGCCTCAGTGGGACGACGGCTGCGATTACTTCCACTTCCACATCCGCTTCCACCTCCACTTCTACTTCTACTGCTGCTCCTTCTGCTACTACTCACTTCTCCTACTACTACTCCTACTCCTACTCCTGCTCCTACTCCTACTCCTACTACTACCATCACCACTGCCACTCCTACCACTGCTCCTATGAGTAGTCTCAAGCTAACCTGATTTTTGCATCTGCATTCGGACCTGAGGCCTGAATCTCCGCGTGTTTGAGCCTCTCAACCCCCGGTGCCCCAAAGCCCACAGCCCCAACTCCACCCTAAACCCTAAACCCTAAATCCCTAATCCCTAAACCCTAAACCCTATACCCTAAATCCTAAACCCCTAAACCCTAAACCCCTCAACCCTAAACCCTAAATCCCTAAATCCCTAAATCCCTCAATCCTAAACCCCTAATCCACCCTAAGCTCTGCACTCCTCCTGCACCGGATAATCCCGACAAGTTACAAGAAAGAAAGCATGGCGGCACTGCAGAATATGAAGCAAGGCCCCCCTTTGCTCCTCCTTTGCAGTAGTCTTCTGCAGTATCACCACAGTGTCCGTGCCAAATGCAGGAGCTCGAGGATAATCTGCCTAAAGGGGAGGTGGCGCAGCTGATTCACGCGACAGCTTCAAAGCAGCCTGACTGCCGCAGGATTTTGATTTCTGCCAGCTTCGCACTCTTGGGCTTTCTACAGATTTGTTATCATGAGTACTGACTTCGAAGTTAGACTCTCTCTCTCTCTCTCACAGCGTTCACGTGAGGTCATGTAAGCTGAGTCAGGGCGGCGCGTTTGCCGCCCAACCTGTCTAGGACTGTTGCCTTGACAGTACACATCGCGCTCCCTCGGTGTATCCAACAGGGCACGTCCAAATTAGACCCAAGCTCATGGACGAATGTATGGAGTATGGTTTCATACAGCTCAAGCCTCGGCCATGTCCTCTGAAACAAGACGTCTCCTCGAAACGTCAGCGAGCTTGTAGGATCCGCGTTCAGGCTTTGGGGTTCCAGGTTCAGTGCGAAGGACCCAAAGCCCTCCCAAGGGTTCTAGAGGGTCGAGACCATGCAAATCTCTGACATTTCGGAGCATTGTCTCCCGTAGTGTGGTAAAGTTTAGGATCTTGTAGAACAAACGCAAAACAGAATAAGTTGCAATACGTCAGGCTCATATAGCATGGCAAAAGAACTTAGAATACTCAATAGCAGAATGCCATACTGTAATGTGGTATGGCGTAGTGCAACCTAGTGTGCAGCTAATGTCATGTGCTGTTTTTGGGGAATTGGCTTTGTACAAGAACCGAAGTGTCTGTCACGAATTTCCCTCCCTTGGTCGGACGGACATACCGCTTCAGGGTTTATAGTAGGGTTTAGGGTTGAGGTTTTGAGGCTTAGGGTTTAGGGTGTAGGGTTTCAGGGACACCGCGGTCGACATGGGTTCGTCGATTTGCGCCAGACCTTGCCTGCTGAGGGGCGGAGACACCTCGTCGAAGTTGTACTTTGACGACGACGATGTGACTCGCACAGCGAAGGAACCTAAACCCTAAACTCTAAACTAGATAATCGTGCATTGTATCAGCGTGGGCTTTGAGGCAGTGGCTGGTAACCACCACACTTAAAGCCCGCACTAGGCATAGGGGCCTTCCGCAAAGTGTTTGTTTAGCTGTCGATGTTGCGACCCAAAGCCCTCTTGGGAATCTGTGAGTTTGGGCAATGGGTGGCAAGGGCCAACAACAAGTACGTCTCAATCGGGTTTAGGCTTGATCTGAACGGGTCGAGCTTTCGGAGTTCGGACGTTTGCTCAATAGTGGAGCAGCGAGAGAATCCTTGCGCCCAAGATCTCACCACCGAACCCGGACGCAGCCAAGGTCAAGGTGGCGAAGTTGACGCTCGCTTTCGCAGTTGGGAGCTTTGATGCTTTTTGAGACTGGCGGCCGGGAACCGAGAAATCTGCAAACAGAAATGGGAGTTTCCGAAAATAGGGGGTTCCTCATTTTGGGGTCCTTGTAAAAAGGGTCCTTTATTTAGGGTACTACATTAGGGTCCTCTATCTTCGGGAATCTCCCAAATGAAACGCCTGCGACAGAATCAACAAGCACCCAAAGCCCTGAACAGCACCCCAGGGTTAAAGCACACCGCAGTTTTGGTAAATTAGGGTCTGTTTCTAGGATGCCCAGTAGTACCCTTATTCCGTTTTTGTAGTCCCAGGTTCCTCATAAAGCTACCCAATACCAAAACGGGAGCCCTTTTTATTGCTAGGCTACTGGGCATCTTAGTTTTCGGGTTTTATGGATTTACGTCTACTGCTCTGGAACTTTTGGGTCGCCTGGGTCTGGAGCTTTTGGATGAAGCTGCTGAGAGCTTGAGGGCCCCAGGCTTTAGGTGCGGTTTAGGGTTTAGGGTTCAGGGGGTGAATGCCGATTCGAGCCTTGCACCAAAGCTACCCTAAACCCGAAACACGAAACCCTAAACCCTTAACGCTGAACAATCCCTCTTCCCAAAGGGTACATCATTTGTGAGGTCGGAAGAATCCTTGACGCCAGAAATCCCGTAAACCCTAAACCCCCAAAGCCTAAAACCCCAAACCCTAAACCCCTAACCCTAAACCCTAAACATCCTTAATGCTGACATTCTCAATGAAAGTAGACCCAGGATGCTGCACTGCGCTGCAAGGGGCAAGGCCGACCTCCTCGACTTTGAGGCCGAAGAAGAGGGTTGACGGTGTAGTAAAACGATATGGGTGGTTGTCAAAATTATGGTCCCTTTTTGGGTACCCTAAATAATAGGTGCAGTATTATATTAAGGACCCAAAAAGGGACCCTAATTTTGACAACCACCCATACAATATATTGTAGAATGCAATGCTATTAACCCAGTACAATATAGTGTAATATTGTTTACTATATCAGATTAGAATATATTACAGTACACTAGGGTTTAGGGTTGAGGCTTTACAGTTTGGGTTGGGGGTTTTGGTATTGGGGCCTTCAGGTTTGTAGGGCTCTTATCATGCTTCTATAGAGGTGATTTCGGATGGGACGGTTATAGGGTTTAGGGTTGCCTAGGGGGTTACTTAGAGGCCGTAGGTTATAAGTAGGGATATAATTAGGGTAACTCCATTTTAAAATTTAGGGTACCTATAACCCGACTTATAATCTACTTACTGAGTCCACTGGGCCTCTAAGTAGGGCTCTGAGAACCGCAGGGCTCTCGGGCTAAACTCGAAACCCTCAAACCTCAACTCACAGGTTCGAGATCCTTAGCAGTAACACTGAGTCACACGCCCGCCGCAAGCTCCTGCCGGGGCAACTGAAAGTCTGCCATGTATCCATACTTCTAGGCCTCCCAGTGGGCCCTTTTTCCCTTTTTGTAGTCCTAGGTTGCTTAAATCGTTACCCAATGCCAGAAAGGGAGCCCTTTTTATTCCTAGGTTACTGGGCATCCGAGACTTTCAGGCTTATTCCCGAAAACCGCACCACGTAAGGCTGTGGATCCCTACAAACTGCTGCACGGCATGCCTGCGGCGGATGTGCAGGTGCCTGCCGACCCTGAATTTCGAATCCAGACCGCCCACTAGCCTAATCCTTAAACCCTAAACCCTAAACACCAGACACTAAGCCCTTGCCCTAAATCCCAGCAAGACCCTAAGACCCTGGACCCGAACATCTTTGAGCTTAAACTTAAACCCAGCCTCAGGTCCAGAGTCGGCGTAGAATGGTCGTTGTGATGAAGAGGGTCGGAATTTCATAGTAGGATAGTACTATGGTAAGTATTATAGTATTATAGTTTTGTAGTATTATAGTATTAGGCTTTGAGGGTTTAGGGTTTAGGGTTAGTAGGGATGTGTAGGGTTTGGCGAAATCACAATTTTGCTACTTGTGCTGTAGGTAAAGTAAGGTATATAGTAGTTACAGACGCTCTAGCAGCCATAGTAATCATAGCAGGTTGTAGGAAAGGTGGTTATCACAGTAAGAGTATATAGCAATCGTAGCAAACTCATCGCTAGCAAATAGCAGCGGCAGGAACAGCAGGCTAAGAGTTGTCGGAATTCCAGGAAAGAGTGAGGGAAGCATTGTATAAATCGCAGTTGAATCCGAACAGTATCAAATGTCACAACATGAACGGTGACAGTGGCAGCAATTGCTAAGAATGGTAGTCGCAGCAATCGCGGTTCTCATAATGGCAGACATAGTGTGAAGCAAGGCAAGCCTTCAACGAGTCGTAAACTTTCATACAAGAACAGGACCGTGATTGTAAGACATGTATGAAGTAGAGGCAGCTTTGAGATATTGACTGAGATGGGTCAACTTTCTGAAGTGATAGCAGTACCAAGCTGCAGGGCCAGAGAACGAACAGACATGAAAACAAGAAATGTAGAGAAGCGGTAGAGGCAGTAGTAGTAGTGGCGGCACAAGCAGCAGGAGGAGTTGGAGGAGTAGTAGTAGTAGTCGTCGTAGTAGCAGTAGTTGTAGTAGTGCTAGTGGTAGCAGTAGTAGTAGTAGTAGTAGTAGTAGTAGTAGTAGTAGTAGTAGTAGTAGTAGTAGTAGTAGTAGTAGTGGTAGTAGTAGTAGTAGTAGTGGTAATAATAGTGTATAGCAGTAGGAGTAGCAGCAGCAGCAGCAGCAGCTGTAGCAGCAGGAGCAGTAGCAGCAGTAGTAGTAGTCGTCGTCGTGGAAAAGTAGAGATAAGAAGAGAACCAAGAGCAGCAGTCATAGCACTTCGAAGACTCTAAGAAGAAGAGCAGCACACACACGAAAAGGTTCGCTGCCAAGTAGATGCTTTATTCGCTCTTTATGATCTGAGATCGGGGACACGGGCATTGGCATCATGCCTTTTTCTACCATCATGGTCACCGTCATCGTCATGTGCTCATCACCACCAGAATTGTCACCTTCACGAGCATCATCATAACTGTTTTATCATCTTCATGTTCGCGTCATCTTTGTCGCCAGTGCCACCACCATCATCATCATCAGGATCATCATCATCATCATTGCCACCATGACTATCACCATCTCCTTTATTGCCATCATCAGAGCATCTTGATCAATTGTCACTGTCACGGCCAGAGTCTTCACGATGATGTCCATGACCATGACGATGCCCGTCATCTGTGACAGCCTAACCACCATCTTCATTGCACAGCCTCCTGGCAGCTTGATTTTGATACTCCGAACTCTCAATCACTTGCATGGTCATGGCAGCCATCCGGCGCACAGGAGGAGCTGGCGTCACTGCCTCCGAATCCCCACCTGGGCACTTGGACAGCAGTGTGTTCGGTGGATTGGGCTTCTTTGTGTCACTGAGGAGCTGGCATATGCCGAGATGTTAAAAACTAAGTGTTGTACCCAAAAGCCCGAGACATTTCTGGTGCCAGCGAGACCAATAAGGCTTTGGCAAATGGGGTGTTAGAGACTTTGAGCCTCGGCTTTCTGGAATAGCACAAGAGCAGTTACTTGCATCCACAGAACTGAGCCGTAACTCGAAACCCCAAACCCGAAACCGTCGAGTCTTCGATATGCTCAAGTTCCAGCACGGACCATGTTAGTTGGGTTTAGGGTTGAGATCTCCAGGAGCGAAATACCCGCTCGATATGGGGTATACCCTAAGTCCTAAAACCCCCTCCAGAAGGGAAGAGCGACCCGTGAGCCCTCGGACTAGTACAGTAGTAGTAGTAGTAGTAGTAGTAGTAGTAGTAGTAGTAGTAGTAGTAGTAGTAGTAGTAGCAGCAGTAGTAGTAGTAGTAGGAGTAGGAGTAGGAGTAGTAGTAGTAGCAGCAGTAGTAGTAGGAGTAGGAGTAGGAGTAGTAGTAGCAGTAGCAGTAGGAGTAGGAGTAGGAGTAGTAGTAGTAGTAGTAGTAGTAGCAGCAGCAGGAGTAGTAGTAGCAGCAGTAAGAGGGATAAAGACCAAATGTTTGTTCTCTTTAGTCTCACCCCAGTTTTCCCGAGAGGCCAAAAGGGATTATGTGGCATCTGAGGCCGCCTTAAGCCCCGGTTGGTTTCAGCTGCAGCTTGCGCCGCAGTGACCCCATCCCAAAACCCAAAGCCCAAAGCCCTAAAATGCCCTGAACCCGGCAGATCCCAAAACCCAACCCCAAAACCCTAAAGTACGAACCCGCCAGCCCGGCTGCCTGAACCCTAAACCCAGCACTCTGAGGAGACGACCAGCTCAGCACTCTCGTCGATGAGCACTGCCGCCGACTGTCAGCGACGGAGGACAAAGACAGGCCTTCTGCGTGCTGCAGTTCAGGTTTGGCAGGGTTCGTGGTTGGGGGGTTGAGGGTCTAGGATTTAGTAGGGGCAAGCCCTAAACCCCCAACCTTCCCAAAATCGATCCCTAAAGCTTTTCTGCCAGGGTCGGAGGTTTCGGGGTTGAGGGTTCAGGGATGTAGGGAGAAGTGTTTCGGCTTGAAAATTGGTTTTCGATCCACCGGCCCCCGAACGTACGTTGTTTTGTGGGATTTAATGGGTTTAGGGTTAGGGTTTAGGGTTTAGGGTTTAGGGTTTAGGGCACGAGCACGAGTAACTTGAATATGTTTTGTCACTGTGAAGCTTGTATCGGGTTTGGAGGACGTTTGTGACGTCCGGAATTCTGGTGAGGCTGAAACCCAGTGAGACAGATGCTTACTCGGGTTCTGAATGCCCAGAAACCCTGAGCCTAAGAGCCGCTTGCATCTCTGACCTGCCCGAATTTAATGCCTGTCTAGTGATCCGAGTGCTCGTGCTTCATAGTTCATAGTACACAAAGGATCATGGAACTTAGCAACTAGGGTTATAATTAGGGGAACTATACTTACAACCCCAATTAAGGTACGTATAACCTTACTTACTAAGTCCCATGATCCTCCAAGTAGCAATGCCGCATGTATGCAAGCACAGCATCGCCTCTACCATGCCCATTTTCACCACTGCTGCTTTTGCTATATTCCTACTCTCCCCACACCCTGAACTCTAAACCCGACAGCCCAGAGCCGAACCCCAACCCCAAACCCTGAGCCCCAGACCCAAAATCCTGAACCCAGCCCTAAACCCCAAAGCCTAAACCGAGCATCAAAGCTTCAAGCCGACTTTGGCATGAGGCCGGTGCAAGATCCCTGGATACACGGTAGCGCAACCGTGGAGGAACTGTATCGGAAGGAGCTGGGCCGTGTTTACATTCGCTGGAAGTTTAGGTTGCATTCACATCGGGCGAAAATGTCTAAGCTTGTGAGCCGTGGGATGAGCATGTTGGCACGACGACGAAGACGACTACTGCTACTACTGCTACCGCCTGTCTTGTTGCTGCTGCTACAACACTTCTCGTCCCTCCTATTTCTAAAGCACTGCAACTGCAACTGCTGCTGCTTCCGCTACTGCTACCCCTGCCGTTTCCGCTGCTGCTACCGCTGCTCCTGTTACTGTGCAGCTGTGCTACTGAGCAACTGTGCAGCTGTGCTACTTTGGTGCTCTTCTGCTACTGCTGCTGCTACTGCTACTGCTACTGCATATTGCTTCTGCTACCACCACTTCTCGATATGCTTGACACGTGCTACGGTGCTTTGGTGCTGGTGCGGCGGTTTCCGATGAAGATCATGAATGACAGATACAAATATAAATATTGACAGAATGACGATGGAGTTGGGCACGCGACATGAAGAAATAGAGCGCGATGATTATGGCTGAGTGTGTTCGAATGGCGTGTAGTGATAAAGATGGTCATGGCGATGACGATGATGCTGCTGATGATGATGCTGATGCTGATGATGATGGCAGTGCTGATGGTAGTCGTGGTTGTGGTGGTGATGACGACGATGATGTCGAAGTCGATGATAATCGTTTTGTTGAATCTTGCTACTGCAAAACTCGCAGTAAGCTTGTTCATTACTCACAGTCGAAGGAAGCTACTCGTCATCAGACAAGGCACTTGTGCAGTCGTTGAGAAAGGCAACCAACAAAATGCCGTCGTGACCGCCGGCTTCACTGCACACCCCTAAACCGAAAGGAGCTGGACTTCTATCGGACAGCTGGACCGGTGGAATGGGCCTACAATACCGGACAAGGTGAAGAAGGGTATCAGTGGCGATGGCGGCAGCCTCCGAATCTTCGAATGCAGGGTTCGAGGTTTCAGGGTTTGGGGGGTTTCCAAGAAGGGTTCCACCTTCAAGGGTCCCTTTAAGGGTTCTTGAGGATGTAGGGTTTAGGGAGGTTTACAGTCACAGCTTCTGGGTTTGGGAGTTCAGGTCCGGGGTTTAAGGTTTGCGGTTTCAGAAGGTCCGGAAATTCGTGTTTCGGGTCACTTCGAGTTTGGGCTTTCGCGGTTCAGGATGTAGGCCTCTGAGGTTCAGGCTCGGTGGACTTGATTCAGGCATCGGGGTCTGGGGTCTTTTCTTGTCTTCATCCTTCTAGGGTTTATTGTGGTCTCCTTAGGAATGATATTTTGTAATGTTTTTGCTCATGTAACGCCCAAGAAAATATTAAAAATATTATAACAATTATTGTTATTTTCTGGTTCTAAGGGGGGTATAGTTTAGGGTTTCCGTCAGTTGACCCGTCAACATCTGATGCAGCTCAGAGCACAGTTCTCACGGCTGCTCATTGTCCGACCTACGTCCCCCAGGCCTCAAAGCTGTGTGTTGGATGCAGTGCGCAAAAAGACTGAGCGTATGCCAAACCCTGCCCTAACACGCCAAACCTCCTATACTAAGCCAGAGTAGTTTACAGCACAAACGACGACGACTACTACTGGCTGGAAAGCTAGCTAACTAGATAACTGAACAACTAAGTCAATCGAGAAAAAAGTCCATGCATAATAAGTCGAACACGAACAAGCACACAGGCTTTTAAACTCACGATTACGAGAAGAAAAAGACAGACCAACACAGTAACACTGATGCTGCCTACCCAAAGCTGAACAACGCAACACGAGGATAGAACACTGCAATGAGCAAGAACAGAGGCAGCACACCAGCAGAGCTACTTTTTCGTGGTAAGTAACAGAAGTAATCACCAGCATAGTTCCAACAAGACAAACGCTGGCGGAGGCAAACATAGAGCACGCTGCATAAGTGTAAGAAGGACACCCCTAAGCCTTAAGCTTTCAAGGAATACCTTCTGGGATGAGAGGCCGGATGCTGTTTGGTGTGTTGTGTCGACGTGGGTGTTTAGACAGCGGGAGTTTGGCGTGAGGGGCCTTGAGATCTTGGGAGGTGATCACGCCGACCTTCTCGTAATGCTCGCTTAACCTTGAACTTTCCCGGCTGCATTCCCTGCGATACGCCCATAGGGTCTTTTGAAGAAAGTTTCGGCCGTTTGCGCATCTGGTGGTAGCAAAGCGAGCTGCTTCAGTGTTACGGCTACTTCTGCCGGGCTTGAAGCAGGCGAAAGGTCTACATCCAGGAGCAGAAGGGCATTGACCCGAATCTGGCTCCTCGGCAAACTGGCCCAGGTCATGGGTTTGGGTTGAGGTGGACGGAGGAATGGTGTGTCTCAAGGAGTTTAGAGTCTAGGTGTGCATCTGGGAGGGGATAACTAGTAACCTGCGGATATAAAGGTATAGTATTCCCATTATTGAGGCTTCCATATGATGATGGTTTCTGCTTTTGGCATGTCGGAGTTGAATCCTCGGTCCACGCGTCTCGTGGTTGGCTTGGAAGCCACGCCGCAGAGCTGCAGGCCTCAAACGCCCAACACACAACCTGAAGTTGCGACGCCTGAAGCCGAGGTGTTAATCTTTGCCCCGAAGCCGACACCCCCAACAAGACTCGCTGCCAAGGGTCATAAACTCAAGACTCATTCCTTCATCATTGAAAATAACTGTCACATAGTATAGTACTGGTACTAGTGGGAGTGTTGGTGGTGGTAGCAGTAGCAGTAGCAATAGTTGTGGCAGGAGCAGTGGGAGCAGTGGTAGCAGTGGGAGCAGTGGTAGCAGCGGTGGCAGTGGTGGCAGTGGTGGTAGTAGTAGTAGCAGTAGTAGTAGCAGTAGTAGTAGTAGTAGTAGTAGTAGTAGTAGTAGTAGTAGTAGCAGTAGTAGTAGCAGTAGTAGTAGGAGGAGGAGGAGCAGCAGTCGTAGCAAAGTGATTGGCAGCAGCAGCAATAGTATTCGTTGGGCTATTGTGTTAGCAGTAGCAACGTAGTCGTGACTGCGGTTGATGATATATATCCTGCATTACCTTAATGACCCTAGGCTATGGGAACTATGGTATATTCCTTATTTTGGGTAATGCAGCATATTTTATCATCAACCGTATGTTAGCAGTAGCAGTAGCAGTGCCAGTTCTTTCCAGCATCTTTCCCATGACTAATCCAGAACCCTAAACGCTGAACCCTAAGCCCCTAAACCCCTAAACCCTAAACCCAAATTCTTCCCATGACTCCAGCAAAGGAGCTCCGTGGGATGCGTCAGCACATGCTGGACGTGCGTCGCATGCGTGCCTCAACCGACTTGGGTTGGGGGCTGTGTGAAGCGAGCTTCAAGACCTGAGCTTCGTTCTCAGATTTTCTGGGCATAATGTTTCGGTTTCCTGTGTCAGGCCCTAAACCTTAAACCCTAAGCCCTAAAACCTAAACCCTAAACCCTAAACCCTGAACCCTAAACCCTAAACCCTAAACCCTCAACCCTAAACCACATCATTAAAAGCTCCCTGAGGGTGGGTAGAACTCAGTAGTTTCTGGCGGCCCGGGGCTTTTTTGCGGGCAGTTGTGGAGGATCCGGGGTTCATGGCTGCGGCTAAGGCACAGCGTCGAGAGCTCGAGGTCTATAACATAGGGGCCTCGATAATAATAATAATAATAATAATAGTAATGATAATAATAGTAATAATAATTAATAATAGTAGTAGTAATAGTAAGCGTAATAGTAAAATAATAACAATAATAACAATAATAATATGATTAGAATAGGGTTTTGTAGCCCATTGTACCATACTATACCTATAATAAGGAACTCCCGAAATAGTACTGGTAATTATTTAGGCCCCTCACTATTAGTGTCACGGGCATCCGATGCCTTGAGCTTGCTTCCATAAGGGAAGGCTTTGCACTGCTGTGCTTGTGGCCCTCTTGCAATAGGTACGTTTCCCAGATGCCCTAGCCATGACCGGGCCTGTGCTGCCAGAGCATGCTTGTTTCAAGAAAAACGGTGGTGATGATGGTGATGTCGATGATGATGGTGGATGTGATGATGATGATGATGATGATGGTGTCGTGGTGATGATGACGGTGGGTTGGGCCATCACTGTGATGATAATGGCACTGCTCTTGCTGGCAGTGATGATGTTCATGTTGATGTGTATGACGATACTGCTCACTGTCTTGTTGCTGCCGCTGTTGTTTTTGCTGTTGTTGTTCATGGCATGCTGGTTGGCAATGAAGGTGATGATGGCGATGAGGCAGATAACAATGAGGATAAGGATGATGATGATGATGACGGTGAAAGAAATGATGCTGGCGATGATGATGACGATGGTGAGGACGATGATGAGGGTACTTCCAAGCACTGGACCGCAGACCACGAATACTTCGTGGCAAAGCCCCGAACAACTTCAAGATTACATAGGATGTTGCGTATTCTCTGCACATGTTCCGTACATGTCCCGCAGGAGGTGCACCCACACTCTCAGGCTTCTTCGGAGTTTGGGGGAAAAGTCAAGTGACCAGAGTCCGTTAGCACGTCAGGAAGCATGTGCGCCGTCGGCCGTGTCGCCTACTTCCGGGCGATCGTGGTCGTGACGCCCTCAGCCGTCCTAATAAAGCCTTAAACTTCCAACCCACACTAAAGCCTAGTTCATAATTACCACACCCGAAGCTCCAAGTAACAGGATGTGCCCCTAGAATCCCGAACCCCGAAGACGAAGTCCACAGAGCTGGGCACCTGAAGCCCACATTAAAGCATCTTCAAACGTCACCGGAAAACATGTACTGATGGTGTCCCAATGCTGAGGCTGCCGAGGCGAGCCAGTGTGCATTTCAACAGGATGCAGGATGCGCCGAGATCCGAATCTCCAAACGGAACTGCAATCCTAAGCTGTGCACCCTGCAAGCTTCGACCTTCTGATCCTCAAACCACAAATGAGAGTAGAAATCATGAGCCTTAAGCCTGTAAGACTTGGTAGCTGCCGTCCGAGACTGAGAGCGGCTTTCTGTTTTTGATCCGCACTGCATAGCCCAACTTCCGCGGGTTGAAATCCTTTTCTCTCCAGCCGCGAGTCGGTTTCACACCCACCTGGCACAAAGTCATATTCTCCGAACCCTAAATCCTAAGCCCCTAAACCCAGATCCAAGATTACAGAGGTCGGAAACGGCAACGGTGTCTACGGTTTCGGCGTCGGCTTCGGCAATACTCCCAAGGCCCTGGGGCAAGCGGTTTGAGTTTGGGGATTTTAGGGTTTAACATAGGGGCCCTAATAGCCCTAGGAGAATAGGATTTTGGGGCCCATTATATTTCAATTCTAATAAGGAACCCCTAAATTGCTCCTGAAATAGTATTGGTAATTTTTTTAGGCCCCTAGAGTAGGGTTTGGGGTCACCGGTCGCGAAGACATGAACACCAAGACGCATGGAGTAGGCTCACATCCCCTGTTGTCTATTCGGACTAGCAACCTCCATTCAAAATCGTCGATGTTTCATCCCCCAAACCTGAATGAGGCATTCTCCAACAATTCTTACCAAAGCCCCGCGCGACGTCTTGGACAGACCCTAAACCCCAACACCGCTCGAAAACACAAAAAAAAGCGACCCTGATCATCTAAACCCTAAGCCCTTATGCCTAAACAACAGATCCTGATCCCGATAAACCCAAACCGGACGTCTTGCAGGAGAGCCGTTCCGACGCCATGCTCAAGGCGCTGCAGAATCCTGCCAAACTGAGCCCGGCGGTTCCTTTTGAAGGCTTTTGAGGCAACTATGTCGCTTTTGCTTTCAAGGGTTCACCAGCTGCAGTTGAGGAAATATTCCTGACCAGCACATGTTAAGGATTCCATTCATAACTGCAGAAAACCCTAAATCTAAACCCTAAACCCTTGGGGGTTGGGGAGAGGGGGGGTTGGGACCAGCCAGGCCAAAAGGGCAATCTATCTTCCGAGCCCAACGCAGCAAGATCTTGAATTCGAGGAGTGGTAGGAGCGATTTTATTCTATGGGTCTTAGGGGTACTTAGAAATATTTTTTTAATTTTTGTTTATTATAATCCCTAAGAAACAGCTAAAAATATGATTTTTGCTAGGGTTCTAAGTTCAGTATAGGGGTGTGCATTCGTTTGGGCCAAAGGGCAAAGGGGTTGTCTACAGTGTACAGGTTTTGTCAATGTCGTAATGTTGTTCGGGCTCGGTGTTTTGTGCATCGATGTGTGATAAAGCCGAAGTTGGGCAAAGGAATTTGGATTACATCGACTACGATTCCGGCCGCATGCTCACAACGCCATGCCGCTTGCCATGCTGGCCACGTTGTCGCCCAAGTGCCGTCGGTTGATGTTTTCTGTCTACGTCAGGTTGACGCTGGGGTTGTAATATCTGCGAAGCAGCCTTGCCGCACAGTTACTATAGGGGCCTCAATAATTAATTGCCAATACTATTAAAAACCTGTAGTATAATGGGGTTCCTTAAAAAGCTATAGTGTAATGGGCCTCGAAGTCCCATTCTACTTATTAAGGCCCCTATATCATCCTCCTGAATTTTCAACGTCCCATGGACGGTACCCAACAGAGACGAACCCTGCACTCCCCACACCATCGAGGGAACAGGGTGAGACAGATACTCTTTTGGAGGCTTCTTATGGGTGGTTGTGAAAATGATGGTCTCTTTTTGGGTACTTAGGTGCCGTATTATGGTAAGGATCCAAAAAGGGACCATCATTTTGACAACCACCCTCTTATGAGTGAAAAAACAAGCACAGACTAGAGGCATATTCGGTAAGTACTATCATCAGCAGGAGAGGTAAGCGCATATGAGGGAACGACTCTTGTAAGCATATGAGGGAACTGCTATTCGAAGCATTTGAGGGAACTACTGTTAAAAGCAGATGAGGGAATCCGCAAGAATGCAATTGCACAGTTTTCAGGCTCATTTTCTATTCGTGGAGCTGCTTTCGGACTTTCGGAGACCGAAGACCCTTCGTTCGGGATCCCATGGGCATCCCAGAGTCAACTCTGCTCCGATGATGGAGTCGTGAGTCTGAGTGAACATGGGAGGCTGAACCACTAGCAATCTTTATTCCGTTCTCGATGGCCTAAATGGTTTTATATCATTCCTTGGGGTTGCTGACATAGTTTTCCTTATAGTGTAGCGGCACTGCAAAACTCAGCCCTGCACGACTTTGACAGTCGTGAGTGGCGGGCATCCCTGTCCAAAGTTTACTTGGGATGTTCGGCTGCAGCTGCGAAGGGTTCCAATCTGCGGTGATCCTGTGGGATCACCAAGCATACGAGCTTCCACAGCAGGATTTCAAGTTAGATTAAACCCCCAAATCCCCCTAAACCCTGAACCATTAACCTTAAACCCTAGACCTGAACCCCTAAACCTTAAGCCCTAAACCCTGAACCCTAAACCATAATCTCAAACCCTGAACCCTGAACCCTAAACCCGAACAACCTTCACTTCGAAGCCCTGCAACACAGGGTCTTCCTTGGGTAATGTAGGGACCTTTGTAATTACAATAGGTTCTGGGGGTTCCTTAGTATAGTTACGGTACAATATCCCCCAACACCCTATTCTAATTATTACGGCCCCTCCCTTATAGAACCCTTGTATTTCCCTTTTAAAGGCCCCTTTAAGGAACCTTTGAGGAACCCTATATATCCCGTTTAAAGAGCCCTTTAACGAACCCTTTAAGGAAGCTCTCTTCCTTGGGTATCCCAGGCTTGGGCAGGGAGTACAAGCACACCATGAAGCTGGTCCCTCGCCCCATCGGCCGCGGTCTGAAGTGCAACAAAAGACACCTGCCGTGCCTGGGGCAGCAAGGAGGCACTTGGGAGTTTCAGGATTTCCCAAGCCCCAACCCCGAAACCCTGAAACCCAAACTCAAAACCTTGGACCCTGGAAGTTGAGAGTTCCTTTCCTCAGTAGCTGGAAGTGAGCCTAGACAGGTTGTGGGATTGCTCTCATTATCATGATCCATGGGTAACTATGCACTCTAAACCCCAAGCGCGAAACCGTCCCAAACCCATAGTTGCCCAATCGTGCAAGCATGCATAGAATGGCTGTTCAAGCAGGGCGGCCAGCCAGGGCAACTGCAGCTACAGGCTGCAAATCGGAATTTCCGAAAATTAGGGTACCTTATTTTGGGGGTCCTGATCATAAGGATCCTACTATTTAGGGTACTATAGTAGGGCTCCCTATTTTCGGAAACTCCCAAATAAACTCGATCTGCGTGTAGACTCTCAGCCTTGCAAGTTCGGCTGTCTCAAAGTACTTAAAGGCTCATGGGACTTAGCAAGTCGAGTTATAACCGGGGCTATAAGTCTCCTAAGTAGTGTTATCCTAATTATTACCATACTTATACCAAGAAATGCTAAGTCCCATGAGCCTTCAAGAAGCGGCGGCTCTGAAGACTCCGGGAGTTCCGCCCCGCTAGATGCACGGGATTATCTTTTCAGTTCCGTCGTAGCTTTGCCCGCATGCGCTCGACCCGTCCCCCCCCTTGCCCACCTATAGCTGCAGAATTGTATCGAATCCCTTGTGGCCCTAAACCTTGAACTGTGCAGACTGTGCACCTTAAAACTTGAAGAGCCCGGCCCATCAGAAGTCCACAAGACAGCTTCGCTAACACTCTGCCTCGTTTCCTTTCGGGTGCGCTGCTGGCAAGGCTGTTCTACATCCTCGGCTTGAATAACTGCAAGGCGGCGGTGAGTTCACTGTGGGGCCTCAATACTCAGAGCAGGCCTCCGTTAAGGGTCGCTATACAGGTTTCAAACGAAGGGTTCTATGATGTAGGGAGTCTTGATTCACTCGTTATACAATATCGAGTTTCGCGTATACACTGTGAGGAAGTAGACCCATGTTCAGGAGCCCTTGCTGGGAAATGCTTAGGATTCCCCAAACCTTGGACCTTAAACCCGAAACCTAAACCCCAGGGTCAGTACTGGAACGGTTCATGATATAATTCCTGCATTACCGTACGTAAGGACCCTAAACTATGGGAATTATGGTATATGCCTTATGGGTAATGCAGGGTTTATATCATCAACCGAAGTATATGCGCCGCGCACGAGGCGAGCTTCTTCCACTCCAGATGGTTCACGCGCATCCGGGCTATCAAGAGATGCCTCGAACAGGCCGGGTTTGAGGGGTTTAAGGGTTAATTGGGCTTAATGGTATAGGGTTTAGGGGTTAGGCTTTAGGGTTTGAGGGGTTTAAGGGTTCTTTTGGGCTTAATGGTATAGGGTTTAGGGGTTAGGCTTTAGGGTCTGAGGGGTTTAAGGGGGTTTAGGAGTTAAGCTTATGGGGTTGAGGGGGTTTAGGAGGTTTTGGGGGTTTAACTAGTTAGAGTTCAGGGTTCTAAACTCTATAAGCACGGTTCAGTGTAGGCTATTGGGGCTCCTTCGAGGTTTGGCGGAGGCTGGGTTTTCGATTTCTATTTCGGAGTTCGCTCTTTCGATCTGTTTAAACCCCGTTCACGGAGGGAGCTGTGTTTTGGGCGGGTTTGGGGTTTAGGGTAATCCTAAACCCTAATCTTGGAGGCTTTGAGATTTTATTTCCGATTCTCAGGATTTGAGGGTCTGATGGCTTTCGGCCTTGAAGGGTGATCGGGGTACTTACATGTTCAAGACTACTGCTAGGGCTAGGGCTAGCACCGCCACCACCACACCCAGCAACAGCAGCAACAGCAGCAACAACAACAACCCAACAACACCAGCAACAACACCGTCGACAAAAAAACAGCAAGAGCAAGAGCAACAGCAAGAGCAAGAGCAGGAGCAAGAGCAACAGCAACGGCAGCCCAGAGATTAGGGGTCGACGGGGTCAGGTAGCAGGGAAACGGGCCCTCACCCCAAAACTCCAAGCCTCAGGACTTCAACCCTAAATCCCCAAAGCAGGAGTTTCAAGAGACAGAATCCTCAGACACAATTGCTTTTGAAACCAAGCAAACTCGGACATTCAAGGATCCTAACCGCGGTCATAGTCTCCTTCACTCATCCTCCTAGTGTTCTCAGAGTGTGTTCACCTTTTTATCTGGGGAATGTAGGCCGAGGTGAGCTTCCGTAGCGCTTCGGATACAGCGACAACGACGGCAACGACGACAACGACAACAAAAAACGACAACAGCGGCAACTAAACCTATCACAGCTCCTGCTACAGCAGCAAAAACAGCTACGACCACGACTGCTACTACCACCACCCGTGGTCTCAGGTCATGTCGCGTCGCACCCTTGCCAACATGACAGGGAAGAGGCCTACGTTGCAAAGCAGGTTTGAGTGACGCCAGGGGTTTAGGGCTTTTAGTGTTCAGGCTTGGGGAAGAGCCCTTGCTGATCTCTCGGGGTAGAGACTAGAGCTGCTTGGAGTTTAGTGTAGGAACCTGATTAAGAAACCCTGGTCCTACAACCCCAAAATATGAGGACCCGAATAAGGAACCCTAATAGAGACCCAAGGTTGCCTAATCAGGTGCGTATGCTAGCCTGTTCATCTTGTTGTCTCGGGGCCCTTCTGGAAATCTAGGAGCTTAGATTTTTACCAATACTATTTTGGGGGTTCGTTAATAATTACCTATACTATTTTGGGTGTTCTGTAACAATTACCTATACTATTTTGGGGGTTTCTTATTATAGTCATAGTATAAGGTAACCCAAAACCACATTCTAATTATTAAGGCCCCTGCAGTATTGCCTGGGCCCAGAGCCCAGAGCTTAGGCGTCGACGGGGTCAGGTAACCGCAAAGCTCCAAGCCTCAGGACCCAAAACCCTACACGCCCTGAACCCCCCGAAACCGTAAACCTTAAACCAGGAACTTTAAACAGCAGAATCCTCAGACAACATTTCTTGAAATCGAACAATCAAACTCGGGCATCCAAAGATCCCAACCCGCTATCATAGGCTCCTTCACTCATCCTCCAAGCGTTCTCAGAGTGGGTTCACCTTTTTATCCACAAAATGTATGCCGAGGTGAGCTTTCGTAGGGATTCGGATGTTGGAGACATGGGGCTAATATTCCTCGTGTTTTGAAGTCTCTCAGGGTTTCTTGTGTATTTGGAGGTTCAGGGGTAGTTATAAGTAGGGCTATAAGTCCCTTAATATGGGTTATAAGTCTAGTTACCCTACTTAAAACCCTACTCAAAACCCTAAACCCTAAACCCTAAACCCTAAACCCTAAACCCTACACCCATGAACCTCCAAGTAGGGACCTGGAGCCCGAAGCCCCAGCCCTGGCAAAGTCTGCCTACGTCTTGGAGCCCCTTTTTTCAGCAGAATCCCCCTACCTCCCCTTTAGGGTTTAGGGTTTAGGGTTTAGGGCACAGGTACCTCAAGCTTCATGTCATGCATGTCAATGTCCGTGCCGCCGCTTCTTTCAGTTTTTGGCTGGAGCTCCCTCTCTTCCGTGGGAGAAAAGCCACTCCGCCTTGAGAGGAGGCGCTTCAGCACCGAACCCCAGCTCAGCCTTAAGTGCCCCCCTCCGGGAGTGGCGCGGAACCAAAAAAAAGAGGACCTACTAGCAGCCAGCAAGAAACAGGCAGAAAAGTCGCGTCTACAGATCTCAAGAAGGAGCCGCACGTGCCGCTCCCGAGGGTTTTTAAGCCCCACTCCTCATAGGAGGACAGGGGAAGGGCAGTTTTCAGAGTTGCTGGGCAGCAGAGCCCACGAGATCTGATCCCTTGAAGGGGATTCGTCTCTTCCGCTGCTTGGCAGAAAGGGCAGAGGGTTTAATACAGGGGCCTTAATAATAATAGTAGTCATGAGATTAAGGTTTTGGGGGTTCCTGGTTATAATTTTAGTATAATGTACCACCAGACCCTATTCTAATTATTAAGGACCCTACAGTAGGGTTTAGGGTTGAGGGTTTGGCCCGTAGGGTTTAGGTGAAGTTTGCAGGGAGTTCCAGTTGCTCGGCTACATGTGTAGGACTGCACCGTGAGGCTGGTCGCACTCTTCAGAGATTTCGTTCAGGCTTCGGGGAGCGCTTGTTTTGTTGTGGGCCTGAACAATGGTAGATGCCCGACCAAGCAAACGCCCCCATACGGTTGATGATATATATCGTGCATTACCCATAATACGAAATATACCATAATTCCCAGAGTCCACGGTCAGTACGGCAATGCAGGATGTATATCACCAACCGTTTTGCTGCCTTGGTTTTTGATACATTAAAATCGAAGGCTCAGCGAGACCTGAAGAGATGCTTGTCCCATGATTCCTACGGTTGATGGTATGCATCCTGACTACCGTACTGACCCTAGACTATGGGAGTTATGGTATATGGGAGATTCCGAAAACCAGGGTACCTTATTTTCGTGTCCTTATCAAAAGGCTCCTACAATTTTAGGGTACTATATTAGGGTCCCGTATTTTCGGAAACTCCCATACTCCTTATTATGGGTAATGCAGATTTATAATATTATAAACCCTAAACCCTTATAGAGCCCTTTAAAGGAACCCCTGTAGATCCATTTAAAGGATTTTTATCATCAGCTGTGGTGAACCTGAGAAACTCTCAGAACGCTGTTACCATGATCCACGACCGAAGCCCTCAGCGCCACCGGAGCCTCGAAAAAGCAAGGCTCTAAGATGGCTTTGCTTGCTATCGTCGCCCTTCTCGCCAGTGCGGGCGTGGTGCAAAGTCACCAGACCCAGGCCTTCTTACGTCTTAGGGTTGGTCAAAGGGGAAAAGGAGGGACCCTTGATGGGGACTATAATGGGCTATATTCTGGGTATATAATAGCCATATTAAGGGTATATACCTAGGGGTCCTTGTTAAGGGTCCCTCCTTTTACCCTTGGAGTTGGGGTACGTTATGTGCATCGCCTGTTAAGGGTGCATAGAATCAGGTTCATAGGAGACTTTGGGTATACAATGTAGGGTTGATTAGCATTAGGGTAGTGCCTGAGTGTAGGGCTACGTAGCTGTCAGGATCCTGCTTCCAAGGGTCCGTTTGGGGGCGTGGGGGTGGGGGTGTAGGGGATGGTGTACATGAGCAGGGGTCTTCCCGCACCGTAAGCCCTAGGCCCTAATGATGAGAGTACGAAGAGAGCCCTTGGGTTTCCATGGGGTCTCCTACCTTTGTCGGGGCTGACGGTGGTCTTGATTATTTGGATCCTTCAATGTCTGTGTGTGTGTGTGTGTGTAATTTTCTGTGCCTATACATGTACATATGTATATATACACACACTCACACACCCGTTTTATGCGTGACTCTTAATCTTACTTAACGCCCAAACAGTAGAGCAAGTTATCACTAGTGTGTTGCCTGGCTTTTTATTACGCGGACTCTTCCGGCTTTCTTCGGGGTTCAGGGCTTCTTCAGGTCTAAACCGACAGCAAGTCCAGGGTTCAGGGTTTAGGTTTAAATCTAAGGTCTACTTTTGGGGCCTAAGCAGTAACCAGTACTTTTTGGGGGGTTCTTATTCGAAAAATACTGATAGTGTGCTGGGCTCCCAAAACACACTATTGAGGCCCCTACATCAGGGGTTTAGGGTTTAGGATTTCGGTGGCCGAGTTTGTTTGGATCCATGGAATCCCTCAAAGCTCGGCAAGCCTGAAAGCCGAAGCCCAAATCCCCAAGTCCTAAATCTGTAGTCGCAACCTCAAAACGGCCAGGTGGCTCCTGGGGATGCGCACCTCTGCTTCGAACTTCGGGACTTTGGGGTTTTGGAACTTCGGGCAATCCATCCTTAGGGTTTAGGGTTTAGGGTTTAGGGGTTGAGGGGCTCTTGCAGTGACGGTAAAGCGCAGCGGTAACAGGGGAGCCTCACTGACAAGCAGCTTCCTTCGACTCGCCGTATACTTAGAGTCGTTTTGGGTTTAGGGTTCAGGACTTGGTGTTTACGGTATGGGGTTAGATTGGTAAGACTTAGAGTATAGCGTTCCCGCGAATCCGCATTACATCCATTCAGGCCTCGATATTTGACCTAAGTCGGGCGGAGCAAGTACTCATGTCCTATAGCCGATTGATTGGTTCTTTGTGACTCTGGTGATTTTTGTCCCGAGGTTCGCGGCACGTACTTTGGCTGTGGCTACTTGCGAGTTAGGTCTTGCTCAGGAACATTACGTACCTGGGTCTGGATGTGTTGGTTTTCTAAAGTGTGAACCCCGCCTGCTAGACCCTCTAGCCTGCGCCGCAAGCCCCCAAGCCTTTAAGTGCTGGCAAGACTTCCCAGGAGGCACGGCCCAGGAAACTTTGAGTCAAGCAGGTTTCATGGGTACTAGAAAAGGTTCACTGAACCCTAAACCCTAAAACCCTAAACCCTAAACCCTAAAACCTAGCAAAGGTTCACGCCGCCCAGCGTACTCATGGAGCGTGTGACTTTCCTGAGTGGAAAGATCGGCGTCTTTGTGCAAGTGGGCACTGGTGAAGCCCCTTGCCGGCCGAAGAAGTTCTGCTAGGGTTTAGGGTTTAGGGGGTTTAGGGTTTTAGGGTTTAGGGTTGAGCCGAAACACGCACATAAACATAAAGTGTTGAAGACAAGAGGCTCTTGTGTTTTTTTTTAAATTCCCTGCAACAGTGTATGTTTAGGTGATTGACATTGGCGCTCCTACACTTGAAATCCAAGTCCAAAGACTCTCGGTGGCCTGACATCCTGGCCTGTATCGAATCTGAGCTCTAGAGTCTGGAGCTATAAAATTCCAAGCCTGAAACCTCTAAATCCACACAGGAGTCAGGCGACTCTGAACCCTGGGGCCCCAAATCCCTAAAGCGTAACCGTAAACAAGGCCTGCACAGAATCTTACAAAGCCTTGAGAGAACATCAGAGCTCTTGCAGCAGTGAGGCTGCCAAAGCCTAGAGTCCTAAGCGCTCAACTTCTGCCCTCTACTTGGAGGCCCAGGGGGCTTAGTAAGTAGGTTATAAGTAGGGTTATCATTGGGGAACTCCATTTAGGGTACTTAAAACCCTACTTATAACCTACTTACTAAGTCCGCTGGGCCTCTAAGTAGAACCCTGCTAATCCAAAACGCTCAGAATTGTGTATGAACTTTCAGTGGATACTATAACTACGATTATGATGATGATGATGCTGGTGGTAGCGACGATGGTGATTCTTCCGTCAGTCCCATATCTAGTACTGGGACTGGTACTATTATTATTGTGGTTATTAATATTGATGCTGTTAAAGATGATGGCGAAACTGGTTATTCTTCTTGTCGCTATCAATGCAATTCTTCTTCTTGTGTAGATTACCATTACTACTACCACGACTACTACTCCTCCTAGGTCTGGCCGGACATGGAGCAGTGTCTCTCGAATGTGTTTGCGGCCTCGAATGATCGCATCCTGTCCGATCACGGGCTTCGGGGAGTTTGAAGTAGGGTTTAGGTTCTAGCACACGTGTTTGGGCACTTTTTGTGTACGTCTTTCGTGGATATTACTAGTCATGGGCTTCGGGTTCGGGCTCTGTTTGGGATTTCTCGAACGCGCTTTTCTACCATCGTGTGGACGGTGGTCATTACAATGTTGCAAGTGGTAAGGGCGGTTGGCAGCAAAGCAACCTCAGAATCATCATTATCTTCATCATCGTGGTCATCATCATCATGAGCTTCGCCATCATCGATCACCAACATCACTGCTCACCATCGCCATCGTCGTCAATCATCATCACCATCACCATCGCCGTCGTCAAAGTCATGCACCAGCTTCACCGCCACTGCCATCGCAGTCGCAGTCGTCCTGTTTACCCTCACAATCAACCCACCAATGTCACCTTCAACAATTCAAAACCATCCACCACTACCACGACGAAGAGGACTGCGACGACACTACTACTTCTACAACTGTCACTACTATTGTCACCACTGCCACTACTACTACTACTACTACTACTACTACTACTACTACTACTACTACTACTACTACTACTACTACTACTACTACTACTACTACTACTCCTGCTGCTGCTGCTGCTACTACTACTACTACTACTACTACTACTACTACGACTACGACTACGACTACGACGAGTACTACTAAAAAGAGGTTAATATCGCCCAACAAGAAGTTCCCTGCTAACTAAACGTAATCCCTGAAGGCGCTTTATGGTTTAGGTTCTTAAAGCCTTAGCCCTAAAACGAAAAGACCCACCATCCAAAGACTCCTGGGCCGAGGTATTGGGGTGCACATCGATTACGTGGAGGCCTCGCATCTATTGCTAGCTCGTACGGTATTATGTTTTAGAGTTCAGGTTAGTTCTCTTGGTTTTTAAACGATGGTTCATGATGCTGTTTGTTTAGTTCCTCGATCTGAGCTGCTGCAGTCATGGTGAGTAGCCGCAGGACCAGCAGTGTCAAGATCTGCCGATTTTGACACTATCGTGAAGAGGTTTGTGAGCATCGTGTTGGCGAGGTGGTTAGACATCGTCAGGGCATCGTCCTGGTGCTCTTTGTCGTCCTCGTCCTCCTCTGCGTCCTTGTCGTCGTCGTCGCCCTCGTTAATTTTCACCTTCTAACAATCGTGCGCCCCAAGCCCTGAACACCACCCCTAAAGTTGGTAGCGGAACGGCCCGCCCCAGATTACTTATACGCATCGTTGTGAATCAACCCAAACGCTCTCCACGGTCAAGAGGTCAACGCTGCTTGGTAGCTCAACCGAGGTCCACCCTCAAATCAAGAACCTGGGTTTGGAGTACCATACTTGAATATTTTTTTTGGTACCGGTTCCTTAAAGGAACCATTATGAAATCAACGTCTATACTATTTCTCCCTGGTTGCTTCCCGGCCTGGAGAACCAGGATTTTTGTCTACAGTTTACTCTGAAGACCGCCGCCAGAACGTGGAGCTATGATTATTAGTAGGAGGACGCTGAGATGGGACTTCCAAAAATAGTGGAGCCTAATATAGTACAATGAATAGTAGGATCCTTGTTACAAGAACCCCAAAATAAGGTAACCCTAATTTTCGGAAACTCTCAACCCCTTATAGAGTCCTGTTAAGGAACCCTTATAGTACCCTTATAGTAACCCTTTAGAGGAACCCTAAGGTACCCCGAATTTTCGGAAGCTCCCACCCTAAACTCTAAACCCTTTATAGAACCCTTATAGATCCCTTTAAAGGAACAAATATAGTACCTTATAGTATCCTTTGAAAGAAACCCCTTTACAGTAGAAGCCAGAAAGTTGGAATATCATTATCGTAACCCCTTTAAGGTAAATTATAGGGGATCCTACCATTAATCCATATTCCAACTTTCTGGAGTTCCCTTTAAAGGAACTGGTGGCTGTGACAATGCCTGGAAGCCCAGGCCTCGGCACCTTCGCAGGCAGTGATGCATCAACTCTCCGGCTACATGAGGCGGGCTGCGAAGCCTAGAGCTTTAGGGTTTAGGAGGTTTAGGGGGTTTAGGGGATTTAGGGGGTTTAGGGGGTTTAGGGTTTAGGGTTGGGTTCACGGTTTGGGGTTTAGGGTTTAGGGTGACAAGCCTTGGAAGCCCCGAGCCTGCCAGCCTAGGGTAATATGGGGATCTTACGTAACATGTACAAGAATTGTTTGCTGTATATGATACCCGTTTTCCATGTTAATTACGGACTATAGTGAGGGGTTTGATTACAAACAATTTTGTAAGGTCAAAGCCACAACCTGTCGGCCCTCGGAGCATTTGTGCCCCGAAAGTGTGCCACTAGCAACCGTCCTTTTTTTCATGTCCCTTCATCTCGTTGCCAAGATATCCACTGCATGGTGTGAGGTTCCTGGTCCTTTTGAGAAAGTAGGAAGTTCTTCAATGCCTGCCGCGCACAGGCCCGTGTTAGATGCGCGCGGCAGTGCTGAAGGTTTCGGAAACACCACTTGCTACTTGCTACTTCCCAACTTCTTCCTGTTGCTGCTACTGCTGCTGTTGCCACTACTACTACGACGACGAGTACTACCATTCCTGCCGCTGCTACTGATGCCACTACCAACCGCTATCAATACCGCTACCACTACCACCACAGCCGCTACCGCTAGCACCACCGCTACCGTCACCGCTGCCACCACTGCTACCACTACCACTACCAGTACCACTACCGCCACACCAACACTGCCACCACCACCACCACGACCACTACTGACTACTACTACTACTACTACTACTACTACTACTAGTAGTAGTACTACTACTACCACCACCACCACCACTACCACTACCACTACCAGTACTTCTACTTCTACCACTACCACTATCACTACCACTACTACTGTTACTCCTACTACTACTACTACTACTACTACTACGACTACTACTACGACTACTGCCACCACCACCACCACCACCACCACCACCACCACCACCACCACCACCACCACCACCACCACCACCACCACCACCACCACCACCACCACCACCACCACCACCCCCACCACCACCACCACCACCACCACCACCACCACCACCACCACCACCACCACCACCACCACCACCACCACCATTGCTGCTACTGCACCGCTACTATTGCTACTATGACCACGACGGCTACGACTGCGACGTCAACGTGGTCGACGGCTACTCCGGCTATTACCACCTGCATGTACACTTATGTGCACATATATGTCTATACATACACAGAATATTTGCATGCGCGTGCGGTAAGGCTCGTATGGGTTTAGGGTGCGGGATCCTCAGCTGTCTCCAGGGGAAAGCACGGCTACGTGAACCTGGTCCTGCCGCTGTTCGCAAGTGAGGGCGAAGCGATTTACACCGGCAGCATAACCCTCAGCCGTAAACCCTTAAGCGTGGTTTCCTGGGCGAAGCCTCAAGCCGGATTTAGGATTGTGGAAGGTACAAGTGCCGGTGTCTCTGTGTGCCTGCTTGTTTATGTTTCTGCGCTGACAGGTAGCACAGCTTGCAAGGGTCATTTTCGGAGTGCTCCACACTCTACTAAGGAAGAAGGTCCAGAACCTCAGCACCTCAATCATTCCAATAGGCCCCGAACACTACAGTAACACGTCATCGTTTTGACTAATACTTCGGCTCAAGAGGCAAACAGCGCGCTCCCTGAGAAGTCCAAAACCCCGCACACTGAACCTAAAGTTGGGTGTGGGGCTTTACGGTTTGGGGTATGCGGTTTTCAGAGTTTAAGGTTCAGGGGTTTAGTTTTTGTCATGAGCGCATGCAGGGAGCGGAGCAATGTAGGATCTCTGCTTACAAAGCGCTCACAGCGTCCCAGAAACCAAGCCCGAAGCCATAAACCCACTACAAGGGTTGCTATAAGGTCTATTCATGGGTTCCTTTTGAAGGAGTCTATAAGGCTTACTATAACGGTTGCTATAAGGGCTATTTAAGGATTCAATATAGGGGCCTAAGCCTCCTAGCTCGAGGAGCTTGCGGGCATGGCAGTGGGGGCAGGGTAAAGCTTGAAAGCAGAGAGCTTCAGGAGTAGGACTTGCCTTTGGCAATGCGGTGTTGATGCTAAGGCAGGTCGATGTTGGGAGTCCCTGATTTTCGGAAGCACAACATGATGATGTCTAATCTTTTCTGCTGGGAAACTTGGCCCCCAGACCTTAACGGCGAAGCCCCTGAACCCTAAACCCTAAGCGCTCCCCCAACAGTAAAACCTTAAACCTTAAATCCTAAAGCCTGAACCCTAAACCCCTAACCCCTAAACCCCTAAACCCTTAACCCCTTAACCCTAAGCCCTAAACCCTAAACCCCCCGCCAACAAAACCCACACGACAAGGACCAAGTCGGCATCGAAGGGCATGGACATGGGACACTGGGCTTTGGAGTACCATGCTTTACCTGTTTTTTGGGACCTGGTACTTTAAGGGAACCAATTATGAAATGACAGTCTATACTTTGGTGGGGACCTGTTACTTCAAGGGAACCAGCTATGAAGTAAAAGTCTATACTTTTTTTGGGACCTGGTACTTAGAGGGAACCAAGTATGAAATAAAAGTCTGTACTTTTCTCCCCTGGCTACTTCGAAGTCCAGGACACTTCGTGTCGCAGTTGCACTACGCGCAGTCTCTTGGCCGGACGTGCTGGGCTGTCCTTCCTTAGGGGCACTTAGAACTATTGTTAACCTTTGGTTCCTTTAACCCTTAAGAAACAGCTGAAGTTATAAGTTTTGCTAGGGGTCTAAGTCGGGGGATGTAGGGTTGAGGGTTGTAGGGATGTGCGTCCCGGTTTCGGTTTGGATAAGGAGTTAAGGTGCGGGCGCAATATCGGGAAGAGCCTTAAATCAGTTGATGCACTTGGGGCTGCCACCGCTCCCAGAACATCTTATCGTGTACAAACCCGCAGAGTGTTCTTACGAGGGTTTCGTGCTCTTACCTCCTGCGTAGTCATTCCTTCCAACCGTCTTTATGGGCTTCGCTTGCCGTGACCCAGGACCCCGATGCGGGTGAATACTGTTAGCGGCCTTAATAATTCGAATAGGGTTTTGGGGGGTTCCATATTATAAGTATAGTATAATATACCCCCAAACTCTATTTTAATTGTTAAGGCCCCTACAGTATGAACACTCCGGTAAGGTTGGTTCTTGCGTGTGGTCCCCTGTAATCTAAGGGCCGTAGTATAATGATTACCTACACCTTTTTTTTTGAAGGGCGGGGGGTCCTTGTTATAGTTAAAAAATAAAGGTCCCCAAAACCCTACTCTACTTATCAAGGCCCCTATAATAGGGTCATCTTGTTGATGGACTGCCACAGAGAGCATGCAGAATCCAGCTTTTGAACATGATAGAAGAAATCCTGCATTATCCTGAATGAAGAATTTACGAGAGTTCCTGCTTGAACTTAGGTGACGGGTTTGATCCGGTTCGGGACGTGTTAAACTGGGTTCTTCTTACTAGTAGAGTAGGTAGCCTTGAACCTCTTTCGGGTAGCGCACCATAATGCCTATATAACTAATCCCAAAGATTACCTTTTAGTTCCCCTCGGTACTGGACATGTAGTTCTTTAGATCGGGAAACTCAATGAGGCCACCCAGAGCATCGCCAAGTCAAAACCCTACGGTTGATGATCTAAATCCTGCATTACCTTGATGGCCCTAGACTACTGGAATTATGGCATATTCCTTATTATGGGTAATGCAGGATCTATATCATCAACCCTATGAAAACTGGAGGAACAAGGGACTCCACTACGACTTCCTCCTGAAGATCCACACGGACGCAGGGGGGGGGGGCAAATTTCCCAGAAATCTTCATATCCCCTAATTCAGGGGATGTCCTACGGTTGATGATATAAATCCTGCATTACCCACGAAAAAGAATATACCATAATTCCCATAGTCTATGGTCATTACGGTAATGCAGGAATAATACCATCAGCCGTAGTACTAGGAAGCTCCGTATACCGTACGGTACATTCTCAGTTGCTGGGTTTTGGGCTCTCTTGCATCAGATAACAGCACTCTCCGTCTCAGGGCTGGATGCACAGCCCTCCTATCACGTTCCGATGCGGCATATATTCGTTTTGGTTTCCTGCCCAGAGAGCCCGATACCCCTTAATTAAGGAGTATAGCTTAACTCTTAATATGAAGCCCTATATAATTTAAGCCATATTCCTTAATTAAGGGGTATTGGGCTCTCTGGGTGGGTGCTTATGAGATGTTGCAACAGCTTGAAAAGGTATCCAGGTTCTATGAACTACAACGTTGGAACATGGGCAGAGGATGCGAGGAGAATCAGACTGCACCAGCTTGGGTCACGGATGATTCCGAGAAGGTCTACTGCACAAGGTCTTCGGAGTTCATGCCTCAGAATTCAAATCCCTTACCCTCCTAAGCCCCAAACTCCACACCCTGAGCCCCAAAATCTAAACCCTAAACCCCAAAACCCTAAACCCTAAACCCCAAACCCTAACCCCTAAACCCCTAAACCCTAAACCCCTAAACCCCAAACCCTGAAACCCTAAACCCCAAAGACCCAAACCCTTGCTCTTCCTTCCCACCAGGACAGCATGCCGGAGATTCGCAACTTAGCGCTGCAGGCCGCTGCATCCACGAGTTTTTGGCTCCAAGTTTAGGCTTTAGGGTTTAGGGTCTTATCTGTGGGGGGGTTTCGGGTTTAGGGCGATCGCATCGAAGCTTTCCACACTTGCAGCGATCTTCTTGATTCGTTGGTATACCGGCTTAGGTCCGTTGCATTTTGCAACCAGGACACAGAGAGAGAAGTCTTTGGTTTCGTAGGAGAACCCTCACCTCAATGCCGAGAGCCGGATCGGATTGAGGATGTAGGTGCCGACACTCTAAAGTGTAAGTCTGAAGAACCTACGACGACTACTCTTCCGCAGAGTTTCGCGTTAGGGTTAGACTACAATATACCCTCGAACCCTGTTCTAAGTTGCGATTTACGCGCCGCATTAAGCCAGCTCCTGGCCGGACAACGCATAGGCACATCCCTTAAGGGGTTTTAGGGTCTTCAGGTTTTTGGACTTTTTAGGGTTTATTTAGGGTTTAGGTGTTTCAAGGCTTTCTGAGGGCACTGTGCGGGTTAAGAGTTAGGACATGAGGTGACTTTGGGGTTGAGCGTCTGCAGTGGAGAGCCTAGAAGAAACAAAACACTATCAGCTCTCGTAAAACACTATTGCATATACCGCCCAAGTTAATTCTTCAGGAGAGGCTGAAATCAGACTTCCCACTGACACAAAAAACCCACTAAGCAAGGAATATACTGTAAAGCTATACTGGGGGCCAGAACAAGACTTACGATGTATTCCTTAATGAATATACTGAACCTGAGTATGATTTAGGGTATTTTGCTTAATTGCAGAATATACCTTCAATCATAATCGGCACCAGAGCAGGATTAAGGCATGTTCCGCATCTAAGGTCTAATCTTTAATTAAGGTCTATCCCTTTATGCAGGTTTTTTCCCTTATTTTCAGCTAGAGCTTATTCCCTAAGACCTGAGAGGGGCTTTGTCTCCGACTTCCAAAAACCGAAGCTGCAAGCCTGGACGGCGCTGTGGACTTAGTAAGTAGGTTATTCTTACAGTTCCTTTGTAAAGACGCCTTGAAGGAACCCTATATTATCCTACTTATAACCTTACTAAGTCTCTTGGGCCTCTAAGTAACCCTAAACCCCAGTTATAGAACCCTTATAGATCCCTTTTACAGACCCCTTTAAGGAACCCTATACTACCCTACCTAAAACCTTACTAAGCCCTAAACCCTAAACCCTAAACCCTAAAACCTTACTAAGTCTCTTGGGCCTCTAAGTGCGAGCCTGCGAAGGCGCTCTGTGGCACCAAATTCCAAGTCCGGAGCGCGCGCCGGCTGGGTTTTGGGTTTAGGGTTTTGGGGTTTAGACCTTTGGATTTGGGTTTAGGTTTTAGGGTTTTGGGGTTTAGGGCTTTGGATTTGGGGTTTTGGGTTTAGGGTGTAGGGTTTAGGTTTAAGGGCTTTGGATTTGGGGTTAATGGTTAAGGGTTTAGGGTTAAGGGCTCTGGATTTGGGGTTAAGGGTTTCGGGTTTGAGGTTTAATAAAAGCGAGTACCACAGGGGCCTTAATAGTTAGAATAGGGCTCCTTTCAAGGATTCCTCTAAGGGGTACTATAAGGGTAAATACTATGGGTGTTCCTGGGTTCCTTATTATGCTTATAGTATAACGGACCCCTAAAAACCCTATTCTACTTATTAAGGCCCCACATTTATACGAAAACTACTGCTGTAGAGCCAGCCCTGAGTCCCGAGAGTAAAGATCAGGACGGCTGAACAAACAGCCTGTCGCTGTCTGCCAAGGGCCCTACTAAGTACGTAGTAAGCTTCCTTAAGTGCTCCTTGACAGGGATCTATAAGGGTTCTATAAGGGGGTTTTAGGGTTACTTAGAGGCCCAGAAGACTTAGTAAGTCGGTTATGAGTAGGGTTATATCCGGGGTGACTCCGTTAGGGATCTTATGACTCTACTTATACTCTACGTAGATGACGCCACCCCAGTCCCCGCTTGAATTGAAGAAGAGCCCAAAACTTCAGTAGAGTCCACGACTTGAAGTACGGACCCTATGCTGCAACTCCTCGAGTTTGACCGGATGCAGGTTCAGCCGCGTTTCAAGTGCCTACAGTAGAAGTTGAAGGGAGGCATACAACTAATGGCAGGGGGAGGAAGCTAGCAAGTGCCAGTTTTCCGGTAGATCTCTTATTCGGGACCCTATACTGCTAAAGGGTACTCTATAGGAACCCCGCTTAGGGGATCCATGTTTGGGATCCTGTCAGGGTCTATTCCGTTCGTATACCGTACATCCCAGGTGCTGCACAACTTCAATGCACATGGCCACCTCAACCTTCTCGCACCGGTGGGAACGACAATGACGCGACGTACGAAGGCCGCCCGGATGCTTCCTCTCAGCCCCATACTAGGTGTCGATTTCAGGGTTTGAGGTCCAGGAGTCCAGGGGTATAGGGCTTAGGAATCGAGGGTTTAGGGGGACTCGATGATGTGGTGTCGATTTCAGTCCCCAAGATTATGTGCAATAAGGCTAATAAGGGTTATATTAAAACGTTTATCAAAAATCGGTACCTAGCATTTTTTGCCGCGAAAATGCTGCATTCGAGACCTGGGCCCCTAAGAGCCGATTGCTGTGACCCTAAGGAACCTGCCTTTTTAGGTTCCCTAATATGATTTCTTTATGAAAGTCCTTAAAAAAGGGAGGTTACTTGGGGTCAAGGTAAACCCCGAACCACACTGTAGGAGTCTGCCGAACTGAGGGTATAAAACCAGCAAATTTCTAGACTTCCCTTTCAAAGCGCCTACTTTCATTCTAAGGTAGTCACCCTACCCTTAACCTTAGCCCTAACTAACCTAAGCTGGAAGCCCACAGTCCGGACTTTTGAAGATTGAATCCGAAGACCCTGCATAGAACCCCACACCTCGAACTATGGCTCCCCGCAGAGGCTTCCCGAAGGGGAGAAATATTGTTGGGATCTTTACCGTAAATATCCCTGCAACCCCAGCGCACCACCCGAAAAGGGCACCTCAAATTTGCTGAATTTCTCGCAACAGTCCCAAGTCGCAGTCCGACTTCTAAGTTGCAATAGTAAGGGACGCATATTATCGACTGTGTAGTCTCGCTCTCTCTCTCTCTCTCTCTCTCTCTCTCTCTCCCGCTCTCTATATATGTACAGTACATGTATATGCATACTATATATATATATCTACACATATACATGCATCTCTTCCTCTTTCGCTCTCCATACCGGGCAAAACGCTAGCTTCAGCTAAGTTCCTTACTAAGAACCCGATAAACGCGAAAACCCTACAACCCCAGTCGCCCCAAGCCCCACAACCCCGAAACACAAGCTCTTAACAAGAACCCCGCTAAGCGCCGTTGAACTCCGCTCTCTTCAGGTATCTAACTTGGCACCGGTGCTAGGCCATCGAGCGGCATTTGGCGTTCCTGTGGTAGGGTTTTGAAACACGTGCTTAGGTTCAGAGCCTGTCCATACTTAAAAGACTCCTTGACGCATTTTGCTTATACAGTGTCTTAGTGCTTGGTGCGAAAAGCTGGGATTCTACAGTTGGACTTCAAACATTATGTTGCATACTGTACTGTATATAATATTGTATTAGACATTATATATGTGTATGTTATATATTCTGCATGTTGCACGTTCTGGGTTCTTGTTAAGAAATTTCATTTTAAGTTACCAAAGCAAGGAAGCCATATTACTTACAATAGATCCCTATTATGAGAACTTGAAAATAAGTTCCTCAACAAGAGCCCTTAAAGGAATCCTTCAGGGAACTCTTTTAACGGAATCCTTCAAGCACCCCTTTAAAGGAATCCTTCAAGTCGCTCTTTAAAGGAATCCTTCAAGCCACCCCCCCCTTTACAGTAGACGCCAGAAAGTTGGAACATGGCTTTAGGAGGATTAGTGCTAGGATCCCTTATACTTTACCTGAAGGGCATGAGGAGTCTGATGTTCCAACTTTCTGGCTTCTACAAGTAGTAGTACTAGTAATAGTAGTCATAGTAAAAGTGGTAGTATTAGTAGTTGTAATAATGACAGAGTTCGTGTACTATAAAGGAAGCCTTAAAGGAAGAGCCAGCCCAAGATTCCTAGACGCCCCGAGTTTCTGCTCACGCACCGACTCCACGGGCTGCCCTGACGCTCTACTATCCCTAGGGCTCTAATAAGGACTCATATAATATAATCCATATATATATATATATATATTATGTACATACACACACATATATATATATATATATATATGGTCATATATATATATATATATATATGTATATGTATATGTATAAAGGATTTTGGTCCCAAAGACCATAATAAAGGCTTTCGAGCAAAATGGCCATTATATAGCAGGCTCTGGGCTATTTTGAGCCCCAGGGTACATGAATATGTAATATAGGGGCAATTATCAGCAAATGCAAAGCCTTACAGTTCGTAGATAGTCTACTAGAAGACGTATATAGGAGACGGTAACCCAGGCCCTATAACTCCAAAATAGTAGGATCCACGTTTTACACGTAAAGCTTTAAAGAACATGTGGGATCATACTAGGGTTCCGCATCTGGATGAAGCTTAAAGAGTATAGGGCCAGGGTTTGTTAGTCAGGTTCCTACATTTCTTGTAAAGGCAAGGGCACAAGGCCCAAGCACATCCCGTCCTAAACGCTCTCTCGGAAACCCTAATACCTTAACCCCTAAACCCTAAACCCCTAACCCCTGAAACTTAAACCCTAAACCCTAAACCCCTAACCTCTAAACCTTAAACCCTAAACCCCTAAAACTTAAACCCTAAACCCCTGAAACTTAAACCCTAAACCCTGAAGCTTTTGTGTTAGTTCGGTGAAGGTGATCGGCTCTTCGGCGGCCATGCCGAGGTGCTTTAGTTAAAATCTGCGTGGTTTGAAGAGGGTCCACATACACTACTATTATGGAATTAGGTCCCCAAAACCATAATGGGGATGGTCTTTTGGGGCCTAATTCCATAATGGTAGTGTACATGGCCCCTCTGGGGTTTGAAGGTCTAGAGTGTAGGGGTTTAGGGTGTAGGGTTTAGGGTGTAGGGGTTTGGGGTTTAGGGTTTAGCATTTAGGCTTTTAGGGTTGGGTTGATGGTGATGGATTAGAGCTGTTTGGCGTTGGGCCGCTGTCTGAAACAAGAAAGCTTAGCGATGTGCTGAGCGCAGGGCCTTGAGTGAATGGGTTTTCGTATAATCTTGTGCAAGAAGGGCTACAAAGGAGACAGCGCCTTCTCTGGGAGGTCGGAGGTCTAGAGTCTACAGAAGCTTTATTGTCAGGCCTTCAGTTTTTGTGTCAACAGAGAATCCAGAAACTACAAGCCTACGCCCTACGCCGTAAACCTAACGCCGAAACCCTGAACCCGAAGCCCTAAACCCTAATCCCAAAGCCCTAATCCCAAGCGCCGGAAGGTGTAAGTGCGGGGAAGCCGTGAGAGTTTTGCGGAGGCCCTATGGATAAGGAAGCCTATGCCCGAAAAGCTGAGCCAACCCTAAGCCGCAGCTACTATGATCAGCCGCATTTTTATTAACATTACTATTGCTGCTATGGTGATGATTATTGCTGTTGTGTTTAGTAGCACTGTTTTTAACTGTTTTCACCACTTTCGCCGTATCATTGTTAATTACTATTCTTCTTCTTCCTCTTTTCCTTTTCCTCTTCTGCTTATTGTTCTTCTTAGTGTTGTTATGACTAGTGCTAAGTCTGGACAGGTTGGGGGCTCCTTCCTGTACTCCACCAAGCAGGCGCTGCAGAGACAGAGAGCTCCTAGAGGGGGGGGGGGCTTTAAGGGCACTCTGAACCCTTTTAGGCCTAGACCCTATAGCCCTAAACCCCAAGCCCCTCAACCTCTCACACCCTCAAAACCCTCCCATGCCTAAGTCCCTAAACCCGTGAACCCTTGCCCCACATCCCTCAGACCTGCACCCAAAAACCGAACCCCACACTCTAATCTCAAGCAGAGGTTTAATTCAGGATTTAGGGGTCCTTAGCGGGTTTTCGTAGTACGTTTTTTCTTTTTTTGGTCACGGTTCTTTTAAGTTTTTATAAGGTTACTGCACGGGTTCAGGATTCAGGGTCTTGGTGTTTGGCTTCGCAAAACCTAAATCGTCCTTGAGCTTTGGGGTTGCGCTTAGGGTTTAGGGTTTAGGCTTTTGGACATAGTTTGCGAATGTCGCTTGCCCCAGCCCAAGGTAAAAGAAATGAACTAGCTGGGTGTAGGATATCAGCTTTAGGCCGCTACAGCCTCGCAAACCTGGTCAGCGCCTCTAATCTAGGATGCCCAGTAGTACCCTTATTCCCTTTTTGTAGTCCTAGGTTCCTTATAAAGTTGCCCAATACCAAAAAGAGAGGCCTTTTTATTCTTAGGTTACTGGGTATCCTAGTAATGGCGAAGCTCGACTTATGTCTCCTGATCCTTTGAGTATCGAAACCCTCATAGTCGCACGTCAGTAATTCGAAATCGTTATAGACCCCTCCACCCCGTCTCCCTGTGGAACGACGTAGCTCTACTATAGCATAATGGAATATATTATAATATGCTATGTGTACTGTAATATACTTTCGCTGGTAGACTACAATATGCGGGAATACACTACAGTATGCTATGATATACGATAACATATTATAATATGCTTTCATATACTATAACATACTACAGTTTAGTGTGTTATAGTCTAAATATAAGATGCTATAGATATTCGGTAGCATACTTTATAATACCTGACACAACGAAGACTGCAGGCCACGAAGCAGTTTCTCGGCGACATGGAATCAGAGATCAAGATCTCGGAAGTCCCTCGCCTTTGGGAGTTCTTCTTGGCAGCCGTTTTTGGCTTTAGGGCTGTAAGGGTTTAGGGTTTTAGGAGCTTAGGGCTGTAGGGGTTTAGGGTTTTAGGGTTTCAGGGGTTTAGGGCTGTAGGGGTTTAGGGTTTTAGGGGTTGTTAACAGGTGCGGCCAGCACCATCTCAGTTTTCTGTCTGATTTGTATTCTACAATTTCCGGACCACACCTATGTCTACACCCCAGCCTGTAGATCGATGTATTCACTTTCCGTCCATCTATCTGTCTTGCCCTCACCGAGCCTAAATCGTACTTGAGCCGGGATCCTTTGCCAGTTGAGCCGTATGTAAAAGCATCAGATTTGAAAAAACCACCAGACAAACCCCAAACCCTAAGTCCAAATTACGAGCAGTGCAGTAGGCACGACAGCCACGATATCGACCCAAACCCTAAACAAGGAAGAAGAAAAACAGAGTTCTCAGCACTCCGTCTCAATGCCGGAATCTCCCTTAAATCGCGGTAAGAAGACGCCCTGCGTAGTTTAAGGCACATTCCTCAATCTAGGGGTACTGGCCTCTTCCAGACCCTAGCCCTAAAGCTTAGCCCTGTAAAGCCATGAAATCCTGAACTCGAGACTTCTGAGTCCGGAGCCCTCGACCCCCAAATCCTCCACCCGTCAATCAAAAACCCAAACTCTAAACCCTAAACCCTAAACCCTAAACCCCTAAACCCCTAAACCCACTAATTAAAACCGGCAGCTATCAAATCTCTCCCTTTGCGGCCAAGGACCAGCTGACATCCATTGGTGGCAACATGCGGGACTCTCAGAAAGGGACCCAAATATGGGCCTGAGCTTTTGGGATCCTGTTTTTTTCAGGAGACCCTAAAACCTAAACCCTAAGCCCTTTCAGGATTTCGGGCTCGAGGCCCAGGGCCCCAATTGGATGGGAGGAAACACTCCAAGAAGGTCGCCAACGCGGCCCCACATCTGTCCTGGACGCGTGTAACCCTCATGGAACCTTGAAGCCTTGAGCCCTACACCCTAAAGCCCTAAGCCGAAAGCTCGAAAAGCACAAGGTACTGGGCCCGTTTCAGCGCCGTCCCGTTCGGCAGTCTGGCAAAGGTTTCACAGCCGCAGAAGATGATTTCAGGGTTTTAGGGTTCCTTCTTAAAAGGGTACTACCCGAAGCCCCCTAAATCCTCAGAGCTCGAGAAACCCGAAACCCTAAGGCCCTGGAACCCCCCAAAACCCCTATGACCCCCCTTTTCGCAACCCCTATGACCTTGAAAGGAACCCCCTTACAAAGGAACCCCAATGCGGATTCCCCCAAAACCTCTGAAAGCTCCCTCTTAGACTCTCTTCCTAAGCCGCAAAGCTATAAAAGCCTAACCCCTAAACCCAAAAGGCCCAATAGCCCTCAAAGCTCCCCCTAACCCCGAAGCCCTAAGCCCCAAACCCTAACCCCAAAACCACCAATAACCCTGAAAGCTCCCCCTAAACCCTAAACCCTCAAAGCTCCCCCAGACCCTGACATCTCCGGCCACTTTTCTCCGAGGCCCTGCCTTCTATCTGGCCGAAGCTCGAGGGGGTTGAGGTGCCCTTTAAATGCTGATACAAGGCTGATACTGTGTGGTTCTTACGAGGGTTATGGGGACTATTATTGGGGGTTATATAGGGACTACTATAGGGATCCATTCCCCCGGTCCCTCATAGGCACCAGACAGTAGATGCTAATGTAAGATTGATAAGCTGATACAGGGTTTGGGGTTTTGGGTCCCTTCATGCATGAAAACGTACATGGCCGGTAGCAGTGGTGAAAGCAGCAGCAGACGTATTAAACGGAGTAGTGGCAGCAGAAGTAATTAGACGGCGTTTGTACTGTATCGTTGAAAATGGCAGCGAGGCAGTAGGGGTTTTGGGTTTAGGGTTTAGGGTTGTAGGGTTTAGGGTAGTGATTCTCAACCCCTCCAGTCTTTGGTGGCGTGGTCAGGTAGAGCTTGGCAACTTTGCCGTCTCCGCTTGGGACTCAGCGCTGCCGCTGCCAATTGAGGGCGAGGGCGAGATGGGAGGTTCCGAAAATTCGGGGTACCTTAGGGTTCCTATAAAGGGTTACTATAAGGGTATTATAAGGGTTCCTTTAAAGGGCTCTATAAGGGGTTTAGAGTTTCCGAAAATTAGGGGTACCTTTTTTGGGGTCCTTGTAGTAAGGATCCTACTATTTAGGGTACTATATTGGGGCCCTATTTTCGGAAGCTCCCAGATGGAGAAAAGGACGAGAGGCGCAGGAGGGGTAGCAGGATGGCTAGGAGGATGAGCAAGACGATCTAGCTATGCCTCCTGCTACTCGCTCTTGTTGTGTGAGTGTCAGTGACGATACGTTTGATGGTGTATCATGATGCTCCGGCGGAGGGTGGTCAAGTCGGTGCCGACCATGGGTATGATGTTGGTGAGTGTGAGCGCGTGGATGTCGGGTGGAGGTGCCACCTGTACCCTAAGCCTTTAAGCCCCCTAAGCCCGAAACCCTAAATGGCCCAATACTCTAAGCCCCGTAAGCCCCAAAACCCAAACCCTAAACCCGTAAACTACCATAATCTACTTCTTGTAGGTTCTTATTATCAACCCGAATCGAGATCTTGCAGGGACCCTACAAAGAAGTCTGGTAGTTCAAGGTATCAGCCCTATACTTTAAAGGCCCAGCAAGGGACATCCTCCTGAGGCTTTGCGGGGTGCTGGCGGCTACGTCGGAGAGCTGCCCATGGCACCCAAGGCAAGGCAGCGGTGTCTTCAAGGGTTTAGGGTTGAGGGTTTTTTCTCTTTTGGGCTTTGTGGTTTTCGGGTTTGAGGGTTTTCGTGTTCAGAACGTGTAGAGCTTTGTGGGTTCTAGGGTTGACGGTTTAGGGTGTGGGGTGTAGGTCCTGAGAGCGCTTAGAATTTATTTGGGTTGAGGGGTTGAGGGGTGGGGTACTAGGGACGCTCAGGGAGTACCATTGCGCGCCCCTCCCTTAAGGATCCCCCGAAACAGGTGAGGGTAGGGTGACGCTGGAAAGTCACCGAGTGTGGGTCCTTGTGCAGGATTTAGCAAATAACATGGTGTCGAAGTCCGGAGTACCTTGTTTAAGGGTCCTTACGCTGCACTACACGGATCTTACAGTTTCGCGTTGATAGCTCCCAAACACCCGACGCAGCAGGTCATGGCCATCTACTTCCCGCAGTACCACCAATTTCCGGAGCCACTGAGCTTGAATTCCTCCTGTGCCCGGCTTTCTGCAGTGTCGGCTTAGCGGTTGAGTCTGAGGGCTTTGTGGATTTCGGGTTAGCGCTCTTGGTTCCAGGGTTCGTGCAGGGTTCCAGGGCCTTTTGTCTAGCGTATGTATTTTGCAGAGTCTTGCGGAGAATCGGAGTGCTTCAAAGCTTCAAAGAGACGAATTCCATGCGCCGGCTGGTGGAGTAACTGCTATGCCGTTTTGAGAATAGAATAGACTATTAAGTACCTCAAGCCCTATTCTACGTATTAAGGCACCTATACCAAACCCATATAGTAGCCCTTATAGTAACAGTAGCGCTTATCGACCACTTTACAGGACCCCTTAAGGAACCCCTTAGACTACTTATTCACTGCCGAGCAGGGGCCAAGGTTCACTTGTCTCAGGAGTGCACAGGGGAAGCGGGTTGGGGGGATTCGAAAGAAGAGGAAACGTTTAGGGTTTAGGGTTTAGGGAGAAGAGAAAGAAAAGCAATGGAGAAACACAAGCAACAACAAGCCAGAAACAGAAGCTCCACCAGGAGCAACAGTAGTTAATGGAACCTTAGAGCCCAAGCGCCGAAAAGCATAAGTTCTAGGGGTAAGGGGAAGGAAAATAATTAGTCCATCGGGTTGGCAAATCCGGGGTGGCTCAGGAATGACGAGTTCCACGGCGAGGGCTTTACGGAGTGGACGCATCTGAGCCGTGCCACAATGGCTGCCTTCTCGGAGATTTCTGTGCTTCTGCGGATTGAGGGTTTGGGCATGAAAATTTAGGGGTCACTACACTACATGTAACCTGCACAAAAACCGCATGCGTTGAATGAGTCTGCCAAGCAGCATAACATGCATGTCAGCCAGGCTAAGCATAGCGACTCTCCAGGTAATGAATTTGAATCGCCATCACCATCAACAAAATCTTCTTGCGCAGCTTCGCCATAGTGGTCGCCATGAGCACGGCCGTGATCATGGCCACCATGATCGTCAGCCATTACCCTAACCGCCCTAACCTTCGTCTCAATGGTGGCGGACATCATGAGGATGCGGGTGATGATGATGATTATGATGATGGTGTGGGGTGATGATGATGACGATGGAGAAGCTTCTGTTGTTATGATGACGAGGGTGTTCATGATCATGACTGATCATGAACACCCTCGTCATCATCACAAGCCAAAAGCTGCAGCATGAGCAGCAGGGCATCCTTCCTCGCACTCACCCTGCTTGTCGTCGTTGTTCTCCTCCTTCTGTTCGCGGTCCTTCTAGCCTTCTCATCGTCGTTACGTTCCTTCTCTCCTCCTCCTTGTCGTCGTGGCCGCAGTAGTACCGGCAGGGAATACTTGCAGTTGTGTGACCGCGCCTCTGTCAGTACTTCTAATCTAAACGGACAGACGTTCTAAACTTCCAAGGCCGAAATCCTGACGCCCAAGCCCCAGACCCGCACACCCCACATCCCAAGAAGCCCCGCCCACCTTAAACTGTAAGCCCAACATTCCAAGCCCTTAAACTTAAACCCAAGCCGTAAAACCAAAACCCTGAAACCCACAGCCTATATCCAAAACCTTAAACCCTATAGATCCCTCAAAGGAACCCTGAAGGATCCCGTATACCACTACTTGGAGGATCATGGGACTTAGTAAGTAAGGTTATACATAACGTAACTATACTTATAATTACTTTTGACGCCAATCAAGGTACTTACAACCTTACTTACTAAGTCCCAGGATCCTCCAAGTAACCCCGTCCATTTCAGGAAGCCGTTTGTGGACGAAAGCAACGAGTTACGCAAGCCGCTCTCCTCGGAAAAGGGTGGCCTGGACTACTACGTGCCTCGTCTTTAACCTTAGGGATCTAAGGACTCATATGAGTGGTTGTCAAAATTAAGGACCCTTTTTGGGTCCGCAATAATACGACGCCTAATAATTGGTGTACCCAAAAAGTGACCCTACTTTTGACAACTACCCATATATTAAGGCTTTTGGGCCCAAAGACCATCCTAGGGTAAGAGGATTTAGGGATGAGGGGGTTTAGGGTTTACGGATTGGGGGTTTGGGGTTTGGGGTTTAGGGATGAGGGGGTTTAGGGTCTAGGGTTGAGGGGTTTGGGGTTTAGGATTGAGGGGTTTAGGGATTCGGGGGTTTAGGGTTTAGGGTTGAAGGGCTTGGGGTTTAGTACGTCCCAAGGAGCGTGGAAGTACAGCTGATAAGACCTGCGGCTTAGGTTGGAGCTTTCACCATAATCCGAGATCTTGGCCCCTATAGACACTAAACCTGGAAACCCTAGACCCTAAACCCTAAAAGCCGAAGCTCCTGAAGCAGGGCTTTGGGTTCTAGAGCTTACAGGGTCTAGGGGCCCTTTGCACGCTGAACGCCCCGGAGCCCAAACAATGCGAAGCCGCCCTAACGTAGGGGCCTGAATGGTAGCAATAACAATGTGTTTAGGACTTAGAGTTTAGAGGTTTAGGGTAGTGGTATTGTAGTTTTACAAGCCCCTAAACCCTCAACCCGCTCGCCCGGATCGTCAGCAGTGACTGCTTGCATAAACCCTTAAACCTCTAAACCCCTAAACCCCTAAACCCTTAAACCCTAAAGCCCTTAAACCCCTAAACCTTTAAACCCCTAAACCTTTAAGCCCCTAAACCCTGTACCTTAAAACCCCACAAACTTCCCGAGCCATTGCAGGACCTCACGCAGCGCGACGTTCGTAAGCGCCAGGCCGGGCCGTGGATGTAAACAGTCCTAAGAGAGGGGGGCTTGAAGAATTAGTCATACGGCTGCTGATATAAACGGTTCAGGGTTTAGGGTTTAGGGTTTAGGGTTAAGGGTTTAGGGTTTAGGGTTAAGGGTTTAGGGTGTAGGGTTTAGGGTTAATGACCCTAGACTCTGGGAATTACGGTATCTTCCTTACCACGGGCAATGCTGACAAGGTGCGAGGGGCGGGTTGTTTGTTGGAAGCCCTTGCTTTTTGTCGAGTGGCCGGCACAGACCCCGAGGACCCACAACCCGACACCAATCCATTTCATCTATGACATGTGGTCGTGTATGTGTCGAACAGCGAAGGGAAGCAAAGAGCAAGAAAGCCTCCTTTGAGGGGGTTTGCAGGGTGAGCGCTAAAGCTTAATTGAGATTGGTTGGAAGGGTTGGGCGGAACTAGATGCTGACGCAAGCGTGCGATAAGTTGGTGTGCCCCCATTCCTAAAGAAACGAACCCACCACGCGCACACTGTATACACACCGTAAGCCTAAATCCTCAACCCTAAACCCTAAACCCCTAAACCCCCAAGCCTAAACCCCTACACCGCCTAACCCCTAAACCCTAAACCCCTCAACCCTGAACCCTAAACTTGAATCTCTAGGAACCCAGCACCATTTCTCCAAACAGGCCGAGCTTGCCGACCAGTACGGCGTCTATGGCTTCATGATCTACCACTACTGGCACCTCGGCGTCTTAGGGTTTTCAAGTTCAGGGTTAAGGGTTTATGGTGTAAGGTTTAGGGCTTTCGTCTTCTGAGCCCAATGCCTGCTTTGGCCGTTGGACACAACCCTAAACCCTAAACCCTAAACCCTAAACTCTAAACCCTAAATCCACAACCGGGTATGTCTGTCGGTGGGGGAAGCTTGGGGAGGTTTGGGAAGTAATTCCCAAATCCTGCTTGGAGGTTCAGGGGTAGTTATAAGTAGGGTTACTAGGGTCCTTTGAAGGGATCAATAGGGACACTCTAAGGGTATAGGGTTTAGGGTTCAGGGGTAGTTATAAGTAAGGTTATCTTTCCCTTAATATGGATTAGAAGTATAGTGACCCACTTATAACCGTACTTACAATGACCCATGAACCTCCATGCAAACCCTCAGCCGGGCCCTCAACCCGCAATCCCAAACCCTAAACGGTTTAAGTATCAGCTTAGGGCTATATAGGACTTTTTTCAAGAACCACCCATATCATGTAACCCTCCTCAGACAACCCTGAAAAGAATTTTCTAAAACTTCGTAGAGCAGACAACCACTTTAGGCAGACCGCAGTTGAGAGCAAGGGCGACGGCAAGAGTTCAATGTTGCAGGGTTTGGAGGGTTTGGGGTGTAGGGTTTTGGGTATAAGGCAGGGCTTAGCGGTTAGGCCGGTGAGGTTCGAGGACTTAGGCTAGGCCTGGAAGGCGCATGAAAGTCATTGGGGAAGACTATCCGCCGTCCCTTCCTGGGCTCCGAGCTTGTTTGTTTGGCGTAGCTTTGCTCATCTGCTTCAGAGATCCTCTGGCCAGCGCCATGGACTCCTTCGCCTTCTTCGCTCAGGCTGCTGGTTCGATGCGGGGTTCGATAAGAGGGTTTTGTAAAGGATAGCATTTCTAAAGGTTTCGGTAAAGGTTCTACGAAGAGTTCGACAAGGGTTCCTTAAGGCTTTTATGAAGTAGGGGTTCCAAAAAGGGTTCTGCTGGATTCGTGGATTTTCCGAGTACTCGAGATGGGCCCGCGTCTGCAGGATGGCTCCAGAAAGTGTCATCTCAAGTAAGTTATTTTGCACGTACAACCCAGAGCTTTCGAATTTTGGCCTTGTTTGCCCAGACACATGCATCGCTGTCTCTCTACTTTTGCGTGCAGGCTTATAGCATCGCCGCACCACCTGACTTCTGGGCATCATACCACTGTGAACCACATTATAATGCTGCATCGTTCGACACACTGCACTACACTCATAGGTGCATACATACATGCATACATGCATGAACAGATGCATGCATGCATGCATGCATTCAATCATTCATTCTTTCATTCATTACTACATACATTCATAGACGCATGTGTACATGTATAGGTACAGCTGTACTTTCACACAAATGTGAAATGCTTTCTCACATCTACTATGTACATATCTTCAAGGCGGATTCGTTCCAATCTCCTTCAACTTGGTCTTCCGTGTTCTGAAACTTCTGCACCAAATGAGCCACCAATCGCAGACCGAAGCACCGATGTCCCCAGTATAGTTGCCTTAGTAAGTGGAAGATGCTCTGAGGGTTTAATATCGCATGGTGATATAGGTACTATACGGAGGCAGTCTGACTAACCCTTCCGGCCCCTGTTTGGGCTTTAGAGTTTTAGGGCCAGCCTTCACCTCGCGCAAGCCTTGAGCTACGAAGTACGAAGTCAGACCACGGAACCCTACACCCTAAACCCCATTCGTCGCTGTCTGTCAGATGCTGTGCTGTGCACGCGATTTGACCTGTTTCGGGGGGCGGGCCGAAGCCTCAGTTACGCCTTTTAGGGCTGTTTTCGGGTTTGGGGTTTTGGGGTTTAGGGGTTTAGTGTTTAAGTTTCAGTGTCGTTGGTTCTGCGAAGTGTGGCAAATAAAGTGTAAGATTCAGGGTGTCCTACCTCCCTGTGCGTTGCCTTTCATTGTGCCCAAAACTCAAATGTGCTAATGTAGGAACCTGATTAAGAAACCCTGGGCCTATGACCCCCTAGGATTCACATGGGGAACCCTAATAAAGGCCCAAGGTTTCTTAATCAGGTTCCTACATTATCTCGAAGTGTGTGTCCATCCTGCGAACTTCATGATGCGATTCTCTGTCCCAAGCATCAACACCTGAGTTCTGCACCTCGAAGCAATTCTCACAGAATTCACGCCCCAGACATGACATGACACCCTAGTCACTGGACCTTACACTCCGAGCTCCATCCACCCTAAACCCAAAAAGCCTGAATCCATGGAACGCGGACCCCTGTAGAACAGCATATACATAAGCCTTATAGAACCCTTCCACATACAATCTATATATGAAACATTCCAAAACAGAAACCTGTCTAGAATGCTGCTAGAACCTTGCGGCCAGAACTTCCGCTCCGAACTTTGAACGCCGCGTAAGTTTGTAGGGTTTATAGTAGGGACCGCGAAAGGAACAGAATCATAAGCATTTTATAGAGATATCCCTACCTTATTGGGCTTCAGTATACGGGGGTTTATATGGGATATCCCTATCCTTGCTTTTGCTTATGTTTTTTTAGGGCCCAATTGCACTTTTGGGATTTCTATAGGTTTCTGGGGCTTCAGGCTTCAGGCTTGAGACTTCAGGGCTGTTTATTTGCTTTTGAGGTGTTCTTGGACGAGGCTCTTCTGCTCTGGAAGTCAGTGGCGCCCGACGGTCTTTGAACCTGACTCTGAACAACTTTAGACACTAAACTTTGCTTAAAACCCAGGCAAAGCCCCAAACCTCGACGCGCTCCACCGGGCTCTCGCCGTTTACGGAGCCGGATCCTCGGGGGCTCCTCATCAGCCAGCAGCCGACTCGCTGCATATCACTGCCACCATCGCCACCCCTGCTTCCGCTGCTACTTTCCCACTGCCGCAGTCGGCGTCATCGGCTTCGTCGCAGTGCTACCAGTGCTAGTGGTCTTAGCCCTCACCATCACAATCTCAAACCACCTTCTCCTCCTCCTCCTCCTCCTCGTCCTCCTCGTCATCGTCATCGTCGTCGTTGTCTCCATCGTCGTGATCAGTGTCATCGTCATTCCTTATTCTTAGCGTCCTGCTCATCTTCAACGACACCATCATCATCATCACCATCATCATCATTTTTGCTTTCCCCTCGTTCATTTTCGTCCTCATTTTTGTCCCTATCTTCGTCATCATCGTCATCACTATCACCACCATCCTCACCTTGATCTTCATCCTCGTCTTATTTTCTTCATCTTTGTCGTCATCTGCATCTTCGTCGGCATCATCATCAGCAGCATCATCCTCTCTATGATGACTGTCGTCGCAATGTCACGTTGTGGCTTTGCTTACTTTCCGCACTGCGACGGTGCTGCCCGTTAGTGTTCGTGGTTTAAGTTTAGCTTATGCAGGGAGTGGGGGCCCAAGCATGATATAATATAACACAAGATAAGTTAACAGTTAACATAACATCATGTTATATAGTATAAGAAAATATACTGTAATACACTATCGTACAAAAATAGTATAACAAAATATAGCATAAAAGATTGTGACCATTCCATCCCCATAGTCTTTGCGTGGCGTGACGTCTACCGCAGTTGCCGTGTGGGCCACGAGAACCACTCGGACCATGGAACTCTAGAGGCCTAGGGTTTAGGGGTTATGGCCTGGACAACGCTCCAATGGGTTAGGACACTGTGACACGGGTCTACGGTTGGAGAAAGTCTTTGTTTGGCACAGCTATCTTGCTTCCAGGGCTTGCCGTGGCTCGTCCCGATCTGCATGCTCACTTTGCGGTGCGATGGGAGCCAAAGTTGAAGATTTCTTCTTGTTGTCCGTACAAGCTTGAACTGTAGTCACTGTAGTTCTTGTTGCAGGGTTGGTCTCGATCCAGCACCCTACACCGTTCAGCCTAAACCCCAAACCCTGACTCCTAAACCCGAAACCCTAAAACCCTAAACCCTAAACCCTCAACCCTCAACCCAACACCCAAAATCTAGAAACCTTAAACCCTAAACCCGAAAGCCCAAACCCCTAAGCTCTGATCCCACAACCCCTAAGCTCTCAACTAAACCCAAAAGCCTAACATAGGGGCTTAAAGAATTACCTCAATACTATTGTGGGGCTCCTTGTTATGATTATGGTAAAATGTACCCCCAAAACCCTATTCTAATTCTTGAGGCCCCTATATTATGGTATAGATCCCTTATAGTAGCCCTTAGAGGCCCCTTGATTCTAATTATGAAGGCCCCGATATTAACCCGAAACAATGGTCCGACTCTCTCTCGGCGTTGTCTTAGGTCTGGTACAGGGGAGGGCGCGCGGCCGGAGACCCTGCCGAATCCAACAGAGAAGGGTAGCTAGGAGTACACATGCATACGGCGTAGAGTTCAACGTTTAGAGGCAGAGGGCTTAGGGGTACAGGTTGTCCTCGGTTCATGAAGCCTTGAAGCTGTCATCTTGTGCAGCAGATATGTATCGCAGAGGTGTTTGGATGCATGGGGGAGGCCTGAGGTCCGTGATGGCCAAACGGGAGTTTCCGAAAATTAGGGGTACTTCATTTCGGGCTCCTTTTAATAAGAATCCTACTGTTTAGTGTACTATATTAGGGTCCCCTATTTTCGGAAACTCCCAAATCAGTTCTGCTTCAGCCCTTGTTTGCGGAAGGTTCGGATCGCTTGGGGCTTCAGGGCTCCAGCAAAGCTCTGTGCCTTATATAGACTGATTGATGGCAGGCAGGAGCGACGGATTCGGATGGGTCACAATAAATGCAGAACCCGAGGAAGCCCAAAAGCGCCGTCGAAGCCCGACAGTCCCAACTCCGGAAGAAATTCGAAGCTAACCTCAATGCTGCAAGTCTGCACGCCAGTCTTCAAAAGAGCAACTTTATGGGAGCCTGCGATCTAGACATCCGGCAAAACTTTAAAACTCAAGACCCCCCCCAGCCGTAAACCCAGACCATCCCAAAACCTAAAGCAGGACAACCCCCCAAATCGATAGTCCCTAATACAGAAGCCTTGGTAAATGCCTACGTATTATTTTGGGGGTTCCTTATTCTACATAATTCTGGCATAATGTACCGCAAAACCCTATTCTAATTGTTAAGGCCCCTACATTAGCCTCTGACTGCAGACGTTCCTAAATTCTCAACCCTAAACCCTAAACCCTGGGAGTTTCCGAAAATAGGGGACCCCAACATAGTACCCTAAATAGTAGGCTCCTTATTACAAAGACCCCAGAATAAGGTACCCCTAATTTTCGGAAACTCTAAAAACCCTAAACCTTAAATAGAACCCTTACAGATTCCTTTAAAGAAGCCTTATGGATCCCTTTTAAAGCTACTTGGAGGTTCATGGGTAGTTTATAACTAGGGTTATAAGTGGGGTAGCTATACTTATACCTAATATTAGGGGACCTATAACTATACTTATAACTTTTTAACTACCCCTGAACTTCCAAGTACCCCCAATCTTCGGAAACTCCCATACCCAGAGAGCCCAATACCCCTTAATGAAGGAATATAGCTTGAATCAGAACATGAAGCCCGGTATAATTTAAGCCATGTTCCTTAATTCCCTTATAGACCCCCTTTAAGGAATATCTAGGCCTCAAGCTATATATTCCTTAGTTAAGGGTTATTGCGCTCTCTGGGTATTGGTCACCAAACCCTAAACCCTACACCCTAAACCCTAAACCCTAAACCCTAAGCCCTAAACCCTAAACCCTAAACCCTCCCAGGCCCGAGCCTGATTCGGTAGTGGTATACGCGCCGGCAAATCAGCGGCGGCCTCGGAAACTGAGCCGAGCTTCGGGGCTTCGCATGGGAGTTTCCGAAAATTCGGGGCAGCTTTAAAAGGGATCCATAAGGGTTCCTTATTAAAAGGATCTAGAAGGGTTCTATTGAGGGTTTAGGGTTTCGAGTTTCCGAAAATTAGCCAGGTAGGGCTTTGGGACATTTTATACTTGCTCTTACTGGGCTTAAGAGAATTTCACCTACCAATATTTTTGCAAAAGCTTCAAAAGCATCTCCGAGTTAGGGGTACCTTGAAAAGGGATCCATAAGGGTTCCTTGAAGGGATCTATAAGGGTTCTATTTAGGGTTTAGGGTTTAGAGTTTCCGAAAATTAGGGCTTGTTTTGGAGTCCTTATAATAAGGAGCCTACTATTTAGGATTCTATAGTACTGTTCCATTTTTGCGGAACGCCCATATAAGGTTCTCAATACTTAGAATAGGGCTCCTTGAAAGAGGCTTCCTTTTTCGAAATCCAGCTATACTGTATGGTGCCTCTGTAATTAGAACAGGCTTTTGGGATTTACTTAAACACTAGAGTTTGACGTGTCAAGTTCCAGGGTTGGCGGTCGGTTGCAGGATGTTAAGGTTTAGGGTTTAGGGTTTCTCGGAGCTTGATGTGAAATCTGCCGTGGAGTGAGGACGTGACAGTATCGGCATAGCCAGAAGGAGTGGTCACTAGGAGGAAGTGTTTTCCTAGGATGCTTTTAGGCACCACGAAGCTCGCAACTGGAAGAGAATGTGTGCGCACAGAGCTTTGCCACATACATCCATGGCAGGTATAGACATAGGTATACACATACACGCAGCATGTATGAATGACCCTCTGGAAAAACAGCGGGTGGCTGTTTCTTCGATTCATGTAATGGGGCAATTGTCCTTGATAACCTATGATGGCGAAGCCGAGCCATGTCACAAGGGTTTAGGGTTTAGGGGTTTAGGGGTTTAGGGTTTAGGGGCTTAGGGGTTTAGGGGCTTAGAGGTTTAGAGGTTTAGGGGTTTAGGGTTCAGGTCTAGGGTTTAGGGGTTTAGGGGTTTAGGGGTTTAGGGTTTAGGGTGTGCGGTGGGCAACCCTTAATTCGCTTTTGTGTTTTCGACCCAACCTTAAACCCTTTTCACAGCTGATCACCTTAGTACGATGCACGCCACACAGCCTTGTCGCCAGATACTGTCGCTCGTGCTCTATTCCACACCATGCCCTAAACCCTAAACCCTAGACCTTAGCCTATAATATAGGGGCCTTAAGAACTAGAATAGGGTTTTGGGGTCCAATATACCAATAAGGAACCCCCAAAATAGTAGTGGTATTGTTGTCGGCCCCTATAGTAGACCCTATACCCCTCTAATCCTAAGCTTTTGCTGACCTCCCTCCTTCCAGGCCCGTACCATGGACGCCAGGGGCTCGGCTCGAAGGGGCGGTTTTCAGTTTAATATAGGGGTTCGGAGTATATGTTCCTTTCCGAACTTGGAAATGATACCAGAAAGATTGCTGTCGGAAGACATTTCCTTGTGTAATACAAAGGGGGTGCTGATCGGCTTCAGTACGTATTTAAGGTAGCGTCGTAGGTTTTGATAATGTTTCACCGAGGGATGCAGGGTTTTGTCTTTGCTGGCAAGCTCGAAGCAAGCTAACCAAGCGAAAGTTTACAACGCTGCCGGGGTATCTTTCTTTGGGTTCAGATTCCGTACTGGCAGTGTTTATGGGCCCTACGTGAACTTTTCAGCACAGCCGCAGGCGCATCCGCAGATCGATCGCTCACAGCATTTTGCACCCAAGGCTGGCTGTGGAGCGGCTCGAGCATCCGTGAAATTCAAGCTGCACCCTGCATCCGGCATTTGTCACGTGCTCCCTTCCAAAGTTCTTTGTGGACCCCGAACCGTACATGGGGCCCACCAATCCTTGTACAAGCCAAGGTATATATACACAGTCTTTATAGCCCATGTCGCTAGGTCACAGATGCTGCACAGATCGTGATCCCAAGGCGGGCAATCCCAAAGCGCAGGGCTCGACGAAGCAACCCGCGCTGCGATGGGTCGGGGGCTCGGCGTCCGTGCTGCGTGTTGTTGCATGTTGTTGCTGCAGTAGCTACTGTTCTAGCGTTTAGGGTTTAGGGTTGGAGGTAAGCGGTTACAGTGTTTGTTCTTTGCCGACATGCGACAAAATGGACCATCCCTGGTTTTGCAAAGGGGGATGCTCGATCCCGCGTACGCCTCATACTCATGAATCTGGTTCAACCTTGCAGACCATGGAGTCTACAACCTACCTTTGGTCAGTTGGGAATGGAAGAATGGTAGCAATAATAGTTATAATTATACCCCATTCCTCCATTCCCTACTAACCAAAGGTAAGACAAGCTCTCGGTCAGACTCCACAGAGTCAGGCATCCAAGTTAACTCGACCTCTTTTCTTTCCACAGGCATCAAGGCCCTTGTAGAACCCGTGGCACCTAAACCTTAAACCCTAAAGCCCTGAACCTGACGCCTTAAACTCTAAACCCTAAAGCCCGAAAGTGCTCTGTGTCTGTGACGGTTCGCGATTCACCATGGCGCCGCCCAGGATTTTCGAATCAACCCCTACGCCCGGCGACCCAGAATCCGGTTTGTGATTGAAGGGTGGATTTGGTTAAGGGTCTCGGGTTTAGGGTGTAGGGTTCAGTGTCTAGTGTGGAGACTTTAGGGGTTGGGGTTTAGAGTATTTCCGTTACAACGGTTTCTGCCATGCCGTGACAACAGATTCAGGGATGGACGCTGATTTTGGGGGCCGGCCTGTGGAAATTTCGGATGCTGGGGTCGGCGGCATGCACAGTAAAGGGTTCAGGGTTTAGCATGTAGGGGTGGTAGCATCCTTAAAGACCACGGTAGCTACGCAGTGAACGGCCCCTAAACCCTAAGCTCCTTAACCCCTAAACCCTAAGCCCTAAACCCTTAAACCCTAAGCCCCTGAACCCTGAACCCTAAACCCTAAACCTGAAACCCTTGTGAAAACCCTAAACCCTGAACCCTAAACCCTGAACCCCTAAACCGTGTGACGTCCCCAAGCCCTGCTCAAGATGTGGGAAGCTCTCAAAACACATGTGTGGATGCCCAAGAACAGGATTTGATATTGTATATAGGGGTCGTAACAAGTAGTATAGGGTTTGGGGGGGCATTATACTTTAATTATCAGGGCCCCTGTATTATATGGGTCGGAATATCTACCAATAGTAATGCGTTATTGTCCCCACATACAAGTATACTATACCATACCCAAACCCGACTTCGATTTTTACGCCCTATAGTCCCGAAAATATTTGGTTCAGGGTTTGCGGTTCAGGCTAAACGCTAAACCCGTGAACTCCTGAACCCCTAAACCCTGAACCCTAAGGATGATATAATTCATAAGGACCCTTAGCGGGGTACGGGGGAGGGGGGTAGGGGGCCCTAATACCTATAGTAAGGATTTAATGAGGCCTATATATGAAGGAAGTATAGTCCCCTACACCGCTAAAGTCCCTATGATTTCATCGCTAAGGATCCGGCCAGCCGTGCCATATCCACAAGCCACGGATGAGTTCGTGCCCCAGACGGTTTGCTATTTGGGGTCCATTTTGGGGCGCTTACTATCCCTAAGCCCCTAAACCCCAAACCATTAACCCTAAACCCCAAAACCTAAACCCCAAACCCTAAACCGTAAACCCCAAAACCTAAGCCCTAAACCCTAACTAAACAAGTCCTAAGCTTGGGTCGACATTTGGGGCTCGGTTCCTCTTGGTGTGACTCTGCACGAAGATCATGCGGGCTGTCCGGATTGCTGGTGGCTAGCTTGCCTTCTAGGTCATGGTGCTCCTTCTCGTCATTATACTATAGTCTAGGATGCCCAGTAGTACCCTTATTCGCTTTTTGTAGTCCTAGGTTCCTTATAAAGTTACCCAATACCAAAAAGAGAGGCCTTTTTATTCTTAGGTTACTGGGTATCCTAGTAGTAGAAGCCAGAAAGTTGGGACATCCTTAGCCTCATGTCCATAAAGTGAAGTTTCGGGAATCCCAGCATGAATCATCCGAAATCTACGTTCAAACTTTCTGGGGTTCACTATATGTATATTCTACCCCCCCCCCCCCAAGCCCTATTCTCAATATTGAGGCCCCAGTATTCAACCCTGATAGTGTTCCTTATAGACCTCTTCAGAAAGAATCCTGCAAAGGAGCCTCATTCCGTTCAGGAAGGCCTCCTATGTTGGGCTCCATAGACAACCCTTCGGACGACGGAGTGGTCGTGGCTTGAATTTCATTGTGACTACTGGGGTTGAAACCGTGAGGTTTAGGGTGCCCTCAGGGTTCTACAAAAGGATTCTAGAAGGGGTTTCCAGGGTTCTATAAGGGTTGTCTAAGAGTTTACGGTTTAGGCTCTAGGGTTGCGGGCCTAGGGTTTATCCCGTTGTTTGGGGGTATCTTGTTTCACCAAATCCTGGTCCACCGGGGTCGCTGCGGGGTTCATTTTCCCAAACCCTAACCCCCGAAAGCCCAAACTCCGAAGCTCCTAAACCCTGAACCCCTATATAGCCCCTAAACCGCTAAACCCTAAACCCTAAACCCTAGCCGAAAAAATTGAACCCTTCGCAGGTCCTGCACCAAGGAGGCAAAGACTTCGGGTGCTGACGCCCGCGCAGAGCCCCATGTGCGTTGGGCAGCGCGGCCTCTGTTGGCACGGGGCTCCAACTGAGCCGGCAGGGTGATCTAATGTACATATATATATATATATAATACATACATACATACATATATATATATATATATATATATTGTATGTATAATATATATATATATATATATATATATATATATATATATATATATATATTATATATATCAAAAATAATATAATATAATATATACTACAATATCATATAGTATAGTATCGTACAATATAGTATAAATATAAGTAGATATATATGTATATTGTATATATGTGTATATATTCATATAATACTATGAGATAGTGTAATATAGTATAATATCATAAAGTTTATATATGTATATATATATATATATTATACATATGGTATGTCATGGTATCTGCTCACAGTCCCCATATAAGTATGCCATAAGAAACGTGTTTCGGTTCGCGCCTTCCGTGGAACCGGCCATTGATCTGACGACTTCCCATGTTCCAAGGGTAAAAGGAGGGACCCTTAATAAGGACCCCTAGGTATAGAACCTTAATGTACCCAGTATATAGCCCATTATAGGGTAGGGGTCCCCGTTAAGGGTCCCTCCTTTTCCCCTTAAGCAGCTGGCCCCAAAGGATCCCAGGAGTCCTACTTGGAGGTTCATGGGTAGTTATAAGTAGGGCTCCTTTAAGGGTCCCTTTAAAGGGATCTATAGGGATTCTATAAGGGTATAGGGTTTAATGACCTAGTTGGAGGTTCATGGGTAGTTATAAGTAGGGTGATAAGTAGGGTAGCTATACTTATAACTCATATTAGGGTACTTATAGCTATGCTTATAAGTACTCCTGAACCGCCCAAGTAGGTGTCGGCGATTTCAGAAACCTGCTCCTTCGTGCAAACCCTACTTGTCATGCCTTTGGGCATACTACACTAAACCTGAAGCTGCACCACACAAGAACACTCTTGTTCTGTAAGTTTACGAGGCAAGAGATTGCTTACCTCTGGCTCGTGAGCTTGTTGCAGTCAAAGACACTGTCGCAAGCCAGCTCCTCTCTGCCTTCACCAGGTGCACATATGGGCAGTTCTCTAAATTAGAGTCAGGTCCCCCACCCGTATAAACAAGACTCTAAAAAGGTGACCCTCGCATAGAAAACTACCCATGTATTACAGTACATCCTACGACCCTACGCCGCCAACCGACGCTTGAAGCCCCAACTTGACAAAGCGCAAATACTTCAAGCGTAGTCGGTTGCCCCTTTGAAAGTCAAGGATAAAGCCCTGAATATGCCACAGGCGCCCTTGCTTACTCCTTCATAAACCACGCAGAGGCAAACCCTATACTCGACGCCCCGCCTGCTGCTGTGGAGTTGCGAGGGTCAAAAGACCCTTGCATAGATCCCCTAAGCCCCGTATGAGGCCGAAGGCCTAAACTCTGCAAACGGTTAAACCTTAAACACCCTGCTAAGCCCCTAAACCCCCAAAGCATACGTAAGCCCCTCAAACCCCTTGAACCCCGAACGCGCAAGGAGGAGACCTATTTAGAGGCCCAGGCGACTTAGTAAGTAAGTTACAAGTAGAGTTATAAGTACCCTAATGGAGCTACTCCAACTATGAGCCTACTTATATCCGACTTACTAAGTCCCTGGGCCTCCAAGAAACCCTAGAACCCCCTTTTATAGAACCCTGATAGATCCCCTTCAAAGAGCCTTCTAAGGAATCTTAGTTACTAACTCCCCCAATCCCTAAACCCTGAACCTTTAACCGGTAAGTCCTTACTCCAAACCCAGCAGAAAGGAGATCTATACGGTTGATGATACAAATCCTGTTGTACCCAGCACTTCTCATAGTCTAGGGTTCTTAAGGAAATGCAGGATTTATATCATCAACCCTAAACCCCTAAACCCTAAACCCAAAACCCCTAAACTCTAGACCCTAAACCTCTAAACCCTAATCCCTAAACCCTCATTAGCCGAGAAGGGGACGAGTCCAAGACTTCCCCGGCGTCTCACCAGGCCTCCGAGGATTGCTGCGCCAGAGACTTCAATAAGACAGCAGTCCCCTTGTTTGGGGGAGGTACAAGGGTTTAGGGTTTAGGGAGTTAGAAGGGTTTCAGGATTTTAAGGGTTATGTGATTTGAGGGTCTTCGGGCATAGACTAGCAATATGAATGTTGTAATTTGTTTATACGTAAAGCATCCATCCGTCCGATCCGTTTGTTTATTCATCCCGCCATGCATGTAGATGCAATATATGGCCATACCCAACACGTCTTGTAAGGTCAACCAACGATGGGGCTTAGGCTGCATAGTGGACATACGCACATTCCTGTATGGGTAGTTCTCTAAATTAGGCTCCCTTTTGATGTCCCAAAAATAGTACGGCACCCTATAGTACGGCACCCGTACAAAAAAGGACCTTAAAAGGGACCCTAATTTAGAGAACTGCCCACATGCATACGGCCATCCATACATCGTCGATACATAGGATACATGCTTGGGTCAAGACTCATGACACAAGTAAGCGCAGAGATGCATTCGGGTTTAGTGTTTAGGTGTTTAGGGTTCAGGGTTTAGGGTTTAGTTTAGGGTTTAGGGTGAATACGCAATAGCTTGGGGAGCTTGATCAATCAGTACCTGAGCCCTACGTTTCTCGTGCTCTTATGAGAGCATGGGGGTCGTAAGTTGAGGATCCTTCTAAATGCCCGATTTCGCAAAGTGGATCTATCTTGGGCATAGGCCCTAGGCTTGACTTACAGGTGCACAAACGACTGGGTTTTCGTTCAGGGGAAATGAAGGGGTGCGTGTTTGGGCTGCCCAGCTGGTGAGCTGCGCACATCCATGTTGTTGTGGTGTCTCAGGTAAGCCTGTGCTTGGTAGGGTCAAGAGTTTCCAAGGAAGCTACACAAGCAAGATATCTTATTTAGGGAGCAGACGCCTCGCTCCGGAAGACATGGAGACCTGTTCGCCACGGCACTCGGAGTTGTTGCGTAGAACCAGCATGGAAAAACCGAGCCTTTTCCCGCTGTGGTTGTGGTTGACGACTATGAAGCTAGGTATCTTTAGGAATTCACTAAGAGGGTTCATTCGGCTGCCTCAGAAGAATCTGTGGGTGCTTTGGGCCTCGCCGAGAACGAAGACCCCAGCTGCTCGAAAGTCTTCAGTGAGAAACATATGTATAGAGAAGAACGAAAACCCCCGGAGCATCAGCAAGCCTCCTCAGCCTTGGAAAGGGAATGTCGTCAAGACTGAGCACCGTATGCCATATTATGTTCAGTTGAGTGTAGAGTGAGCCAAGCATTTACTCCAGGAGCCAAGTTATTTACCATGAGTATGCAAAGCCCATCGCAAGAATTGTTGGTGTCTCAGAAAAAGAAGGCTTCATAGACCCAACCCTAAACCCTAAACCCTAAACCCTGACTATTATCAGCAACAGCAACCCCGAGTTGAGCTATAATGCACCCCGCAGAGCCGTCTTCTATTTGTAAACGCTCCGCGTCGTCCGCGTTGGCCCGGCCGCAAGTGAAGACGGCCGACAAGTTCAACCCCGAAGCCGTCGCCGATACAACCGACCTACACAAAGCAAGACCACGCAAAAGAGGCGGGGTAAAGAGATGGGGGCGGAGGTGGGGGGGAGTGGTGGGGGAAGGAAGGGGAGGAAGGGGAGGAGGGGAGGGAGGGTGGAGAGGGAGTGGAAATTCCGCTACGAGTCCAGCTGATTCGGATTGTGCGTGTCGAGGTGTCTAGTTTACGCTTAGCCCACAAACATAAAAGCGCTTGCTGCGGAAAGCTTATGCAACTTAACCAGCTAAGAAACATCAGAACCCCACAATGACCTGGAGCACCACAACAACAACCCGAGGCCCGCATCACATCCTAAATCCTTATCACTCATCCCCAAACCTTAAATCATAAGCTCCCAACGGTGTACCGATCTTTCTGGATGCTGCCTACACCATCAACCCAGGTTCAATGGTCAGAACGTCAAGAACTCCAGTGCTCCTGGATTTGCAGGGCTCTCCTTTTGAACGGCGGTGCTTGCAAGTAAGGTAAGCTGTAGTGATGCAGAGCTGGTCCACAAATACATAGAGACAGACAGAGACCGACTAAGACAGACAAAGACAGACAGGCATACGTGGTATTGTACCTACATACCTGCATGCTGTATGCATGCATAAATGCATAAACGGACCGACAAAGATATACAGTGAGTGCACACATACGTACATGCATGCACGCATGCATGTGCGCATGCATATACGCATGCCATGGGTACATACGTACATACCTACATACATATGTACATAGCTGCACAGAGAATTTGTATGTCCATGTATGTAATTTGTTGTAGGGTCGCGCGCAATACAAAGCAAAATAATTGACTCACGAGGTCAGTTAAAGTGTATCTATCTACATGCGCATACATATGTATATATATATATATACACATACTTGTATAAGCATTCTTGTCCAAAGCTATACGCATGAGTTTGGTTCGGAGGAACTTCAGCAGAAAGGTTTGCGAAGACGGGAAATGCATATCAGAAAGCTGATGAGGAAAGGTGCGGTCCTTATTGATCTAAGACTGTGGGTACTGTTCCTTTGGGAGGTAGTCCAGGTTCTTGGCCCAATACAGCCCAACGGATGACTCTGAGAGGTTATGCTTTCGGGAGACCCAAACAATGCCCTGTCACGTCATGTGGAAGATAACCCTAGCACCAGAAGCCGTGGCCCAAAACTCCGTGAGGTCAAGCGGAAGATAGCCATCAACCCGAGACACCAGACCGTGCAACCCTAAACCCGAAACCCTATGGCCCAAGACCCCAGTATCAGGTCATGTGGAAGATTCCCCTAAAACCCTAAGCCCTAGCTACCCTAAACCTTAAACGGAACCGACAAATATCAGGTCATGTGGAAGATTCCCCACTTGATGCTGCAAGACGGCCAGCCTGACAAGCCCTTCTTCTTCTCCTGGGCCAACAGGCGAGTGAGGCTTAGGGTTGAAAAGTTTAAGGTTAGAATCGGATTGAATCGATAATTCAGGGGCATTGGAGTTTCTGCGTAATTACAAGGTTACATGAGGATTGCTTTCATGATCTCTGCAAGGGTCAGGATAAGGGGTCGCGATAACGGGCTTTATGAGGGATACTGCAAGGGTTACTCTACGGATCACCATAAGGGTGCTGTAGGCTTTATGATAGGGTTCCCGTGAAGGGTACTCAATGGTTTCTTTTAAGGGGTTACTATCGGGGTTCTAAAAGGGTTCTGCTGCTCTGCTTCTCCTGTGCCAAGCGGCCCTTCCGACCTCTCCCGACAGGGCATGCGGGTTTAGAGTTTAGGGTTCACACATTGATGCAAACATGAAGATATGTGTGCATGAAAGTCTGTAGGTAAGTAGATAAGAAAGGAAAGAAGGCAGTAAGTATGTAAACCGATGCAGAAGTAAGCACGGAAGTACAGTAAGGAAGGACGTACGCACGTACGAGTAAGTAAATGTGTAAGCACGTAAGCAGGCAAGTAAGCATGAAAGTGGGTTGGGTAGGTATCTACGTATGTGTGTGTGTGTGTCTAGGTGTGTATGTATGCACGCATGTATGTATGTGTGTATGCATGTATGTACGTATGTATGCGTATACATCCAAGCATGCCAATAGGCATACATGTCCAGTTCAAAACTCATTGTATTGGGTTAGCAACGCCGTGCATGTAGCGTCATTTAGAGACCAAACAAACACCAATACAAGCGTATGTCGACAGATCAAACATGAAGCAGCCAGCTCGATCTCACTCTCGCCCACGGCGGGTGATCCTGACTCTGCCTGTGACTCTGACTCTGACTCTGTACAAAAGCATGTATGCAGAAGTGGTACATGCGAATGGACTTTCTGCAACTGCGCACATGTATGCATGTATGCAATTAGGTAGGTAGGTATGTGTGTATGTGCATAGTTACATACATACAATACACTATGTACGATGTGCTTTGTACCATGTACTATATACTGTACTCTACCATACATGCGCACATACCTATATGTATAGTTCAGATGTGTAGAGATGCATGCGCCCGGATAGATGTAGACAGAGCATGTATACATGCATGCATGCATGCATGGATACATGCGCATGCGGCAGCACACACACACACACACACACACACACACACACGCATGCACAGCCCGCACGCACCCCGCAAACGCACACCCACACGTACCCACGTGCGAGCGCACATGCAAACGCGTGCGCAGGAACGTGAACGCAAAGGCGCTCGTGCTCGCATTCTGTCATCGGCCTAGAGTGTGAAGCCTCATTCCGGAAGGGATTTCATTAATCCAAGAGTCTATTTTCCTGTCTGAACTTCCTTCCATCGGAAAGCAGCATGCGTCTCTTTGGGTGAAGGCGTTGGGAACGTGGCTATGGCGAGCACGCCACCGGAGAGGTTTTGATCGAACAGGCATGCAGCGGGTGTGGGGTCGGGGTGACTGGTATTACTGTTACTATTGCTTTTTTTTCCTTTTATTCTTTTTTCTGTAACTATTACTATTGATTACTATTACAGCCTTTGTTGTTATTTTTTCTATTACTATTGCTATTACTATCACTATTCCTACCAATATTACCACTACGATTACTATTACAATTGTCTATTACAATTACTATTACAAGTACGATTACTATTACTGTTACTATTATGCTATTGCTATTACTATTCCAATTACCTATCATCTATCATATTATCTGCTATCATTACGATAATATTACTGTGAGGTGGGGGCTTGCTGGGGTTTTCGCTCTACGGCTTACGTTTTCGGTTCGGTGTTCTCGCAGAGGAGCTTTAACGTTGAAGCCCCAAAATATTTCCAATCAAAGTAAGGTTGATGGCAGTAAGTTTTCGCAAACCGAAAATTCTCAATTCCGATACTCCCAGCCCGCTAGATATTCGTCGTACTGCAAGACTTTGAAAAAGCCCACTTGGTCACTAGCTCCGTCAGACTCAGCGCGTCAGATTTCGGGTCAGGGATGTCAGCGGACTTAGCGGTCACACACTCTATGGATTGAATAGCTTTCTGCGCCTGTGGATGCGTGCGTCCATGGTCATTCAGCCTTGTGTCGAAGGTTGAGGCTTCATCGTTTGGGTAATCAGCTCTCTAAATGAGGGATTTCAGGTCCCAAGAATTAATACGGCACCGTTATGAAACGGACCCTAAAAGGAAGCCCAATCTGGGGAACTACTCATTTGGAGCGTTAGGGGTTCAGGGTTTGCTCAGCCAAGATTGGTGGTGCGCTGTGCGTGTCGGGATTTCCATTTTCTGGATTCAGGGGCAGGGCCTTGTAATCCCGAACCCCAGAATCAGTGAGAGTCGCAGAGGCTACGCCAACCAGAATGACTCCAGACGACGAGACTTATGGTAGATTCCCTATTATGGGTAATGCAAGTTTTTATATCATCAACCCTAAACCCTAAACCGTTTAAACCCTTATAGATCCCATTGAAAGGAACCCCTATAGCTCCCTTTTAACGCAACCGAAGGACTATGCCAATGAGACGGGCTGGACGGAGCACTTCAACTACCTCCTGCCCTACTTCCAGCATCGAACCTTTGGCCGCCCCAGATCTCGAAATGGGAGTTTCCCAAAATTAGGGGTACCTTAGGGTTCCTATAAAGGGTTGCTATAAGGGTACTATAAGGGTTCCTTTAGGGCTCTATAAGGGGTTTGAGTTTCCGAAAATTAGGGGTACCTTTTTTTTGGGTCCCTTTAATAAGGATCCTACAATTTATGGTACTAAATGAAGGGTCCCTAGTTTTCGGAAACTCCCAAATGTGAGGCTCAACCACTGCGAGAAAGCCCAGCGAAAGATCTCAAAGTCGCTCGAAGAACTCCAGGCTGCAGGGTGCTCACCCCTAAACCCTTTAAATCCTTAACCTTAAACCCTTTAAATCCTAAACCTTAAACCCTTTAAATCCTAAACCTTAAACCCTTTAAATCCTAAACCTTAGACCCTTTAAATCCTAAACCTTAACCCTTTAAATCCTAAACCTTAAACGCTTTAAATCCTAAACCCTAAGCCTTATAAACCCTAAACTCTCACTCTGAGCCCCCCCTGACTCGCCATCGCACCTCTACAAAGACTCGGATGTCCAGAAGTATCCTTGTTCCCTTTGTGTAGTCCCAGGTTCCTTCTAAAGTTACCCGATACCAAAGAGGGAGCCCTTTTTATTCCTAGGTTACTGGGCATCCTAGTTTTGGGTTCCATGGATGTACGTCTACTGCTCTGGAACTTTTTTGGGTCGCTTGGGTCTGGACCTTTTGGATGAAGCTGCTGAGAGCTTGAGGGCCCCAGGCTTTAGGTGCGGTTTAGCGGGTTTAGGGTTTAGGGTTTAGGGTTTAGGGTTTAGGGTTTAGGGTTTAGGGTTTAGGGTTTAGGGTAGCGAGCCGAAGTTTGAAGGGCCCCAAACCTTTCAGAGACTTCCGAGCCTCGACCTCGGACCAAAAGAAGCAAAAAAATTGCCGAGATCCACCAACTTGGCTTCTGCTCGTTTTGGGCTAGGGTTAGGATTTAGGGTTTAGGGTTTAGAGCTTGGGGTTTTGGGTTGAGAGTTTAAGGTTTAGAGTTTAGGGTCTATTGTTCAGGGTTGGGTTCTGACTCGAGTTTTGAACCGTGAGATTGCGAAGACTCCGATCCTTCATCTCCGGTGTTTCTGCTTTGTACAGTAAGTTGGGAGGTGGCAGGTTCGGGCGGGGAAGGTTTGGGCCTAGGCTTATGGGTTGCGGATCTAAGAGCCCAGCGTTCAGGTTGATCAGCAGCGTGCCAGCCCCGAAGTTCTACACCCTAAACTCTGCCCATAGTCTCCATTTTGTTTCCTTTCTTGTTGAACCTATTTCATATTTCGGACCCTAAACAAGGCAGTGCAATGCAGACCAAAGGTAAACTCCAAACCGTGAACTTGGAGGGCTGTCATTGGGGGCCGGGGGGGCGGCACATTGTTTGGTCTATTTGGGAACGAATGCAGGCGGGGGTACAGAGAACCGTCGCCTCAACTAAAAACAATCCCAAACCCATAAACCCGCAACCCTAAACCCTGAACCCTAACCCTGAACCCAGCAGTGAAGTAGTTTACGCTCTAACCTGAGCAAGCTTTTGTCTCTGCTGCTGTGGAGACAGCGGCTAGTGCACTTAAAAGAACTTGAACCCTCAACCCTAAACCCTAAACCAAGGGAACTATAAGAAGATCAACAACAAGCCGGTCTTTGCAATCTACTTCCCTCAGGACAAGAAGGGGGGGCACTTGGGAGGGACCTGGGGGAGTTTTGGAACTCAGCGCAGCAGGATCGTCAACTCACGATGTCTTCTTACAACAGTCGCAAAAGTTGGGTTTAGGGTTTAGGGTGTCTGTCCAGTGATAGTGTAAGAATTCAACAGTTGTAAAAGTTGTAGTATTGACAGGATTAAGAATAGCGCAGTGATAGTGGTAAGAATGACAATGTGAGGATAGCAATCAACAGTGACAGTAGTCACCAGCGTGCACAGTTAAGATACTAACCTCAAGACTGTTCGTAATAATGATCAGTATCATCGCCACCGTAAGACTATAAAGGGAACTCCAGAAAGTTGGAATATGGTTTCATGGTAGGATACCCAATAATTTACCATAGAAGGGCTTAGGATAATCATATTCCAACTTTCTGGCTTTTACCTGTATGGCCGTATCAGCCAACGCTGGAACAAAGATAGCAGCCCAGAGCGCTGGCCAGAGATCCGCCTCGGTGTAAGGGACCCGGTGGCACAGCCCCAGAGAGCCCAAGGGGCCCCTTAATTAAGGAATACCTAGGGTTCCTTAAAGGGCTCCTTAAAGGGATCTATAGGGGGTTCTATAAGGGAATTAAGGAATATGGCTTAAATTATTTAGGTCTTCATATTATGATTTAAGCCATATTCCTTAATTACGGGGTATTGGGCTCTCTGGGGCATGGATCTCGTGTTTGTCATTCTCCGGGCACGATCAGCTTGATACCTCGAGTATGGTGACCCAACTTTACGACCTAAACCCCAAACCCTAAACCCCAACCCCCTAAACCCTAAACCGATGTACTCCAGAGCAACCTTCAAGTCCCCGTGAACAGCGGAGCCTGGACACTTGCCCGCATACCTTCTTCATAGACATGCCAGCAGCCTGTCGTAGCTTTTTTCCGACTGACATCATGTTTTTCCAAGCGCCACTAACCGTTACAATAACTGCTCGAAATGTGACCCTAAACCCCCAGGCCTGACTTTACCCCCGTGTTGAGGGCATATAGAAAGATTCGTGGAATAATAGAAAGACTCCATATGGAGCCCCCGCAGAAGCCTTGTACATACTACCGAGGTTCGGGGCGAGGTTGAAGCTTTCGATACCCCAACCCTAAACCCCAAACCCTCAACCCTGCACGCTGAACCCTAAACCCTAGACCAAAATCCTAAACCCCAAACCCTCAACCCTGCAGGAGATCGGAGAAAAGCTTGCACCGATGATGAACAACTGGCACCTGCTCGCCAAGCAGACGCTCCGCAAAGCGAGGGCTTCAAGGTTCAGCCGCGATTTGGGGGTTCGCGAAAATAGGGGACCCTAATATAGAACCCTAAATAGTACGATCCTTATTGTAAGGACCCCAGAAAAGGTACCCCTAGTCTTCGGAAACTCCCATTTAGATAGGGAGGTAGGACCCAGGCAAAACTCGAAACCCACCAGCTCTGAACCCTTAACGCGACACTCGAACACCCTGAGCCCTTGAGTCCTAACCTTGATGGGCTTTCAGAAGTGCCGAAAAGGAACAGTTCCCAAACCGATGGACCTTTGGAGCCTTTGTTTGGTAAGGACCAAAGGGCAACGACTCTCCACGCTGGAGTTAGTCACTATAGCCTAGGCTTACAAACCTGAGCACCGCACTCCCAACTCCTTGAGCGGCGTCCTAAAACCTACACCCTAAAATCCGAAGCCCACACCTTAAACCCTAAGTCTTAAAACCCTAAACCCTGAGCCTCAACCCAAACCCTACACCCTAAACTAACCCCTGCCTTGGTGTTTGTGACTGGGTAGCGATAGCATGCATCAAAAAGGAGCTTTAAACAAAACAACTAACCCCTAAACCCTAAACCCTACACCCCGGAACCTTAGGCTCCGCACCGAACACTCACGGCCTCGACCCCGAGCTAGAGTTTAGGGTTTGGGGTTTAGGGTTTAGGGTTCAGAGTCAGGGTTTAGGGTTTACTTGGACCCCAAATTACCTACACTCTTAGGGTTCCTCAATATGACTTCTTTGTATAAGTCCTTAAAAGGGTAGGTTGTTTGGTGTTTGGGGAGGGATAGCTGAGGAATGGCTTTGGCGGCATCTACTTCCTGCGCACCGTCAGCGGCGCCTGGGTGCAGTCCAGGGTTTAACATAGGTGCCTTGACAATTAGAATATAGGCTTCCTTTAAAGGGTTCCTTTTAGGGTTACTATAAGGGTACTATAAGGGTGCAGTATAGGGGCTTAAATAGGACCCCCCAGGCGCCCTTTAATAGGGTTCTCATGGCCCTTAATTAATAGGTATTTGGGGTACATTAGAGGGCAGTTGGGGGTTCTAATATAGGGCTCCTTGTTATAGTTACAGTATAATATACCCCAAAACACTAATTATTCTGGAAGTTCTTTCAGGGTTATCTAGAACGGCGCATAATTTAAGGGTTTACGGGCTTGCAGGGTTTTAAGATGTACGGACGTCAGTGAACATGGTCCCGTCGTCTCATCATGATCACCATCCAGCATCCCGGACAACGGTCATTATCGCAATGCTGAGTATCGCAATGTAAAAACATGAAAAACCGATGGTGGTGTAGCCGGCAAAGATACAGACAAGCACACGACCACTGCAAAAGGCAGTAAGAATAGCACCCACAGTAGTCAGGGTAGTCTGGCATTCCATGGATTTGGCGATTCTGCTCAAGTTTGAGCTTTTTCGACAGCTGCGCAAGGCACGAATGTGCGGCGTCGCCGATATCCTCTAGCACCAGGAAACTGCATGCTTTTCCATAGCTGATCCGAGTCAGTTGGATTGATAAACGGACGACAGGGCGGCTGGACTTCCGAAGTACCCACGACTGAAAACATAATCTCTAAATCCAAGACTGCGAGCGCTAGCCCCGAAACCCTGAACCCTTACAGACCCCGTATTATATTGCTTTTGTAGAAGCCTTGTAGTATCCTTATAGAACCAGAAACCCTAATCCCTGTATCAGACTGGCGTTTACAGAAATTTCGTAGTAAGCAAGCAGAACCCTAAACCGTAAACCCTGAACCCTTGTTAGAACCTGAACCTTACTTGGAGGCCCAGGGGACTTAGTAAGTAGGTTGTAAGCAGGGTTATAATTGGGGCAACTCTAATTAGGGTACTTATAACCCTACATATAATCTACTTACTACGTCCCCTGGGCCTCTAAGTAACCCTCTTGTCGAAGCCTTATAGATCCCTTTTAAAGGAGCCCTTTCAGGAACCTTACTACTTGCTATGTCCCCTGAACCTCGAAGTAGACCCTAAACCTGAAACCCCATAGATCCCTTTAAGGAACCCTATAGATCCCTATAAGGAGCCCTTCAAGAACCTTTACTAAGTCCCCTGGCCCTCTTAGTAATTAAGCTATGATGCCTAAACCTGTCCCAGGTGCAGGCGGGCCGAGCTTCATGCCAAGTCTCTTTGACGTCCCCGGGACCTGAGTTAGGGCTTTGGGGGTTTAGGATTTAAGGGTTTTGGGGTTTAGCACTTGAGGGGTTTGGCGTCTAGCATTTAGGGATTTGGGGCTTATGATTTATATAAGGGTTTGCGGTTTAGCTTTAGGGGTTTGGGGTTAGGATTTTGGGGTTTAGGGTTTGGGGTTTAGAATTTAAGGGATTTGGGGTTTAGCATTCAGGGATTTGGGGTTTAGTGTTTAGGGTTTGCCGCACGTCGCGTTCTCTATTGCAAGCCGCTTGGGCATGTGTGTTTGAGTCCTTGTTTCGGCCTCGGATTATGCTAGCGAGCATCGAAACTGGAGTCGTATTGTTGATATATTCGGCGGCTAAGAACACCGCAGGTGGTGGGAAACCCGATGCTCCAACTGCTACCCCGGAGCCCGTAAAGCTCCAACCCTTCTACAACGCTTGCCCCCTATGGAACCTTTACAGACCCCGAACCCATTCGGTTTTGGGGTTTCCGAAAATGGGCCTAATACACTACCCTAAATAGTAGGACCCTTTTTGTAAGGACCCCAAAATAAGGTACCCCGAATTTGCGGAAACTTTAAACTCTAAACCCTTTATAGAAGCCTTATAGATCCCTTCAGGGAACCCTTATGGATCCCTTTAAAGGTACCCCTGATTTTCGGAAACTACCATATCAGCCCTTTGCAGAACCCTAAACCCCTAAACCCTCAACCCTAAACCCTAAACCCCTAAACCCTAATCCCTAAACCCTAAACCCCTAAACCCTAATCCCTAAACCCTAATCCCTAAACCCTAAACCCCTAAACCCTAATCCCTAAACCCTAATCCCTAAACCCTAAACCCCTAAACCCTAATCCCTAAACCCTAATCCCTATCAAAACTCGTGGCTCTTGATCAAAACTCGTGGCTCTTGATCAAAACTCGTGGCTCTTGATCAAAACTCGTGGCTCTTGATCAAAACTCGTGGCTCTTGATCAAAACTCGTGGCTCTTGATCAAAACTCGTGGCTCTTGATCAAAACTCGTGGCTCTTGATCAAAACTCGTGGCTCTTGATCAAAACTCGTGGCGGTTGACGTCCCCCTAGGGTTTAGGGCCTAGGGTTTGGGCCCTAGGGTTTAGGGCCTAGGGTTTGGGCACTAGGGTTTAGGGCCTAGGGTTTGGGCCCTAGGGTTTAGGGCTGGGTTTGGCACTAGGGTTTAGGGCCTAGGGTTTGGGCACTAGGGTTTAGGGCTAGGGTTTGGGCACTAGGGTTTAGGGCCTAGGGTTTGGGCACTAGGGTTTAGGGCCTAGGGTTTGGCACTAGGGTTTAGGGCCTAGGGTTTGGGCACTAGGGTTTAGGGCCTAGGGCCTAGGGTTTAGGGCCTAGGGTTTGGCACTAGGGTTTAGGGCCTAGGGTTTGGGCACTAGGGTTTAGGGCCTAGGGCCTAGGGTTTAGGGCCTAGGGTTTGGCACTAGGGTTTAGGGCCTAGGGCCTAGGGTTTAGGGCTAGGGTTTGGGCACTAGGGTTTAGGGCCTAGGGTTTGGGCACTAGGGTTTAGGGCCTAGGGTTTGGCACTAGGGTTTAGGGCCTAGGGTTTAAGGGCCTAGGGTTTGGGCACTAGGGTGGGTTTAGGGCCTAGGGTTTGGCACTAGGGTTTAGGGCCTAGGGTTTGGGCACTAGGGTTTAGGGCCTGGGGCCTAGGGTTTAGGGCCTAGGGTTTGGCACTAGGGTTTAGGGCCTAGGGCCTAGGGTTTAGGGCTAGGGTTTGGGCACTAGGGTTTAGGGCCCTAGGGTTTGGGGGCCCTGAGCCCCAACTGTCCTGGGATTTTTGCCTTGGGAAGACCATGGGTCATCCGTCTCAGATAACTGTCCTGGGATTTTTGCCTTGGGAAGACTATGGGTCATCCGTCTCAGATAACTGTCCTGGGATTTTTGCCTTGGGAAGACTATGGGTCATCCGTCTCAGATAACTGTCCTGGGATTTTTGCCTTGGGAAGACTATGGGTCATCCGTCTCAGATAACTGTCCTGGGATTTTTGCCTTGGGAAGACTATGGGTCATCCGTCTCAGATAACTGTCCTGGGATTTTTGCCTTGGGAAGACTATGGGTCATCCGTCTCAGATAACTGTCCTGGGATTTTTGCCTTGGGAAGACTATGGGTCATCCGTCTCAGATAACTGTCCTGGGATTTTTGCCTTGGGAAGACTATGGGTCATCCGTCTCAGATAACTGTCCTGGGATTTTTGCCTTGGGAAGACTATGGGTCATCCGTCTCAGATAACTGTCCTGGGATTTTTGCCTTGGGAAGACTATGGGTCATTCGTCTCAGATAACTGTCCTGGGATTTTTGCCTTGGGAAGACTATGGGTCATCCGTCTCAGATAACTGTCCTGGGATTTTTGCCTTGGGAAGACTATGGGTCATCCGTCTCAGATAACTGTCCTGGGATTTTTGCCTTGGGAAGACCATGGGTCATCCGTCTCAGATAACTGTCCTGGGATTTTTGCCTTGGGAAGACTATGGGTCATCCGTCTCAGATAACTGTCCTGGGATTTTTGCCTTGGGAAGACTATGGGTCATCCGTCTCAGATAACTGTCCTGGGATTTTTGCCTTGGGAAGACTATGGGTCATCCGTCTCAGATAACTGTCCTGGGATTTTTGCCTTGGGAAGACCATGGGTCATCCGTCTCAGATAACTGTCCTGGGATTTTTGCCTTGGGAAGACTATGGGTCATCCGTCTCAGATAACTGTCCTGGGATTTTTGCCTGGGGAAGACTATGGGTCATCCGTCTCAGATAACTGTCCTGGGATTTTTGCCTTTGGAAGACTATGGGTCATCCGTCTCAAGGCAGCCTTCTTGATGAAGGGTTTCAGCTGAACGGTCATCGCAAAGAAACCTGATAGCTGTGGTTGCTATCGTAAAACGATGGCGTGACCGCAGCTTCAACTGTTGGAGGCAATGTTGTCAGGCAGTGGACACAGTCCGATGTGGAAACATTGAAAGACATGAAATCGAATTCGATAGCTGTTCTAGGTGAGGAGATTCAAGTCATGACACTTGACAGCTATGGTTGCTATCGTAAAGCGATGGCGTGACCGCAGCTTCCGCGGGTTAGGGCGATGTTGTGTTTCTTAACTAGCTCTCTTAGAAAGCTGGTCGGCAGAAATAATTTCTTAAAGTGAAGCGTGTGGCGAGAACGACTGTAAAGAAACAGCACCTGCTTGATCGAAAGAGTGAAAAGTTACGATCTGTAATAGTTGTATGTAAGTGATCTTTTAAAGATTCAAGCCAAAAGAAATAAAACTCTTAAATCTAATGTAATGGGATTCTGTGGGCGGGTGGGGTTTCTTCTAGAAGATAGCTTGACTAGAAATAGCCTGACATGAAATGTTCAAAGTCAGAGCTGCTGAACCCTCAACCCTAAACCCTAAACCCCTAAACCCTAATCCCTAAACCCTAAACCCCTAAACCCTAATCCCTAAACCCTAATCCCTAAACCCTAAACCCCTAAACCCTAATCCCTAAACCCTAATCCCTAAACCCTCAACCCTAAACCCTAAACCCCTAAACCCTAATCCCTAAACCCTAATCCCTAAACCCTCAACCCCTAGCCGAACCCTTGTTAGGGCCCTCCAAGGCCTCCTTCCATTTCATGGCTGTCTGCGAGCGTTGCGGTCGTCCCGCCTCCGGGGAAGACAAGGTGCGAGAGACTTGAGGGTTAAGGGTTTCAGGAACTTTAAGGGTTTTAGGGGCTTTAGGGGCTTTAGGGCTTTTAAGGGGATTTAGGGTTTAGGGTTTGGGGTTAGGGTTTCAGGTTTGGGGGTTTGGGGTTTAGGGTTTAGGGTTTGCGGTTTAGGGTTTTGGGTTTAGGGTTTGGGGTTTAGGGTTTGGGGTTTAGGGTTTGGGGTTTAGGGTTTTGGCGTCTTGGTGGGCTCTTTTGGATTGAGGGTCTGGTGTGTAAGGGCTCTAAACCCTAAACTGTAATGTGTTACATGGGAGTCTGAGAGATTCACAGTCCGAAAGCGATCAATAATCCTCATGCTGCAGGCCTGTTGCGACTGGCCTCACAGGGTTCTGCGTGGTTCTTTGGGGTTTTGGAGGCTTGCACAAGATTCCAAAGGACTCCAGCAGATTTTGAAGGGTCTCGAGCTAGCCAATGGGAAAGAAAGGATTCCTTGAAAGAGGACGAGAAATGAGAGTCGAAACTGCATCCTACATGCCCAGAGACTCCAATATCCCTTAATTAAGGAATACTCCTTAAATCATATTAAGGATCCTACTATAATTTAAGGTAGATTCCCAAATTAAGGGATATTGGAGTCTCTGGGTGGCTTCCGGCTTCCGAAGCGAAGCCCGAAAGTTCTTGGGGGTAGGGGTCAGACTTCGAAATGCCTAGAGGCATCGAACTTAAGCTCAGGCAAGTCGATAACTGCGGCTTCTGCAGTTTGGTTCGAAGGGAATCGAGGCCGAACCTAGGCTCAAGATAGGGCCCTTAATCAGCAGAATAGGACTCCTTGGAGGGTTTCGATGAGACTGCAAATTTGTTTTTTAGTTGAAGTCTTCAAGTTTTTGTTTTAAATGTAGGGGCCTCACTGGTTAGAGCAGTGGGCTTGAGGTTCGGGAGTTGAGACTACGAGGCCTAGAGTGAGGGAGATTTACGCTTGAGTGCCCAGACATCTTCAGGGCCTAGGGTTCATTTAGGGTTTTAGGGTTTAGGGCTTTAGGGTTTAGGGTTCAGGGCCTGGAGTGTAAAGCTTGGGGTGAATGTAGGAACCTGATTAGGGAATCCTGGTTCTCGATAGCGCCAAATATTAGCATCCATAATATAGAAATCCCGAATAAAGACCCAAGATTTCTCAACTCGGTTTCTATCTTAGGGTCTTGGAGGCTCAGGCTTTCGGGTTCTGGGTTTAGGGTTTAGGGTTTTAGGGGGTTTAGGGTTTAGGGTGTAGAGTTTTAGTTGTGGTTTGGGGTTGTCGAGTCTGTCTTGGAGGTTCCGGATCGGTGCAGGGCCCGACCTGAGTTTCACCACCAACCTTGCAAAAGCCCAAGCCCTCATAGAAGTTGTGTAAGATAGGGGCCAGACTAATGAGAATAGGGTTTGGTGCATTTTGTACTATAATCATAAGAAGGAACCCCCTCCGTCAAAAAGAAGCTGTTCTAATTATTCAGGCCCGTCTGATCGAATCCACATAGAACCTTTCCTGACAGGCCTTGAAGACCCCAAGCCAAGCTGCGTCCTTCCGGCGCTTAGGATCCCAATCCTGAGCCCTATGACCCCAAATCGAAAACCGTGGCCCCTGCCCTAAAACCCGAATCAAACATACCCTTTTACAGGCCTACCCCTGAAACCTTGGCCCTAATCCCAACTCCTCCTCCCGTCGCCCCCACGAAAACCTTCAACGACCTCTAAAATCCAACTTGAAAGAGCCCGCAGGATTTCATCACCACTTGGCCTCAGCATCTTGGCCTCTTCTGTGTGTCGAGTTCAGGGCAGTCAAAGATGGAGCTGAGCCAGAACCCCTGAAGCCAAACGTCCAACTTAGCACGATGCTTGGCAGAGAAAGTAGGACGGTCTAGACAAGAGGCGCAGAAGCCATGCGAAGAAGGGGATCATGCCTTCCTACACCCTAAAAAACATGCAAAGTCTAAGCCGCCAACCTCAAAGCCCGAAAGCCTCAAGCCTTATAGACCTTACTCCGTAAAGACTCATAACCCCCGAAGCTTTTTAACCCTAAACCCCCTAAGGCACTAAATCCCTAAACCTTGAGGTATTGGGGTGCCACCACTGGCTTCGACAACCGCGTGCGGGGCTGCTCTCAGCGCTACAGGGCCAGTCCCGAGGCAACCCAGCTCAGGGTTTTGGGTTTTAGTATAAGCCTTCTAGAACCTGCAAGTCCTAAACTCTCAAGCCCAATGACACCCTAAACCCAAATCCTAAACCCCAATTAAGCCCGAAACCCAAACCCTAAGCCCCAACCAAACATTAAACCCTAAACCCTGAAACCTTAAACCCTAAGTTAAACGCCCCAAAGCCCTAAACCCCAAACTCTCCTAAACCCTAAACCACAAAGCCCGAACACCAAGTTAAACGCCCCAAAGCCCTAAAGCCCTGCCCTCATCTCAGCGCTAGGGTCGTTACTTGGAGGATCATGGGACTTAGTAAGTAAGGTTATAAGTACCTTAACTGGGGTTATAAGTATAGTTACCCTAATTATAACCCTAATTACTAAGTCCCATGATCCTTTAAGTATAGACAGCCCCCCGCTGCAGGAGTTCAAAACCGGCCTCCTCGAGTCCTTCCGCCGCTTGGCTTCAGGGGTTTAGGGTTTAGGGTTTAGGGTTTAGGCTTGGAATTTCGAGTTTTGGGTTTGGGGTTGTTGGGTTCGGCGGTTTGGGGTTTTGGCGACAACGAGTTGCACAGGGTTCAGGCCTTCGACTTCGGGCTTTAGGGTTTCGTAGTGATTCAGCGGCTGCGGGTTTTGCAAGGATTTATAGGATTTTGGGCGATTTGGGGGTGATAATGCTCATGACTGTAGAGGATACGGGCTCTGCCAGAGCAGTTCGGGTTCGACTTGGCAATTGGGGCCTGTCCAATTTGGGAAATTTATGTGTGCAATTTGAAGCGCAAGCTCCGTTGTGCAAGCTTCAGGCTGGAGTGGGTCGTTTTTTTTGGGGTTTCGCGGCTTGGATCATCAGTCAGAACCGCTAAGGCTAAAGTCTAAAGGCGGCTGAAGCCATCTGCTCAGATTAGACTGAGGCAACATGAGCCACACTCCGAACCGTCGCATCAACGAGAATCTCTACTTCATCGCCGCCTGGAACGAGTGGAACGAGCAGGGTGTACCTTGGACTGGCATGTCAGATCCCTGAAATGCGACTCTACGTCTGAAGCCACAACCCTAACCTCAAAGCCGCAACGCAGTCGTAAACCCTAAGCAGAACAACCAGTGCGCTTTTGTGATATCGAGCTGCCCTTCTTTGAGGAGCTACTTCTGGAATGATAAACGTTCAGCCAAAACTTACGTAGGGAGGCCCATTGCCAGGTACTACTGATACCTTTCTGGACTTTGCATGTGGTCTTAACTTTACAAAACTCCAGGTTCGGTTCATGTTGCCTGGGGCAAGACGGGCGTATGTTCAGCAGAGCTTACGATGACCTGAAGCCCTATACTACGTATTCAGGCCCCTACGAGCCCGAAACCCATAAAACTTAACGCCCTTAACCCGAAGCCCAAAGCCGAAAGCCAGTAAACGCTGAAGCTCTAGCCCTTAAACCCAAACCCTAAATAAACCCTCAGCCCCTTAAACTGCTAAACCCTCAAAGCCCTAAACCTCCAAACGCCGCTAAACCCTCAACCCTCAACCTAGACCCTTAACGCTAACACCCCCCAAGCCCGCGGCCCTCAAGCGTAAACCCCCAAAGCCCCGACTGAGTCGACAGGCGGGTGAGCTTGCAAAAGGAACCCGTAAAGCAAGCGGCATTACTAGCTTCCTCTGTAGTGCCCTTTTGCCCTTTGTCTTTTAGGGTTCCCTTATTCGCACCGAACAGTAAGAAAAAGGCTGAAATTATCATAAAGGGGCTACTCAGGAATCTACTATAGGATTCAGGATTGAGGGTTTAAGGCCTTTAAAAGAAGCCTGAGCCCAAGGTGCTGGAGCCGGATCACCTCCACTCCTTCGCCTACCTGAAAGCCCTCCAGGAGTGTTCTTTAGCGCTGCTTGTATTCTTCTTCTACTTGTTCTAACTGCAATGAAGATGCTGATATTATAGTCACTGTTATTGTTATTTTGCTGGTGACGATCTTTGTTAGTTTGTTAGTTGCTGTTATCTGTATTGTTACAGGAGTGCAGACCCGGGGTCTTCAAGGGTTCTCTAAAGGTTTAGGGAGTTTAGGGAACGATACTGGTACCTCAAGTGGGCTGTGAGTGTACTATACGGGTACTATGAGGGTAGTATGTACAGGGGTTCCCAGAAGCAAGCGAATCAAGGGTACTACAAAACTTGCGAAGACCCATCAACTCCCAATCCGAACTCGAAACCCCAGGCACCTAAACCCTAAACCCTAACCCCTAAACCCGAAGCCCTAAACCCCAGGCACTGATCCCATAGCCCTCGACCCTGAACCCCCGAGTATGAACTTCGTGAACCCTACAGCATTACGGTTTATTCCGGGGGAGATGGGGGTTTCTGAGAATTAGGGGTACGTACCTGATTTTGGGGGTCCTGATAATAAGGATCCTACTATTTCGGGTTCTATAGTTCTATGTTATTAGGGTCCCCTATTTTCGGAAACTCCAATATTAGTTGTTCATGATAGCACATTCTCACAGCATGTATGCTTGCTCCATGGCTCTCAAATTCATGCCACGCTGTGGAGGATGCCGTCGAAACCATCCAAGCGGCTGACCCCATCAAGCGTGACAAGGAGAGCTCTCCGTGAGAGTTTGGAGTCTGCAATATCCATACTTATTAGTGACGAAATATACCATGCTTCCGGTAGTTCAGCAGGATGTGTCCATCAGCAGTTAAGAGGCTTAGGCTTGGTCTTTATGTGGCATCACGTCCATACAGGCCCTCCAGCGATCTAAACCCCGAGGATAGGAGGCTTCAAACATCATGTTTGATGATGTCAGATGGCGCAAGCAATGTTGAGACAACTGAACCCTGAACCCTTAATTAACCGTAATTCCTGTACAGTTAAGCCTTGAACTCCGCGACAAAGGTGCCGGGCGGTGCGGCTCCTCAACCCTTAAACCCTAGACCTAGCACCCGAACACCAGCGAAGCACTCTTCAGGAGGCCGAAAAGACGTCGCTGTTGGAGATGTCCGAGGCCACCCTTCATAGGGACCTTCGATGCTAATCCATGGTGTAGGGTTTAGGGTTTAGGGTCTAGTCGGTTTAGGGTTTAGGGTTGAGGGTTTAAGGGTTTAAGGGTTTAGGATTTAGGGTTGAGGGTTTAGGGGATAGTTAGTGGGGGTTTCTTCTACTTCCAAGTCCCTTTGCGGGTGTATAGGCTTTGAAAGTGTGGGGAGGTTGACGGAAGATTTGTCGTCAAGCCACCAGAATCGCAGAGGCACCAGGCAAGATGTGCGAATCCCAAACTTAGCCGCCAGCAGTGCCCAGAGAGGAGCCCAGAACCACTTAATGAAGCAAGAAACCTCCAGGAATATCGGGCTTTCTGTAGTGGTATGTGGGTGGTTGTCAAAATTATGGTCCCCTTTTGGGTACCCTAAATATTAGGTGCCGTATTATAATAAGGACCCAAAAAGGGACCCTAGTATTGACAACCACCCATGTAAATTCCTGAATCAGGGAGCAGTGGGTTCTCTGGGTATGAGACCCATACATACCGCTGGACAAGCCCGGCCTGCTCTTTTCTGAGCTCGCCCAGATGGGGCACTTTTCTTAAATTCCAAATCTCGGCGCCTACCTCAGGGTTTAGGGTTTAGGGGTTGAGGGGTTTAGGGTTTAGGGTAGCGCAAGTCCGGATTGTCAGCAATCTGCAGCCCCCAAAGCCCGAAGCCCAGAACCCCCTCCCAGAGCACCGAGTAGACGTTGAACCCTCGCTCGAATCCCGAAGCCCCCAAGGCTGAACCCGAAGCCCCCGAGGCTGAAAAAAAAGCCAACACTCCCTGAACCTTAGGCCCAGCACCCTTTAAGTTTCTGGGTGCAGGGTTTTTCCCCCACAAGCGGCTTGTCCCTGCGCTCACATTTGCAAGGAGCCACCACAGAGAGGGGTTGAGTTTGGACAGAGTTCAGAAACCCTTTAAAAGAAGCCGTAAACCCCTAACCCTAAACCCTAAACCCCTAAAGCCTAAAAGCCTTGTAGTCCTCAAAATCCCAAACCAGTGGATCTCGAGGCAGGACACCCTCGGGATGAGGATGCGGTCCACCTCCTTCAGGCAGCGTAGAGTAGAAGCCGGAGAGTTGGAACATCAATATCCTCATACCCTTAAGGTAGAGTATAGGGGATCCTAGCACCAGTCCTCCAACACCCATGTTCCAACTTTCTGGGTTCGTTGTACTGTAACAGTGGGATTTGGAGTATAATGTAGTATGATTACATGGAGATGGTCATCTCATCAGGTAGCTTGCTGTACTGGGGCTTTGGGATATTTTCTGCAAGACGTCTTTGAGATGACAAGGGAATATTCGCACCAGTTATTCAGCCCCCGACAGTCCCGAAACGGTGAAAGGGTTTAGGGAGATTCTAGGCTTTAGGGATGCAGGGTTCAGGCCCTAAGGTCAAGGGGTCTATATAAGCTGCAGGGTTTAGGGTGGCTTCATCTGTGTGTGGGACCAGCGGGTAAGCTTCAGGGATTCCGAGTGTAAAGGCTAAGGACAAGGATGCACGATTCAGGCTTGGGTCATGGGCAAGGATCGAGTGCCTTTTTTCATACGGTTGATGATATAAACCCTGCACCACCCACACTCAGGAATATACCATAATGCCTATAGTGTAGGGCCATTAAGGCAATGCAGGATTGATCTCATCAACCGTATTTCACGGGGCAAACTCAAGTATGCGCCGGGAAAGATTGAGATTGAGTGTCATGGACAGGTTTCTAAACTCCGAAGTGCGCAGCTTCGGTAGATCGACTGAGTTATAGCTTGGGTACTGCCCCCTCTCAGTAACAGGAGGAGAATACCCATAATATGGATATATTAGGACCTGTCTACTAGCCCCTATTATAGACGGTTACTGTATGGGAGCAGTACCCGAGTCATAGCAATTTCTTAAATTCTACGGCCGCATGCCAAGTAGCAGGGTGAGGTGTAGGTAATTCGAGACTGCCAGGCCCTACCGTAGGAGCGCCGGGGGTGATCACGTTCAGGGAATCTTAGCAGTAAGAAAAATAACAACTATACTTAGAATAAGTATTCTGGGTTCTTATGCTACTAGAAATGAGAATTGTTATAGTAACAGTTCGAAGTGTTTTTGTTTGAGGGTTCAGGGCTTCAGGTCACCCGAAGTCTAGGAAATTTCAGGGTTTGAGGATCCGAGCCCGAAGCGCCGAAATTCCTCCTTGGAGGGCCGGGGGACTTAGGACTTAGTAAGTAGGTAGTAAGTAGACTTATAAGTACCCTAAAAGGGACCCTAATTGGGGTTATGGTACTTATAAGTCCCTAGAATACCCAGTTACTAAGTCCCCCGACCCTCCAAGTGGTGAGTGTGTGTACATATGGGTGGTTGTCAATATCCTGGCCCCTTTCTGGGGATCCTTATTGTAGTACGGCACCTAATATTTAGGGTACCCAAGAAAGGGCCATAATTTTGACAATGGTAATCATAGCAATAGTCGTAGTAATACTGGTAGTAGTAACAGTATTGTTAATCGTAGTAAGAATAGCAGTAACAATAAACGAATGATAAGGATGATGATGATGATGATGATGATGATGATGATGATCATGAAACACATAATAGCAATAGTAAGAATAATGGTATAGTCATAACAACAACAAGACTAATATTAATATGAGTGATAATAACCATAGTTTCAAGAGTATATAACAACAGTAGTATAAATAGTAAAGAGAATAGCGATAGATCGATAAATCGGTAGATAGGTAGAGAGATAGATAGCAGTCTGAATCATTACGAGTCGTTTCCTCCTGTATTCCACGTATACTTCTACTGCACTGTAACTTGCGCAGAACCCTGTTCCAACTACTGAGGTCCCTTAAGCTCTCTGAAACGTGAGCCTCCCCTACCACACACTCAAGCATCCCAAGAGGGGTGTAGGGTTTCCGACTGTGGGGTGTAGGCATGAAAACACTAAAACCTTAACACCCTAAAGCTCTAAGAGTCTAAATCATCCGTCACCCCAAAATCCTGAAACCTGAAACCCTAAGCCCTCAAACCTCAAAGCAGCAATCCAAGACCCCAAGCCCTATGCCCTGATTATCCCCCATCCCTGAACCCTACTACATCCTTAAATGGGGGTTTCCGAAAATTAGGTTCTAAACACAAGGATCCAACTATTTAGAGAACTATATTAGGGTACCCTGTTTTCCCAAACTCCCAAACCCCAAGACCAGAACCCTGCCTTCTAGATTTTTCCTGTTTTATAGAGGCTGTAACGAAGCTGTGCAGGTGCGCCCCGACTTGGCGTGGGGATATGCCACAGGCCGGGGCTTAGGGTTTAGGGTTCAGGGTCCAGGGGTTTCGAGTCTGGGGGTGTGGGTCTAGGGTTCCCGTCCAACAAGATTGGTCTGCACGGAGGTTCTTTAGTCTTCCATTGAGGTTTATCATTTCGGGCTTGGGAGTCAGGCTTTCAAGGTTGTCTGTGTTGCCGTTGGTGGTTTGCTGTCTCGGATTTCGGAATTACTAAACCCTAAACCCATAAACCCTGGCTCGAATTTTCTTGAATTTGGTCGAAGATCGGATGCGATCACCGCGAGCTTTACAGTATTCCCTCAGCCCTCCGCAGTCAAATTCAACATCGTTGACAATACTATAGGAGCTTAAAATATAATTACCAGTACTATGTTGGGGCTCCTTATTATAATTAGAGTATGTTGGGCCACAAAACCCTATTCTAATTGAGGCCTCTATATTACGCAGTCCTTTCGGGTTCCCTGACATAACATACTGCAGAACCCCATTCCGACCAGCAACTTACCTTTGGTTAGTAGGGAATGGAAGAGTGGTAGTAATAGTAGTTATAATTCTACCCCATTCCTCCATTCCCTGCTAAGCAAAGGTAAGGCAAGGCCCCTGCATGACTCCGGGTGCAGGTCCGCATCGCTGGAATGAGACCGTGCACGATCGAATCCGCGCGATGGAGCGGCTTCGCGAGCAGCTTGCCCTGACACCCCAAACCGCCTTCGGTTAGGGAGGATGGCCGGAGTCGACATGACATGATGAAGACTGTAGGCTTGCAAAACTCACGGATATTGTGCGTTGTAGGGTTTCTATAATAATAAATACGACATAGTATGATATACAAAAAACGTTCCTCTGGTGGTTAAGGCCCCCACTCACAGGAATTTGCGCGGGTCATCGTATGTAGTTTTCTGAAAATTCTGGACTGCAATTGCAGTAGTGGTAGTACTGCTGGAAGGAGGACCTTGTCCGTGTGCATGAATCGCTAAGGGCTGGCATGCTGAGCTCGGGACCCTCCACGGATGCCAAGAACGTCACTTCGGACCTCAGTGGATCGCCCTACTACCGACGGGACGATGGCCGCAAGGGCCGTGGTCGCGACGACCGTGCGCGAGATGATCGCCGTGGACGCGATGATGGACGCAGCCGAGGGGATGATGATCGTCGAGGACGACGTGGCGGGCGAGATGATCGCCACATGGATGACTCTCACCGCGGTGACGACCGACGTGGCGGCCGAGGTGACGATCGTCGGGTGGACGACGACCGCCGTGGCGGCCGAGATGATCGTGGTGGCGATGATGGCAATCGCACTCGCGATGACGACCGCCGTGGAGGCCGAGATGATCGTCGGGGCGATGACGATCGCCGTGGAGGCCGAGATGATCGTCGCGGCGATGACGACCGACGTGGAGGCCGAGATGATCGTCGTGGTGGTGATGACCGCAGGGGTGGTAGCAGAGACGACGTCCGACGTGGTGACGACCGCCGTGGAGGCCGAGATGATCGTGGCGGAGATGATGGCAATCGCACTCGGGATGACGACCGACGTGGAGGCCGAGATGATCGTCGGGGCGATGACGACCGCCGTGGAGGCCGAGATGATGACGTGATGACGACCGACGTGGTGGTCGAGGTGATGACGACCGACGCGGTGGTCGAGGTGATGACGACCGACGTGGTGGTCGAGGTGATGACGACCGACGTGGTGGCCGAGGTGATGACGACCGACGTGGTGGTCGAGGTGATGACGACCGACGCGGTGGTCGAGGTGATGACGACCGACGTGGTGGTCGAGGTGATGACGACCGACGTGGTGGCCGAGGTGATGACGACCGACGTGGTGGTCGAGGTGATGACGACCGACGCGGTGGTCGAGGTGATGACCGACGTGGTGGTCGAGGTGACGATGACCGCCGAGGACGTGGAGATGATCGCCGGGGCGGTCGCGGAGATGATGACCGTCGACGGGATGACGATGGTCGTGGCGGAGGAAGAGATGATGACGGAAATGGTGGAGGCAACGGTGGCGGAGGCACCGGTGGCGGAGGCAACGGTGGCGGAGGCAACGGTGGCGGAGGAAACGGTGGCGGAGGAAGCGGTGGCGGAGGCAACGGTGGTGGAGGAAACGGTGGCGGAGGCAACGGTGGTGGAGGAAGTGGAGGGCGCGACGATGACGATGGCTCCAGGCCTGGAGATTGGGACTGGGAGTATGTTCCTATTTAGGCAGTTGGGATCTCTTCCCAGAATCTGGCTGCTAAGCAGTCAGCATTGCGAGCAACGCCAAAGATGCCAGTTTTCGGAGATGGGAGAACTTACTCATCTCATTAGCCAAAGGTTGCCTGCATCGCGTGCTGCAGTCGCTTAGAAAAAGCCTGCAGCGATCCCAGGCGTCATGTCATACACCACCACGCATGCATCAACTTGTCCTAGAAATGGAGATGGTCTGCATGTAGTTTGATTGTGAAGTATCCTTAGGGGTACTCGGAAATAGTCTTTAATTTTTGGTCATTATAATCCCTAAGAAACAGCTAAAATTGAAATGTGTGCTAGGGTTCTAAGTTCAGTATAGTGATTGTGAAGTATCTTGAGCTGGCATCTTGCAACATGGAGGACCAGAAAACCAGAACAATTGTTCCCACTGTTGCACTCGGCAGCAGTTGCAGCAGTTACATCGCCACCATCACCGCTGTCATCGCCGTCATCACAATCACCAGCATCACCCCAGACCCTACATCCTATACCCCCTCCTTTCTGCTGCCAGATATGCACTGCTGGTGGCTCCTGGAGATCATTGGGTGCACTGGCCGGATCGCAACCTGGCTCTTGGGGTTCTCGATCGGGGATTCTACTAGGGGTTCGAAATGGGGTTCTAAACGGATTTTTCTTGGGGTACTGGGTTGTTGAGTGATATCCTTTTTAGTCCTTCTGGGTTTCGATTATATATAGAAGAAACTCACCGCAAAAGTACACACATGTCCCAGTGTCTTACCACTGAACAGCCTGCAATGAGGGTTCTACTATTGCAAGGGTTTGCATAGGGTTTAGGGTTCTCAGGGGGTGCTATAAAGAGGTGGGGCTTGTGGTTTAGGGTTCGGGTTTTGGGGTTTAGAATTTCAGGAGAGCCCAATACCCGCTATTTAAGGAATAGAGATGAGATGCTTAAAAGTATAGGGGGGCTTCGATAGTCAAGCTGCCCCGCCTGGCGGATTCATTTGCGTTTTGCATCAAAACCCTCGCCATCAGCAGCACGATCACCAGCGAGCCGGCAAGCAAGACTAGCAACGACAAAAGCATGAACAAGTTTGCATCAGGAGCAATGACATTCATACCACCCGCCGCAACAACAAAGGCAATTCCACAACCACCATCAGCCGCATAAACCCTATACCCTCAACCCACCCTAAACCCTAAACCCGCCCTAAAAAAACCGTGGCAAGGTCGACGTGCGAGAGGCTGAGGTCTTGAGGTCAAGCATTGAGGCCGTTTTCCGGCATACATGGGAGTTTCCGAAAATGGGGGACCCTAGTATAGTATCCTAAATGGTAGGATCCCTGATGTAAGGACCCCAAATAAGGTACCCCCTATTTTCGGAAACTCCCACACGATGTCGCCTGACCTAATATGGGGGCCTTAATAATTAGAATAGTGTCATTTGGCCCATTATACTATACTTATAACTTATAACAATGAACCCCCAACATAGTCTTGGTATTTACCAGAGCCCCGATATATACATTTCATCGCTCTGCCTTGACAGCAAAGGTTTGCGCCCCTGAGCCCTGCGCCCGAAAGGTTCAAACGGACTTTGGGTCTCAAACCCAGCCCTGAACCCCCACATGTCCTGAAATCCTAAACCCTGAACAGCGAGCCTTTGAAATCTATAACAAAGCCCGAAAAACCTCACGCCTTAAGCCACATTCGCCTGAAAATCTTAAGCTTCAAAACCAAAGCTCTTGAGCCTTGAGGATGGTTTAACGTCATCTCAGAGCCTTACCAGGAAGCTTGGTGAAAGATGGTGTGGCTTCAGGTAAGGATTTGCTGCGCGTGACTTTCATAACGTGCGATGCCGACGACTCGTAAAGTCTTAATGTACTGCTACTGCAATGCTAGTAGAGCTGCTGCTGCTGCTGCTGCTGGCACACTACTACTACTACTACTACTACTACTACTACTACTACTACTACTACTACTACTACTACTACTACTACTACTAGTACTACTACTACTACTACTACTACTACTACTACTACTACTACTACTACTACTACTACTACTACTACTACTACTACTACTACTACTACTACTACTACTACTACTACTACTAAACTACTACTACTACTACTACTACTACTACTACTACTACTACTACTACTACTACTACTACTACTACTACTACTACTACTACTACTCCTAACTCCTACTCATACAGCTTCTGCTTCTGCTGCAGAAGAGTCCGACTGCTGCTGCTGCTACTGGCACTGAGGGTTTAGGGTTTAGGGTTACGGTGACTGCGACGAAGATGAATCCTAACAGCTACTACTGTTTTCAGACTGCTGCTGCTGCTGCTGCTCCTGCTGCTGCTGCTGCTGCTGCTGCTGCTGCTGCTGCTTTGACTACAAATGCAATGACAACAGGACACATGCAGCCATAGCTACAACGACGACCTCATCATCTGCTGTTGTCATTATCGTTGTTGCTATTCTCCAGCTCTGGTCCATGAGTGTTTCAGCTTTCAAGGCCCCCGCCATCCGACACGATTTCTCATACTCTCCTAAACTGTATCTACAACTCGGTGGGGTGTGGGAAACCCTAGAAAACTTCCTTTTTCTCCTTAGCCGAGGCCCGAGACAAGTACCGCAAGCTGATCCGCAAGCATGCATTGCACTTCAAGAAGCGCGGGGCGACGTGGATGCAAGCAAGTCTTGTGGGCTTCAGCATCACTCTAAATCCTAAACCCCACACCCTAATCCCTAAGCTCTACACCCTTAAACCAATCCAAACTTCCTGACAGGGTATTTTTTAATTTTTTTTACACTGTCACCGCTGGCTGGCCCTCCAGCGGGAGACCACCGTCGCCTCCTTCGACCTCACTCCGTCGGTTTCTCGCGCACGAGGTTCAGAGCCCAGGGTGTCTGACACCCCAAACCTGCAGCACCTGAACCCTGAACCCTCAAATCCCTAAACCCCTAAACCCCTCAACCCTAAACCCCTAAAGCACTAAACCCTAAACCCCTTAACCCCCTAAGCCCCGGAACCCGAGGTTTGGAATTCGGAACCCAGAGAGCCCAATACCCCTTAATGAAGGAATATAGTGTAAATCATAACATGAAGCCTTATATAACTTAAGCCATATTCCTTAAATCCCTTATAGAACCCCTATAGATCCCTTTAAGGAGCCTTTTAAGGAAGCCTAGGTATTCCTTAATTAAGGGGTATTGGGCTCTCTGGGAAAATTTCAGACAGAGGCTTCTGCATCTCGAAACCACCTGCAGCAGAGCATCTCGCGTAAGGGCTCACGGTTTAGGTTAGAAGCTGCCCCCACCCTGTAACAGTGACTATAAGGATTATATTAGGGCCCTATTGTATTCCTATTATACCACGATTACAGGGTGGGGGTTTTGTAAGGTTTTGGGTTTACGGTGAGTTCGGGGTCTTGGGGCCTCCGGGTGCCTCAACAGAGCATGAGCAAGGCGAGTCTATGTTTCCTTAGGACCAGGCCGCTGTGGACCCGGTAGAAGCTCTTTAAAAAATGCTGGTCGATCTCACCTCCTGTGATTTCCCGCAAGCCGCGTGGAAGGATCGTCTCTGCGCCGGAAGTGGTAGGATCCCCTGACCCGCTTACGCCGAGGCCCTATAGGATGGCCTAGAGTGCCTAGAGCGGGCTCTTTGGTGAGGGGTGAGGGTGTGGAGGTATAGACCCTAGACCCCAAACCCTAAGCCCTAACCCTCAAATCCTAACCTCTCAACCCTAAACCCCCCACATTTCGTTGAAGCTTACTTGGAGGTTCATGGGTAGCTTTAAGTAGGGTGATACGAAGGGTAACTAGACTTAAAACTCATATTAGGGGACTTATATCTATACTTAGAACTACCCTGAACCTCCAAGTAAACCCTAAACCCTAATCCCCAAGCCCTAAACCCTAAGCGCTAAGCCCTAAACCCTAAACCCTAAGCCCTAATCCCAAAACCCTGAGCACGGCATGGCAAGGTGAAGATCGCTACACCGCAAGACGTCTACTCAGGCGCGACCTGTTCCGGGTTTAGGGTTTAGGGTTTGCGCAACCTCTTCTCATAGGATGCCAAAACGGGTTTTAGCCTGTGGGGGTTTAGTGGGGGGTTAAGCCCCAAGAATCTTAACCCCCCCCCTCCCTTTTGGCCTCCCATCATCTTCGGGTTTGGGGTTAACGGTTCAGCGGTCAGGGGCTTTCGGGCTTCCTGACCCGTCACCTGACCCGCAATCCTACAGCGCTCCGAACTCAAGACCGCAAGAACTTAACTTGCCTGATTAGACATTTCTTCAAACATGGCTGCTGACCCTGCGACTTCTGCAGCAAGTTGAAGACGCTAAATTCTGTAAGACCATCATAGACGCGTAGAGTCCCTGAAGTATATCAACCCTTTCACCGTCAACACCACCAGGTTGGGCGAAGCGAAGCTGGGCAAGGTGGCACCCCGGCTCAGAGAAGCATATTTGTAGATAGTGCAGAAGCATGAAGAATTAAGTGCCAATACTATACTTCGGACTCCTATTAAAACGTTGGCACGGTGTACACCAAACTCTATCGTAATAGTAATTGCGGCCCTATCTAGTATAAATCCGGTCTTTCCGGGAGTCTTTGAAGAAGAAGAACCGCTCAACCCTGCATCCTCATCCCTAAATCCTAAACCGTGTGGAGGGAGTTGCTTTCGAACTCGGGAAGATCTGGGCGATAGGTGGGTGGAGCTTGGATACCGCTCCCGCTCAACGGGTTCAGGGTTTAAAGTTTAAATATAGCAACAGTTGACTAGAACGTGTAGTATAGATATACAAGGCCCTTAATCGTAGCCCTTTTACAGACTGTTACTGTATGGGGGCAGTATGCAAGGTTTAGCATCCGAAGCTGTAGCAATTTGTGGTAACGGATAGCGCAAGGTTCTGTCCATCAGCAGTAGGAATACGGAGCTGCAGCATGGTGCTTATAGGCGTTGGGCCTGTGAATACTGAGTGAAGATAGATTGGGACTAGGGATTCATGTAGGATGAATCCCCAGTCAGTCCTACACCACGTTACTACAATCGTAGTGATGTAGTGTACCCCCAGTCGAACCGGCGTTGAGAGCACTGACGAAGAGGAAGCCGCAGCACTGGTTTCACCGCGAGGACGAGGTGTAGTATCGATAGCCTAAATGCAATCCCCGCGGTCGTCCCCAAGACGATGCAGACACAGCGCGGCAGCAAGTAAAGGGCGATTTAGCATGATGACGTTCCGGGACTTTGGAGCAGTGGCTCACGCTTGTCCAGCACCCTCAAACCGACTCAAACCTGTACATTAAATCCCGGAGTAAAGCCGCAAGCATTTAGTTCCCAACAACCGAATCATCATCGTCCAGTGCCGGCACTACTTCCAGCATGTGCACCATCAGCCTCACCATCACCGCCAGCTTCAGCATCACCATCTACCAGCGAAAGCTTTGAGCAAGCCCTCAGCACCCTCATCATCTTGATCATCATCTTCCTACTCTATGTCGTCGTCATCAAACTAATCATAGTCTCCCTCTTGGTCCACGTACTCGTCGTTTTGGTCGTTGTCGTCGTCCTGATCTCCGTCACCATCATCATCATCATCATCATCAGTACCATCATCATCAGCATCATGATGGTGATGATCATGATGATAATGAACTTCTCCATCAACAGCATCATCAGTATCATCAGCACCATCAGCATCATCAGCATCATCAGCATCAGAGGAGTCATCACGTCATCAGCATCATCAGCATCAGCATCATCATCGACATCATCATCATGATGATGATGATGATCATCATCATCAACAACATCATCGCCATCATCATCTTCAGCAGCATCAGCACCATCAGCGTCATCTTCATCATCAGTGTCATCAATCATCGTTGTCAGCATCGTCGTCAGCATCGTCGCCATCAGCATCCGCAGCAACATCACGGCAACATCTGCAGCCGCATCAGTACCAGCGTCAAGATGACGTAGCCGTCGTCGTCATGACCCCTGCATCAGCATCGTTTTGAACACGTCGTCATCACCACATGGCGCCCTAACAAAGGGCCGACATAATTACCTATGCTGTGTTGGGAGCTCCTTCTTATGAAAAGTATAATGGGCCCCAAAAACCCCTTCCAATTATTAAGGTCCCTATGCTATGGCAACCTAACCTTTACCACGGTGCGACTGAGGAACAGTCCGCTGGACCGGTGGCTGCAGCATCGACGTGACCTGGATGCTTTATCAACCCAGCGGTGACTATATACATAAATATATACTACATATATACACACACACACATATATATATATATATGTATGTATGTATACACACTCGATGTATGTATACATATATATATATATGTATACAAATGTATCAAAGTATGCCAAATCAAAGGTCATCCAATATCGCGTACTGTCGGGACTGAATGTGCAGAAGTCTACGTAGGTCCGACCGTTCTGAAGTGCCGGCCGTTAGTATGTGGTTAAGGGTTTAGGGTTCAGGGGTTTAGGGTTTAGGGTGGTTACCCCAACTGGCAGGGTAGATGTAGTAGGTGGGCCGTGATGTTGAGTTCTCGACAGCAGGTCTTGCGCGGTCGCGCCTGGTATGCTGTGAATAGTGGAGGTATCAGCGCAAAATCCATGATGCTGCCATAAGACGGTCACCCCTTTTGATTACGATGTTGTTAAGGTTGGTGCTGTCGCTGTTGGATTGTTGTGATTGCAGCCGCTTCAACGGCTCGCATTGATGTTTGAATTTCTACCATAAGTGCTCTCGGTTTACGCGGTTCCTGTAGAACGCCACCATGAACGCTCCTCTTCGGCTTTTAACGGGAGTATTACTATCCTACCGTTGAATTTATTGCTTTTGCCTTTACCTCTCATGCGTGTTGCTGTAGCAGCACCCAGAGAGCCCAATACCCCTTAACTAAGGAATATGGCTTAAATCATAATATGAAGTCATAATATGAAGCCCGATATAATTTAAGCCATATTCCTTATAATTAAGGGGTATTGGGCTCTCCGGGCAATTGCTGTAGTAGCAGTTCCTGGAGCCAGGAAGATGCTCGAAGCGCGAAACTGAGTCAGCGAAAATCTCGAAGCATTTCCCTACCTGGGGATCCAAAAACCTACCGTTTTAAGGGTTCTACCCTGTAATCAAGAGGTCATAACCTACCATTTGGTGCGGTTTGGGGTCACAGGTAAACCCCCAAAACACTCAGCCCTAAACGCAAGCTGAAAGCAGCTCGCGGACAAAATCTATCAGTCGAAATTTGAAGCGGGCGCATGAAATCCCGAAAGCCCCAAACCCGAAACCCTCAGCTCCAAAACCATGGACCCACGAAACTCAACGCTCCAAAGGGCAAACCCCGAAACCGCACACCCTATACGTTTAAACGCCGAGTTTGAACCTCGACTCCAGTAACTTGGTTACTTACATAATCAGTAAGCCAATTTTTCAGCGTTTTAGGGTTTAGGGTTTAGGGACTTACTTACCTCAACCCCCGAAAGTAACTAAAAGAATGGCCCAATACCTATAAAAAGGCTATTATTGAAAAGCACCCTTTTTCAGGGGGGTTTAGAGTTTAGGGCCCTTTGGCAGTGTGAAGGTATACGGATGATTCCAATTTTGCTGCTTCTACAACATGACCCGGGCAAATCACAGACTGTACCTCGCAGAACTATTCCTCGTCTTGTTCAGATCTATCTGACCTCCAAACGCTCAACATCAAAGACTCTAAGCCCTACACCCTACGCTGCATCCCTAAATCCGAAACCGCCCTAGGATAAAAACGCAGCAAAAGCCTCCTGCTGAGGCGAAAACTACGACCCTGAGCTGCGACCCTGAGCTGAGGTGAACAGAGGCCTGATTCGCTTTGGGGGCGCGGAGGTTTTTCATTTGGGGTTCGGTTTGGGGGGTTGAGTTTTGAGGGTTCTGGGTTCTGGGTTTTGGGCTTACACGTGTTTAGGGGGTAATGGGTTTAGCCTCGAGGTCTACAGAGTCTAGGGCTTAGCATGGCTTTTCCAGGGTTTCTGGAGTTGTCAAAGGGTTGTACGAGGGTGTCTTTAAGGGTTTAGGGTTTAGGGCTCCCCTACCTGCATGCCCCAAACGCTCACCGCTCAAGGTGAGTCCCTTCTAAACTAGGTGGCCATTTGGGAAACTTGTTAATTTCCCTTATGGTTCCGAAAGAGGTACCTATTCATAAATACTTTTCAGGCCCCAAAACTACAACCCAGTAAAGCCTTTAGGGCTCACCCGTCCAGCAGCCGTGAAGCCCTTCTAAAAGCCTTTAAAGACCCGCTTAGACAGCTGTTTGAAGCCTTCTTGGCCCGTATACAAAGTTAACCACATCAGAAATGAAGCCATGAAGCTGTTCCAAAGCCGTTTAAAGACCCCGTTGGACAGCCGAATAAATCTTACTAGCCCGTTTCCAAGATGACCAAAGCACACTAGACTCCTGCTTCAAGTCATGTTAAGACCCTGGTTCAATCCTTTGAAGACCTCTCAAAAATCCAAAACCCGACAACCCAAGCCTTAAACCCTTAAACCCTTAAACCCCAAATCCCCAAACCCTCCACCCCTGAGCCCTAAGCCCCAAAACCCTAAACCCTAAACCCTAAATCCTAAACCCCCAAACCCTAAACCCTAAACACTAAATCCTAAACCCTAAACCCTAAACCCCAAAACCCTAAACCCTAAACCCCAAAACTCCCTAAACCCTTAACCCTATGCCCCAAACCCTAAATCCTAAACCCCAAACCCCAAACCCCAAAACCCTAAACCCCAAAACCACCCCAAGCTGAAACAAAGGCCATCCCTGGGCCGGCGTCGTCAACCCGAGGTCCCAACCCGTCGCGCGCGCGTGAAAAAGCACAGGGGACGTGCCGGGGTTTAAGGCTTTCAGGTTTAGGGTTTGGGGGTTTGGGGGTTTAGGGGCTTGGGTTTAGGGGTTTAGAGTTGTTTAGGGGTTTGGGGTTTAGGGTTTGGGGGTTTAGGGTTTAGGGTGGCATACAGCTTCGATAAAGGTTGCTATAAGGGTAAAGGTCTCTAGGAACGTCTTTTTCGAGGGTTCTTGTCAGGGCTGGTGTATGAGTTTCCCATAAGGGTAATACAGGTTTCTCACAACGTTTCTTGTAATTGTTTCTTGTCAAGGTTCTGAAATTCTTTCAAGCTTTCTATAAGGGTTCTTACCAATATTTCTTGCAAGGGCTCACGGGCGTAGGGTTTGCCCATGCTGAGAAAGGGCTTAAGGCTTGGGGGTTTAGGGTTGCAGAGTGGTCTGCTCAAGTGCTTGGAGCGTCACGGAGCGGTCCCTCGAAAGTCGTGAGCGGTATGAGTCCCTAAACCACAATCGTCCCTGCGTCACGGCTTTCTGCTTGTAGTATGTCCAAGGCTCGTAGCACCCCTGCAACCTCTCCCTCCCCAAGACCCCCACGAGCCCCTCGCTATCGGAGGTTCGGGGACTTAAGTCTCGTCACAAGGATCCCTACAACAAGATATGCCTGATTCTCAGAACCATCCCTGAACTCCTTAGCGCCTTGACAAGCAAAACCCGAAACCCAAAACCCTGAACTCTGAAACCCGAAAGCCCTGAAGCTGCAACGCTCCAAAATCCTACTATGGGGGCATTAATAATGACCTATACTATTCTAAAGGGTTCCTGATTCTACTTATAGTATCATGGGCCCCAAAACCCTGTTCTAACTAATTGTTAAGGCCCCCCCTACATTAATCCTATCCTTCCTCTGACGATGGTGGGAGCCAACGACCTTTTCGGGTACAAGCGGAAGCAGTCCAAGGAGGAGGCCATCGTTTCTTCTAAGAAACGAGGCGTCCTTTTTCAAGGGTTGCCGTAAGGCTCTAGGATACCCTCTGATAAGGGTGCCAGAAGGGTTCTCGATTTCATCATTATGGGTTTGGTGTTTAGGATTCAGGTAGGCTTTAGGTCGGTTCTCATGCCCTATCGTCATGTTCATCATTCCAGTTGTTGTTACCGTCGCCGATGATGATGATGATAATGATCATGGTGGTGATGATAACGACGACAATCAACGGGCAACTTTTGAAAGACACGGAGCCAGTTTTCCACACCCCATCCAAAATCGCGAGCCTTGGCCTGAAGACATGCGGCAAACCCGATATCCCAAAGAGCGCTGCATACCTAGCAGCGGTAGCAGCAGCAGTGGTAGTAGTAGTAGTAGTAGTAGTAGTAGTAGTAGTAGTAGTAGTAGTAGTAGTAGTAGTAGTAGTAGCAATAGCAGTCAGCTAGCACCAGCCGTAGTAGCATTCGTTGTCGTAGCCGTAGTAGTCAATGCCGTCGTCTTTGTCGTTTTAGTCGTGGTCGTAGACTTACGCGTTGTCCTCGTCGTCATCGTCGCCGTCGCGGTAGCAGTAGTAGAAGAAGTAGCAAGTAGTAGCAGTGGCAGTGGCAGTGGCACTAGCAGTAGCAGTAGCAGCAGCAGTAGCAGTGGCAGCAGTAACTTATTACAAGTAGAAGGAGCAGGCCCCGGAGGAGGAAGAGGAGGAGGAGTCGCGCGCAGCGGCAGCAGCAGTAGGGTGAGCACCTGCAGCAGCAGAAGCAGGAGTGGGTAGCGACGGGCAATCACGCTAACAAGACCACAGCGGGTAGGAATTGCAAGGCTCGATAGAGATCTTCCCAGCACAGACGAAAAAAACGCAGATCATCGCCGCAGGTGGAGCCTACTTTTGGCTACGAGGACTGGGTGTAGTGTGGGATCTAGCGTTCAGTGCCCACCCCCAAACTCTAGAAACCCTAAGCCCGAAACCGCTGAAGCCTAAGCTCCCAAAGCGCTAGGCCGTCTGGGATGAGAAGACAACCGCATCAGCGGCCCGAGTCCTTTTTTAGGGTGTTAGGGTTTCGGTTTAGGGTTTAGGGTTTTTGGTTCCCTGAGGCCTAAACTGCTAAATTGTGTAAGAACCTTACAGATACCATGTAAAGCTTCTATGCCAACTCTGCATCCCAGAACCCTGAATACCGAAACCCAGAACCCTTACGTAAGTGGCCCAGAACACCCATGTCAAGTCTGTACCAAAACCCTAAACCCTAAGCCCTTAATTCTCCATCGAGCCTAAACCCTGAACTCCCAGCCCTAAAACGTAAACCCCAAACCTAAAACCCACAGAAGGTACAGGGCCCCAGAGAGCCCAATACCACTTAATTAAGGAATATAGCTTAAATCATAATATAATATGACGCCCTATATAATTTAAGACATATTCCTTAATTAAGGGGTATTGGGCTCTGGGGCCAGCCGTAATAGCTTTTCTCCTGACCTGCGAGCAGGGAGGCAAAGCGTCTTGCAGAAAGAGCTTGCGAAACACTGCAAAGAGCACCATCAGCAATTCTGTGCCCAGAAGGTCCAAGGATACCACCGTTATGGAATTGGGTCCCAAAAGACCATCCATATGGGTTTTGGAGACCTGATTCCTTCATAGTATATAGTAGTAGTAGTTGTTGTTGTGGTAGTGGTAGTAGTAGTAGTAGTAGTAGTAGTAGTAGTAGTAGTAGTAGTAGTAGTAGTAGTCGTAGTAGTCGTAGTAGTTAGTAGTAGTAGTAGTAGTAGTAGTAGTAGTAGTAGTAGTAGTAGTAGTAGTAGTAGTAGTAGTAGTAGTAGTAGTAGTAGTAGTAGTAGTAGTAGTAGTAGTAGTAGTAGTAGTAGTAGTAGTAGTAGTAGTAGCGTAGTAGTAGCAGTAGTAGTAGTAGTAGTAGTAGTAGTAGTAGTAGTAATAGTAGTATATGGACCCTGTTGGTAAAGCCTCCTGCATGCCAGGACAGAGCGGAACTGCTCGATGACCTCCTCGAGGATGACACGTCTCCCGGCCCGTTTACCTAGCTTCTTATTGTTAGTACTACTGTGCTTACTACTATACTGTATTTGTTCTTACAGTTTGCAGTTTCTATCACTGCTACTACTGTGTTATAGTGCCGAGATTGCTGCGGGCAACTTGGTACCGGTCTTGCCATTGATATTCATTTATACCTTCGAAGACTTCGACTTGCACGTGCCAGCGTGCCACTGCTTCAAAGGCCAACCCTTTTATAGACCAACTCGGAAATCCCAGGACCCTGTGGCCATAGAAGCCAGTTGATGCCTTCCGACAGAACCAAGCATTCTCTGATACAGGGGCCTTAATTCTTAGTATAGGCTTTTGAGGCCCACTATAATACTGTACTTATAATACATAATAACACGAACCCCCCAAAATAGTACAGGTAGTTACTAAGGCCCCTATATTAGCGATTCTGCAGATTTCAAGTGCTGCTCTGGCCCTGGAAGACCAGAGCAGCACTTGAAATAAGAGCAGCTTGAGGACGAATATCTCGGGGCCTGAAGAATTACCTATACTATTTTGGGGGTTTCTTGTTATACTTACCGTATAATGGGCCCCAAAACCCTATTCTACTTATTAAGGCCCCTATATTACGAATCACATTTCTACAGGACAAAAGCCGCGCACCTAGTCGGCGATTCAAACCTTCGTCCTACCGCAGTGAAACAAATCGTGGGCACAGGAAAAAGGCATGTTTCAGCCAGATGTCTTTTCAAAAGCCCGAAACCAGCACCGTATTCCGAAAAGCGTTGGACTTCAGTTCCGGCGCGCTTTCTCAGGTCGTCCTTTCCATTGCTGGAGGCACCGCGCGAGGTCCTTGCTGCAATAGGCGTCTTTGCCAATTTATTCAGTGACAACGTCTAGTGTCAGGGATTACTTGCTCAGTCGTGGTGAAATCTTTCTTGCTACTACCATTAACAATTTCAGTTTTCTAGTATAGCTTTTGTTGCCAACATGATTTGTAGTATCGTCCTTGTTTCTCTTGTGAGTACTGTTATTTCAAGTACACCTGCCTGCACTAGCCTAGCTTGCATGATTGTTACGTTCACCGTCTACGATTACTGTCAGGACCATCATCAATGCTACTGTTGTTGTTAGTTACTACGACGACGACGACGACGACGACTACTACTACTACTACTGCTACTACGTTTGAGTACGCTTATGGTCATGGTCATGATTAATTTGATTTGATTATGATGATGGTGATGATGAAGATGGTCATGACTACCATTCTTTCTGTTGTCAGGACTATAGCTATTGTCGCAACTGCTTCTCATCCTTCTCCTCCTCACTATCATTGTTGCACGGTTTTTTTTCGCTTCTTTTGTCATGCTCATGAATGCTGGGAAGCCGTTGCAAGGTGCTTGCTTGGATGCGCGCCACCTTGCAGCCCTATCCGAGCCTCGCGGTTCAAGGATGCTACCGGTACCCTACACCTCAAAACGCGGAACCCTAAGCCCTAAACCCTAAGCCCTCAACCCGAGGTCCCACCCATAACTGGGTGCCCAGACGCTGAAAATGCCTTTTGGGCCAACCCCAAGCCCTAAACCTTAAGCCCTGAACCTATATAAAACATTGCGATTCAAAGCTTCCGGCCTCCAAGACTTCTTCTTCTGTGGTCGCTTTCGGTCTTTCGGTGTTTCGGGATTTCTGCTTGTGTGTTTATGGCTGTTAAGATAGTTCGTAAAGATGCAAGCGGTGTATTCGTTTCTCGTCGTGCTTTTGGGGAGCAAGTTGACGCACGTTACGCAACAGATCCGAGTCGCAGTACATGCTACTACGGCTGAATATATAAATCCTGCATGACCCATAATAAGGAATATACCATAATTCCTATATAGTCTAGGGCCACGAATTTATATCATCAGCTGCAGTAGGCCTGCTAGGATCCTTTGGAGTCTCCAAATCCATAGAACCCCAACCCTGAATCCCCACCTGGCCGGGGGTCGACGAAGCAACATCTTCATGGATTTTTCTTGTGAGTGTCTGGGGTTTCGAGCTTTCGGGTTGATATAGGGTTGAAGCTCAAGGGGGGCCTTCATGTATCTCTGCCATAAATGACCCACTCAACAACCGTATTCTAGGTTTTTCAGCCGCCCCGCCGAAGCTCGAATCCAAGATTTCTTCAGCTCCCGGCACGATCTGCAAAGTTCAATGTTATGCTTCTCGAGTCAACCGTACTGCTACAGCTGAAAATACGGTTTAGGGTTTAGGGTTCTGAAAACCCAACACCAACACACATTTTTCGACCTTCAACTCGGACAGGTAACACACTAACTACTCTGGGGTATAAAGCGCACGTAAACTAGGATGCCCAGTAGTACCCTTGTTCCCTTTTTGTAGTCCTAGGTTCCTTATAAAGGTACCCAATACCAAAAAGGGAGCCCGTTTATTTCTAGGTTACTGGGCATCCACGTAAAACCCGCCAAACCCGACGCCTTAAAACCGCAACTCCTGCTAAACCCGAAGCTGAAACCCCTAAGCCCGAAGCCCTTGCAATCACCGGAGCCTTAACACGCCCCTCTTAGAGGCACCGGGGACTTTGCAAGCAATACAGGGGCCTTGGTAATTCCCTACACTTTTTTTGGGGGATTCCTTATAATAGTTGGACCCCATCCTAATTATTAAGGCTCCTACATTAGGTTATAAGTAGAGTTATAGGTACCTTAAATGGAGTTACCCGAATTATAACCCCACTTACAACCCCCTAAACCCTAGATCCTAAGTTCTAAACCCTAAACCCTAAATCCTAAATCTTAAATTCTAAACCGTAAATCCTGAACCCTGAATCCTAAACCCGACTTATAGCCGACTTTCTAAGTCCCCTGAGGGCCCTCCAAGTGTCGCTCAGGCTATGTCGCTCTGCCCAGCAGCTCGAGGCTGCTTTTGAAGAGGCAGACCTGGGGTTCAGGCTTTGGGGTTTGGGGGTTTTAGGTTCGGGGGTTTAGGGTTTGGGGGTTTAGGGTTTGGGGTTTGGGGGTTTGGGGTTCGGGGGTTCAGGGGGTCTAGGGTTTAGGGTTTAGGGTTTAGGGGTTTGGGGGTTGGGATTTATTGTTCGTGGAGCCCCGGGTTTGATTAAACTAAGGTTCTCTAGGTTAGAGAGGAGTCGAGAAGCTTTTCTTTTCTGCGACTTTGTGTATAGACTTTTTAATGTTTTTTTTTGCGTAGTTTTAGCGTTTAGGGCTTAAGTGTTTTTGTCTGTACTGTTGAGGTTTTACAGGGATTTTGGTTTATTGGTTAGGGGTTTATTTTCTGAGTCTTTTTGTCATAATCGGATTAGACTTTTGTTTTTTGCATGGATTGAGGTGCATAGCGGTATTGTGCTAAAGGATTTCTCCACCGAGGCTCTTTGCTTCGCCCCAAGGCCCTCGCAAACCCATCGGAGAGAGTTTAGGTTTACGGTTTTGGGTTTGGAGTTTAGGGTCAGTTTTGTAGTGTTTAGGGGTGTAGGCTCTTTTTGGGGTCTGTTCGGGCTGCATTTGGACTTGAATGGTTTCTTTAACGGACTATTCTAAACGGTGGCTTCAAGGATTCTATGGGACCTTCTACAAGGTTTTCGAATTCTACAGTGTATTCTTTCGGTTTTGGCGTTTAGGGTACCGACAAGAAAAAGAACATCAACGTACTGGTGCCTTCGCCCAGAACGGCTGCCTTGAACCCTTAAACCCTAAACAAAAAATTCCTCAGCCCTGAATCTAAAGGCCAGATCCTTTTGCTATCCGGAACCCTCTCGCCTGAAGCCTCAGCCCTAAACCCCAAACCCCTAGACCTCAACCCTATTAACTCAAGACCCTGATTCCGCCAATCCCTCCTTCGCCAGGCATGGAGCGCGCTGTTGATGCGGGACACTGGGCACAGAGAGCAGGTGAGATGGTCCGTCCTAGTGTCTTTTACACAGCAGCTGTCTCCGTTTACATACATGCCAGCATGCATGCATGCATATATGCTACGGTTGCATATTACCTGGCGCTGACTCTCTGTGTCTTTCTCTCTCTCTCTCTCTACTTTCTATCTTTTTTTGTTTCTCTCTCTCTCTCTCTCTTTTTCTACCTCTCTGTCTCTCTCTCTCTCTCTCTCCCTCTTTTTTCCCCTCTCGCCCTCTACCATTCTTTCACCCACACAGAGTTCAAGCATGTCATGCGCAGTGCGTGCCGCTCTACAAGAAAAGCCTGAAGACGCAGTCCTACTCAATGAACCTCTCAACTGCGCGAAGACGCAGTCTTACTCAGTGAACCCCTCAACTCGCATACTCCGAGAAATCCAAGCCCAACGCGGACCTCCCAAGACCTGGCCCTCTAAACCCTAAACCCCTAAACCCTAAACCCCTAAACCCGAAACCCTAAACCCTAAACCCTAAAGCCTAAACCCCTAAACCCTAAACCCGTAAACCCCTAAACCCAAAGCCAGGCCCTCTTCTGCCGCTGAGGATCACTTGCCCAAAAACCGTGCCAAGCGCTACCAGCGTGGGGCCTCGAACAGCTGGGCTGCCAGAACGCAGCATGATGATCACGAGGTGGAGGACCATGACAGTCAATGCTGATGGCAATGACGACGACGATGATGCGGACGTTGATGGTGTTGATGATGATGGCGATTTTGAAGGTGATAGTGGGAGTGGTGACGATGATGATCACGACTCGGGTGATGGGTTGATGATGGTTGGTGATGATGGGCCGTGATTGTGACCGCATTGAGGACGTTGCTGGTGATTGCGGGGATGATGCTGCTGGTGCTGCTGTTGTTGGTGTTGTGGTGATGATGAAGATGATGGTGATGTTACTGAATTGCGACCGATGGTAGCAGTTTCTGATGTTGTCGATGACGTTGGTATCGAGAAGAAAGTACAAGACGCTTCTTCAGCTTGCTTGAAGTGGGTCATGACCCTCCTCACCATTAACAACACGATCATACTCGGCAGGTATCAGTACCATCAACATTACCCCACGATCCTCAGCATTATAACCATTATACCACCATCCATCATCATCATCATCAATATCACAGGCATCACCATCATCGCCACTCCTCCGCGTCACTACCATGCTAGCCATCATCGTCTTCGTCAGTAACATCATCACCACCACCATAAAAATTATCATCAACATCATCGTCATCATCACCGTCAGCATCAGCATCGCCGTCATCAACACCACCATCCTCCTCCGCATTATCATCGCCATCGTCATGGTAATCAGCATCAGCAGCGCCAGCAGCATCATCAGCATCATCATCAGCAGGAGCAGCAGCACCAGCAGCAGCAGCAGCAGCAGCAGCAGCAGCAGCAGCAGCAGCAGCAGCAGCAGCAGCAGCAGCAGCAGCAGCACCAGCAGCATTAGCATCAGCATTAGCAGCAAAAATCATCGTCATCTCCACGATGCTCAACATCGTTATTCGAACCATTCACCCCAAAACCTAAGCAACCCAATTCGTAAATCCCAAGCGCTAAACCCTCAACCCCAAAGTCAAAGCCCTTCACCACCCGCCTAGTGCCCCAGTCTCGACTCCAAACGGCTCATGTGTTAGAATGAACTGAACACGAATAGCATCAATAACAATGTGTTCCATAGACTACACCATATTCTGACGTACTTTAGTCTAATATTATAGCTAGCATACTATAGTACGGTACAGTATCATTTTACTATACCAAATATACAGTACTGTAATGCCACGAGTGCACACAATTTTTAAGCCTGTCTGAAACTGTAAACTCTGGCCTCAACATCCGTGGCGTTAGGCATGGTCGCGTTATCATTTTTTCTAACCACGACTCTTTTCTGAGTACTGTACTTCAAGCGCTATCAGACCTCACTCCTTGAATCTACCAACTTTAGCCGCGCTATCGAAAACCGTAAGACTAAGTAAGGACGCCAGTAATTAGAAATTCGACTGTAGGACTGGGTAAAAATTGAATCCCGGACTTTGGCCCGGTAACTCTGAAAAGTTCTCGGCCGCAGCCCCAAAAGCCAAGGTTTCGACCGCTCAGACAGCCTCTGCTGGCGTGGTGCTCCGCGCGCTGGACGTGGGGCGCGTCGAGTGGGACCCCGGGCACCGAATGTGGGTGGTTTTCAAAAATTAGGGTTCCCTTTTTGGGTCCTTGTTATAAGACGGCACCTTATATTTAGGGTACCCAGAAAGGAACCGCAATGTTGAACAACCACCCATGTGGGGATTCGGGTCTGAGGTTGAGCCCCTGAATAAAACATGGCAGAGAGTACTACCGGGGCCATAATAAATTAGGAACATTATTTTGTGGTTTCCTTATGATAAGTATAGAGTATAGTATAATGTGCACCAAAAACTTATTCTCTGATTTTTCAGGCCCCTGTATGAGCAGGACCCCCGCCCCCAAGTGTAGTAAATCAACCAATGAAAGGGCGCGCGGGTTTCGGTTGGCTTTAGCCGTCTTTATGTCGTCATGGTCGTAGGTTCTGTCATACAACGCTTTGGTGCTAGTCGTAGTAGTAGTCGTCGTCGCCGCAGTAACCGTCATCCTACAAAGGCTTAAGCGGAAGTAATTCTCAAGTGGGTGGTTGTCGAAATTATGGTCCCTTTTTGATTACCATAAATATTAGGTGCCGTACTACAATAAGGACCCAAAGAGGGACCATAATTTTGACAACCACCCAAGTGGAAGTAATTCTCAAGTGTTTGCCTTGGGTACCAGACTCCAGGAGCTCAAGCCTGTATAGGTTTGGAGAGGGTTGAAGTTTGCTGTAGGAACCTGATTAAGAAACCTTGGGCCTTTATAAGGGCTCCTTATATGAATCCTACTATCCTGGGGTTATAGGCCCGGAGTTTCTTAATCTGGTTCCTACATTACTGTTGATTATTCCCAGCCCTAGGACGAATGCCATGATCCGTGTAAGCCTCAAAGTCCTACCTGAAAGCATGTCAACGTCTTCAGTGACTGCAATCATGGCATGAGGGCCTTCGTCGCCCATAGACCGGGCTGCTTGTCGAGGAGTGTATTTTCATTTACCATGTTACGGAGCTACAGCAAACAAGATGGTTTCCTGAGTATGCTAACTTAAAAGAAACCCGGCACTATAAACTCTAAACTCCAGAACAAGACCATGCAAGAACCCGCCGACAGCTGGGAGCCGGGCCAGCCTCCAGCCCTTCAAGGTTAAGGATGAGCATTCAAGACTTAGGGTTTCAGGCAGGCACAGCGTTCAGGTTTTAGGGATCAGTCTTGAGGCTCTGGGCTTCCTTGCGCAGGCACAGGGAGTTTTTTTGGGTATGTCGTCGGACAGTCTCGAGGTCTTGAATGAAAAAGAATCTGTTTCTCCGTCACAGTTCCCTAAACCCTACTTGGAGGTCCAGGGGACTTATTAAGTAGGTTATAAGTAGCGTTATCATTGGGGCAACTCCAATTAGGGTACTTATAACCCTACTCATAGTCTACTTCTTAAGTCCCCTGGGCCTCTAAGTAACCCTCATCCCCGCTATAGAACCCTTTTAGATCCCTTTTAAAGGAGCCCTTTCGGGGACCTTACTACTTACTAAGTCCCCTGGGCCTCTAAGTAAACCTGGATGAGCATTGGTTTCACCTGGTTTCACCTGTGTAAGCCCAAGTTGCGGGACGCTGTCGCAGGTCGACAGTCCGCCACACATTAAACAACAAAAAGCTTTAAAACAAGAGACTGAGAAACAACAAACCAGGAGGAGCTTAGGAGCCCTACAAAAAATTCCTGAGAAACAACAAAAATCCTAAACCAGCAGGAGCTCGGGAGCTTTGCGGGGTTTAGGGTGACCGGTTTCAGGAGTTTTGGGATCCTCCCGCCTTCCGCAGGACGGCCTGCTTCTCATGGCACCACCTCAGATACGCTACCGCTACCTGCAAAGTACAGGCGCCGTGGAGTGCGGGCGGAGGGCCGGAGGGCTGAGGTGCAAGCCCGAATCATCTACAGGGTTCCTTAAAGGGATCTATAGGGTTCCTTAAAGGGATCTGTGGGGTTTAGGGCTTAGGGTCTACTTGGAGGCCCAGGGGACTTAGTAAGGAGGTTATATGTAGGGATATAATTAGGGGAACTCCATTTAGGGTACTTATAACTTTTAACCCTACTTATAACCTACTTACTAAGTCCCCTGGGCCTCCAAGTAAGCCTTAAATCCTAGAGCCTGGCGCAGGACCCTAATATAGAGGCCTGAATACTTACCAATACTAGTTTGGGTTTCCTTATTATAAGTATAGCAGAATGGCCCCAACACCCTAGTCTAAGTATTAAGGCCCCTATATTATGCCACGAAACACCATCGAGTTTCAGGCTCTGAGGCTTCTGTAGAGGATGTTTGGTCACGAAGAGCTCAGAGTGGTCTTGGTGTTCTTCTACGCTCGGCGCATCCTGACTAACTACGGGGTTCTTGTTAAGGAACTGAGTTGGAGTTACCATAATAACAGGGATCTATAAAAATAATATGGTTTCCTTCTAATTACAACTTGACGTACGTTCCGTAACAGGAACTAGATTAGATCGCCTAGCCCGAAGCCGGAGGGCGCGTGCCAAAAACGCAACCATCGAAAGCTCCCGAGCATCTGAGCAGGAGTGTTGCGTCTACGGTGGGGCTTCTTGGCATTTTGTTGAGACCTGATGTAGCTATAGCGACAGCCACAAGCGCACGGCAGGAAAGGGACGGGCAGGAGTAGGAAGAGCATTAGCTGCAGCAGCAACCTCGTGCAGTCATAGAGTCGCAGCAGCAGCAGCAGCAGCAGCAGCAGCAGCAGCATGCAGTTGAGTTTGTAGTTTGATTGTGATGGCAAAGGCGGTGCTATTAGTCAAAAAGTATTGAGAACGAATACGAAATCTTTTTGCTCTCTGAGATCACCAACCGCAGATTCCGTGTCCAGTACAACCATAACTTTTTCACCGAAGCGATGTGTCTGTGTTTTCAACAGTGTCAAGTATGGACTAGCTTGGAAGTAAATGTGCATATGGCGTGACAGCTTGGACTGAAAAGTCAAGCTTTACTGCAAGAGCAGGATGACGTAATATAGGAGCCTAAATAATTACCCATACGGTTTTTGTAGTATGATTATAATATAATACACCCCAAAACCCTGGTCTGATTTTTAAGGCCTCCCCCCCCCCCCAATTTACCTGTTCGGCTTAGGACGCCATGCCAACAGCTGGGATTGGCTCGCCACGCGCGTGCCGCTTGCCTTGGGCAGTCGTTTAGGATTCGGAGTTGAGGCTTCCAGTATTCATAGGGACTTCTAAAGCTTATAGATCCCTTTAAAGGAACAATTATAGTACCTTATAGTATCCTTTGAAAGAAACCCCTTTACAGTAGAAACCAGAAAGTTGGAATATGATTATCCTAACCCTTCTATGGTAAATTATAGGGTATCCTACCATGAAACCATATTCCAACTTTCTGGAGTTCCCTGTAGGGGGGGTAGGGGGAGGGGCTAACCCGCTGAACCCTGAACCTCAAACCCAAAATAGCTACGAATCCAGGACTTCCTTCAGCAAGACATCATCGAGCATAATGTATGGGCCTTAACACTTAGAATAGGTTTTTGGGGGTTCCTTATTACATAATACTATAATCTACCACCCAAACCCATTCTGATTATTAAGGCCCCTGCATTAGGTCGCAAGGTCGTCCACTTAGTTCGCCCGGTAGCTTTGTCAGTCCCACCAGGCCATAGAGCTTAGAGCTTTGCGGGCTTAAGGTTTAGTTAGGGTTTAGGGTTTTGGGGTGTAAGTTTAGGGTTTAGGGTTTCAGGTTTCGGGTATGAGCTTTCAAAGCCGTGAGGTGCTTTGAACGTTAGATCCCCTGATATCCGACATGATGCACCATCGGCCGACACCACCCAACAGTCAGCACCTTGATCCGAAAACCTAAGGTCCCAGCCTTAAACCTTAAACCCCACACATCCCTACAGGCCTAGACCCTCAACCCCAAACCTGAATCCCTATACTTGGCAGACCCTCAGACCCGAAGACCCTAAAACTTGAACCCTACATTTTACCGGAGACGAGGCTTCGTCGAACAACGTACTCTCAGCTGGAGCGATGCCTGCCAGGCCCCTGTCTTGCGAGGGCTCACCTGGGGGGGGGTTGTGTCCCGCCAGTGAACCCACACCCCAAAACCTGAAACCATGTAACCCCAAACCTCAAACCCCCTCAACCTCACACCCTAAACGGCTCTAAATCCTAAGCTATCATCCCCCGACCTCATGCCCGAAATAAGGCAGCTCGTGCTGTGCATTGGTTTTGTATGTGGGGAAACCCTGTGAGGGTGGTGCGAAAGATGGTATGCCAGCCTTTGCACACCCTACGGTTGATGATATACATCCTGCATTACCTTAAGGACCCTAAACTATGGGAATTATGGCATATTCCTTATTATGGGTCATGCAGGATTTATATAATCAACCCTAGAAATGAACCGGACGAACCCTTGTAGGCCCTCTGTGAGCTCTACATGGTCCCAAAACAAGCCTTGCATGAACCCTGTATAAACCCTAGATACTTCCGATAGAAGCCCTACTTTGCTACAACAACATCCAGCTCTGCGTGGTCGTGTGAAGCCTTACGCAGACACGCAACCTGCAGATCTTCAGATGACAATCAGCAAGCTTTCCGAGCAGCAAACTATCACTACTCGTCCGAGGTATCTAGAAGCCCAAATACTACATATCATTCCTATCATTACCATGTTCATTCCTTGGTTCCTTTCTGTAACTATACTACCATGTGCCCCCAAACAGGGGTCTGGGACAGTTCAGACTCACTCCGGAGCAAACGTCCGAGGATTTGGGCGTAGACTCTGGGGTGTCAGGTGGCGATTAGGATAGTTTTGACAACAAGGCACCGGCAGTACAGAGCAGGATGAGAATCAGACTCTCTCCGATGGTATTGGTAGCTTGACCGCCCGAAACAGAACCTGGTCGGTGAGGCCTCCCTACAACCCTCCAACCATGTCCCTGAACTCTAAGACTAAGGCGGTTTAGGGCTGAGGGACCCTAGATCTTAAACCCTGCACCCTAAACGCTAAACTAAACCCCAAGCCCTACACCCGAAACTCTACACCCTAAACCCGAAACCCCCCCAAGGTAGAAAAGGAGCTCAAACGAAAAACATCCTACACCCAGAGCCCTGCACCCTAAACCCTAAGCCTTCAACCCTAAGCCCTAAACCCTGAACCCTTAACCAAAGCCCTTGAGGCTTCGTCCGCCCCTCGGTGGCGGAGCAGCAGGATCAAGACGATGTGCTTTGGCAGGCCTACCACGGGATCTGCAGGGATCCTTTGACGGAACCTAAACAAGGGTTCCTTTAAGGATACCTTCCATTCCTTTAGGGGTGGCTTATAAGGGTTCCTTCAAGGGTCTTGTAAGGGTTCTACAAAGTTTTTATTTTTGTAAGGTGTTGCGAGAGGTTCTACCATTGCTCTGGAGGTTTCGGGGTCTGAAGAAGCAGTGTTGTAACTTAGTAGGAGTTTTCCGCTGTCAGTCCCTGTATAATTTCACAATTTGAACTCAAGCTTGTATTCCATTTGAACCCGGTCTTGCTTCTCTCAGACTCTTATTCAGTTGTGTTGCAATTCTGGAGTATGCGCCCAAATGCGCCCAAAGAACTGTGATCTAATGATCGCGGCCTTTATACCCCTCGGTTTTTCTGCTATGATCCGCCCGAGATTGTTCTGATTCATTTTGGAGTTCCGACAATTGTGGGTACCTTATTTTTGGGTTCCTTATAAATAAGGATCCTACTTTTTAGGGTACTATATTAGGGTCCCCTATTTTTGGAAACTCCCATTTTGCGAGTCGTGCCATTGGTCCGCTTTAGGTGCAAGCAGCTGTGAGTGTCCATTCACGACGGTGCACCTGCCACTCTTTCTTTGCAGGCGTTTCCCCGAACAAGCCCTGTTGAAATTATCAAGGCCTGCAGAGTACACCCTTAGCCTGAAATCCTAAAGCCCTAAAGGCCTGAAAACCAAACACCCTGAAGCCTGAACACTCTAACCCCCAAAGACTCAAAAACCCAGAAACTTCATCTTAAGCTCTCAGAATGCTAACGCCGACCACGAACTTCCCGAAAAGAATCACAAGCTTCCCGAAAAGAATCACGAGCTTCCCGAAAAGAATCACGAACTTCCCGAAAAGAATCACAAGCTTCCCGAAAAGAATCACGAGCTTCCCGAAAAGAATCACGAACTGCCCGAAAAGAATCACGAACTTCCGGAAAAGAATCACGAACTTCCCGAAAAGAATCACGAGCTTCCCGAAAAGAATCACGAACTTCCCGAAAAGAATCACGAGCTTCCCGAAAAGAGGCCAACCTCGACCGGCAGTCGCGGCTCCTCGCCTTCCAACCCGAAGAGAGCCCTCATTTAGGTATAGGGTTTCGGATTTAGGGTTTGGGATTTCGGGTTTAGGATTTAAGGTTTCGGATTTAGGGTATAGGGTTTAGGGTTTCAGGGATCCGATTTAGGGGCTTGCGGAATTCAGGTTTCAAGGGATTCAAGGGATTCTTTGGGGCGTAGGGTTTAAGGGATCCGGTTGAAGGCATGCGGAATTCGGGTTTTTATTAATTCTTTGGGTAGTTTCCCCAAATATAACCCTACTTATAACCGACTTACCAAGTCCCCTGCGCCTCCAAGTACCAGCTTGCTCTAGGAGCCGTGCATCTGCATCCCAAAGACCCGAAGATGCCCCGAAGCCCTGAACCCTGAGCCCCGAACTCTGAAACCCTGAGCCCTAAACGAGAAAACCTAGACCCTGAACCCCCAAACCCTTAACCCCAAACCCTAGACCCGAAACTTTAAACCCTAAGCCCTAAACCCCAAACCTTAAACCCGAAACCCCAAATCCGAAACCCTAAACCCGAAATCCCAAACCCTAAAGCCGAAACCCTCAACCCTACGTCCGAAGCCTTAAACCCTAAACCCGAAATCCCAAACCCTAAACCCGAAACCCTAAACCCTATATCCGAAACCTTAAACCCTAAACCCTAAATCCCGAACCCTAAACCCGAAACCCAAACCCGGAACCGTCCGATCTTTGAGCCTTCAGCCCTCCAGCCTCTCACCACTTGCCCTGCCCCATAAACTCGAGCACCCCAATTTCTGAGACTCCCTGGACTGGCCTGGACTCTTGGTTTTGGGGTTAGGAGTTAGGGGTTTAGGGTAGGGTTTTGGGGTTAAGGGTTTTGGGGTTTGGGGTTAAGGGTTTAGGGTTTCGGGGTTTAGGGTTTTGGGTTGCTTCGGGTTGAAGGTTTCGGTCTTAGTAGAACGTCCAAAGCCCAACCCTAAACCCTAAACCCTAAACCCTAAACCCTTAAACCGTGGGAGCCCCTGTCCCGCTCAGGGCCTGAGCCCGAACACCTAAACCTTGCGGTTGCCACTCCCTTACCTTTGGTTAGTAGGGAATGGTAGGGTTCCTTTGAAGGGATCCATAGGGGTTTAGGGTTTACCTTTGGTTAGTAGGGAATGGAGGAATGGGGTACAATTATAACTACTATTACAATGGAGAAGCTTAAGTTAGTGACCAACAAGATTCCCTAGCGTTCCTTGTATTATGTAATATAAGTAGAACTATGCCGTAGGGCTTTCTTATAACATGCAATAGAAGTAGACTCTGAAGAGACCCGCTCGGTGCTATTTTGTTTCAGCTTTCAGGGCTGCAGGCCAGAGCCACGGTTTAGGGTTTAGGGTTTAGGGCGTAGGGGTTTAGGGTGTAGGGGTTTAGGATTTAGGGGTTTAGGGTTTAGGGTCCTGCATTCGATAGCCCCTGGCTCGACGAATGAACACAGTGCAATCCAAATGCGGTATTTCTCTAACCCACGCCAAACCTTAAACTCTAAACTCTCAAGTTCAATTTGCACTTCAGGGCTCAGGGTCAAACCTGGATCCTCTTCTTAAGGCTGCCAGTAGACTGTAGACTGTAGCATGTTCATGGTATAGTCTGATATATGTTATAGTATATGTTAGTAGGTTGATCAAAGTATAACTACAGCATACTTTACTATGATCTGATTTGTTATAGGGTTTATTTTATGGTTTTCTTTCCTATATTATTCGAGCGTGGAATTTGGGGCCCAAGCTTCGCGGCCGAAAGCCTAAGCCCCGCTACGGCTAGCAAGGAAACGCCATGCAGAATGTCACCACACAGATGCAATAGCTTCCGTGAAACGATGCTTGAGCTGCCTTTAGAGTCTTGGTTCTTCCTCTCTCGAGTCAAAGGGTGTGAGCATATAGCATGTAGGATAGCGATGACTTCATTCTGAGTTCTTCGGTCTCCGTACTTATGTTGCGTCTAGTATGAACCGTACTGGAGGTTCATGGGTAGTTATAAATAGTATTTGAGTAGGTTACTATACTTATAACCCATACTACGGGGCTTATAACCCTACTGATAATTATTCCTGAACCTCCAAGTCGCCAGGACAGGAGGAGCCCTGGTTTTGCCGGATTTTTAGAGCTCCCACAAGGAGCTTCAAAGGTTGGCTTCTGTCAAATCTGGCTTTTGGGACATTGCTTTTGGATTAGGGTTTAGTAGGGTTTAGGGTTTAGGGTGGCTTTGGGGAAATTTTTATGGCTCATTGAGACGCTTGTAATTGAGGTGCGCCGTTATTGGGACTCTCATTCATCGATGATGACTCTCAAAGGCCCAAGTCCAAGTGTCAGTTCCGTCCATCCATCCATCCCTCCGTCCGTCCGTCCCTCCTTGCATGTAGGTACATATGCTTTTATATATGTATGAATGTATGTATGTAACGTATGGCAAAATATTTTAGGTATACATGTCCTGAAATATGGCTGTGCTATCGCACCCTCAAGCGTGTTTAAGACTGAAACCCAGGAAAGCTCGGGCTGTCTCCTGCTGTCGCAGAGGCTGAGCCGAGGGTTGGAAAGGGCTTCAGGGCTTGAGGGGGGTTTGGGGTTTAGGGTTTACGGTTCTATGCTGGTTTCTATACGATCAGGCTTCTTTTGGAGGGTCAAACCCTTTTTGTGTCTGTTATACAGTTTTGAGGGGTTTTGTGGTTGAAGGGGCCAGGTCTTTGGTGTTTATGGGCTCTTGCAGTATGTTTGGCCTTCAAACGGCTTGTAAGAGCTTCTTAGGGCTCTGCAGGCTTACCAAAATTTAGGGCGTAGGGTTTAAGGTTTAGGGAAGAGGAGGTTTGACAGTGGGGGTTGACGCTTGCCCCAGAATCAGAAGTGGCATCCTGATGGCCATGATTGCTTCTAGCTGGTTTTGGGGTTTTACAGTGAATATATGACTACAGCATCAAAATACATACCCCCAAAAACCGATTCTGTGTGTTAAGGTTTGCGCTGTTTCGGCTTTTGAAGTCTTCGAGACGACCAGCGCTACAAGAAGATCAGCCTGAGACCAACGGGGTTTCGGATGTGCTACCCATACAGGGCCAAGGCTACTGCAGACGTATTTTCGGATACTGTAGGAGCCGAATTGTCCAGCGATCCGGCACACACATCCGACACCCCTAAGGTCCCGTCATCCTACTCTGGCAAGCCTGAAATATCCGGAGCCCTAAGGCCTTTCAAGCCCAGAGCCCGATAGGCCCAAGACCCATAACCCTAAACCCTCAACCCTAAGAAACCTTAAACCCTTAACCCTAAACCATAAAACCCTAAACCCTAAACCCTCAACCCTAAGAAACCTTAAACCCTTAACCCTAAACCACAAAACCCTAAAGCCCTAAACCCTAAACCCTACACTCTAATAACCCTAACAAAGCCCTAAGCAGCCCTAGACCCGTATCCTCTGGAGTGCTTCAGAAGCCAGGCACCTGACACCGCCAAGCTAGCTCCAGGCATCCGTGGCAAGAACGCATGTAGTATGGGGGCTAATAATAATTAGACTATAGGGTTCCTTTAAAGGGTTCCTCAAACGGGGATCTATTCGCTTTACGATAAGGGCTCTATCGTATAGGGGCCTTGAAAATTACCTCTACTGTTTTGGGGGTTCCTCGTTATAGTGTAATATACTCCAAAAGCCTATTCTAATCATTGAGGCCCCTACACTATGCTTGTCGGGCTCAGGGATCTAAGGGTCTAGGTTTTAGGGGTCTTGGGGCTAAGGGTTCAGGGATCTGTAGCACTGTAGTGTTGACGGTTTAGTGTTTAGGGCTTCTAAGGGTATAGAATTTACAGTTCGGTTTAGAGTTGAGGTGTAAGGATTTCGTCGGAGAGGCAAGTGGTTTGGCATTTTCAGCTTCCGGGAAGCTGAGGCTTTGCATTTTTGGGTTGAGGGAGTTTGAGGCTTCCCTAAACCCTAGACCCTAAACCCCTGGAGCGGGTGTTCAGAGACCTCGCAGGTCGCAACATGTTTTGGATGGCATGCGGGCCTTCACTTAGGGGTACTTAGAAATATTTTTTAGGTTTTGGTTATTATAATCCCTAAGAAACAGCTAAAATTATAATTTTTGCTCGGGTTCTAAGTTCAGTATAGTTCATCTGTCACCAGGCACCCCTTAATTCGAAAAGCCTAAACACCTAAGCCCAAACCGCCGGCTGTCATTATGCATCCATGATCCCTACAAGTAATCTCTGTGTGAGCTGGATCGCTTTATGACTGCATCCGCCTGGCCCGAACTGCTGCAGACGTATCACTTCTTGCAAGATACAAGCAATGACCTTTCTATCCTTTTACCAAACTAGGCCAGTATATCCTCAACTTTCCTAAACCCTGACAGTTTAAACCATAATCATCAGAAAGCCCGACGGGGCACTCATCTGAATCCGCCTGCTGGGAAGGTGTCGCTGAGGCAGTCGAGGCAGATGAGGCCCCCGCGGGGCTGAACATTGCCACAAAACGCTTGGAGCTCACGCTTGCCCCAAACTGGTTACTATAGGGGCCGAGATACTTGAGAATAGAACCAACGGATAACCGCCTCATGATTTTACGAGAAGAAACCCCAAGAGCCTATTCCAGTGATTAAGGCCCCTATATCGGGGCTTGTGCAGTTGAGGGTTTAGGGCTTCGGGTCTGGCGTTTTTTTGTGGACGATCCCGATGTGCAAGAGGTTTCAACCGACTAGTCCTAATGTGGGCTCTTGCGAATGTAAACCCTAAACCCCTCAACCCTAAACCCTAAATAACCCTAAACCCCTAAAGCCTAAACCCCTAAACCTTCAACCCTGAACTGTGGGTATCGCAGCTACTTGGAGGTTCGCTTCTTCATTTTCAGCTTCGAGTTTGTGGCAGTCTACTGCTTGAGGCTTTCTGTCTAGAGCCTGGGTTTGCTTCGTGGGTCGGCACATCCGCTAGGCGAATTGGAATGTCTTTAGGCAGTTACCGGGTTTAATCTAGACTGTTTGCCTTGTAGTCGTTTCTGTTCTAGTGCTCTCAGAACCGAAGCCCCAGAAACCCAAAGCCCTGTCCGACGACCCCCAAACCCTATCCCGGGGGAGCCCTAAACCTGGTCGTTTTCGAGAGTTTTGGGAGTCAAGATTGAAGCTTGGCTTTGCTGCGGTTATGAGTATAGAAGAGAGAGTAACTAGCAATGTTATCCCCTTATCGTCCCCATACACGTATACGGTATATGTATATACATACACCCCAAAACCCTTTTTGAATTAGCTCTGCAAATCCTTCCCAACATGGCGGAATCAAGCTTGAGATTTCAGAGTATTGTATTCCCATTACACTTTCTAATTATAAGGCTTTGGCCTCCGAGTTCCAATCCTAGATTTCACAGGTTCCCATTTGGGGCCGAGTTGCTGCGTATGGACTGTGAAGGCTTAGGGTATAGATTGTCACCACCCTAAACCCTTGTGGCTTGACCTTCTGACACCGTATGCCAACCCCGAAAAACCCGAACTCCGCACCATGGAGGCACTCGCTGCCCTGGCTCCCACCGCCAGGGATCAGCGGCTTCAGGCAAGACCCTGGCTTCCGTGCCTTGGGGTGAAGGGTTCAGCATTAGAGCAGGCATGTACGTATGTATCTGTCTGGCTGGCTGGCTGTCTGTCTGTCTGTCCGTCCCTCGGCCTGTCTCTTTGTCTGTATGTCTACACGTATCTGCATAACAACCAACACATAAGCAACGAAGTTTCGGCTGATTGCAGAGAACAGCTCCAAGCCGGGATCCTACGTAAGAAAGCGTAGACCAGGCCTTGAAGCCAGTGTTGAAGCGTTGCGACGAAAAGTCTTGCCGGACCTTGGAGCTAGTTTTGCAATCACAATTCCCCAATAAGTACTGAGAAGCTCGGCCAGACGGCTACACTTCCTCGTAGAAAGAGCACATGGATACGCAAGCAGATAATAAATACATGCACAGATAGTTTTTAGATACATACGTATATGTGTGAATGAACACAGGTATAAACAACCAAGAAGTTTAATATGAACTAGATCGATACGCAGGCTATTGGTCGGTTGGTTTGGTTGGTTGGTTGGTCGGTTGCTTGCTTGCGTAACTAGGTAGGAAGGTAGTGAGTGAGTGGCTCAGTGCGACAGTGGGTGGGTGGGTGGGTGGCTTGGTGGGTGGGTGGGTCGGAACGAACGAGTGAGTGAGTGAGTCAGCCACCCAGCCAGGTGGACTTTTTAGAAAGTACAGTGGCGCAGCATAGGATCGGAGATGGCCAAGAGCACATCAATGCGTGCCGAGCAGAGCCTGCTTTTGTCGGTCTATGTTAGCAGAAGCCCTAGACTAGACTCGAAAACCAGAAGCCGAGGACGAGCCTGTGCCCTCTGCCTGCAGGCGGCGGCTGAGGCGTCTGCGCCAGCAGCTGCGACGCCAAGCCGCGATGCTGTGGAGAGGCCGTAGAGCTCTGTTTGCAGAACGTGAAGATGCTGACTTCACCGGAAGAACGTTAGGAGGTAGTAGCGAAGGTTCTGTTGACGTTGTAGAGATAGATGGAATGTTAAGAAAGCAGACTAATCATGTGCAGCGAGTGAACCAACAGGACGAAACACAGGTGCCACAACGACAAGTACAAAATACCAAGAGCGTGGAGAAGGTGAATGAAGAACACTGGCAAGAGGTACAATCGATTTCGGCAGGGATGTTGCTAGTGGCTTAGCGCCAGGTTGCGATGAAGCGAGATTTGCAAGCAGAGGACTGGCAGAACCAGTTCTAAGCTGTGTAGGTGATGCTGTCATGAGAAGGGTGTTGGCACAACTTCTGCCCTTGTTGATTTCGACGCACCGCCAAACCCAGTCAACAACCTATGGAGAGCACACCTCAGCCCATCAGTACATATTGCACAACTGCCACCTTCAGCAGTTTTACGACCCTATCAACCAAACGCAGAGGCTACACAACAACCACTAAAATCAGCGGTTCAACAACACACGTGCGTCCGCGATGCTGCGGCACAAGCCTCGCGAGCTCGCAGTGTAGCACCAGAAACAACCCGCGAACCAAGAGGAGAAGAGGCAGACCCAGGAAGTTTCAAGAGGGTGGATCATCGCAGTCATCAGTCAGCAGTTTCCGGTTTCCACCAGGTTCTGCGAGACGGCAAGATCTCCCAGAAGAGCAGCGATCAGTTCATACGCAAAAGCGCGCAACTAAATCAACAACGCAGAGTTCTAGGCAAAATGCAGGTGTATCCAGAGAGGAACTGAACACGCGACCTCCGATAATGCCTAGTAGGATTGGGATACAGAAATTAGGAGAGACCCCTGAAGAAGCCATCTAAGCAATACCATGGCCAAAGCCACATACAATCATTGGCCTAGCTTGCATCACGGTTCACGATTGGCTCGAAAAGCTTTGAATATGTCGTGGCATGGGCAGCCTGGCTTATTCAAAGCCGCACATTACAACTCTTTGCTGCAGCCATCTCTGTTCTTCTGCGCTTTCGTGAGTTTCATTGCTTCGAGCTTGTTCAAAAGTAGCGGCAAGTTTGCCTATCACATCTATCAACTCGGCACGGTTTGCGGCAGGTGCGCTGATTGCCGAACTGCTTGTAGCATGCCGTCTTATAGGAAGCACATGCAAAAAGGCAGACATGTTACATAATTTTGTCAACGCTGGAACAGCCCCCTCATCATGCTGCGATGTTTGCGTGACACAATGGCTCGTGCGGCGCCCGCACTTGCACCAGCCAGGCAAACAGCGGTGAATGGCTTGGGGCATGTTGCTGGATGTGCACAAGTTGCAGCTTCAGTCGGAAAGACAGCGGCATTTAGTTTGGGAGCTTTCAATCCTTTTGCAGTTTTACCCGGGCTTGCGTGGGTAGATTATGCTGCCTTGCTGGGAGTGCAGTCCGTTTTCCGCGAGAAGGACTCGGCAAGCGGGCTCAAATACATTCTCCAGGTGTACCTTGTGCTTGGACGTGGAACGGCGCAATTCGTGTATGGCCATACGGTTGTGCCCCTCGGACGCGGAGCAGCTTATGTCCTGACGTACATCGGTGTGCCTTGTACGTTTGAATTCCAACCCATGTCGGTGATTGAAGAGTTGACGAAACTGTCGCGGAGCTTCCTGTTTGGTGACAAAGAATGTCAACTGCAAAAGGCACAGAAATCCATTGATGAATTGAAGCTTGAAGCCGCTGCAGCAGAGAGACGTGTGGTACAGGAGCGAGACATCTATGAGAAGAAGCTGTCTGAACAGCAGGAAAAGGTTGCTGCGCTGGAGTCCAATCTCGCCGGGGCCAACCAGCTATCAGCAGAATTGACTCCAGAATTAGTACGGTTCCATGCGCCAGTTTGGTTGGTGTTGGTTTCAGTGTGCTTTGCTTGGGCATGCGTGGTGCGAACAATGTATGGTGGTCGCGACTCAGAGCTAAGCATCGGCAAGCCTTACGGAGCAAAAAGGTTGTGACTGTCGAGAACAGCTTTCTGAAGCAGGCCATTGCTAGGCTAGAGAAGAAGGATATTCCATTGCTGAGACAAGACAATGCCCGGCTCAAGGAGGACATGCGTTCTTTGCATCAACAGACTGCATTGCTGACGGAGGACAATCTGTGGTTGAAGGAGGACAGTGTCAAGCGGGGTGCAAACAGTTTGCGACTCAGAGCCAAATATCGGCAAGCCTTACGGAGCAAAAAGGCTGTGACTGTCGAGAACACCTTTCTGAAGCAGGCCACTGCTAGGCTAGAGAAGAAGGATATTCCAATGCTGAGACAAGACAATGCCCGGCTCAAGGAGGACATTCGTTCTTTGCGTCAACAGACTGCATTGCTGACGGAGGACAATCTGTGCTTGAAGGAGGACAGCGTCAAGTGGGGTGCAAACAGTTCGCGACTCAGAGCCAAATATCGGCAAGCCTTACGGAGCGAAAAGGCTGTGACTGTCGAGAACACCTTTCTGAAGCAGGCCACTGCTAGGCTAGAGAAGAAGGATATTCCATTGCTGAGACAAGACAATGCCCGGCTCAAGGAGGACATTCGTTCTTTGCGTCAACAGACTGCATTGCTGACGGAGGACAATCTGTGCTTGAAGGAGGACAGTGTCAAGTGGGGTGCAAACAGTTCGCGACTCAGAGCCAAATATCGGCAAGCCTTACGGAGCGAAAAGGCTGTGACTGTCGAGAACACCTTTCTGAAGCAGGCCACTGCTAGGCTAGAGAAGAAGGATATTCCATTGCTGAGACAAGACAATGCCCGGCTCAAGGAGGACATTCGTTCTTTGCGTCAACAGACTGCATTGCTGACGGAGGACAATCTGTGCTTGAAGGAGGACAGTGTCAAGTGGGGTGCAAACAGTTCGCGACTCAGAGCCAAATATCGGCAAGCCTTACGGAGCGAAAAGGCTGTGACTGTCGAGAACACCTTTCTGAAGCAGGCCACTGCTAGGCTAGAGAAGAAGGATATTCCATTGCTGAGACAAGACAATGCCCGGCTCAAGGAGGACACTCGTTCTTTGCGTCAACAGACTGCATTGCTGACGGAGGACAATGCAAAGCTGAAGAGTGACATTGCGCTGTTGAGCGAAGACGATGCGAAGCCCATTCAAGACAGCTCACCGGCAAACCGTGACGTGCAGAACTCCAACGTCAACCCGTTGCTGTTTTGGCGCTTTTGATGATTTTTCTCTTCCAAATCTTGAGTGAGATATGCACAGCGACTTTAGCGATTTGTCTGGACTTCAAGAACCGAGGAAGCGAAACAAATTTTGGCATTGAAACTTTGCCATAAATGCGCCTACTTCGTCTTCAGGCTAAGAGCGTGAACCACGAGAAAGTTCTGCAGCGTGGGCAAGGAAGGCATGCTGTGAGCAGCAGTCTGAGCTTAGCACTTGACGCCGCAACGTGACAGAAACAACGACTTCATTCTGCCACTACTTTATCAGTAATTGAGGTCTAGTCTACGTACTGGGTCAAGGTTGCGGCGGGGCAGTTGGCCATAATGGGCAGTCGTTCTCTGAATCCCACCGAATGAGGTTCCTGCCATCCTGATATAGTAATTCTAAGAATTGCAGCAAGCAAGATAATTAGGTTCTGTTCTGCATGATAAAGTGTTTCGGTATGTTGTTCTATAGTCGGGCAATCACCTAAAAAATTGGCAAGGGCCATCCTCGCCGTAACCTTAAAGCAATGTAATCCCTAAAACCTAAACCTGGACCAAGTGTAGGTACATTAAGGATTCCGTGTCTTTTGAGCTCAGCGGGCCGCAAGGACTCAAGGACTTGTCGGTGCGATTTTGAGGGTGTTGTAGGAGTCGTGTGGGATGTGAGGTTTTGTACCCTCGCAAAAGCCCCATGTGCCACGAAGGCTGATGGGGGTTTCAAAACGTTCAGGGATCCATTCTGGGGTCGGTAGACCTGAGGATTTAGAAATCTGTTTATAAGGAAGACTTGGAGGTCTAAAATTAGGAGCCATGGTCCACCTTAAGCGTAAACCCTTAAGGATCTAAATCCTAAGCTTTAAATGCAGGGCACTAAGTTCTAAAACCCTGCACGTATTAACTCGTAACCTAGGCCCCGCAACCATGAATCCCGAAGTCTTCGTGGAAGGATGTCCTTTGCGGAGCAGATGGACTTGGCTTTGCGCCTGAGCCGTACAGCCGACGCAGAGGAGCTGGTTTTGTGCGAATTCAGGTTTGAAGGGTTTAGGGCTGGTAAAGATTATAGGTTAAGGTTTATGAGGGAACCCACCCCCGGCAGAATGCCACATATTCTCGCTCTGTGCGAAGAGTCTAACCCAGTAGGCGAACCCTCGAACACCAAACCCCGATGAATACACCCTAAAACCTGGTCATCCCGTTGAGCCCTCAAGCCTAAAGCCAAAACCGTGCATGCTAAGTCCTCAGCCCCAAACCCTAATGTACTAAACTTAGCTCAAAAGCCCTAGCCTAAGCCCTAAACGCAGAACTTCATGTCCGAAGCCCTACACGTTCACCCTACATCCTAAGCCAGAATCTCTTAACGCTGCTGATCTCGGCCTTCCACCACAGCTAGCTTCGCCAAAGCCTCGAACACTGAAACCAAGGCCGCCTTGAAGGGTTGTTGTTGGGCGATGCCACCGACAAGTGAAAAAGCTTTTGAGTCCTGCATTCGATGTACTAGACCCTAAACTTTCAATCGCATCCGTATCGGAACCTTTAATTATGGGAATCCAATAAACAGCCTCAACACCCTAAACCCTACGCCCTTATTCTTATGTAGAGACGCTTCTAGTAGCCTTAATTATATAGAACCCCATAAAGCCGCAAAGCCGCAAAACCCTAAGCTTCCTCATACTAGTACAAAACCCGTGTAAGTTTTACAGGAGTGCAAGAAAACCCTAGACCCTCAGCCCTGAAACCTAAGTAGCCTTGGAAAGGAACCCTTCAACCCCAAACCCTAAACCCTAAACTCTTAAACCCCTAAACCCCTAAACCCCTAAACCCTAAACCCCAAAACCCCAAAAGCCCTCTGCCCCCGCTGAAGCGGCCAGGAGGAGGCGTCGAAAGCCGCAAAGCCGGCAACAGCGCCGGCCGAAGAGGCGGCAGAGGCCTGGAACATCAAAGGGGGGTAGGGGCTCCTTTAAAAGGGTCTAAAAGGCTTCCTTTAAAGGGGAGCAGAGTCCTTTAAAAGGATCTATAATAAGGGTTCCTTTAAAGGGATCCAAAAGGGTTCGATAAGGGATCACTCATAAACAACTTGAATAGTGACAGGAACATCAAGACTCACCGGCGTAAGGTTTAGGGTTTAGGGGTTTAGGGTTCAGGGTTTATAATCATAAACAACTTGAATAGTAGCAGGAACATCAAAATATTCAATCGTAAGTAGTTTGAGAATATTAAGAAGACTATCAATAATGACAAGAATAAGAAGGATCTCATGAGGAGTAACAGTAAATGGCAACCGTTCACGAGCAATGACACTAAGAGTCATGGTTACAAGTAGCAATACCAGTAAGAAGAGTATCGGTAAGGGCAGTAGGTAGTAGCAGTAAGGATAGTAATAACCAGAAGAGAGCGATAATTTCAACTGCGATACTATATACGGCTACGGCGACGATTACATCTGATAATGATGATGATAACGACAATCGAAGTTACAAAACTGATAATGATACTAGGTTTATTCAGAATATTCGCAAGAATAGTAAACGTGGTACCTAATAACAGTACCAATAGAAACGATAGAAGTACCATAAGCAGCAGAGTTAGTAACCATAGTAGTGGCAGAACTAACGGTGAACATAGCAATATTAGGAATAATAGTAATGGTAGCAGTCATAGTAAAAGCTGGCGATACTAGCAATATTACAGTAGTAGTACAAGCAATGATAAGTATCCCAAAGCAGTGTAGTAAGAGTAGTAAGTGTAAGATAGACAGGAATCTCAAAAGCAAGAGCCGCTTCCAAAATCAATGGCCGCCAACCGCATGATGAACATCAGCTTCTTCCTCATGATGATGATCATCATCAACATAATTGTCATCATCGTCATCAGCATCATTCTGCTAGTGCTGCAAACCCCGAAGTCCCCGAGAAAAGCTTCAGCTGCCTGCATCTCAGACACGCAGCCCCGAAGAGAGGCCTGCGATGAAGCAGAACCCCTTAGCCTAACAACATTAAACCTAAACCCCGAACCTGAACTCCCCCCGCCCCCTCCCCAACCGAAGAACCAACCCATCCCACCCATCTAGTGCCAAGCTACGCATTTACTTTTTTGGGGTTCCTTCAGGGGCTTCTCTAATGGTGTTTTGTAATCTAGGCGTTTATCGGACTTGGTGTGTATACCATATCATATCATATCATATCATATCATCTCATTTCATATCATATCATATCATATCATGTCATGTCACATCATATCATATCATATCATATCATGTCATGTCATGTCATGTCATGTCATGTCATGTCATATCATATCATATCATAACACATCATATCATATCATATCTTATCACAGCGTATTTATCTTATCTGTCTTATCTTATCTGGCCTTACCTCTTCTTATGTTTTTATATCAGTTCATAAGCTTATAATATTATACGGTGCTATGGGGTACACTACCGTAAGGCTCCGCAGGCCCATGTTCGGAAGTAGCTTGGCCTGCGCGAAAAAAGCCCTTACACAGGAGGACAAGGACTCCGAAAGCGTCCTCCTTCGACTCGCACCTGGACTGATCTGGCTTTGGGCCTGTAGGGTTTAGGGTTTTAGGGCATTGTTTAGGGTTCAAGGTTTAGGGTGTAGGGCTTTTAGGGTTTAGGGCTTTTAGAGTTTATTAATTGTTTAGGAATGAGTGAGGTTACAGGGTGCATGTACCACAGGTGTACCGGGTGTGCAGCTTCTGGAGCAGTCGGTGGTTTATTTTGGCAGTGACCTTTGGGGCACTCCGGGTGAAGGGACAGGTTGGTCGAGATTCCCATGTGAAGCTAGCCCTCTGCCTCTGCGGAGCAGCAACGGATGAAAGCGCCCTTCTGCCGAAGATAGCAAACGACGCTTTGACAGGCATGTCAGCAGAGATGCAGCTATGTATTTTTTCTGAGTTTCTGAAGCGGGTTCTCCGAGAGAATGGCACAGCCGGAAATCAAGAAGCCCTAGCTCCTGAACGCCTGCGGCCCTCGAAAGACTTATATAAGCCCTAACCCTTAAAGAGGCATAGGGTTTCAGCCTTACCCAAGCAGCCGTGTTGCTGTGCCTTTCGTATCGTCATCTTCGTTCTTTCCGAATAGTATGGACACTGGTAGTTGTTATAAGCAGCAAGGATATTGCACACAAGCAAGCGTGGTGAGACTAGCACATGGAATCCTGGTAGATGAGTAACAAGCGTATTGCTACCACCGCGACGACGACCACTGCTCTGTTGCTTCCTCCAAGGCATTAAATCATTGAATGACAAAGCATCTGAGTTGCAACGGCCGTGGGAGTAGCAAACGTGCTCAACATTCGTGGACAGATGTATGTGCAAGAGTCCCACTTCAAGTGGTAGTCAGGTCATAGTAAGACCAGATTTCAGTCCAGGCCCTGAGCTCGAAACCGACAACTCTGACTCCGAACGCAAGGCCCAGCCTGTCTCAGCTGGAACTTCCGCAGCAGATCCACTCCAGGCCCCAATGGGTTTGCGGTGGCACTTTGAAGCAGGAAGATGGGACTTTCAGAAATTTTAGGGGTACCTTATTTTGGGGTCCTTATAACAAGGATGCTACTATTTAGGGTACTATATAAGGATGCCCTATTTTCGGAAACTCCCACATGGCCGTTTTGCGAGTGGACAAAGGGCTCCTCAGCTAGATTGGTGAATCTTTTGCTTGGAGTTTCCTTGTTGGTATACCAGTAGGAAGCCGATACATCGACTTGGGGTGTAAAATGGTTCTATAGAAGGGTCCAAGCTGGTTCAAGGAGGGATCTGGACGGGTTCTGTGAAGGATTTGGGGGTTACAATACAGTATTGAAAAACCCTAAACTCTAAACCCTGAACCCTAAACCCTAAACCCTAAACCAATATTTAGGATTTTGAGGTTCACCTGGCCCGGGTTGAGGAACTCGGGTCTGTTGTGAACTCAGCACTTCGGGTTGAGACTGTAGGATCCAGGGTTCATGATTCGTTGGGGTTTTCGATTTTAGGTTCATCGAATCAAGAGCAAAGCCTAAGCCCAAGGCCCCTTTCAAGCTTAGACACTAGTAGAGGTCTGCATAGAGATTTTCACACGTCTTATCGCGCCTTTCTCTAGGACCCAGAGTAGGCCCTTATTCCCCTTTTTTCCGGGTTTAGATTCCCTGATAACACTCTTTCAACCAAAAAGGGCACCCTTTCTATTCCTAGGTTACTCTCAGGTTTAGTAGTTTTGGCAAGCCATCCAGCAACCCCAAACACTCAGGAGCCCAAGCGGAAATGATACATTGGTATAAGCCCTAAACCCTAAGCTCTAAACCTTAAATCCTATCTAAACTCTAAACACTATACCTTAGAAGCTGCCCCCACCCTGTAATAGCGACTATAAGGATTATATTAGGGCCCTAATATAGTCCTATTATACCACTATTACAGGGTGGGGGCCCCTTCTAAACTTACCCCTAAACCCAGAGCCTGAGTTCTCTAAGGTCAACACTGCAGTTGTCGGGGTCCTCGAAATTTAATCAGGCAGCTGGGCTGGCTTAGGGCCCTAGGGTTAGAGATACTTCCCCTTGTCCCACCAACTCACAGCCCCTAAACCCTAAACCCTATAAACCCTAAAAACTAAACCCTAAAAACTAAACCCTAAACCCTATAAGCCCTAAAACCTAAACCCTAAACCCTGTAAGCCCTAAAAACTAAACCCTAAACCCTAAACCCTATGTGCTGTTCAGGTGGTTCTGCGCGAAAGCTCCGCCGGCGAGGAGATCAGCCTGCAGGGGCAGCTCAGGTTCCTCAGGGGCTGCTGCTTAGATAGTGAACGGGGGAACTTTAAACTTTTGGGCCCTATATATATATATATATATATATATATATTTATTTATATAAATACATATACATATATACATATTATCTTGGAAAGTTTGAACTTTTTTTGGGCCCAGTTGTTGAAGAAGAGAGGTTGTGTTGTCTTTTGGTTTTGGTGAGACCACTTTGAACTTCAAGGGCTCAGGATGGGTGTATAGTTGCAAAGCTTTGGCTCAAGCTGGAGACAAGACCTTCAGCCTCTGATTCAATCCTAGTCTGCAGGTTTTCGAAAGCTTCGGGTTTCTCATTGTGATCCTTATCATACTCTTTCTAAATGAGCACGATGGGTTCTAGAAGCCCTAGAATTCAAGAGCTACTTAAACCCTAACCCCTCAACCCTAAATTCATGCATCTCTGCCCCCCCCCCCCGCAGGCACAACTGCGAGCAGATTGCGCTGAAGCTGACGCGCGCTGACTGGCTCCTGCTCTACGAGGGCGTGGCTTTGGAGGACACCGCCTAAGCCCTGGAAGCTCTAAACCCTGAACCCTCGACCCTAAACCCTCAACTCTAAACCCCAAATTCAAGCCCTCAACCCTAAATCCTGATCCCTGAACCCGCAACCCCTACCTGTGCCCCAAAGCTTCAGATTTTTCGCGACTTATCGTCTCCTGCTCCTTCTTTTCGTATTTTCGGGCCCCAAATAATTACAGGGTTTAGGGAATTAGGGATGCCCTTAACATAGAAGTCTAAATCATTACTAGTACTATTTCGGGGTTCCTTGTTGTAAAGATAGTATACCATACCCCAAGACACCATTCTAATTCCTAAGGGCCCGAGAGGTAGCAAAGAGGAGACTCGTGGGCTGGCATTTTCTCTTGGCTTGCAAGTCCGACTGTAGGGTTTGGGACTTGGGATTCTAGGATTTGGGGTTTTAGGGTCTTGGGCTTTTAGGATTTAGGGTGCAGGGTTTAGGATTATGTACTGGATTATGTCTCTTCTCAGATTGCTGCCCAGATAGCTGGCTGTTCAGATTACAGGTGCCCTGCCATACCCTGGCCGAAGCCTACCAGCTCCTCCGCGAGTCTGCTTAGGGGCCCAGAGGACTTAATAAGTAGATTATAAGTAGGGTTTTAAGTACCCGAATTAGAGTTGCCCCAATTATAACCCTACTTATAACCTACTTACTAAGTCCCCTGGGCCTCCAAGTGAGACTTGGCGAATCCCCAACCTCACTGGCATAGAGACCTGTCGAGCCCTTCGACACCGGCCAGGGTCTACGATGTCGCTCTTGCGAAAGGAAGGCTTCCTGAAACTCGTGACACCGAAGCTAGCCAGTTTGCTGGGCTCCAGCACCAATGTCGGATTTTGCCACATGTTCTGCATTCGTCATCTCCATTCCATTCCACGGCCGCTGAAATTGGGGAAGACAAGTATGATCCTAGAGCCCTGGAGTCGAGGTGCATCTGTCTGTCAGCTCGCGGCAATGTATCGCCGGTGGGATGCTGTAGGGTTACGGGCTTCGTGGGTTCGGGATGGTTTGGGTAGATGTGTGGAGAAGGCTGTTTCTGAAGTTTACTTGCGATGATGAGCGGCTTCCGCGACCTTGTTTCTTAGGGTCTCGGGTTTTCTTGGGCTAGTATAGTTTATAGGGGTCTTTCTAATTGGAATAGGGATTTGAGGTCCGTTTCACTATACTTATACTCAGGACCCCCAAAACAATTATTGGTAATTACTTAGGCTCCTATATTGCTGGCTCGACCCGATGTGTTTCCGGAAAGCTATTGACACCCGCGGGAGTGCATTGAGGTGTTTTCATGTTGGAGCCTTCCGTCTCTTCTGGTAACAGGTCATTGCGCCGAAAAGGCTCCAAGAGATGTGGTTATGCAACAGATTTTTCAAGTTGGAGTAGAGTTCTCCAGTACCGGACCCTTTTCCGTCAAACCCTGGAGGTTCAGTCCTTTCGGCGCTCCAGGGTTGAGTAATTAAGGAATATTGAAATCCCGGGGTGCAAAACCCGAAACCTTAAACATGAAATCCTGGATCCTAAGCCCCCTATAAATCCTGAACCCCAAACCCGAAACCCCAAACGAGAACAGCACCTACATCCTACGCCCTCGGAGGCGCAGCTGCGAGCTCGAACCGTTGCGTACCAACTGCGCCAGCGGCAGCCCGATGCCAAAGGTGCGCAGTCGGCTTTCGGGTTTGCTGCTGTGCCTCACATCCTGCGGGGGTCTAGGCTTTAAAGGCTTTGAAATGCCCTGAACCCTATACTATAAACCCTATAAGCCCTGAACCCTAAACCCCCAAAACCCAAGAGCAGCGCACAAACGGTGCAATGCTTGAATATGGTTTGTATTATATAATATTGAATTATTGTATGTCGCCCTGTTAAGTATGTTGGCGGGCTTCTCGCTTGGATGGTCCGCAGACGTCTTGCATAAAACCCTAAACCCCTGAACCCTCATTCATGGGTTTGGAGCGGGGTGTGCGGTTTAGAGGTTGAGGCTCCGAATGGTCGGTTTTTGGGCGTTTTGGGGTTGTAAAGGGTTTAGGGCTCGGGTAGGGCCAATCAGTGTTTGTGAATACCGATTTGGGATTCAGGGTTGAGTTATGTGCCGGGGATAGTGGGGCTTGAGCTCAGCAGCTGAATCAGATAGAAGCCTGAGTACAGCAATCAACTGCTCACGACATGTTGACTGAACATGCTCCCCGTCACAGATCGGATATGAAAGGTTTGTTCCTAAACCCTAAACCCTAAACCCTGGACCCTAAACCCTAAACCCTAAACCCTAAACCGTTTACCCCCTACCCATAGCACCTCAGCCTCGAGGCCCCGCGCCCTCGAAGCGAAACAAGTTGCATTAATATGTGTAGAGTTAGTCATGCCAAGTGCAATCATGGCAATGCGCTGGGAAGAACAGGTGGTGGTGGTGGTGGTGGTGGTGGTGGTGGTGGTGGTGGTGGTGGTGGTGGTGGTGGTGGTTTCAAGATCAAGAGTACCAACTAGGGTCAGCAATAGAAGGCAAGAGTGTAGTAACAGTTGTTAACATCCAGGAAGCCGTTCTTAAGACATCCCAGACCCGAGGCCGTGAACCCTTAGCAATTAAGCCTGAACCTTAACCTCCAGACCCAAAGCCCCTAAATGCTATGCCGTAACTCCTAAGTCCTACAAACGATGTCCTTAGAGAGGAGCCGTGCAGCTATTCGACTTGGAGGTGTGCTGGGGTTGGGATGTTCTGTGGCTGTCATGGGATTTCGTGCTTCGGGTTTTGGGTGTAGGGGTTTAGTTTAGTGTTTCAGGATTTAGGGCTGTTGGCTTACCCTAAGGCCCCAAAGTAGTTCCTTTTGGGGTTCGTATATAGAATCCTATAAGGTAATCCCAAAAAGGAACCACTGTGGGGCCTATGGGTAGAGCTAGAGGCAGTTATTTTGAGCATCGCGGAACAGCCACCGAGGCTTGCCTTTCTCTTGCTCCACTGTCGTCGTAGGTGTTGTTGTCCTTGACGTACTATTGGGGCCTTAATGATTGGGATAGGGCCTTGGGACTCATTATACTATAGCTTAAGTAAAGAAGCCAAAAAAACAGTATAGGTAAATTATTAAGGCCCGTATCGTATGCAGCGTTCTCACTCTTGGTTTCTGATGTCTTCTCGATAGTGGCCCACAGCCACTCGGGTTTAGGGCTTTGGGTTTAGGGGCTTTGGGTTTCGGGGTTTTGGGGTTTAGCTAAACCTTGATTGCGCCATGATAGGGTCGAGTGATGTAAGTGGACAAGGCCAGCAATATGGGGTTTAGGTTTAGGAGCTCAGGAGTTTAGGATAGGATGGAGGAGGTCGGGGTCTTGGATGGAGGAGTTCACCCGACCTGCCGCAAGGACAGAAGGAATTCACGTTTAGGATTCAAAGCTCAATTCGCAGACTTGAGGATCCCTCAACTTCCAACCCTGGGATGCGCGCACTGGCCATCATACATAATGCGTCTCGGTCTGCCCGTCTCCTCTCTCTTCATGTCTTGATTGTACTGGTGTAGGCCATCCTTCAAAGCACAGTCGATGATTCCTTGAGTTCAGGCGGTTCTTCTGCAGCTGCCAATCTTCGGGGCCAGAGGACGGGCCTAATAACTACCTATGCCACTTCGGGGGTTCCTTGTTATGGGTATAGTATAATGGGCCCCAAAACCCTAATGTAATCATAAAGACCCCTATAGTAGGGTGTGTTTGGGTAGGTTTCAGAACCCCGCGCCTTCTCGTCTCGAAGGCTTGGGAGGGCGGGATTTCACGGCTTGGGAGGAGTAAGAGTCTGGTCTTGCTATGTCACTTCTGAGATTGCAAATTCGGCTTGGGATTCCGGATTGGTACTAGAGGTGCCTGAGTGTATGTCCAAAGAAGACCTGCACTGGGCTCGCCCCGGCCAATCCTTTTCTAAAGACCAAACCCAAGCCCTGAGCCAAACCCCTAAGCCCTAAACCCTAGACCCTAAACCACTGAGCCTTGAACCCACCTAAACCCCCCCCAAAACCTCCCTTAATCCCAAACCCCCCCAACCCCTAAACCCCTAAACCCCAAACCCCTAAACCCTAAACCCCTAAACCTCAAACCTTTTCCAGGATCCTCTCCCGAGGGTGCCGTGGCGGCTGCATCGGCGGCGTGCGCCGAGGCAGCCGGATACAGCCTTGTCCTTTTTCATGGTTCCCCCAAAAGAATAAACAGACCGGCTAGTAGACCTTCTTAAATAATTCCTACGAAGGGATATAGGTTTAGGCAGGGCTCTGTCTATTATTTCTAAAAGGACAAGGGTGGCCGGATCCAGGAGAAGTGGAGGTAGTGCAGGGAGTTTAGGGAGTTCAGGTTTTGGGCGTTTGGAGTTTAGGGAGTTTAGGAGTTTAGGGTTTAGGGGTTTAGGGTTTGGGGGTTTAGGGGTTTAGAGTTCAGAGTTTAAGGTTCAGGGGGCTTAGGGTTTTGGGTTTCCGTTTTTAGGAGATGTATGGAGCCTAAACCTTATCGACACTCGTAGGGCCCTACATAAACCCTAAACCCGATAGAAACCCCTGAACCCTTGAACCCTTAGGAAGGCGACTGCTGCGTGAATTCGGGGAGTGCAAGTGGAACGAATGTTACTTGAAGGACCAGGGGACTTAGTAAGTAGGTCTTAAGTAAGGTTATAAGTACCCTAAACGGAGTTACCCCAGTTATAACCCTACTTATAACCTACTTACTATACGTCCCCTGGGCCTCTAAGTAGACCCTAAACCCTAAACCCCACAGATCCCCTTAAGGAACCCTAGAGATCCGTTTAAGGAACCCTATAGACCCCCAACTTACTAAGTCCCCTGGGCCTTCAAGTAACCTTCAGCCTGAGATCCGGTCCCTGGCTGTGTAATGTAGGAACCTGATTAAGAAGCCTTGGGTCCTTATTAGAGTTCTCAATATGGATCCTAAAGGCTGTGGGTTTCTTAGTCAGGCTCCTACAATAGAAATCCCTAAACCCTAAACCCTGGACCCTAAACCCTAAACCTTATGGCGACCTGAGATCCGAATACAGAAGCCCCGCTGTCTCCTTCCGGCAAGGCTGGTCTGGCAACCGGCGGGGGTGAGGCCAGGCCTGTGTAATACGGGGGCCTTAATAAATAGAGTGCTTAGTTTCTTTGGGGGTGGCTGGGCAGGGGCAGGGCGGGGCGGGGTGGACATCATCGTATTGTCACGGAGGGAGCATACAAGGGGGTGTTCTTGATAATTATTGAGGCCCCTGTGTTGATGAGGCTGCATAGTCTTGTTCCGTTTTGCTACCGATCAACTTTCGGGCTCTGGTGTCGCTTTTGGTCTTTCCGTCTCTGTTTTTTGCGGCGACAGTAACAACAGCAACCCTAAACCCTAAACCCCAAACAACAGCTGCTGCTCCTGGTGCCGCTGTCGTTGTTTCAGTTTTCTGCTTTTTGGGAAGCCCGACAGTAGACGAGCGTCAAGTCCTGCTGCGAGGATTCGAGCCTCAGAGACTTCTTGCAAACGCGGCCCGGCAGTCCGATTTAGAGGATGACAATTCAATTCTGGATTCAGAGTTTAGGGCTTGAGGGTGTAGGAGTGCAAAATGTGAGTATTTTGCAGGGTGTGAGCGTATCAGGGTCGAGGGTTGATGATGTGGTTCCCAAGTCTAATCGCTAAACTCCTAAGCTGTAACCCCACATCAGGTCTTGCAGGCAGCTTTGAGTTCTTCAGGTTCCCCACTGCTTACATCTTGGCATCAGGTGCTCTTTAGCTGTTCAGCGCCCTACACGTGGGATTGCTGCCCTACTAGGCAAAGATTCTGCATCTTCATGGCCTGTTTCTGGAGTTTCCTCTTCTGATCCGCTCACTAATCCTTGAGCCTGAAACCGACTTAACCGATTGCAGCACCAGACTCGTAAGATCAAAGCCTTCATGCCTTCCGGTTGTATGTGCTACCATACGTGCTGCCATGGCCATGCTCAGCTTTCTCAAGTGAATGACCTGACCAGGGGGCTAAGAATGGTCCTGTCCGGACGCGCTGACTATGGCATGCCTCATCTTTGCCCCTAAACCCTAAACCGTGAACCCCAAACCCCCCTTGCCTTGCGCTTGCGCATGCCCGGAGCTTTTTGCGATCACCTGTTCCCCCTCCCTCATCCAGAGCTACGGTTGATGAATGTTGATGATATAAATCCTGCATTTCCCATACTTAGGCTGAGGAACAGACCATAAATCCCATAGTTTAGGGTCCTTAAGGTAATGCAGGATTTATATCATCAACCGTACGTCCAAGGTGGGAAGACTTCGACGGCTGGGCCTCTTCTCTCGAGGAGCACTTAGGCCCGGGGTAAGAGTTGAGGCTTTGGGGTTGAAGGTTTGGGGTTTTGGGGTTGAAGGTTTAGGGTTTAGGCTTTAGGGTTTGGGGTCGAGGGTTTGGGGTTTGGGGGTGGAGGGTTTAGGGTTCAACAGCTTTCGCCTTTTCCAGGAGAATCTCGGGCGTATTTCCTAAACCCAAAACCCCGAAGCTCTCCACGTCGAACCTCAAACCTTCCAACCCCCAAAAGAGGCTGCGATAGCCGCTTTGGAGTGGCACTTGTGCCTCTTTCTATTCTTTAGGGCTTGCCGTTTAGAGTTCAGGGTTTTTGGGTTGAGGTTTTAGGTTTTCACAGCTTCGCATTTGTGTGTTGGGGTTCAAATTCAGAGCTGTTCCGAGGGTTTAGGGAAGTGTCGCGAGCGCATGGAGGAAGCCTCAGCTACCTCAGGTCCTTGCTCAATCCTGAAGGGTTCAGTTCGGGCAGTAATACTACATCCGCATCAGCAATGTAGGTGTTGAAATAATGGGTACTAGTGTCCCGGTGTTACAGTCTCCCCCCTTAGGCCCCTATGCGTTAATCTCGCGACCCCTAGAGCACGTTTCGCAAGCTCCAAACCTAGAACACACCAACTCCAGCAAAGCGATGCCCAAAGCCCCTGCCAGGCCCCAAAGCCTCTGAGATCCGAAACTACGGTTTAGCGTTAAGAGTTCTAGGGTTCAGAACGCCCTGAACCAGGACCTCTGGACCTTGAGGTAAGTCGAGAGCGTTCCAACAACCTCCAGAAAGGTGCGCCCTTGGCAGTTGTCGGCTTACTAATCCCTCCAAGTCCCAAACCCGTGTCAACCCTGAGCCACCCCTCAAACCCGACAGAGTTCAGGGGTCGGGGGACTTCCTGCTGATGGGTGGGTCATCCAACGGCTGCAAGACAAGGGTTTAGGGTTCGGGGTTTGGCCGTTTCATCATGACAACCGGCATGACAAGCATCATACCGGTGAGTTCGATGACGACTATTCTGCAGAGATGATGACGATGCTGGTGACGATGGCCCGGCTAGCCCAGCGATGTCGAGCGTGATGACTTAAGCTCTGAAGTCTCTACACCCTCAAGCCGCAAACCCTAAAGCCCCAAACCCTGAACCCAAAGCCCGGAGCCCAAACCCTAAAGCGAAGCCCTATACCTGTAAGCCTTGAGCCTGACAGAGCCGAGGCTGAGAGCCCCAAATGGCCTTAGTTGGGGAGTTTGGGGCTTCAGGAGTTTCAGGGTTGGAGGCTTGAGGGCTTTGGGTTTTGGTTGGGGGCTTAGGGTTTGGGGATGTTTAGGGGTTTGGGGCTTGAGGGCTTTGGGTTTTTGGTTGGGGGCTTAGGGTTTGGGGATGTTTCGGGTTTAGGGGTTGGAGGCTTGAGGGCTTTAGGTCTTGGTTGGGGGCTTGGGCTTTACAGGCTTTGGATTTTTGGGGTGTATGGTTCCTTGCGAGAGGCCAATCGCACACCCCCTACGTCCTGGATCTGTGCCGGCTTGCCTTTCGACGCTTTGCATCTTTAGTTGAGGGCGTTCCTCAAACGCCGAACCCTTCACCCTGAAGCCCCAAACACTCCAGACAAAACTCAATGCTTTAACCTTCACCGCAAGCCCTATGCCTCGGCTTCTTCTGAATCTTTGTTTGTGTTTCTTTCAGTAAGCTTCGGCTACACCTTTTTGGAAGCAAAGCCCCCAACCAAAACCTAAAGTTTGGACTGCTTCCTCGAAATCCTCAGTGAAGGTGCTCCAAGACATGCAACAAGAAGGGTTTTAGGGTGGTTTCGAGTTTAAAAGTTTGCAAGGTTTCGACGTCTTTTCCAGCATTTTCCTATTGCAGAAGTGGCCAGGTGCTTGGGCTTTCGGGGTTTAAGGGTTTAGGGTCCCTCAAACCTCCTGCTCGCCGAGGAAACTTCGCGATCTGCGAGGGCAGGCTGTTCATTTCCCTGGCTCTGGCGCTCTACAGCCTCATAGCAAGGCCGAGCCGTTGAGGTGTTTGGACTGTTTGGTCGTTCAGGGTTCCGGGCTCGAGGGTGTGGACCCCAATTAAACCCCTAAACCCTAACCCCTAAATCCCTAAACCCTAAACCCCTAAGCCCTAAATCCCTAAACCCTAAACCCTGAGCCCTAAACCCCTTACTCAAGCCTTCGTTGCCAAGTTGGATTTGGAATCCCGGGTTCGAGACTCCCAGATCTGAAGTTTCAACGCACTACACTTTACGATCCCATACTATAGTATATTGCACTATACTATACCATACCATGCTATAATTGAACTTAGTAGACCATGAATAGGTGTTAAGAAACCATAGGCTTTTATGGGGTTGAAGTAGAAGCCAGAAAGTTGGAGCATCAATCCCCTCATGGCCTTTCCTATAGGGTCATACCCTACCCCTGTTTTAGGGTACCTACTTTTCTATATAAAAGAACCTAACCATAAAACTAGGTACCCTAAAAAGGGGGGGGGGGTTATGACCCTCTAGGTAAGGTAAAGTATAGGGGATCCCAGCACTAATCATCCTAAATCCATGTTCCAACTTTCCGGGGTTCACTATTAAGGCTATAGCAAAAGCCAGAAAGTTTAAAGCAGGTAGAATCGTAGCACTAGTCATCCGAGATCCACGTTCCAACTTAGGGGTTCACTGACTATAAGCCGTAAACCCTAAACCCTAAACCCTAAACCCTAAACCCTAAACCCTAAACCCTAAACCCTAAGCAGTCTCGCAAGCGGAAGCCCTGAATCTTCACCTGTCATGGTGCGATTGTAAACCCTCCCCTCAACACCGCCCCTACAACCTAAACCCTAAACTAGACCAAGGTCCCAGAGCCTAGGGCTTAGGGTAGTGCAAGGGTTTAGCCTTAGCCTGCTTAGGGTTCGTGGAATTATAAGGCTTATAACGTCTATTGTATATAGGGCTCGTGGGGTCTTTGGGGTTTTCGGAGGCCTCAAAAGGTGGGATGAAGGCAGGTAGGATTAAGGATCCCTTATATTTATAAGGACTCTTTCTTATTTGGGAATATCCCACCTACCTTCATCCCACCTTTTGAGGCCTCCGAGGTTCGTAGGGCTAATCGAGCTTTCGATTTTCGCAGGACCTGGGTTGCAAGGCTTCAGGGCTCGGGGTTTTGGATTTACAGGATTTACAGTTTAGGGCTTAGGGCTTATGGGGTTTCGGGTTTGTAGGGCTTGGGTGTTCGGGTTTAATCCGAAACTGGGGGATTTAGGAATTAATACCACGAAATAAGGTAGTTAGGATAGCCCCAATTAGGAAATACATCGCCCCAGTTATGGTCTACCTGCTCAGCTCTGCTGATGCTTCAACTAGACGCCTCCATCACCCAACCCCTGCGCATCGCTCAGGAAGGCACCAAACCCGAACCGCCGACATTCCGCAACCATGAACTCCCTAAACCCTACGCAGCACCTTAAACTCGAAGGACTTTTGGGATTCACGATTCAAGGTTTAGGGTTTGCAGTTTACAGTTTAGGGTTTAGGGTTTATCCTGAAGCCGAAAAGAAAAAGAAGAGCTGCAAGCCTTTTGGGGGCCAGGACTCTCCGTGATGACCCGGAGAGGAATCCATCTGAGGATTTCAAGGAACGCTCCGGTGGAGGCATTTTGAATTTAAATTTTGGGGTAAGGTTTAGGCTTTAGAGTCTTGGTGGAGGCATTTTCGTTTTTGACACAAGGCAAGGTCTGGAGTTTAGAGTTTACGGTCTCGATAACTTGATGTTGTATCCCCTTAGCCGAACGCCCTTTTCAAACCATTAAGGCCCTTCTCTTGCGGTTCCGGGTTGCGGTTTAGGCCTCCGCATTCTGGGTTTGTTTTCATGATTGCCAGCATACCCGTTGCTAGCATCTGTTTGTGCGCTTGCCCCTTCCTTTCCTTCGTCACTGTCTGACGTCCGCGAACTTTGTCCCGAGCTTTTACGTTGTTGCCCTGGGCTTCTGAAGCTGTGACCACCGTCATCCACAGTCCAAAGAGCCCTACATTCCAAGCTCAGTAAGTACAGAATGCCACACAAGCGTACAAAGATTCCTGCTCACAATATAGCATATCGTAATTACAACCTGGTATGATATGATCTAGTATGGTTCCTGTAGCCCCAGACCCAAACTCCCCAAACTCAAGCACCTGGAAACCTGCCGGTTTGGAATATCGACCTAAACCTCAACTGGTTTTTCCTGCTAAGGAAGGGTAAGTTAAGTCAAGTTGTGGTTATAGTTATGGGGAAACCACATTATTTACTGGAGATTCCAAATATGGTAACTTCAATACAGCTCCTTAAAAAGAACCCAGTGAAGCCCGGAGCCGCAGACAATACATGGCTATGCCCTTGCAGTCCTCACAACATGGTCGTATACCTCGCGCCTCAAACCCCTACTTCAAGGCTGCTACATGTCAAGCCCGTTGAAATCCTATTGCAAAGCTAATAAATCCTAGAGGGTCCATATACACTACCATTATGGAATTAGGTCCCAAAAGACCATCCCTATGATGGTTATGGGGACCTCATTCCACAATGGTATTGTATATGGACCCTGTGGGAATCCTTCTAGAAACTTCCCTACACCCTAAACCCGAAACCCTGTTCGACTGATATTAAGGCCGATAGACTATCGAAGCGAACTCCTGGCAGGGGAAGAGCACAGCCAACGCCTCGCGCTGTTGGAGGTTCTGGGCTTCAGGGTTTTAGGGCTTCGGGTTTGGGTTTAGGGTTTAGGGTTTAGGGTTTAGGGTTTAGGGTTTAGAGCTCTAGCCTTCAAGGTTTGAGACAATCGGGTTTCAGAGTTTAGGCTTTGGGGTCGAGGGTTTGACGGTTGAGTGTTGAGGGTTTCGGGTTGAGGGTTCAGGATTGAAGACGAGGGGCCGAGGGTTCAGGGTTGTGGGTTCCGAGTTTAGAGTTTAGGGTTCATTCGATTTCTGGCTCAGGCTTTGGGGCATCGGGCTTCATGACGGTTGTGCAAGGGTTGTAGGTCAGGGTCTGTTCAGGGTTCCAATTTGGAGAGTCTTCAAGCCAAACCAGGAGGATCGGGCAAAGAGACATAAAGGTGCCTTCGTCATCCGAACACGGTCTGGGGGTGCGTGCTATATAAATCAGTGAGCTCAGCCCTACGACCCTACATTCCGCAACATCCTGCCAAAGATCCCTGCGCCGCATACAACCGTCGAGTTTAGCCATCGAATGTTTGCAGGCAAGCGTCTGGAAGTAAAGTGGTGCAGAGCTGTTTCGATTGAGTGGCTCTGGCTTCGCTGTTGATTCGTCCTGATTTTCGTACTGTTGTGGTTGTTGCAGCTGTCCCCCCTTGGTATCTGTATCCCAGTCCTCTGGCTACATTCGGTTTGTTAACGTCCGTTCTTTTGTGGCCTGTCTCTGATTGTCTTTACAGCCGGATATTACTCGAAATGTGTTCTGATCCCGGTCGATACTCACACAGCTGTCTGGTGCTTAGTAGGGAATGGGGGAATGGATCCTTATAGTAGTCCCTATATAGTCCTCTAGTCCCAATATCCCATTCCCCCATTCCCTACTAAGAACCAGACAGGGACTATAGATACCTTAAGACCCCTTATAGAACCCTTCTAGTAGAACCCTTCTAGGGCCCTTTAAAGGAGCCCTTAAAGGAACCCCATTCCCTCCAGACAGCTTCTGAGTGCAGTCAGTCGCCAGTCTTCAGACTTTCATGCTAACCCAGAGAGGCCCAGGGGGCCCCTTGACTAAGGAATATATGGCTTAAGGCCTCGGGGTTCCTTAAAAGGGGTCTATAAGGGAATTAAGGAATATGGCTTCAATTATATAGGGCTTCATATTCTGATTTAAGCTATATTCCTCAATTAAGGGGTATTGGGCTCTCTGGGAAGCCTTCAAAGCCCCAAGCTTTCAGCACGAATATCCCCTCACCACCCTGCCGGCTAGGCTTTCACGGCAAGCGTTGAAAACCCCTGAGTCCTGAAACCCCAGGAACCCTAAACCCCCTACACCCTAAACCCTAAAAACCCTCAACCCTAAACCCCAAACTCCTAAACCCCCAAAACCCTCAACCCTAAACCCCTAAACCCTCAACCCTGAGCCCCTCAGAGAGGCTCTTCACGGCCTGACGCTGGCCTTCGCCGTCCAGGACGATGCTCTGGCCTTGCAGCGGAGCACATTGGAGGACACTCCGGGAATAGAGCACCGAGTGCATAATGTAGGGGCCTTAATAACAATTAGAATAGGGTTGTGGGGGTTCCTTATTGATGTATGGTATAGATTTTGAAGTGGGAATCAATCCGGTAGGCCGGGAACCTCAAGCTGAACCCCGAACTTGAGGAGTACCGCTACTACTTGCTCGAGCCCCTATCGCGAGTCTGCCAGCACTTCGACCTGCTGGAAGAGAACTGAGGGCCTTCCCGTTACCCCTTAACTCAGACCTCAAACCATATAGATGCATGCCAGGCCTAATGCTATAAACCCAAACCATAAACCCTAAAACCGATGCAATTTAAGGTTCGGTCCTGTCGAAGCAGGTATCTGCGGTTGGATGCTCAAGCTTACAGCCTAAGCTCAAAGGCTCAGTGACCGGTCAGAATCGGCTGTAAAGCGAGTTGAAATTGGGTTTAGGGTTTACCTGGACCCTAAGGAACCTTCCTTTCTTGGGGTTCCCTAATATGATTTCTTTATCTAAGTCCTTGAAAGGTTATTTGGGGTTAAGGTACGGTCTAGGGGAGCTGCCCCATGAAGAAAACCTTCAGCCGCAACCTCGCTTATCGCTTACTTGCCGAGCCCCCCGGAACAAACCCTTAACCCGTTGAGGCAGACGGTTTTGGTGCATGACCTGAAGGGGTTGCGATCACACAGAAAGGGCTACTATAGGGTTGCCATAAGATGCAAAGAATTTATACTACAGGTTACTTACAGGTACGACAGACATGAGTAGATGGCGTTGGGTCCAGAGGTTTAGTCTGGGTAGAAGGATCCTCGCACGCAGCTTGGCGGCAACTGCCGCACCTGTACATAGGCGATTTGCGCATTGCTTTTTATTGAAGAAAAAGTGGCATCTGAGCGAGTCACAGGATGTCCTAGTCCCCGATTGCCAGGGGTTTGGGAGGGTGTAGGTTTCATGGCTGAGGATGGAGAAGTAGAGCTGGTTCCCTGTTACTCTTGAGACTCAGCCTAGCACCCTCCGAAAACCTGCCAATTCGCATAAGCCAAGAAAGAATCTAGACCGGCAGGCGAGCATAATACTTAAAACCCATGCACTCCTCAATGCACCCAGGGAGCTGCAGTGATTGGTGCCCTAAACCCGAGACATCCCTGGACCCTAAACCCTGCCAAACCTCTTTGCAGAGCCACCTATATACCGAGTTATGTCCCATGCGCAGGCGGCACCCTCTCGTGGCTCCAGGTGCGCGTCTGGAGAGAGATGTGTGCCGTTTCTCCTGGGTGGGTTTGTGCTTGGGGCTTCAGGGTTGAGGGCTTGGGAATGTGGCTTTACGGGTTTAGGGTTAAGGGTTTAGGGTTTAGGGCTTGGGGATGTGGGTTTACTTGTTTTAGTATGTGTCAGTGGTTGGTTTTTGGGGTTTGGGGGTTAGGGCGGTGAGGGGTCCAGGGCAGTTCAGACAGATAGAGCCTGCCAAGGTAAGGTCCGGCTTGTTCTGCTTCAGGGGTTAACCTAAGCCCTAAACCCTCAACCGTGCTTCAGCTATGTTTTGTCACTCCTGGATGTTCGTGTCTCGATTTCATGGCTGGCCGCTTTCCCCCGATTTGACCTTGCAGCTATGCGAGCGTTGCGGCTCCCACTCCATAAGAGCTCTGGAATGGCTTCAACTACAACCCTTGGAAGCAATACTCCTCAAACCCTAGATCCTCCGATGGCTAACACCGGCGACATAACACAGATTCCTCGAATAGTACTTGGATCCCCTATATAGCCGCCCCCTGAATATCATGTTTGATTGTTTTTGTAAGATGTACCACAAAGCATAATTGTCACTATCGAAGCCACTATACTGAAGCCCGTATAGCCTCCAGGTCTTTCTCAGTGATACTTCGCCCAAAGGCACCTGCAAACACCACCAGTCACTCGAAATGTTGAGGGTGTAGTGGTTTAGAGGTGCAGGGTTTAGGAGTTTTGGGTTTGAGGGTTGAGGGGCGCAGGGGTTTTAGGGAGTTCAGGGATTAGGATTTTCCTAGTCCAAGACACTTCTCGAAACTGGTGCCATCTCCGATATCCGAGCACGCTTGGCTCAAGGGAGTCGTCGGCCATAGCTTTGCGGAAGATCAGGAAGATGGGCCAGTTGGCTAAATGGGACTGCAAACGGCAGTTTCAGCTAGGGCTCAGTTTCAAGAGTCTTTCAGGGCGTTTCTTTAGAGTTCAGTTTCAGTTTCCCTGAGGATCAAACTAGCCCAAAAGCCTCATATAGTATGGCCTTTGGGCCTAAAAGCCTTCATATATGAATCCTTAATCCCTAATCCCTATAGATCCCTTTAAAGGACCCCTTTATAGATCCCCTTTAAAGGAACCCTATATGAGTCTAAGCCAGATCCCTGAGTCCTTGGAGCCCTCAGGTTGCAGGAAGAAGGCCTAGGATGAAGGCCCGCAAGTTGGGCAGGAAGTTGAACTTCTCGGGATTTACCCGTAGGTTTCATAGTAATTCCTTTTGGGGAGTACCTTATAGGATTCTACATATGAACCCCAAAAAGGAACTACTTTGGGGCTTTTTGGGTAAGTCGAATAAGTCAAGGGTTCCAAGGGGGAGATCTGTCTGACCAGGATTGGAAGCTGAAGGCTGCATACAGAACAAACTTCAAGCGAGGAGTTTGCAGCGGCCACCCAGGAATCTTACCAATGCTATTTCGGTGTTCCTTATTTATATTTGCAGTATAATACATCCCCACGCCCCTAAACCCTAAACCCTAAACTCTAAACCCCAAACCGCTAGTCTAAATATTCAGGCCCCGATATTGCAGAGCTGACCCGAGGAGACCCTGCTCACCATACCTGCTGCCCATCAACAGACCGATAACTTCCTGTGTGGCTAGGATCACCACTCCTGATCTACTCGCCCAGAGGCTCCATGGCACTTCCTTTTCGGGGTTGCCTTATAGGATCCTAAGTATGAATCCCTAAAAGGAACTACTATGGAGTCTATGGGCGAGCCTTAAATTTACCTAAACCCTTGACCTTGAAGCCTGAAAGCATTCAGAGCTCTCCCCAAACTGTCATGGGCTCAGGCGATTTGGGGCTTTGGACCGTCGTCGGCGGGGCCGACAAAGGTGCGGGCTACCTCATCAGATACTTTGATATACTAAGGGTTTAAGCATATGTCAGAGGCTACCAGAAGAGATCGTAAGATACTTTACGGTACTCGCAGATACTTTAAGGTATTATGGACATAGCGATAGCAGTCGAGAAATATGCTCGGAACCCTAAGAACTGACATACACTATTGAGCCATGATGACCACAACAAATTTTCAGCAGCTGATAATTTCGAGTTTCAGGGCACTCCGGGCAGTAAAGACGTCTGCTTGGCCCATAGTTCGGATGGCAATATTCGGCACTGTAGAAGATTCGGCACTGTACTGCAGCAGCGCTGGTGATAGTCCTACACCATGACCCTGAGTATCGTCCATATCATCATCTTGATCCCACTTCCCATACCGATCTTCGTCCGCATGAGTGATACTCCTAGAGGCGCCGAAGCCAGAGCGCAGCCACTAGTCACCAGATCGTTCTCCGTGTTGCCCGAATGTATCGAGAGAATGTTGTTCCGTGTCTTGTCGAAATCTCGCAACTTTCTCATGTTGACCTCAGGACTGTCGAGCTGCATGTAGGTCGGGATTTGGGACATTTTATGTTTGCTCTTATTATTATTGGGCTTCAGAGGATCTTGCATACTACTATTTTTCAAAGGCTTGAAAAGCACCTCCTAGTTAGGGGTAGATTGAACAGGGATCCATAAGGGTTCCTTAAAGGGATCTATAGGGGTTCTATTCAGGGTTGCTTTAAAAACACCTCCCTGTGCATGGGTAAATGGCAGACAGGGGCAAGCGTGCCCTTCGGATCGAGCTGGGGTCGAGTGGTGTCGCAGGGCAAACCCTGGATTACGGATTAGGGTTAAGAGCTTAGGGTTTAGGGTTTAGAGTTTAGGGTTTAGGTTTTAGGGTTTAGGGTTACAGGGAAAACCCTGGATCCAAAACCATCGAAACGCCAAGAAAGCTCGAATTTGGAAGGCCCCAAAACTGATGAACCCCACAGCCCCCCGAACCGAAGGCCCCTAGCCTTCCTTAACCCGGAATAACCTACCTTTTTAAGGACTCATGTATGGAAATCATAATTAGGATCCCTAGAAAGGTAGGTTATTCAGGCTGAAGGTAGACCAAACATCCTGGAGCCCTTTCAAGCCCTTAGAAAACCCGACACCCGAAAAGATGATGAGATAGTGTGGCATATTCTGTGAGAGTAGGACATAATGTAGTACGTTACAGTATGTTGTATGTTAGTAGAGAATATATGTATATATATATATATATACATAGATAGTATGTGTGTGTGTGTATATACATAAAAAAAATGTGATATAATATGCTCTAAAACGGCAGGCGGCATCCTCGTGCGCACAGATCGCGAGCTTGGCTCCTTAACCGCCGAGAAGCGCCTTTCTACGGGAGCGACGGTCACGGACTCAGCAGTTTCCCGAAGTATATGGGTAGTTGTCAAAATTATGGTCCTTTTTTGGGAACCCTAAATATTAGGTGCCGTATTATAACAAGGACCCAAAAAGGGACCATAGTTTTGACAACCCCCCGTATAGGCGTTTAGGGTTTGGAGGGGGCCTGAATACCTACCTTGAGGGTCTGGGGCCAAATATGGGGGCCTAAATAGTTAGCGGTTTAAGGCTTCGGGTCTAATGTTACCATTGCCATTTTGCGGTTTAGGGTTTAGGGTCGAATATAGGGGCGTACTTAGACGTCCAACTTAGCAACTAGGCTATAAGTGGGGTTATCAGTGCCCCAAATGGAGTTAGGCAGTCTCCCGAAGTGGGCGTTTAGGGTCGAATATAGGGACCTAAATGGTTACCAATACTTCAGGGCTGAGGGTTTCCTGAATAATTACCAATAAAGTTTTGGGGGTCCCTTTTTTTACAATCATAGTATGAAACCCCACAACCCTACTCTAATTGCCGAGGCCGCTATATTAGGGTTTAGGGTCTGGGGTTTTGGGTTCAGGGGTGCAGGGTTTGGGGTTTATGGGTTTAGGGTTTTGCGGTTTGTCTTCGAGCCCCTTGAAATTTAGCCCTACACTCCCAGACACTACTGAACTCTCTTCAGCTCCTTAAGATTAAGTCTTAACCCCTAAAGCCAGTGCCGGGAGCAAGCGGAAAGGGGCCAATTCAACTTCGAAAAGCAAGCCCTATACAGCCAGAAACTCGGTTTAGGGTTTAGGGTTTAGGGGTTTCGGGTTGAAGGTTTAGGGTTTAAGTTTTCCTGGTACGGTTTTTAGATCTCATGTTTGGGGCTCTTCGCTTTCCGTGTCGGACTACGGAGGAGAAGGCCAACAGTCGCCGTACTCCACCGGCACTGATAGGGATAAACCCCAGGCCCTAAACCCTAAACCCTCCAAAACCAAAAAATCCCAAACCCCAAACCCTAAACTCAACCCTCAAGCCTGTAAGCCCTAAGCCCCAAACCCGAAACCCTAAATCCTGTAAGCCTGAAACCCCAAACCCTAAACGCAACCGTAAATCCCACACCCACCCAAGCTCCCAGAGTCTCGAGCTGCCCTAAGCCCCCGAGCTGCCCCGAAGTTTCAGAGCCACGTCTTGGGCCCGAGACCACAAAAACCCACTCTAAAACCCGAATCCCAAAACCCTAAACTCTAAAACCCCAAACTCTAAAACCCTAAACCCGTAATCAGCCGCAGCTAAACCCTAAGCCCTGACACCCGAAACCCAAGCCCTAACTAAACCCGGCGAGCCCGAAGCTGCATTCCGTGCTTAGAGGCCCAGAGGACATGGTAAGTATAGGTTTTAAGTAGAGTTGTAAGTGCCCTAAATGGAGTTACCCCAACTATAACTCCACTTAGAACCGACTTACAAAGTCCCCTGGCTCCAAGCAACCCTAAAACCATCCTTATGGATCCCTGTTTAAAGCACCCTTTAAGGAAACCTTTGAGGAACCCTATATATCCCGTTTGAAGAGCCATTTATAAGGAGTACTACTGCCCTCTGGGCCTCCAAGTAAGCCGACCGCCAGATTCGGGCTATGGAGTCGCACAACGGCCGCATCCGCTACGAGCTTCTTCAGGGCACAGGACCCCAGGAGGCGAGCACATGTCAAAGGGGAAAAGGAGGGACCCTTAGTGGGGACCCCTACCCCATAGTGGGCTATATAATGGGTATAGAATAGCTCTTTTAAGGGTATATTACCTAGGGGTCCTTATTAAGGGTCCCTCCTTTTCCCCTTTGAACATGGGAGTCACCGTAATTCTTTCTTGGGAATCATGTTTGGCTTCAGGCTTCATGGTTTTAGGGTTTGCACTGTTATAATCAATCCCGTAATTCTTTGGTGCTCTTGGGAATCACTTTTGGCTTTAGGCGTTAGGGTCTTAGGTTTTGAATGCAATATTATATAGAATCAAACTCCGGGAGAAAACCAAACTCCGATGGGCTCCAAAAACACGCCGGGGGTCTCTAAACAAACACGGTTGCCTTGTTTCGGTTCTGATGGCGCTCAAGAATTGGAGGCCCAGGATTTGGGTTCAGGGTGTTGGCTTAGTATAGCCTTGGGGAGTATGTTAGAGAGAGATCAAAGAACGCACAGCCCCTGTTTTAACCTGAGTCCTTCGTTTCCGGTTCCTCAAGCAGAATCGTTTCAGTGTAGGCAGAAGAGGGAGAAAGTCAAGCCGCGGGCATTTCGTAGATGGGCGCTCCAGAAACTTCTCTGGCTTCCTATATAGAGAGGCTGACGCTTTGAGACCCTACTGCACACAGAGAGTCATACTCTACTAAATTTAGGGTAAACCCTAAACCCTTTGCTAAAAACGGCGGCAAGAACCAATAAGCCGCTGTGTGGAAGCATTGCATATGGCTCTTGCTCCTGTCATCGCCGCACGATCCCAAGCCTGGGCATTGCCTCCTCTAACCATTACGCGCCTAAGCCCCTGAACCCTAACTCTGAATGCACCCTTGGAAAAAGAACCCTAACTCTGAAACCTCGAAGTATCAAGTTCTAGCCTCCAGCTGAACTTTCTCATGGGAAGCCTACATGGCAGGACAGAGCCTCCTGATATTCTGAAATATCGGACGGAAATCCTTTAGAATCCCGGATGCTAACGAATCCTAAGGAATCTACGAACCTCAACCACTAGAAGCTTTCACTTAACAGCTGAATACACAGTGTTAGGCAAAGGAAGTCACCGGGAGTTCCCATTTGCTCGTTGCGAGGGCTGGGTAACGATGAGCCTTCGTGGAAAGGACCTTCTCGCCAAGGCTGGGGCATGTCTTGGCTTTAGGGTTTAGGGGGTTCTGTATTAATTATCGTTATAGTAGTTTGAATATTAAGGTTCCTAATTTTAGTTCTGTTAACTTCTGTACTAGTTTGAATATTGAGGTTCCTAGATTAGTTGCGAAGGCGCTGAACACCCAAAACCCTAAATTGAAAACCCGCTTCAACCCTCAGTACCTGGATAACCTCTGCTTCGTACGTGGTGGGCTGTCGCGAGTTGTGATTTCTTCGGGCAGCCATGCAAAACCCAGAGATCAAAAGCGCTCCGGACAACAGTTGCAGGAAACAGTAGGCCGAGCTCTGGCCCAGGCTGTAGACTCGAAGCCCTAAAGCCTTGTGCCCTGAACTCTAAGGCTTTAGACCGTCCAACAGACCTGATAGCCCAAACCCTGAGCCCCAAACCTCGCAAACCCTCGGCCCGAAACCCCAGGATCGTGCGGAGAAAGAGCCACTGCATCTTTAAAAAGCACCCAGATCCCAAACCCCTGCAACCCGGAAACCCGAAACCTTTAAAGTTGAATTTTCTCGGGTTTTTACAGCCCAGGCCACGCTGGAAGAGAGCCACATCTCCGAGGAGCGGGTGCTAAAGCTGCTTCAGGGTCCGGGGTTTGAGAGTGTAGCCTTTAGGGTTCTGGGGTTTAGGGCTTAGGGTTTAAAGTCTAGAGTCTAGGGGGGTTTCAGGGGTTAGGCTATGGTAGGCTTCAGGCGTGAGGGAATGATTGTAGGGAGATGCCCCTGCCTGAAGCAGTGAATCCAAGAGCTTTGGGGCCGGAGCCAAAGAAGTCCCGAAGCAAATTTACTGCAAGCTCTAGAATCCAGAAGCTTATCTCCCCCTTGAACCCTCAACTCTATGAGAGAGACCTAAACCCTAAACCCCTAAACCCCTAAGCCCTGTACCCTAAACTTCCCTAAACCCTAAACCCTAGCCATGCCAAAGAGTCCTCTTGCCTCAAGGAGTCCACCAGCGGAGGGGACACCAGCGATGGGGACAAGGGTAGCCCAATCGCCGCCGAGGTCGCTTTAGTTGTTGTGTTCCGCTTGAGTTTTGTTTGTTGTGAGGTTTCTATAATACTATAAGGGCTCTTTCAGGGTATATAAGGTTTTTCTGAGGTGTAGGGTTGAGATGTTTTTTCCCGGATGCTCAGCGGACAACTGCATCTTTTTGCTCTCGAATTTCGATCGTGTTCTCAGTCCGTACATAGTGGAAGAGCAGATCGTGATTGATCGAATTCCCATGCAAAAGGGGCCTTCATATAATGGAGAACGACATAACAACCTCGTTTATCTCCATGGAGCCAATGTAGAAAGTAGAATTCTAAACCGCGAACACCACAAGCTCCAAACCCCCCAACACCCTACACCCGGAGCTCGGAACAAAGGCCAGCGCTCGGACAGGTGTGTCAAAGGGAGCGCATTCAGCTTTAAAAGCAAACATGCTGCCATGCTACAGATAGGCCTCCCTAAACCCTATACTTTTAAAGGACCCCTAAACCCTAAACCCCTAAACCCCTATGCTCTAAACCTCCGTGGGGGCTTCTATGGAGTTCATTTTAGTGCAAGGGAAGGCACGGTTGAAGGTCTGTCTTCTCTTTGATGTTGTCTTTGGCATGCCCCAGAGCCTCCAAAACCCCTTAATTAAGGAAGATACCTTAAATCATATTATGGATCCTACTAGACTTTAAGGTATATTCCTTAATTAAGGGGTTTTGGAGGCTCTGGGTGGGGCTTGTATTGTAAGTGGAGGATGTGATGAGGATATGGGGCTTCGGGGTGCAGGGCTACTGTCGGTTCGGTGCCTGTTTCCGGGTTGATGGCCTCGTGGGGTGTCGCCAAGTCTTGCTATGGTACTATAGCACGTCGGCCATCCCCCGCAACCCGAAAATCTTAACTGCGAAGCTTGAATCTCAAACCGACTCAAACGCACACCCCTAAGCCCTAGACGCTTTGACCCGACCCCTCAAACCCTAACCAGTTCCATCCCCGAATGAAGACACTGCAAGTCCGCAGGGGAAGGATGGCCTCTCTGCAGATGCCGCTTCTGATGAACTGGCTAGGGCTCTTCTTCATGTAGGTGGTTGTCAAAGCAAGAGTCCCTTTTTGGGCACCCTAAATATTTTGTGCCGTATTATAATTGGGACCCAAAAAGGGACCCTAATTTTGACAACCACCCATGTCAACAAGGGTTCTACAGTTCAAGGTTTTCAGGTGATCGGGTTCCGGGGTTTCGGGGAGTAGGATTGGGAGTTTTTGAGGGACGGGCGTTTCGGCGTGCAGGGTTTAGGGGTTTAGGGTTTGAGGGTTGAGGGTTTAGTGGTGCGGGGTTAAGGGTTTCAGGGTAAAGGGTTGACAAGGCTTTGGCGTTTCGGGGTTTGGGGTTGGGGGCTTGATTCGGGGGCTGAGGAGGTCTAGAACTCAAGGTTCACGCCTCGAGGTTTCGTGTCCCTAGGCTCGATCTGGTCACCTATCCGCTTGCAGGGTTTCTCGGGTGTAAGCATTTTGGGGTTTTGGTTGGTCTTCGAGGGTGTACTGGGCATTAGGCTTACATTTTATGGCAGTACATCCCCAGCATCATTTCCAAACCCCAAATCCAATGCACCATATGGAAACCCGAAGAATGCGAGAGAACTAGCTCTACGCGACTCTAATCCCTATTCACATATTGTGGAACTGACTACTTATGCGTTTAAGTCTAAACCCCAGAACCCTTTTTCAACTACTTATAAGTGTACTTTTCCGCGAGGCTTCTAGACCCTAAGCCCTAGACATCTTCTTTGTCTAAAGAGTTCCTGCTCTCGCAATAAACAACGGCTTATCCAAGGGTAAAAGGAGGGACCCTTATTAAGGACCCCTAGGTATATAGCCTTAATATATCTATGATATACCCATTATATGGCCCATTATAGGTAGGGGTCCCCATTAAGGGTCCCTCCTTTTCCCCTTTGAGTGTAGGGTTCAGTGGTTTCATAGGAGCTTCTCAAGGTTCCATTAAGGGCCTTCCAACAGTACCGCTTGGAGGGGCAGGGGACTTAGCAAGTAGGTTATAAGTAGGGTTATAATTGGGGTAACTCCATTTAGGGTACTTGTAACTACTTATAGCCTACTTACTAAGTCCCCTGCCCTTCCAAGCGGTTGTTCCTATTGTTGTTTCCGGGGTCCCCTTGTAAGTCGGGAAATAGGAAACGTAACGGAGCCCTATGAACCCTGGATATCCTGGCAGCTCGGCTTGGAATTACGATCCTGGTGGTTTGTTTTTTTTTGTCTTTGGTCAGCGATGGTCGTACCTGATAAGACTGAAGATAGTTTTGACAATGCCTTTAGCCTGAACCTTAAGCCCTACTTGTATCAGGTCAAGAGAAACTGTAGCAGTAGCACTTTATGCAAGGATGTAAAAGCCATCTAACCGCGAACGAAACTGAGTCTGTAGTTTGTGTGGCGTTAGAGCAGAAGCACTACAGTACATCTTAAGCTTGGAGTTTGAGTCCCGTATCCATCAACCCTTGTCTACGCCCTGGCACACTGCTCCAAAGAACTGTTTAGATGCCTGCGCCGAGAAGAACCGCAAATCGCAGTCCCAAATCCTGAAACAAAGCCTGAACTCCCACACCCCCCAAAGTCCTAAACTCATAGGAGGCCAAAGGGGTTTTAGCCTATGGGGGTTGAGTAGGGGTTAGGGTTCCTGTAATAGGGTTCATATTAAGGTATCCCTACCCCAAGAATCTTAAACCCCCATTATTAAGGCCCCTATATTACAGTACCCTTATAGTATCCCTTATAGTAACCCTTATAGAGCCCTTTAAAGAAACCCTAAACCCTAAACCCCCCCCTTTTTTTGGCCTCCCATCACCTACAGCCGGAGCTGAGAGCCTCAGGAACGCGCGGCCCTGCGGCGCTATGAGGCCAGCTTTGGTCGAGGGGACGGCGCAGCCCATGCAGGTGCGAAAGGGGGAGCTAGATCACATCAATGCCGAGTGGTAACTTTGGGATGTCGGCAGTTTATGTCTGTGATCAACCTTACAATACATAATTCCGCTTTGAAATCTTCACATCCTTGGGCATGAGCTTTGGAAACCCAGCAGTCTGCAATCCCAGGATAATAGGTTGAGGGTTTAGGGATTGCCGGGTAAACATGGGAGCATACTTTGGCGCACATGGGTCAGTGCACTTCAGAGCTTGGAAAGTTCCCGCGGCCTCACGGGTGGGCCTATTACACCGTGCCGCGAACTGAGAGGGCTTCGCAGTGGTGCTGTTTGCCCTCAGAGAGCTACTTAGCGGCCGAGGGGACTTAGTAAGCCGGTTACAAGTAGGGATAAAATTGGGGTAACTCCATTTAGGATACTTATAACCCTACCCTTAACCTCTAAGTACACCCTTGAAGGGTTTCGGATTCAGAGTTTGCCCAACGCCGTCGCTTGGGGCAGGTGGTTTGTTCTTTCCAGCTTACCTCAGGTGCCCTCTTTGTGGATCCTCACAAGCAATGGTGCTTGCAGCCAAAGGACAGCAACAGATATGCTCAGTCGTGTCTGCTTCGATCTTTGTCGTCATCATAGTCTCAGTCTTGGGCATACTACCATGATCTTATCTGATGGTAGTGTTACTTGCCTTTTCGGTTAGATAACATTTGCCTGTAGCAGATGCCCCCGACATAGCGATACTGTGTTCGTCGCCCTCATCATGATCACCATCGCCAAAGTCATCCTGAGAAACATCATGATCATCATCATCGTCATCATCATCATCATCTGCAGGAGCATCACCATCATCATCAGCATCATCACCATGACTATCATCGTCATCCTCATCATCCGTTCTGCTGCTATACCCCCAAATGTCACCATCATAGCCATCGTCCTCATGATTGTCATCACCACGCACCAATTTCTTCACGGCCCTGTCATCCTCATCACCGGCATCACCATTGACATCGCCATCACCGCCAGCATCGTCAGCATCGTCATCTTAACAGCTGCATCATCCGGATCCATAGAGCCCCTGGCCCCAAAGTCTGAAGCAGAAACGTGGGGAGTCAGCCAAAACCGAAAACTTCGGAGCTCAGCCTCTTGCCAGGCTACAACCGAAAGGCATTTCCTTGGTTCGTGCAGCGCAAGGCAGGAGCAAGTCGCATGAACCCGGTAGGTTTTGGGGTCCTCTTTAGGTGCACGCCAGTTTGTGTACAAAGACTATACTGACTTTAGACTGGGATGTTGCTCTTAATCATCCTAGTAGTAGAGTAGGTAACTTTTAACCTTTTTGGGGTAGTATAGTCCCTATATAACCCCTATAAAAATCAAAAGGTTAACCTTTAGTTCCCCATGATACCCGACAAGTAGGTCATGGTGTTTACCAGCAGCATTCCAAAGAGCGCTGTCGTTGTCGTTGTTGTTGTCATTGTGGCTGTGGTTGTCAGTACTCCGTATTGCTGGTTGTCCGCAGGTGTTCCGCTGGCAACTTCTACGGCAACGCGTAGCGAAGCTTTTCATAAAAGTTGAAGTGGCAAGTATTGACAAGACACTGAAGTTAATGTCCGCATTCGATGATCTTCGGAAGGGCGACAGCAAGCCTTCCTTGCAGCTTGCACTTTAAGCAGTCGTCCTCATCGTCATCCTCGCAGGAACAGCTGTGAAGCAGCAGAAAGAAGAGGAGGAACAGGAAGAGGAGGAGGAGGAGGAGGAGGAGGAGGAGGAGGAGGAGGTAACAGCAGCAATAGCGGTATCTGCGCCAGCGGCAGTGGCAGTGGCAGTAGCAAAGGATGATGAGGATGAGTACTGACCTTTCTCCATCAACACCCTTGCCCTGCCAAGCATTCAACATTGACCCCGCACTAAGACATTTTCAATTTGGTACTATGGGGGTCGATTGTATAATCTTCCATTGCCTCGTGCTTCTTTCCGACCCCGTACCCTAAACCCTAAATCCGAAAACCCTACTAAACCCATTTTGCAGTCTGCAAAGCCGGCAGTTCGAAGTGAACAACAACAGGACTTCTGAACAGCCGTACTATAGGGGTCTTAATAAGTACCTATACTATTTTGGGGGTTCCTTATTCTATAGTCTCCTTGGGAACTATTTTTAAAGAAAGTTTTAGAAAAACTATGTTGATTATGGTTCTAAGGGGGGTAGTATTATAAGTATAAGTATAGTGTAATATCCCCCCAAAACCCTATTAAGATTATTCAGGCCCCTGTAGTACCTGAATCATAAACCTAGTTTGCCACCAGACGCCACGCCAGGCTGCAAGCGAGACATCAGACGAGGTCATCAAAGCGACGCAGGCGCCTAAAAGAGGAGGGCTTTGGGTTTTAAGGTTTGGGGGTTTAGGGGTTTAGGATTTAGGGGTTTAGGGGTTTAGGGTTTAGGGTTCAGGGGTTTAGGGTTTAGGGGTTAGGGGTTTAGGGGCTTAGGGTTTAGGGTTTAGGGATGTTTAGGGCGCACGCTTGTTTGCGCTGCGGCACAGGTGCAGAGCACCTCGAATCCTGATCCCTCGACTCAGTGTTGAAGGTTCTCTCACTGGACTGATAATCCATACTGTTGATGAACAAAATCCTGCATTACCATGATAAGGAATATACCATAGCCCCCATAGTTTAGAGTCCTTAGGGTCATGCAGGATTTTGTCCATCAACAGTAATACTCAAGCCGAAATGAGAACAGGATCCCACCATTAAGACGTTTACATGGCCAGGTTGAAGGCGGATTCGGATCGTCGCCTTTCCCTGCGGAGGTTACAATGAAGAGAACATAGCACCCGCAGTACTGTGTTCTTAAGTCGGTCTAAGATTCTCGAGTCACTCTAGTATCTGTGTACGTAGCTGTTTGTGGGAGACGCATCCGTACATACATATGGTCCGAGCTAGGAAGTGCAGGTGACACCATGTGGATCTCCGGCAAAGAAGTCTTAATCCTGAAGCCCTCCCAGTCCTTCCCTGCATAGACTCTATAGATACGCCCGGCGCCCAAGATTGAGACCCCTCTTCGTAAATCAAGCCACAAATAGCGCCTCAAAATTCAAACAAATTCCTGAAGACCTGGTTTGTGAAATCCTGAAAGCCCAAGCCGCTAGCCGCTAGACCTGAAACCCAATCCACTGAAGCCCCGACCCATACATAACCCGAAATCTCTAACAGCTGGCGACCCAGGCCCCTCAGTTCGGAAAATCATCCAAGAAGTCCCGTGCCTTGAGAGCTTAAGGGTTGCTTATAAGGGTATTTTCTACGAGGGTTCTGTACTTAAGGAGTAGGATTTCAGGATGTGGGATTTAGAAGCTTAGTGGTTTTGGGTTGACGAACTTAGAGTTCAGCGGCTCCGGGTTTAGGCTTTACGGTATCGCCTCACGAAGCCAACTCCTAAACCCTAATCGCTGTAGCCCTGACTACAAAACATAATATGTGATATATAAAGTGTACTTGTTCTATATTGATAGACATGTATATATTATATTATATTATATTATATTATATTATATTATATTATATTTTATTATTATAATATTATATTATATTATATTATATTATATTATATGAAATAAAAAATACTATATTATATTATATTATATTATATTATATTATATTATATGAAATAAAAAATACTATATTATATTATATTATATTATATCATATGATATAATATTATATTTTATTCGTTTATATTATATTGTATTATATTATATTATATTGTATTATATTATATTATATTATATTATATTCGTTTATATTATATTATATTGTATTATATTATATTATATTATATTCGTTTATATTATATGATATTTTGATTATATTGTATTATATTATATTGTATTGTATTATATTATATTATATTCGTTTATATTATATTATATTATATTATATTTTATTGTATTATATACATATAATATATTCAAAATGTCAGGCATTCAAGGCAAAGAAAGAGGAGCGCCAGAGGCTCTGGGAGGGCCAGGGAAGAGGTTTGCGTTCCGTCGTGAGAGGGGTAGTATGGCTAGCGTCATTTCAGCTGTACAGCAGAAGCCCAAAAGTTGGAAACCCAATAGCATCAATCCTTAATTAAGAGTAAGGTATAGGGAATCCGAGCACTATTTGTCCTTAATCCGGTTCCCAAATTTTTGGTGGTTACCATGTGTTGGAAAGATCATGAACCGTAGTGAATCTCGCCCGAGACCCGAACTCCCGAGCACATTTGCATCTTGCAAAGTTGAGCTTTAGGGTCTAGGTTTCGGGGTTTCTTATTTTTCGGAGCTTTGGGTTTCAGTGCTCACGGGCTTTAGGCTTTGGCGAGCTCGCCATCACCTCTGCGAAGTGCAACTCCGGATGAGAAGCCCTAAACCCTATTGCACTTTTAGAATACCCCTAAACCCTAAACCCTATTGCACTTTTAGAAACCCTGAACCCTATTGCACTATAGAAAACCCTAAACTCTAAACCCTATTGCACTTTTCGAAAAGCCTTAAACCTCAAACCCTATTGCATTTGCTGAAAAGCCCTGTAACCTAAACCCTGTTGCATTTTTAGAAAACCCCTAAGCTCTTGGCACTTTTCGAAAAGCCCGGAACCCTATCGCACTTTTCGAAAAGCCGTAAACCCTATTGCACTTTTAGAAAAGCCCAAACCCTAAACCGGCTTCGGGGTTTCGGGAGAAAGCCGCCTTTAACTCGATGCCTCTTCGACCGTTCAGGGATCTGAGACTCCCCAGCCTGGCTGTACATGCCCAGAGAGCCCAATACCCCTTAATTAAGGAATCTGGCTTAAATTATATAGGGCTTCATACTATGATTTAAGCTATATCCGAGAATGGAGGACCCTAATATAGTACCCTAAATAGTAGGATCCTTATTACAAGGACCCCAAATAAGGTACCCCTAATTTTCGGAAACTCCCACATGGGGCTTCTTGGTAATAGGGTTACGAGTTTAAGGCTTAGGGTTTAGGGAATCTGGGTTTAGGGGTTAGGGAATCTGGGTTGTTGTGTGGGTAGCAAGAAAGATGAGACAAGGAGAATAGTTTGTCGTTTGGTTAAGTGGGTTTGGGATTCCGGGTTTTGCCTTCAAGAATCAGGAGTACACTACGCTCCAGGGACGTCACGCGAAGGGTCCGCTGCAAAGTCCAAAACTGAAGCATCCAGCCCTAATCCGATACTACAGAACCCTTAACAACTACCTACACTATTTTGGCGTTCCTTATAAAAACTATAGTATAGTGGGCGCCCCAAAACCTATTCTGATTATTACGGCCCCTATATTAAACTCTGAAGACCCCAAAGCCCACACTCGCAACCCGGATCCCCAAAGTGGTTGAGAGCCTCAGTGGCCATGTTCATGGCGCAGGAGACTGACTGATAACCCTAAACCCTAAACCCTAAACTCTAAACCCTAAACCCTAAACCCTAAACTCTAAACCCTAAACTGTAAAGAGATCCATCTCACACCCTTCGGGACCCATGCAGGTGCGTTATCTCGACGTACAATGCGCACCCTACACCCTCAACCAAAAATCCCTGAACCCTAAGTCCTAAGCCTTACTAAGCCTTTCAACAACTCTTTAACTGAAACGGTGGATCCTACACCCTAAGCCGTAGCCCCAAAGGCTCCGACTCCTAAGTCCTAAGCCCGTACATCGCAGCAGACCCCAAAGCGCGACATCCTACAAGCCCTGAAGCCCGAAAGCAGGAAGCCCCGTTTGTGGGATGTGGACTCAGAGGGCGAAGAGGCGCAAAAGCCGAACTTCTTCGAAGTGTGGGCTGTGGACTTGGGGCTGTGTGGCTTTAGCAGGGTTTTGATTGGGGCTTTGCGGGGTTTGCAATCGGGTTGTAGGGCTGATGTTTTGGATTTTCGAGCTTTGCGATGTAGGTATAGGCTTTCGGGCTTTGAGGCTTGAGGCTTGTGGTCTACAGTTTGGGTTTTTTCCAGGGTCGGTGTTTTAGTTGCTGGGCTAGGGCTTGGGTTTCGAGTTGAGGGCATCGAGGCTTGGGCTTTCGCCGGGTGGATAAAGACTTCATGGGCTCCTTGTACTGTACTGCCTCACACGCACAGGCACATCATGTGGTTCTCAAAATTAGGTTCCCTTTTCGGGTCCTTATTATAATACGGCAATTACTATTCAGGGTACCCCAACAGGGACCATAATTTTGACACCTACCCACATACTTGCGTGCATGCACACATCCCTTTGCACACCCCAAACCCTAAGGCCTAAAGGGTCTTAAGTACCTAGATAGTAGCAGTAGCATCTCGGGATTCTACATCAGGAAACCCTACATAAACCCTAAACCGTTTGAAGCAAAGTATTATGGTTTGGGAAGGTATCCCCCGTAGCCTTGGACCCTCTGGGACGACTTGCTGGCCGCCGAACCCCAAGGCTGTTGCTCAAGGCCGAACGCCGGCGGAAGCGGGCTTGTAAGATCTGTCACATGTCCTTTGATCGCGGGATGTGTGTCTATATACATATTACATACATATATATATATATATATATATATATATATATGTATATATGTATGTATGTATGTATGTATACACATATGTATATATACACATATGTATATATACACATATGTATATATACACATATATATACACATGTTGACTATGATAGAATAGAAGTGACAATGGGCATAGAAATAGGTATAGTAGCTTAGTGTAGCACCGATTGTTGTCGAAACTAGACCTACGCAATATCGATCTATCTGTGTATCTGCCTACTGATGACTGGTGTGTGTGTGTACACATACATGTGTCTACATATATATATATATATACACTTGTATGAGGGAGCTGCCTTTAGGGTCGGTTTAGCGCTTGTATTCTATTCCCTTATGCTTGAATATTCAAAAATTCGGAAGCATTTAAAAGGGTGTAAAATAGTACAAAGAATTTAGATTTTACGTATTTAAAAATCGTAAGTCTTTTTTAATTATTCAAATAATGCAGATATTACGAATAAATACGATAGCAAAAAACTGTCTTATTTTACGCATTTGTTTATTTTGACAACTTTCTAATTTTTCAAACTAAGACAAGAGTTATAAATCAAACAAGCAAAATCAGCCTTCTTTTGATTATTTTAATTCTTTTCACCATTGTCATCATTCAAGTAGTACAAATATTCAAAAGAAGCAAAATCAGCTTTGTTTTATCTGTTGTCATTATTTTTCCACATTTTAAGTATTTTCACTAGGAAAATGAAACAAAATCGTAAACCAACTGCAAACAAGACTTGATTTTTCTTTATTTTGAGCATTCAGCCCTCGACCATACCCCACCACAGTCCCTGCTGCTCCCCACACCCCAACCCCCCACACCCAACACCCACCCACACCCACCCACACCCACCCACACCCACCCACACCCACCCACACCCACCCACACCCACCCACACCCACCCACACCCACCCACACCCACCACACCCACGCACACCCACCCACACCCACCCACACCCACCCACACCCACCCACACCCACCCACACCCACCCACACCCACCCACACCCACCCACACCCACCCACGCACCCCACACCCACCCATACCCACCCACACACCCACCGCCCACCCACCTAGATGGTGGGGGTGGAAGCTGGGTGGGTGGGTGGGTGGGGGGAAGCAGGGCACAGTGATGCAGGAGGAGAGGGCAGGGGAAGGGAAGGGGGACAGGAGGGTATTGTTTCCTAAATTGCTTTGCCTTCTTCCGGCCTACTACTTCTACCCGGAATATCTGGCCACTCTAGCAGCTTGTTCTAGGAGTATGAAGCAGCAAGTGCTGGACAGAAACCACTGGACCGGCTGCCATCTGGATGTAGACAAACCGGAACTTCTTCGCGACCAGCAAGTGCTGAGGGCTATGTCCAGATGGTGGATGTCTGCTCGAAACGTGAATTTTCCACAGCATCAACTGACTCAACTGGATAGAATTCCGCAGAATTGCATGCTGCGGCGGACAGCTTTCGACTTTCCAAGTCAGGATCAGTGATCTGTAAGATGCAGAGCTCTCCACTCGCCGCTTGGTTCTGCTCGCTTCCGTGTTAGTCTTCCAGATCATGTCAGGACACTTCGAATCGGTGTGGTGGTGTACCGTCTGCGACTGCGAGGTCGCGTGCCGGCGAAACACGTTGAGTGGGCAGCACAAGATCTGGACACACGAGAAGTCTCAAAGACATCAGGTGGGGCTGCAGCGGAAGGAGACAGCCGAGGTGGCCCCGTGTCAGGGTTATCGGCTGGGCTCCGGAGTCCTTTTCCACAGCACGTAGTCGTTCAGGACCACATCCATGCAACAGATGGATTTTGCCAGTTTCCTTTTGTTGGCGAAACTTAGGACAGTCTGGAGGCAGCTTCCAAAGCAAGGCCCATGATCTCCATGGGTTGAGTGGCACGAGTGGATGGTAATCCTCTTTCTGCGCGGAAACAGAAGTGCTGCGTCAACATGTGCAGCCTTCACAGATTGAAGGCCGCGCTAATCGGACTGGGATGTTTCCGCTTTTCGGTCCAGGTGCGCCGTGTGCACGAGACTGCTGGTGAGGCTAAGGTGCCTTTTCAGCATGGTGGCCTTTTGAACGAACTAAACTGATGCATACCTTTTCGATTAGTTCTTGTTGTCTGATCGTCATTTCGTCGTCAAAGTTCACGATTCTTGGATCTTGGGATGCTCAGGCGGACCTGACGCCAGAGATGACAGCAGCCTTGAGCTGCTGGACCCACTCGACGGGGTACAGGGCGGTTCAAAAGTGGCGTTCGGGCCTGAGCTGCATTCCTTCGGACCATGAAGCCACCCAAAAGAACATGAGCGAGACCGTCGCAATTTTTGTTGATGCAAGGCCGCGGAGAAGAGATGGAAAAAGTCGCGAAGCTGATCCCGCGAGTTTTCATGCCGTATTTGGACGGAGCTACCTCGGAAGAAGGATTCGTGAAGAGGTTGAACTCCTTGCTTTCCAATGCTCATGGCACGCCGCTCTCTCAGCTTCCGATTGCTGCGAAATGTTGCTTTTTACTGCGTCGCCGAGTTGATTATGACCTGTAAATATGCCATTGTTACTCGTCCTTCGCGTTGGTCGACTTTCGAGATTTCCCGATGCGTTTCACCCGAGGTTGCCGAATGCAGCGGGTCATCGTCGCATTTATCGTGGGTTGGATTACCTTCCATCAGAGACCAGGCGCAGTGTGCAATCCCGTTTGTTGCAGTTGTTCTTGGTTGTTGGCTGGGAGTCTTTGCTTGCAGAGGTACATGGAAGCTGGTTTCTTCGCGGCATCCTTCACCAACCCGACCAAGGCGTCGAAACTTTTGGTCGAACCCTCGGGTCACTTGTGACATGATGCGCTGTGATATTTTTCCGCTCAACCCACCCAATGAGGTAATCCCAGCCACAGAGCAATGTGCAAAGGGAGTCGCCGTCTCAGACTGGAGCGCGTTCCTCGGATTTACGCTTCACGTAATTTGATTTTTGTTTTTGTTGTGCTCCGGGCTAATTCCGTCTTTCGTGAGGTTGAGACGGTGATGAGAATCCAGTATGCATGAACATACATGAGTTGTTCGAACATGGTCCGCATCAGGCCACGTCTGCGTTCAAAGAGCACGGGACCGTTGCGTAGAAACCTGTTAATTTTGACCTAATACGAGGCAGTCACGACAACTGACGAGCGAAGCTTTCAGCGGGCACTCGTTGATCTGTGATGCGACAGACAGAAGTATGTTATTTTATGCTTGCTACTGGCAGGCATTGCCAATGGATATCGCTCCGCTCCGGGGCGGGAACCCATATTCTTTTGAAGAAGACAGACATCGTGTAAACTGCATTACTTTTTGGTGCTTCGATTCCCATTTCGTGAAGGGAAACTCAAGAAAGCCTATGGAGGCCTCTCCGCTTTTAAAGCCAGCCCTGCTCAGCGCCAGATGACGACGACACGATAGATCCGCAGATCCACCGGCCCCGGAGTAAAGACGAGATTTTCGGAGGCTCAAGGTTTCGGCTTGTACGACTGCGTATGATCCTAGCATGCATGAAAGAAAAAAGAAACGTATGGAGCTGTGAATGAGTGTTATGTGTTTAAAGTGGATGTGTCGTAGAACATATATAATCACATTACGCACAACCATATAGTTGCAAGTGGCCCAAAGAAAGTAGTTTTTTTGAACTGTATTTCTTTGAATAGCTTGGTTATATAGGAACATAACTAACATAGTGAATTTACAGAATCACGCAAAAGTTGCAACTTCTGTGTGATGGGGTTCGTATTGGCAGGTGTGTATATAGGCAATACTTAGTAGGATTATGTTGCTTGCATGGGTGGTAGCTTGTGTGTGCTGCTAGGATTCTTATTGGCAATCGTCTAGGCAACACTTAGTAGGATTATGTTGCTTGTGTGAGTGGTATCTGGTGCTTGGTGGGATTCTTAGTGGCATGGTTGTGGGAATACTTAGTAGGATTATGTTTCGTGCTTTCGCTTTCAAATTGTGTTTGATGGGATTCTTAATGGCAGGGGTGTAGGCAACACTTAAAAAGGATTATGTTGCTTGTATTGGTGGTAGCTTGTGCTTGATAGTATTCTTAGTGGCAGTCGTGTAGGCAATACTTGGTAGGGTTATGTTGCTTGCATCGGTGGTAACTTGTGTTTGATAGGATTCTTAGTGGCAACCGTCTAGGCAGTACTTAGTAGGATTATGTTGCATGCATGGGTGGTAACTTGTGCTTGGTGGGATTCTTAGAGGCAAGGGTGTAGGCAGCTATATTTGTATTAGTTTGTTTATCATACATAGCAGTTATACTATTTGACTTAGAGTTTGATCTGGTGTTTAATAAAAACTAGTCAAGCAGACCCGAAAGGCGTAGGGCTCATACATATATATATATATACACATACCTACGTGCAACCTACCTACATGCCTTGGATGGCCTGAATGGCTGGAAGATGGTCAGCCCCTGCCGAGATTGGTCGCTTGGAGTCAGTGGTGGCAGTGCGTCAAGTTCCTGGGTGATTGACGTTGTCAGGTTTAAAGACACCATTTTATTTACAATAGGTTTGTCATCATTATCTTAAATCCATATCCCTAAACACCGTAATCCTCTCGTGGCATACCCCTAGACCCAGATCATGGTATGGCCAGAGTGCCTCCTCTGCTCTTAAATTGAGCTCACTGATATCAAATATGTATGTGTGTATGTATGCATGTATGTATTTTTAATGTGTATATGTACACCTATTCATAGTACGTAATAAATATACATGTGTATGCATTGTAAAATACATCGTGCGATCGAATAGGAGAAGAGAGCACGAAGAGCCCAGGCACGAGCTTCCCTAGATGGCGATCGACTGGGTTTCCGAAACTCCCAAGCTTCCCTGGGCCTCAGGCTGAGAGCAGCTTCGTAGTAGATTAGACTTTTTGGGGTTTAGAGTTTTAGGGGCTTTAGGGGTTTTAGGGATTTAGGGTGTCAGGTCGTAGTACTTACAGGTGGGATGGGCTTGGTAACTAAGCTTCCTTAAAGGGTTCCTTAAAAGCCATTTTATAAGGTTTCTTATAGGTGAAGGGAGTTTATGGGTTTAAGGTGTTTGTTTAGGCGTTTATGGGTTCAAGGGCCTTTGGTGTAGGTAACCACAACCATATTTCCCAAAGGTCAATTTATTGTAGTTCCCCTTAGGGTACTGAAGAACTAAGGCAGGGGTCACTTCGGTGATTCTCACTGATGATCTGCCTGCCGGGCGTGCCTTCTCTGAGGACCCTAAACCCTTACAAAGGGGCCAAAATAGTTACCTATACTATTTTTGGGGCTGTTTTTTATAAATATAGTATAACGGGCCCCAAAACCCTATTCTTTTGATTAAGGCCCCTACATCAAACCTCTTAACTCTAAACCCTCACCCGTTAAGCTCAACAATCCTTAAGGGGCCCTAAACACCTACAAAAGTAACCCCTGGGCCGCTTAGCCTAAACCCTCAACCCTAAACACCTAAACCTTGAACCCTGAGGACAACCTAGACATCAAGCCGGGCAATGTGCAGACGTGGACAGCGACCTCAGCTTTGATCATCGCAGAAGTTGTCGGAACTGGAGTCCTCGCTCTTGGTGGCCAAATGGCCACTGTGGGCTTCTTAGGGGTATTTAGAAATAATTTTTAATTTTTGGTTATTATAATCCCTAAGAAACAGCGAAAATTACAATTTTTCTAGGGTTCCAAGTTCAGTATAGGCTTGGTCTTTGGCCTGATGGTGTTGCTTGCATGCTATCCTCTCAACCTCTTCACGGCACTGCTTCTGGGCTCTTGTTAAAGGATTTAGTTTAAGTTGCATAAATAATGTAGTTTCCTCATGATGGTACCTACGCCTTACATTAAATCCCTTGACAAGAACCCAGGCTTCTTTGGCAGGTGCATGAGAGGCTTCCCCATGTTGTTACGCTTGGTGATGCTTTGGCGGTGCTTGTCGGTCCACGAACCGGGATGTACGGCTACTTCGTGCTGTATACCTACATCTTCATGACCATGGCAAATTACATGATTGTCCTTGGGGATGCTGTGCAGTCCTGTCTGTACGTGTTCGATATTTCTCGTTTGACCGCCTGCTTAATCGGAGCTTTGCTGCTGTTGCCTCTGAACCAGTTTCGAACCCTATCTGGTTTGTCAGTGTTGAGTGTGGTTTCCTTCGCCACGGTTTTGGCAACATTGATGTTATGTCTGTGGACCCTGCTCACGGCACCAGTCTGTCTGCATTCAAGCACTAGAGATGAAGGCTACATGCAGTACAGTTCCGCCATATCTGGATTTGTCTTCGCGTTTGCTGGGCAGCATATCATGTTGGAGATGCAAGTTGAGATGAGAGAGTCCTCGGAGTTTCCCAAAGCTGTTTGCCTAGCCTTCTCCGTACTCTTTGCAGTTTATACCATGGTCAGCGTGCTGGCTTTCCGTGCCTGTGCCGAGAACACTCCTGGTAACCTCCTCCTGGTCCTCCCAGCAGATTGGCGAAAGAGCACCAGTGGTGCTTTGATGGTCGTTCACTTGCTCGTCACTTACACTATTTCGCAGCAGGTGCTCAACCGAGCTATTTGCTTATACTTGATTCCATCAGCGCTCGGAGCCGGCGCGACTGCAAGAGCAAAATGGCTCGGGATTACCACTGCAAGCATGCTGGCTTGTTGCCTGGTGGCAAACCTGGTGCCACTTTTTCAGGACCTCGTGAACTTGACTGGCGCCCTGCTTTCGACGCAGTGTGTCTTCATATTGCCTGGAGTCTTGTCGACGGTCTCCAATGAGAAGCGGTGGCTCCGCATATGCTCTGCTGGTACCATAGTCATTGGATTCTATTTGGCTGTTTCCGGTACAATATGCAGCTCAATGGTCATCGTCCGGAAGCTTGCAGCTCCTGTCGACACCGAAGGCCTGGACGCGTCACCCTGAAGCCAAAGCCTTTCCTCTGTTCGGAAGCCTTCTCGACTGTGCGCGAGGGAGCGACGTCTGCCGACGCTGGCTACAGGTTTGAATTACTTACTTCCGTGATTTATAGGTGTCCAAAGTTGGCCCAGCAGTATGGAAAATCTGGGCTGTCGGGGCTGGGGTGCAGGATTCGGGGACGGGACGGCCATGAGTAATCCCGTTAAGAATGCCCTTGCTTCTGTTGTAGACGATGACGATTTTAGGCTGCGGACCAACATGCGTGAGGTTGGTCCGCAGGTCAGTGTAAAGCTGCATCACTAAATCTCGTCATTCGGGCTGAGCTCTTGGCCCAAAAATGCCCAAGCCCTGAATGCATGTTCAAGAGCAAGGCCAGGAAAGCCAGAAGTCTATCAACCAAGAACTAATCTACAGCAATATCCCCTTGCAGTCCTTATCTAAACAGAGTATAGACCATAATTAGCTCTTTTCAACTCTATTCTAATGATTAAGGATGACCCGCCGAAAAACAGCCAGGTGACGCTGTGTGCGAGGTGCTTCATGCCGATTGGTGAGACGGCATACGAGGGCAAGGCAGGAGCCGCCGGTGACTCTTCTAAGCCCCGTGGTCTACCCTAAGGGCCCATGTATCCAAATAGTATATACTTTGGCCCCAATGTAGCTATATAGGGACTACTTGAAGGCCAGTGTATATGCTAATTAGGTACATGGACCCTTAGGGCTATCTATCTGTAACCTATAGAAGCCTGAATAACTACTTAATCGCCCTTCCGGCTCCTATAAACAACTAAAATAGATATTCACCACAAAACCCGTCCCAAGTATGAAGTTATTCCACGTCAAACCCTAAACCACTAAACCGACACACCCTTCTTTCAGTCTCGCTGCAGGCCAAGAACACCTGCGTCCACCCCGAGTGCTGCGCACAGGCTCCCATGTGTTCTCGCTACGTTTGTTGGGAGTGACAGGGGTTTATAGGGTTGAATACAATTATCACACAGGCGGTATTGGTTTGATGGTGTCTTCGGGCTTTTGGGGGTTTAACCCTAAACCCTAAGCCCTAAACCCTAAACCGCGGGGTTTGACTAAAAGGGTTCAACCAGACACAACCAGGGCTCACTGGGCTCTTGCCAAGGAAGTTAGCTGAAGTTCTGATTAGAGGGAATTCAAAGCCTCAAAGCCTCTTTTGTTTACTGTAGGTCTTTTACCGCAATGGTAACTTATCACGTAAGTTCGCTATACGTTTATGCAAGGCTTGAAGACTAACGAAGCAAACCCAAATCCGTAGATTGCTTTAAGTCCTAAAACACAAACACCAAAAGCCCCCCCAAACCCCCGTTCCTGACTTCTCCAGCGTGAAACACTCACTAAACGACCCGACATGACTTACCCTACAGAGACTGACTTCTCTACGTGGAAGCCTGCGCAACGCAGGTGGATGAAGGGTTTAGAGTTGAGGTTCAAATGGGTGCCCCAGCAAAGTAAAGGATTTTGCATGTGGTACGTTTAGATTTCGGTATATGGTAAGCTTCATGTGGGTAGATATCTAAAGTAGGGTCCCTTTTCAGGTCCCCCAAACTACGACACTCTTATAAGCAAGAACCCTAAACCGACCCTCGTTTAGAGAACTACTCCTATGATTAACAGATGCGTAATATAGGGACCTAAACAGTTACCAAAACTATTTTGGTGGTTTCTTATGATAACTATATATAGTATAATAAATTTACCAAAAGCCCTGTTCTAATTGTTCAGGCCCCTATGTTACGTAAGACCCATGACCTGCATCAGGTGATGATTGAGGAGATGCAGGAGCAAGAGAAAGGCTTCTTGCAGGACCCTTTTTAGTCTGTTTAGGATTTAGAGCTGAGGTCTAGGGTTTGAGGGTTTAGGGGTTAGGGGCTTAGGATTCAGGATGGAGGGCTGCGGGTTCAGGATTTAGAGGGTTGTACGGTTTGGGATTTTGGGTTTAGAATTTAAGATTTAAGGGTTTACCGTTACGGATTTCGCATGTTTAATGACCCCACACTGTCAAACGGACTGTAAACGCAGCCAAGAAGTCTTTGATCGTTTTTTGGTTCCTGGATCTACACGTCAGCAGGGACTGTGTTCCAACCAATCAGCCAACCCAACCCTAAACCCAAATCCTAACCCCTAAACCCAAAACCCAAATAACCCTCAACCCAAAATCGTAAACTCCCACCCGGCCCCCTGGGGCCGTTCCCAAACAATGGGCGGAGTCTCGCATACAGCCCTGTCTGGGCTGTCAAGGGCCTTACCCGAATCCCTACACGACCGTTTGGCGTTTTTCTGCCCTGAATCTGAGTACCTCAGCAGGGCCTCCCCCTACGGTTGATGATATAAATCCTGCATTACCCATAACAAGGAATATACCATAATTCCCATCGTTTAAGGTCATTAAGGTGATGCAGGATTTATATCATCAACCGTACCCCTTCCTGGCCCTTGCCCTGCTGACCGTCTAGCCCCTGCCTACATGCTCGGTGTGGGAATTGAGGGCGTAAGCCCGAACATTAGAGAGGAAATGGTTTGGGTGGTTGTCTGTGGTATCATCACAGCGGGCGGGTTTAAGAGAACTTCCGCTTTCGCCGAGTTCTATGACACGTGCAAGGACGGTCGCTTGACGCGCAGTATGCCGCCACCCACACATCCTGGTGTGAGGTGGCCCCATCCTAGCATGGATTACCAGCCACTGCGCAAGAATACACCCTATAAGCCCTAAACCCTCAACCCTAAACCGGGAAAAACCTAAACTCTAAACCCTAAAACACCGCACTTAAAGAAAAATCCCTAAAAAGCCCTTGAACCCAACCTCGCTCCTACTCCGAACCTGCAGTAGACCTGACCTGAAGCCACAGGCCCCTAAACCCTCAACCCCTCAACCCCTGAACCTTAAACCCAAAACCCTCAAACGACATGACACAAAAACGCCCTATAGACCCTAAACCCCTGAACCCTAAACCCTGAACCCCCAAACCACATTTAAAACAACACCTAAACCCTAAACCCTGAACCCTCTCCCTCTGTTTCGGCAGTTCAGGAGCAGCGGGAGAAGAAGCAGAAGAATCGATCCCTGATTTGCAAGCGGTTTCGGGCGTTTGTGCTCGGGTTTATGGCTTTGTGGCTGCGGGTTTAGGGCTTAGGGATCTAGGGGTTTAGAGGGGTTCAAGGGTTTAGGGATTTATGTTTCGGGGACTTGTGGCTTAGGGATTTAAGGGTTTAAGGTGATAGGGGTTCAGGGGTGTAGGGTTTAATTAAGGTTTAAGGACCCTAAACACTAAACCTTAAACCGTGTATGTTTTCGGGGCTTGTCAACGGACTTCAGATTTTAGGGCCGAGGCCGACACCCCAAACCTTTGATTAGGGTTTAGGGTTTAGGGTCTAGGGGGCACCACACATCTCTTTCCAAGCCAATCGGAGCTTCAGTACTTCGTGCAGTGGAGAGAACGCAGCGCTAAGACATCGTGACACCCGTTCACACCTTAAGCAGACCTTTGGTTTTTTGACAGGAGCGGTAGGTATCCTGCTCGCATATTGACAGGATTTCATTTATAGCTATACCGTCGGCTTTAGATTTAGATAAGTGCAAAGCAGATTGCCTAGTTACCATGTTCTTCTGCACACCAAACACAAACATGCATAGTAGTAGCCATTACATATATGTTTGGGTCTGTTTCTATGTCGAAAACTCTCAACCCTAAGCCCTAAAGCGTGTCTATATAGATTCAACAGAGCTGTTCAGACCTAACGTAACATAGGCCCAGTAGACCAGCAGGGCCTTACGATTTCGAGAAGCAAGCAGGGGAGCCCTCGTCGCGCGCCAGAGGGTAACATTAGTGGCCTTATAATAATTGGAATAGGGTTTTTGGGGGTCCTAAACCCCAAACCCCTGAACCCTAAACCCCTAAACCCTAAGCCCCTGAACCCCAAACCTAAACCCCTAAAAACCCTAAGCCCCTAAGCCCCTGAACCCGGGCTTTTGGGGCTTCCTTATTCTAATTATGGTATGATATGCCCCAAAACCCTGCTCTGCTTCTTAAGGCCCCGACATTGATACCCTCAACCCGAGTTGGCCGTTTTGAGGGCTCCCCCTCCTCGAAACGAGCATGGAGCGAACTCCCATAATGTCAGATACCTGTGCGCCCCTTAATTAAAAGGACATTTTGTATCGTCAGCACTTTTTCTACATGCTGCTTTCGACGTGAGACGTAGGATCAACAGTTGGATGAGCGTTACGTAGAGGCCTGAATAGATAATTCTTCCTGTTATTGCCGTTTTTGTATGTTCCATGTTGAGGGTCGGTCTCCGTTTGACAGGAAAAGCATCTTAAGCCTTCCGCAAAACACCACACCTTAGCCAGTACTTCAACCGACACTTGTGGAACCCTACCAGTGCCTCGGCCCTAAACCTCAACCCGCAAACCCCGGCCTAGCTTGAGTCCTCCAGACTCGAATACACGGGTCGGAATAGTTAGTGTAAGATCCCCCTTTTTGACCCTTGTCGTCTCCATTACCACCATCATAATCCAAAACTTCATTCCAACTTTTGAGGCTTCGATATTACAGCTTTCGGAAGCCGAGGAGCTGAGCACGACATTGGGTGGTCAACCTCGTGCCTTCGCTGCGAAGTCTTGGTGCTGGGGAGTGGCTTCATGAACACGTCGAAGCTGGATTGAAGCTGATGTTATCTCGTGCCTTACGGCTTGCTCTGAATCAGGGCGTTGCATTCTAAGCATGGTGGTAGTTCAAAAAATGTGTAGATGCCTATTTGTTTATGCGAGGTGTTTGTATGTGTGAATGTATGCATGCATATATGTTTGTATGTGCACGCACACAGATCTGGTTTTGCATAGGTGCTTGTACAGATGCATACATACCTACACACATACTGCGACACGTACACACATGCATATGCATATGCATATGCGTGCTACGTATGTATACATCGATGTGTACAAGCAAAGGACACACAATGGCATACCTACACACACACACACATATATATATATATGTATATACATACTTACATACCTGCGTACATGCATACATACATATGCACATATGCGCATATACTTGCTATGCATAAATGCATCCATGTGTACAATCAAAAGGCAAGCGCACAATCAAACCTACTGCAAGCAGACAAACAAGCAAACAAACGAGCAACCAAACACACACAGTCACACACACACACATACATACAGACACACATACATAATGTCGTTTCCAGATTAAGATACCCCCCCAGATTAGACGGGGCCGTCCCGGGCATGTCATGGGCTTAATGAAGAAGTCCATTAGACCCCACCCCTATAGTACCGGAGCTCGCCTAAACCCCCCCCGATTAGACGGGGCCATCCCCGAAAATCTTCGAAATAAGGATTTAGGGGATTTAGAGGCATATGACTTAACCCTAAACCCCAAACCCTGAAGCCTCAACCGTAAAGAACTCATGATGGCAGACTTTTCCTCATTAGACCAGCGCATGTCCAGCAGAGCTGAGTTTGTACTTAGGGGCAATGTTCCTGCCCAATCTGCGGGCTTCCTTCCTCATCCAGTATGCGAGGAGCTTACCCTCATCGCAGCTCAGGCAGCCTGAGGCATGCCGGCAGCGGCTGCAGACTCCAATCTCATGGAGTTCGATTCGATTTCTCTCATCCCAGTATGCCTGACGCATGTCCTCGATCTCAAGGACTTTGCCTTGGCTAATGACCTCATGGGCCATCTTCTGAAGCTGAGTCAGCTCAAGGCCTTTGCTCATGCGCTTCTCAGCCATGGCCGCCATGTGCTCTCGCTCTTTTCTCATCCTGGGAAGCCCAGGAAGAAAAGGGTCCGTGTATGTCGAAGACTAATTACAAAAGGGAAAATGGGCCTAAGTACTAAAGGTCCGAGTATCTTGATTCCCAAGGCCTCCTCCTTCTTCTTATGCTGGTTCAGCTCATCCAGTCGCTTGGTCTGCTCAGTGCGGAGAGCATTTGTGACCTTATGCAGCCGCTCATGCCACTTCTTCGCTGAATGCGAAGGCCACCCAGTGCTGGCCTTTCCAAACCCCATGGCTTTTGCGGCCTCTTGCTCCATGGCAGCCAGAACATGGAATCCGCACTCATCGACTCCCTGGAAGACCTTGTTGCTGCGAGGAGGCAGCACTGCCTCATGCAGCAGGCCCATGGAGAGCAGGGATGCCAAGATTTTCTCAGCGTAGTCCCTGCATCGCTGGGACTCATCCGGCAGGGAGTCATAGTACCTCAGGGCTGGCTCTGCGAGCGAATGCGAAATAAGGAGTCCCCATGCACAACTCTGCCTTATAATTGGGAAAAGGAGGAAAAAGCATGGTGTGCCTCACTTTCGGGGTCTCAGACTCATGTGTCGCATCTATGACGAGCAAAACCCAGTGCCCAGCAGACCCCACGGGGAGGAAGTTCAATGTATGAGCACTCATCTGCTTTTTGATGCACTCAATGAATGCATCCACATCCACTTTGGCATTGTCATGATGAAGATATAGTGGCCGTGTCCATCCAGGACTAATGAAGCCCATGCTCTTGCAGGGCATTGAGCTCTGGAGCATGTGCCAAAGCAGGACTCGCCAGCCCAAATGCAGATGTTGCAGCTCTATGCCGCCGGCCTGAATGGCTGGGTATGGGAGGATGTGAACCTGCTCAAGCCCATCCAGCTGATCCAGGTCCTGGCTCAAGAGCCCCATGTCAAGCAGCATTTCCTGCTTCCAGGCCTTGTAGAAGCTCATCTGGGCCCACTTCCACACCTTATGCTCACCCTCTGGCAATCGCTCACAATGGCTCTTGCTGACCCATGCCTTCTGCTGCTTGGGGAAGAAATGGTCCTTCTCCAGCAGCATGTGGCAGTTCTGGCGGCCGACACCCAGAATGGACCCATGCCGCCCATACAGCGAAATGCCAGCGTCCTGCGGCTAGGGAGAGCTTATGATGGGCTTTGCTCAACCAGCTAATTTTCTCTCGAACCCACAGGCCTCATTGACTATCCTCCATGTGCCCTTGGTCATGTCATGCTCGCCAGTGTCAGCACTCATAGCTGGTGGGCCGGGTGGCGGAGGCAATGGCGGCTCAGGGAGCTCATCCACCGCTTTGCTCAATGAGTCTTTCTTGAGCTGCTTCTTATGCTGCTTTTTGGCCATCTTGCCCACCTTGCCCAAGCTCATGCCCTTGGCCTTGGCTTTGGGCTTGGCCTGGGCCTTCGGCGTGCCTCTCTTGGAGGCCGATGCTGGCAGATCCCTCATGGCTGCATACCTTGGCTGGTGGCATGACAGGAGGAGAGTCTCATGGGGGTTTAGGGCAAGTAGGAAGGGCGAGGAGCCTGGAGTTTTCCTTCATGCTTGCTCTCAGCTCCTCCCGGACCTCATCCGTGAGCTGATGCTCCTGTTGCTTCTTCTGCCGCTTGGTCTTATTCTTCTCTCTTCTCTTCTCCCTCTTTGCCTTGGCTTGATCGCTCATGGTCGCCTCTCTTGCCAGCATGGCCCTTCTCAGGTCTAATGGCAGCTGGAACTGGGCGCACATCTGCCATTCAGGCTCGGAATGGTCATCAAATGGGATGTCTTCCCAGCTTGGGGCATCCTTGAACCCATCGTTGTAGTGCCAATGGGCCAGGTCACTCAACTCAGTGGCTCCCTCAATGCGAGCCCAATTGGGTTTCTCAATGTCTCCATTGTTCTCATGCTGGAACCGATTGGCGACCCATGTCGGATGGATCCTCTTGCACCCCAATGGCTTGTCCTTGGCCCATGCCTCGTGATCGCACTTCCTCATCTTGCCATGCTCATCAGGTCTCATGGCCAAGAACCCATTGCGGCGGAGCCCAGCCAAGACCCATTCCGTCTTCTCATTCATCTGGATCATGTGCTCCATGGCAGCGTCGATGGCCAATGCCATTTCCTTGATGCCCATCTTCGGGAACTGCTGCTCATGGTGGCCATCCTCCTCATTCCGGCGAGCCGCCTGCCTCATGCTCTGCTCATCGATGGCTCTTCTCACTGATGCCTTAAAGGCATGTGAGAAATCTGTGTCAGTCAGCTGTAATGCTGATGTCATCTTAGGCATGATGCTCGATTGAACCTGATGCCCCATGAAGAGGGTCTTGACCGTATCTGATGTGAATGCAGGCCCATGCGCATCCCTCATCCACACACTCAATGGGAACTGCCTAGCCTGATCCTTTATGACCCATGGCAGGCAAATCCCATCACTGTTGGATGCAGGCTGGCTCATGACGGAGAAATGCCGGAATGCTTGTGGCATCTCATCTCGCAGCTTTCGCCAGCTGATGAGAGCTCGGCCGCAGCTCTCACCTCTGATGTGGCGTTTCTCTTGACCCATGTAGAAGAATGTCTCATCCTCTTTCCATTTCCCATGCTCGTCAATGTTATCCAACCGTGCATGCTGGCCGGGAACTATCAGAATGCCTCTCATGCAGTGCTTCGGGGGTCTTCTCATGGTCGAAGAAGCCGCTCACGAGCTGCATGGCCTCAAATGTGACCCTGTACCTATCGGCCTTCTCTTGCCGACGGGTGGTCAAATGGGCCATCTCATGCTTCTCATCTGGCATCGCGAGCTTCCACTCATCACCTGGTTCCTCCTGCTCATGTGGCTGCTTCTCATGATGCTCCTCAGCTTTCGACTCCTCGTGAGGCTCCTCAGCTTTCGACTCCTCATGAGGCTCCTCAGCTGCCGGGTCTGTCTCATCTGCAGTCTGCTGCGGCTCATGCAGGTGCGGATGCTGCTTCTTCTTCTTGAGGCCTGCTACTTCCCATGAAGCCATGATTTCTTTCTTGGACCCAGACTTCAGCCAGAGTGGCACCTGATCGGAGAAGCCCAGAACACATGCCTTTCTAAAGGCTGGGGTGATCTCATTGGGCCTGGCAAAGTACTGTCTCATGAAGTCTTCATCTGCTGATGCCACCTTGTGAATGCACCAGTCATGGTGTTGCCACGAGAGCTCAGCCCTCACCTGCTGCTCCACGGAACTTATCTGGGTCACGAGGTTTGGAACCCTCGTCTCAGCCCCAAGCCATGTGGCCAATGTCTTTGCCCTTTTGTTCAGCATTTTCTCGCTCCCATGCATGGCCTCAATCTGCTTCTCTGCAAGCTTTAGCTTCACCTCATGCTGGTGCCGCTCCTCTGTGCTCATGTCCTTACTCTTCTCAGACTCAAGCGGCTCCGTAAGCTCAAGCATGTGTTCCTGAAGGAGCAGCTCATACTGCCATGCCAGGTGTCGCTGCAGCACCTGATGACCATGGGCTCGTTCTTTGTCAAGCCAATGGCCAAGTTTCTGGACGACATGAGGGAATTGTCGCTTGGCGCCAGCACCTTCTGCTCTCATCCTTGGCTTCTGCTTGGATTGCTCCCCACCCATCATGTTGCCATGGTCCTTCTTTTCGAGCTGAGCCCATGTGCTCCTGTTGGCCCAGATGTCCTGCACCTTGTCCAACCTCATCTTGCTCTTCTTTGCAAAGGCCTTGAGCATGTCTTGCTCGGCGGGATGGTGCCCACGGGTCTCATAGATTTGCTGGCAGATGCGGTTCTTCATGGACACAGGCAACTCAAACTGCCGAGGTTTCTCATTGGCCTTTCTCCGGTTGGACTTCTGGCCACCCATGACCCCTCTCCTCTCGCTGACCGGCTTCATGGGCCGACCTCCGAACCTCCCAAACTTCTTGCCCACCTCCTGCTGCAGGTTTGGGATGACATCCTCATGGGCTGTCAGGGTCAGCTTCTTCCCATCAAGCGACAGCTGCCCACTCTTCAACATCTCACGAAGAGTGTCTTCCATGCGATTTCTTGGCCTCTTGGGCGGCGGACTGGGCGTCTCATGGATGCTGCTGTCGTCAGAGAAGGATGACGGAGACCGGAAGAACTTATGCAGCCTTGACTGCTTGGACTCGGCTGATGAAGCCGATCCAAAGCTCAGCTGTCGCTTGACACGGTCCGTGGGTGGGCTCATGCTCTCATCCGCTTCTTTCTTTGCCACAGGAGTCTGGGAGAGGGCTTTGTCCTCATCGTCCAGGACTATGGCTGTCTCCTCATTCTCTTGCTCCTGCTCATGCTGCGACTCATCACCGCCTCCCCTCATTCGCATCATGCTTCGCCAGTACTCCCTTTCTGCCTTCTCCTGCACAAGCAGAAGCAAGAGAATTTATTAATTATCTTTTTCTCTGCCCAGAATAGCAGACAGGAAGCCCCCCCAGAATAGCAGGAAACCCCCCCCGATTAACAGGGTCCGGCCCGGGACCAGGGATTTGCAGGCCCTTGGCTTTGACCTAGAAAGCCCGAAGCTTTGAGATGGAAGGGTCAGAGATCCCTGGCCTTGGGATCCCTGGGATTTCTTCTGCTGCCAGAAACAGGTGGTTCCCTAATTAAACCGTATATAAAAAGAGTAGGTTTGTCAAGTTTTCCAAGGCTGCCCCTTTGCAGGCCCCGACCCCCCCGAATAGCAGGAAACCCCCCCCGATTAACAGGGTCCGGCCCGGGACCAGGGATTTGCAGGCCCTTGGCTTTGACCTAGAAAGCCCGAAGCTTTGAGATGGAAGGGTCAGAGATCCCTGGCCTGGGATATTTCGGTGATATCTTCTGCTGCCAGAAACAGGTGGTTCCCTAATTAAACCGTATATAAAAAGAGTAGGTTTGTCAAGTTTTCCAAGGCTACCCCTTTGCAGGCCCCGCCCCCCCCAGAATAGCAGGAAACCCCCGATTAACAGGGTCCAGCCCGGAACCAGGGATTTGCAGGCCCTTGGCTTTGACCTAGAAAGCCCGAAGCTTTGAGATGGAAGGGTCAGAGATTCCTGGCCTTGGGACCCCTAGGATTTCGGTGGTATCTTCTGCTGCCAGAAACAGGTGGTTCCCTAATTAAACCGTATATAAGAAGAGTAGGTTTGTCAAGTTTTCCAAGGCTACCCCTTTGCAGGCCCCGCCCCCCCCCCAGAATAGCAGGAAACCCCCCCCGATTAACAGGGTCCGGCCCGGGACCAGGGATTTGCAGGCCCTTGGCTTTGACCTAGAAAGCCCGAAGCTTTGAGATGGAAGGGTCAGAGATCCCTGGCCTTGGGATCCCTGGGATTTCGGTGATATCTTCTGCTGCCAGAAACAGGTGGTTCCCTAATTAAACCGTATATAAAAAGAGTAGGTTTGTCAAGTTTTCCAAGGCTACCCCTTTGCAGGCCCCGCCCCCCCCAGAATAGCAGGAAACCCACCCCGATTAACAGGGTCCGGCCCGGGACCAGGGATTTGCAGGCCCTTGGCTTTGACCTAGAAAGCCCGAAGCTTTGAGAATATATCAGTAATATAAGGACTCTCGATTGGAGAATATCAGAGATATAAGGAATGAGGGTTGGGGAATATATGAGAGATATAAGGACTTTCGATTGGAGAATATCCGAGATATAAGGAATGAGGGTTGGAGAATATATCAGAGATATAAGGAATTTCGATTGGAGAATATCAGAGATATAAGGAATGAGGATTGGAGAATATATCAGAGATATAAAGAATTTCCATTGGAGAATATCAGAGATACAAGGAATGAGGATTGGAGAATATATCAGAGATATAAAGGATTTCCATTGGAGAATATCAGAGATATAAGGAATGAGGATTGGAGAATAAGTATATCAGAGACGGAAAACATGTTCATCGCAGGCACAATTACATGCTTTCCCCATGCTGGCCTTGCTGATGGCTTCAGCAGAACTCAGCTCATCCCAATCGAACCATGAGTTTGGTCGCTTGCTCAGCTCATTGTCTTCAGCAGCATCTAACTCGTCCCAATCGAAGAATGCAGAGGTCTTCAATTGCTCATGCTGGCGCTTGAGTCGTCGCTCCTTTTTCGCATGCGTCTTGAATGCCTTTCTCATGATGCTGCGAATCGCATGGTACTGCGAATGCCTTGTCAACTGCATGCTCAGAATGCTCTCATGCAGCCTCTGCCGCAAGCCCTCATCTCGAATGGGAGCTGGCATGATCTGAGGCATGGGCTCACTGCATGCTGCTTTCTTGTCTCTCACAACAACATGCTTCTTCACTTCTCTCATGCCCTTGCTGCTGCGGCTCATGCTGTTGACATGCTCGTGCTGGTAAACATGCTGAGCAACCCCAGTCTTCTCTGACTCATCGGACCATGAGAACCTCCCCATGAAGGAAAAATCATGAAGCTCCCAAGGCTCATTCATCTCATTCCACCTGTTCTCCAGCTCATCCCAGTCGAAGAACATGTCGTTCAAAGCAAGGAGCTCATCTTCATCCTCATCTGGTTGCGACAGGATGGCAAACCTGTTGTGGCATGTCACCTGCTCACGAAGACTGATGCTCCACACCATGGCGTGATACAGATGCACACTCACTTGAAAACCTATGTCATGAAAAAGGCACAATGTGAAACTTAATGAAACAAATGCCTAATTAAAGCTCAAAATCACATTTTATCAAAAACTCATGCCCGCAGCTCATCCACAATGCTTGTCATGCTCACAGCTGATCGAAAGCACTGCATGTAAGCGGTGTCATGCAGCTCATGCCCACAGCTCATCCAAGGCACTGCATTTGTGCGGCTTCATGCAGCTCATGCCCGCAGCAGTGTGTCAGGTTTGGGTTTTTAGGGTTTACGGGTTATTTACAAGGATTTATATAAGGTTTAGGGATTTAGGGTTTAGGGTTTAGCTACAAGGGTTTCAGGTTGAGGGTTTGAGGGTTTACTTAGAAGAACTTTAGGTTTAGGGTTTTAGGGTTTTAGGGTTTAATTGGTTACAAGGGTTTAAGGTTTAGGGTTTTGGGGTTTAAGGTTTAGGGTTTTAGGGTTTAGGGTTAAGTTAAAAGGGTTTAATTAAGGTTTAAGGTTGAGGGTCTAGGGTGTAGTTAAAGGGTTTAGAGATAAGGGCAGTATGGGGTTTTGAGTTTTGGCATTAACTACTTGGAGGATCATGGGACTTAGTAAGTAAGGTTATAAGTACCCTAACTGGGGTTATAAGTACAGTTACCCTAATTATAACCCTAGTTACTAAGTCCCATGATCCTCTAAGTAAGGGCCCCACCCTCCCCATGTGTTTCGCTGCTCTCATGCGAAGATCAGAAAGCCATCCCCTCATCGCACCCATGAAAAATGCCATGCTGCTTCATGCATTGATTACTTACTCATGCGGCGCTGTGCCGAGCTTAACCTGATCCTAAACCCTAAACCTTAATTAAACCCCGAACAAACCCAAAGACTAATCTTATCCCCTCATGGCTGGCGTCATGGGTGCTTTAAAAAAAAGCCCATCTCCTCATGGGATCTAAAGCCTTATGGCTCATACACGAGCCCATCTCCTCATGGACTCATGGCCGGGCTGAGGGCTCATGCCTCCGCCTCAATGGGCATGAAATGCCCATGGTAGGACCGCATGATCGCTTTGGGCTCTGGCCCATGGGTCTCAACCCATGCTCTGAATTTGGCCGGCTCATGCTGGGAACGGCCCATGCCGTGCCAGCTTTTGATCAGCCAATGCTTGCCTCGGCTGAATCTTATTACTAGCTAACTAATAAATTACCATAACTTATTTCTCAATAATCTATTAACCGTAACAAATTATGGAAAATTGATACTTAAATTATTCCCTGAGCTGCCTCTCATGTCGCCCATGACAGTCTCCCATGATGCCAGCTCAAAGATCTCCGTCCTGATGGGGTTGGATTTTTGGGCCTTATGGGGTTTGGGCTCTAATTACTCTTAATTATGAAGGCTGTCCTCATGGCCGACTCCATGTTCTGCTGCACCTCGCTCATGACCATGAACTTATCGCTGATCTCATCATTGCGAGGATCATACAGCCTGGGTTTAGGGTTTAGGGTTTAATTATGTTAATTAAAGTAGGGGTTAAGTAGGGTTTACTTAGGAGGGTTTAATTAACCCTAATTAAACCTTAAACCCTAAACCCTAATTAAAAAAGGAACTAGTGCAGCATCCAGACTCATCGCTGTCATAGGCATATGTCCGGAACAATGCCAGATTCACCTGCAGGGTTTAGGGTTTAGGGATAATTAGTTATGGTTGTGGGGTTAGGGTTTACAGGGGTTAGGGGGTTTTGTTTAGGGGTTTTTAGGGTTTCGGCAGGGGCCTCGACCCATGCCACCGTGCAAATGATGGGCCAATGGCGATGCAGCATGGGGTGGCTCATGACGATGTCGTACTCCTCATGCACGAACTCAAACCCCAAGCACTCCTAAACCCAATCCTAATTGCACCCTAAACCCTAATTAATTACATATTATTTAAAAAACACTAATACCAGGCGAGGAGCATAGAGCATCCATGTGTGGAGGAGCTCATCCCTCATCCACTGATCGCAGCGCCATTGCCTCATGTATGGGCTTCAGAGCTTAAAATATGTAATTTACATTCTTATCATGACTAATTAATTACTACTGACGGTCCGAGCCACTGCCAATTCACCAAAACCCATGATCTCCCCGCCATGAGCCTGGTAGCAACATGGCGGAGGCGATCGCGGAAGGAGCCATGGACTTCGTCCTTGGCTCAAGGCAAATGTAATTAAACCTGTAATACCTCATTAACTAATTAATTTAAAATACAAAAGATACTTACTTATCTGGCTCATGACGGCTCGCCGCTCCATGTTATGGAGCAACCCATGGATCTGACTCATCAGCTGGCCCATCCTCGGCTCCAAATAATTAATGAATTACTAATGACCAAATCCTAAGTAATTAATTAACCAAGTACTCATAATTGCCAATCATGCCCCAGTTTCTCAGCCATGGTTCCCATGGCTCCCTCGTTGCCGCTCATGTTCGAGCTCATGGCTGTCGATGGGTGGGGATGCGGAGCTTATGCGGGCACTTGAGCTGATGGCAAGCTCATGGCCGGCCACATTTGAACCCCCAACCCCCTCAACCCCCTCAAGCCCTTGAACCCCTTCAAACCCCCAACCCCCTCAACCCCCTCAAGTCCTTGAACCCCTTCAAACCCCCAACCCCCTATTGTAATAATACTATACTACTGTACTGCTTCTATTACTAGACTTCAATACTACTACTAAACTACTGTACTACTACTATACTACTGTTCTACTATTATACTACTGTAGTACTACTATACTACTGTACTACTACGGTACTACTGTACTACTACTTTACTACTGTAATACTACTATACTACTGTACTACTACTGTACTACTACTGTACTACTGTACTACTACTATACTACTGTACTCCTATTGTACGACTGCAATACTTTACTAAGTACTCTCTATCTACTTACTACTATACTTAATAATTAACCCCATCCCCACATAATCGGGGGGGGCGGGAAAAACTTGAACCCATGAACAAGTTCAAGCGGGCTAACCTTGACAGCGGGGGGGGGGGTTGTTAATCTGGACCCAACATTACACACATACGTGCATAACTACGTAAATACATAGCTACATAAGTACATATCTACATAACTACATAACTACATACATACATGCATACATACATACGTACATACACGCACACGTACCCGCATACACCCATTCCTATGAGATATCCTGTTGTATGGTGCGGTAGTATAAGTTACAGGTAGCACCGTGTTGCTTGTGTCTTTACATAGACACAGACATTGAACTCCCACGCGCTAAGCCTAAACCCTAAACCCTAAACCTCTACACATCAGTTCAGGCTGGTGCCCTGCAGTGCCCCCCTGGCAGAGCAGCTGGGCTTCGGCGAGCTCAGGCTCCAGTCGATGCTCTTCCGTTTGTTTAGGGGTTAGGGTGTAGGTTTGTTATTGTTGAGGGGTTAGAGTGTAACTTGGGGTTTAGGGTTTAGGGTTTATGCATGTGGAGTTTAGGGGTTTATAGGGTCTATTCTTCTCGCGATTTGTAGTGGCACTGTGCTCTCCTTGGTTCTGGTGCATGTTCTGTTTTGACTCTGCCAAGTCTTAGCCATCTTCATGCAGTCTTTCTCCTATTGCTCTTCTCAGCGTTTCTCTGTTTTGTATGTTTCCTTTCAATACTCCTCTTCAGTGCCTCCCCATTGTCACTATCATCACATGTGTTGCTTTTGCATTTAAGGCAGTATGTGTTTCAGAAACATGTTTATTGCTCGTACTGTTCTGCCTGAGTTGTCTCAGATGTGCGGTTTTTTATGATTAGCTGTGTGATTGTATTGGTTGTCATCGTCACATGATGTACTGACGGCACAGCTGCTCGTCATGGTTCTACTTGCAACGGCGCTAATAGTGCTAGTCGGTATAGGAGCAAGTGGCAACAGCGGTTTTGATGACAACAGTCGCAACAGCGGTTTTGATGAGAACAGTCGGTCCTCGTTTTCTCATTGTCACCCTTGTAACAATCTTATAAAATTATGGATCCTTTAGAATGTCCCCTATAGTGACTCCTACAGTATCCCTTGGTTTCATTTCGTTTTTGCTGTGCGTTGGAAGAGCCATGGATAAGATAATGCCAGCATTCTTTCCTTTTGTCTGAGATTCCGGGCTAGGCTGTCAGCTTTGGGGTTTCGGGTCTTCAGCCTTGAGATAGGCCCCATAGTAGCTCCTTTTTGGGGTTCATAAGTAGAATTCTGTAAGGTAATCCCTAAAAGGAGCTACTATGGAGCCTATGGGTAGGGTAGTCTGTTGTTAATACGGGGCGTAGCAGTCCTCTCAGGAGCGATGAAGGCAAGAAGGGAGATGGCGAATTTTGACCGGCCCAAAACGCCCGGAAAGAGAGGCACCACATCGTATGCCGATATACACTCATACTCGGCTAGATTAGTAGTAGACGTTTTTCAAGTCTAAGTCTTATCTTGTTATTTTCGCCTCTGAAAGTATATCTGACGTGTTCTTATGCACGCTCTTGTGCGTGTTTCTACTTTACCCATGCATACAAGAACCAGCGTGCCGATGTCAGCTTGTCGACAAATACAGCATGGTGTCCCTTTATTTTCTGACCATTAGTATAGGGGCCTTAATGGTTAGAATAGGGTGTTGGGGCCCATTATGCTGTAATCATATCATGATGAGGAACCTCCAAGCGAGTGTATGTAATGATTAGGGCCGCTTACATTCACGGACTCCTATTGCTTCAACTTTGCAGGCCCCATAGGTTTCTATGACTAGCACGCATTCCGAACATGCATCGATGGGAATCGAAACGAAACCCAAGCCGTTAGTTCCGAATCATATCGACAGATAGCGGGTTTAGGATTTCGGGTTTGGGCTTTAGGTTTTCCGCTTTACGGCTTAGTATTTCGGGTTGCAGGGTTCAGTCCTGTCTCTTTATCTCCAGAACCAGCAGCCGGCAACCAAGGCCCTAGCTTCGAGCCCGACAAACTATGATAAAGTACATAACAAAATACAATATAACGCCATACAGTATGTTAGAATTACAATGCAACATTGCACAACGCCATGTCGTTGTCAGGTCATACCGTATCTTATCATAACATGCCATACCATATCAACCGTATAAGACCGTATAGTATCATATCATATCACCCATGGAAAGCTAGCAGTGGGCTCCTGTTGCAGGGGCCTTACTTGCCTCGTTTGGGACGAGGCAGGCAGCCAGACGGTCAGACAACAAGTGTGAAGTGATGTAGAAAACCCCAAGACCCTAAACCCTACAATGTGGACCTTCCGCCTGTTGCAACAGTTCGAGAGACAGTACAGTAGCCGTAGAGCTGCACCAGGCACAACCTTCCCTCTGGGAGCCGCCATATATAGAATATCATGTTTTGGCGCCGCGCTTCCTCTATGTGTCTGACCTTTCGGTGGTAGTTTCGTTCCTATACCATCTCCAACGTTAACCGTTTGTTCCCAAATCAACTGTCCAAGTAGGTGCAAGGCCCTTGTCAGCTCTTTTGGCCGGGTCGTCTGCTCCCCGTTGTGGACTATGCCTCCAGATTGCGACGGCGCACGAATTGTTCATGATCCTATGTGTTAGTACGGTCTTGTGACGCTAGCTTCGACTAGCGATACACCGTGAAGATGATATCAAGAGCTCCCAATCAAGCACGCATACCGGTCCTGACGGCGAAACCAAAAGCTGAACTGACAACCTTAAAGCCATGAAGCTCGAAACTCATCTTCCGCTTGACCCTAAACCCTCATGTAGGAACCTGATTAAGAAACCTTGGGCCTTTATTAGGCTTCTTTTATACGAATCCCAATAGTTTGGGGTTATAAGCCCAGGGTTCCTCAATCCGGTCCCTACACTGACCCCAAACTTTAAACTCCAGGCCCTGAACCCTAAACCCCTATCCCCCAAACCCCTAAACCCCTAAACCCATAACTCCTAAACCCCTAACCCCTAAACCCCTAACCCCTAAACAGGCCCTAAACCCCTAAATCCTAAACCCCAGCTCCTACAATTAATTCCGAATCCGGCGGGCCCCAACCCCAAGGGTCCAAGTACCCAATAATCATATACTCTCCAAAATCCTAACCTACATACCAGGACCCTCCTCGTACCCTCAAATAGGGGTATATGGTCCCAAATAAGGGGCATTTAGGGTCTAATAGAGGGTAGATGGAGCTATCCCTAAACCCTAAACCCTAAACCCTAAACCCTAAACCCTAAACCCTAAACCCTAAACCCTAAACCCTGGGTCCTTTGGACCCTTGGGGCAAGACCTCGGAGAGACCCTCGGACTCCTAAGCGTTGAAGCCCCAGAGCCCGAAAGCCACTCTGAAGGATCTAGGGTTCTTAGGGGTGATTAGAAATATTTTTTTAATTTTTGGCTATTATAATCCGTAAGAAACAGCAAAAAACAATTTTTGCTAGGGTTCTAAGTTCAGTATAGGGTTTACTTTAGCCCGGCTAAGGTAAACTTAGCCTTGAATGACCTACATTTTTAGGGTTCCTTATCAGGATTTCTTTATATAAGTCATGAAAAAGGTAGGTTATTCTGGGTTAAGGTATGGCTTGGTGACATAGGTTTAGCGTATTGAAGATGTGGTGTTTGGTTGGTAACATTGGGATTAGGGCTTAAGGGCTCACAAGAGTTGAGTATATTATGAGAAAACAGCCCCTAAGGGTTCTTATGATTTAGGGTTTAAGGTATTAGGGTTTGGTCCAGTCTTAGTAAATTAGAGTTCCCGAGCCTCCTCGTCCGACACCTGGTCGCATCAGGCTTCGCGTTCCATCCGCGTAGCGCCAACGGCCGAGCCGGCAGCGGCGGTGAACCTGGAGTACCTGGCCCTTGCCCTCAAGGCCGGATCGACTGGGTTCTTGTTAAAGGATTCAGTTCAAGTTACCATAAAAAGGAACCGTAGTATTTACTATAGAGCCCTATATGGTAACTTGAGTTTAACTAAGTCCTTTAACAAGCACCCAGATTTTGAGTTTGGAGTTTAGGGTGTCAGGTTTAGGGTTCGGAGTTTCGGATTTTGGGTCGAACGTTTTGGTTTTTAGGGCAATTAGGAATTAGGGTTTGGGCTTTTAGGGTATGGTTCTGCTTTTTAGGAATCACCATCACAACTGCCAGAGTTGATATCGTTCCCGGTCTTACCATCACCACTGACATCACCAACAGCAATACACCCTTGTCTTGCATGAAGGCATGAGAAGGATGACGAGGTGCAGGCAAGATTTCAACCTCGAATTAACCCACTCTAAACCCGAAACCCTAGCCCTAAAGCCTCCTCAGCCCTTAGCACCCTAAACCGCGAACCTTAAACCCGAAACCTTAATCAAACCGTAAGCCTTAAACCCTAAACCTTGATTACTTTATTGAACCGTAAACCCCCAAAGGTGAACCCTAAACCTTAAATGCTAAAACCCTGAGCCTTAAACTTTAAACCCTGAGCCTCGCAACTGCAACAGCCCCATGCCCAAGTGTTTTCTCCCAGGGTCGCCCTGCCCTGAACCCTAAACCCTAAACCCTAAACCGTAACCCCAAACCCCAAACCCCAAACCCTACTTAAAGGATCATGGGACTTAGTAACTAGGGTTATAGTTAGAGTAACTATACTTATAACCCCAATTAATGTACTTATAACCTTACTTACTAAGTCCCATGATCCTCCAAGTACTATAAACCCTAAACCTGCCAGGTTCGCCGGGAATCGAGACGCGAGCCTCTCTTCTCCCTGGATCCCGTTGATCCCAAGACACCTGTCGCTATTTGGGTTGAGGAGGTTTCCGTAGGGTTTTTTTTTCGCGGTTTGGGGCACTTAGGGTTTGAGGGGACAGGGCTTGGGGATTTTCAGCGATTTGGGACATAGTGTTTGGGGGGTTCGCGGTTTACGGGGCAGGCATTTCGTCGCGATGCCGGTTGAAGGTTGCTTACGAAAGAGCATGCCTTAGCACAGCGGTACGGATTTAGAGATACTTTCAGGGCTTTACGGGTTCAGGAGCTTGAGGGCTCAGGGGTCAGGGTTTCGATCTGACAAAGCAAAATTTACCTTCCCCAAAGGGTCCATGTACTCATATACCATGTACTTGGGTCCCAAAGTACCTGAATAGGGACTACATTGAGGCCAATGTATATACTATATAAGTACATGGACCCGTAGGGTTCGCTTTAAAGCCAGAAGGCGCCGGGCAACGAAGCATCCACGTCTGGGCAGAAATCCATGGACTGAGCCCGAAGTCAGAGCAGTTTCCTGTGGATGGGGGAAGCCCCCAAGTCTTTTCAATCCCTAGGGATCTAAGGACTCATATATTAAGGCTTTTGGGCCCTAAGACCATACTCTATAAGGCTTTTGGGCTATATTGATCCCTGGGGAATACTCCTTTTATATTGCAAGATGTCCGGCACGGAGGAAGTGTTAGGGAATCCCTGAACCTTTACCCAGGAATGTTGAGACCACGGCGCAGAAGAAGCGCAGCTTTCCTGAATCTTGAGTCTGCCCGATCTTGCGTTTGGTCTAAACCCTTTAAGCCGCAAACCCAAAACATAAACCTTAGCAGGTCTTAACTAGGTATCGATTTGGGATAATTTGTAGTTTCCGTTATTGTTTATTAGAGACCACCCATTACAAGCAATTGTTGGGGACTGTCTAAATCGACACCTAGTCAACTAAGCCGACATGCCAGGCCAGACCCCTGAACACCAATATCAGCTTGGGGATGCGGACGCCTATCGGTGCTCCCACAGTTCCCCCAGCCTGGGTGCACGCAGGAAGGGGTTCCTTGAGCCCCTGTCTGTCTCCCAGCTACCCATAGGCCCCATAGTAGTTCCTTTTGGGGATTACCTTATAGGATTCTAAATTCTAAATATGAACCCCAAAAAAGGAATTACATTGGGGCCTATGGGTAGCTTGCTAGCTGGCTGTCTGTCTGTCTCGGACCTTCACGTGATGTAAGGCAATGTAACGTACTGTAAAGGACTTGTACCCTTGCAGATGTATCCTGGCATTTCCGCGTCTGTCAACCATCCCCCTTCTGCAGGTCCTTTCTCCCTCTCTACTTGGAGGTTCATGGGTAGTTGTAAGTGGGGTGATAAGCGCAGGAATATGGAATTATATTTTAACCCTACTTATATCAGCCTTCAATCAAGTATCTCCCCCTTGTCGACTGTTACTCTTCGTGTCTACCTGGCTTACCTTGCTCATGCTCATCGGGTCTTCCTTACTGTTCGATTTGATGACATGACGGCTACCTCCATATGGGTGTTTCTTATAATAAGGATCCTACTTTATTAGGGTCCCCTTTTTTCCAATGTTGAAGCATCCATCGCAGATCAGAGACTTCTTTAGTATGTGGCAAGAGAGGGCACAGGGCAAAGGCGGTTCTCCACGGTGATCCGAAGCGTGATTGCGCACCACCGAGGTTTCGAGCCCGAGTGGCTGGCGGGGACCAGCGTCGGGGACGTGATGTTCCAGGCCTTGTAGACATGCCAGGAAAGGGGTAGTTCTCGAAATTAGGGTCCCTTGTCAGGCCCCCCAAAATAATACGGCACCCTTATAAGAAGGACCCTAAAGGGGGTCCTAACCCAGCGAGCTACCCATAGGTCTCTGGTAGATGCTAGTAGTTAGCTAAGTGTTGGATGCATGGAGCCTTTGAGCTCTCAATCTGAAAAAGGAAGTTCGGTTTAGGGTTCAGGGTTTAGGCTGTGAATCAACGGGCAGTGTCCCCAAGCTGCCGAAATGTGGATTTAGGGTTTAGGGTTGAGCATCCCCAGCGCCTGCAAAATCCCTGCGTCTCTTGCCTGAAGTCGCTGTAGGGTTCACGCTCCGGGTCAGGACCAGCCCAAACTGCAAATTCTGGACCTTTGTTTTGGGGAGCCTAAGTGAACGATATGCTTGTAATTTCGGGGCCTGAAGAATTGCCACACACAATTCCTGAATGCTCTTTGTAACTATATATTAATACATCTCCAAACCCTATGGTAGCTAATTGTTGAAGTGCCTTTTCTGCCTTGCAAGCACTATATCTTGCCATTTTTCCTTGAAAAGCTTTAGATACCCACTGCAATAAAGTATCGAAGCAGCACACGCCAAAAGCCACGGCTTTAAAGGCCGACTACTTCCTGAAGGAGTTGGCTCTGGGGGAGCTCCTCGGCGTTTTGGGGCCTGTATTTTTGTGTGTTTTGCTGCAATTCAAGGGTGTTAGTTGAGGTTTTCGGGTTCGGGTTTTGGGGTTTTGGTTTCGGGCGTTAGGCGTTTAGGCTTGGGGCGAAGGTTCAGGGTTCAGTGTTGAGTTTTGGGCCTTTTGGAGTTTGGGGTTGAGGGCTGGGGTGTAGGCTTTAATCTAGGATTTGGGGTGTAGGCTTTTTGGAGGTTTGGCGGGTGTGACAGTGGTTTATCTAATGGTAAATGAACTTGAAGGCTTTTTTTTGGTGGGCTTCGGGTGTAGGAAAAGGTTCGCCGATTTACTTCAAAGCCGCTGTGCGAAGAAAGTTTATGGGTTGGGCGCTTACAGGATTTAGCTTCAGGTTTTGGTAAGGTCCACGCAAAGCTTGACACGCGGGATTCCCCATTTGAGTTTTGGGAGATCTCAGGCAGTTGGCTTTCAGAGGTCGCATGCTCTGCTCTGATTTCAATGAGTGTTTTAGATCCTGAACGCCAAAACTCAGACACTAATTTAGGGGCCTCAATAATTACAATAAGGTTTTGGGGCCCCTTATACTAGACTTACGATAAGGAACCCCAAATTAGTATAGGTAATTATTGAGGCCCCTATATTAAGCCCCACGCCTGAGCCCTAAACCCATTCGTAGGGACGTCGAGACCTCGATCCTTTCAGGTGCATAGCGGGCCTTATGTATCCACCAAAGGGGCCTTAAGAATTACCTATACTATTTTGGGGGTTCCTTATTATAGATATAGTATAGTGGGCCCCAAAACCCTATCCCTTCACGAGTGGAATATACGGGAAATTGTATGTGGGATCCTAGGTATAACTTAAGGCAAATTCCTTACTTTAGGGATATTGGAAGGTCTTGGTACTTTGTACTAACTGGACATGTGGGTTTAGCCTGCGACGGGGGCATTTTTCGAACGGTCCTGTGGCGGTTACGAAGTGTTCCCGGCAGTGGCCTGGAGACAGAAGCTGAGAACTTGCGCTCGGTAAAGCCAACTGAGACCCCCTGAATGCCGTGCTTTGATGTATTGCTGTACGCGCTAATATAGACGCATGGCCTGATACGATAGGCAACAAGAATAAGGTACACGATGCCTGTCGTTGGCATGCTGAGCGTTTTCGATTGGTCCGAGGCGCTGTTGTCAGTTGCAGTGGCTCGTGCTTGTAGCTACGATTTCAGCCGGGCTGACGGTGCAGGGCTGTTTGGCGTTTAGGGTTTAGGGACTCTTCGCGGTTTAGGGTTCAGGAGCTCATCCTAATTTCGTTCACCGATGTCGTCTAAATCAAGCATCCCCTCAAGTCAGCAACGTAAGTATAGCTGCAACTCGCAGTTCCTTTCATCTTTCGTTATTTCTTCGTTGTGTGCATGCATATGCAATTCGTAGTTGTATGATATGCCTGATATGCCTGTATGGTTGGCAACATATGGATAGATACTAGTAGAAACGAGAGAGCACGAGATTAGCAGGGAGTGTACACAGGATGTTGAAAGGTATTCCGTTATTGCTGCACATCACGATTCGAATATGAGGAAACGCTGGCACAGCAGTCAACCCCTATATAGCAGACTGTGGGGTTTCTATAGTAGAAATTACGACTATGATTTGAAGAAGTATCCCCCCCCATTACAGTACCTATGACCCGTTGGGAACCTAAGGGCTTCGAACGCACACATTTTGGATCAGGTCCATTCGATTCTACCCCTTCGTTTCCGAATCTTTCCACTGGTCGACTATACATATATATATGTATCTATGTAACTACTTATCCATCTATCTATCTATCTACCTGTCTATCTGTCTATATTCTGTACATATGCATTTCGTTTATTTACGTATGCATGCCTGCCTGCATGCATATATAGATGGGTTGATGGTGTATGGATGAGTGCCTTCACACATGTAGGGGTGTCTACATGTATGTGTGTGTACATATATATATATATACATATGTGTGTGTATGTCTGCATGAGTGTATATGTGTGTATGCACGGTATGTATGCATGTACGTATGTATGTGCACGTACGCACAGTTCAACCCTGAGCATGTTGAATTGCGCTTAAACCTTCAGCCGAATCCCAAAACGGTTGATGGTAAACATGATTAATTAGGCATGTGCCATGGGTATAATTAATGTTTCGCATTGTGTTCAGGAAAACATAATCCTTTCCTTTGGCATTTTGTTTGTTAGTAGTACCATCCACAAACTAGTTTGCATAACTATCAGTATAACCATTACTGCTATTGGTATTTGTAACGTTGCTCTGACTCCTACTGCTGATGGACAACACCCTGCATGACCCTAAGGACTCTAAACTATGGGAACTTTGGTATATTTCTTATTTTGGGTAATGCAGGACTTATATCATCAACCGTATCAGTATGTGCATTGTAATACTGTCAGCTCTACCACCCGTCCGCCTCATGAGGCCATGGGCCTAGGATAGCATGTGCATTGTAATACTGCCCTAAACCCTAAACCCTGAACCCTAAACCCTAAACCCCAAACCTCAAATCCTAAACCCTAAACCCTAAACCTCAAACCTGTCAGATCCACCACCCGTCCGCCTCGTGAGGCCATGGGGATGCAGGATCAGCCCTGGGCCGGCCGCGAGTGGTTCGTGGCGGCGCGGTTGGCACGGCATGGGGTTTGGGTTTCAGGGTTTTGGGCTTTAGGGTTTAGGCTTTGGGGTTTTAGGGTTTAGGGCTTTAGAGTTTATGGGTTAGGGTTTGGGTCTTAGGGTTTTAGGGTTTAGGGTGTTTTGGGTTCGGCGTATTGGGTTTTAGGGGTTGGGGTTTAGGGTGGTTTGGGGTATTGGGCTTAGGGTTAGTTTAACGGTCTCTATTGTGCTTTTTATTTCGATATGGGGTTCGGAAAGGCTTCCATGGGGTTTAGGGCTTTGCTTAGGGTGCAAGGCCCGCTTTTAGCGATTTAGGCACGGTGGGTGGGCTGGACACGGTTAAATGAGGGTTTCAGGTGGTTGGGATTTCGGGATGGGGGGTTCGGATTTCGGGGTTTTAGACACATGCACTTTTATGCAAAGATTTAGATCTTGGGGTTTCGAGGGTCGATAGTTTAGAGTTTTCGGGCTGTAGGATTCATGCAGGGTTTGGGGTTCATTTTGGGATCCCTTGCTTGTTGCTGCAGCTGTAAACCGACAGCAGGTAAAGAAGCAGAGAGATGAACCGCGACGGCCGAGGTCAAGAAAGCCGAAGTCCACATGGCAGCAGACAAGACCTTGGTGCCCTGCGTGAAGATGGGTGTGGAGGCCGAAGGGAATGTCAGAGACTCCAAATATAGTCTAGGTTGGATTTTGGGACATTTTTTTATTTTCCTTATTTGGGTTTATAAGGGGCCCTATATATAAATATTTTCAGGGTGTTTAAAAGCCAACCCAGGAGTACCATGATGGAATTAGGTCCCAAAAGACCATCCATATCATGGCTTTGGGACCTAACTCCATAATGGTACTATATTTGGAGCCTCTAGGAGTGGCTTCGGGTTTAGAGGTTGAAGTGCTCGGTTTGGGGGGTTTTGACTGTTTACGAGTCTAATGATTTTCAAAATCGGACTCTCGTTTCATCTGGTCGCAAAACAGTATTTCCAAGAATCTAGTTCGACCTCAGCCATCACTCTGGCTCAGATCGTCCAGCGTAAACCCGAAAACCCCCTAGACCTCCTATCACAGACCCCAGATGTTGATCTGTTCGTGGATCTCGCAGTGTATGCCCTCAACTGCGCGAAAGGCAAGGGAGCAAGTGGTGACCGACGCAGGGCTGATCCTTGGCTTTGCCAGCCGGGTCGCTCCATGGGATGAATCGAGGATTATTCGCAGCTTAGGTGTTCCGGTTTTAAGATCTTGGATTCAGGATTAATATAGTGGCTTAAATAGTTATCTATACTAATTTTGGGGTTCCTTGTTATAAGTGTAGTATAATGGGCCCCAAAACCCAATTCTAAAAGTTAAGGCCCTTAGATTACGTGCTGGGTTTGTGCTGTGGGGTTCATGGCCTCCAGGGCTCAGGGTTCAGGATTTGGGGTTCTATACATGGCGTCAGGTCTCTAGATCAAGCTTTACGCTTGGCTTGGTAGGATGCTTGACTTCTCCACCTCCCTCAATTTGAGAAGACGCCCTCCGTCGTGGAATCTGGGCTTTCGGGCGGCTGTCGTGAGGATTCGGGGTTTAGTTTAAGGTTCAACAACCGGTTGCCCAGCATGTCGTCCGTTCTACAACGTGCTACTGTATATTTCGACATCCCAACTTAAACCAAACAAGACGTAGGCCCTGAACCCTCACCCCTATACCCCATTCTCATGAGGGTTTTCCTGTTGGATGCTTCTTCCCTCAAGGGGGCCCATCTAGGTCTCAACTGGCACAAAAGTTTGCCAAGCACCTCCATGACGCGACTCTAATCCCTACGACCCAGACCTTAAAATGCCTACAGCCTGGACAGTGCTTAGGCCTTGAACCACCACCCGAAACCCTAAACCCTAAAACCCTAAGCCGTAACAACAAGTTCACTTACGCAAGGAAGACGAATTTAGGAAGTGCGCCGAGGCATCAGATTTTAGTCAGGCCTCGCCTGGTCGGCTTCACTTCGGGTTTCTGGGCTCAGGCCGGTTTAGAGTTTAGGATTTAAGGTTTAGGGCTTAGGTTTCTCGGCTACACCTAGGTTCAACTACGCTGCGACATAGCACAATACATTATGCAAAATAACAGTGGATTCGCGGGCTTACCTCTTCTTCTGTGTTTTTCGATTTTTTGTTATTACAACATAACTCCAAGGTTTGTTCAAGCTACTATGATAATTATCATTACTATAATTACCTACTGTTATCATTCTTATTACTATCATTACTTCTCTTAACGTGAACTCCAAATTCTGCGCCCTAAACCCACGATCTCTTCCGAGGAAGGATGTGGCTATCACCAGCCCCACTCATCCTCTCCGGCGCTTCGCCGACGCCTTCACCCGCAACGGGGCTCCGATTGGCTTTGCATAGACGGGGGGAGCAGGGTTTGGGGTTGAGGATTCAAGCGCAGGGCTCCGGGTGTATCTAGGGCAATTCACGGTTTAGGGTTGATCCCCAAAGTAGTAGGATCCATCGTAAGAGCCCCAACAAGTAAATAAGGACTCCTTTATTCACCCTAAAGCCGGAACCATAAGCCTCAAACCCCAGAGCCTGAGTCCTGCGGTTGCTGACATAAATCTGCATTACCCATAATAAAGACATATGCCATGATTCCCATAGTTTAGGGCTTAGGGTCAGCAATGCCAGGATGCATATCAGCAACCGTAGACCCGAACCTGGGCATGCGCCGCCCTTTTTTGTCCCTCGTCGCTTTCTCCCTCTTCAAGTTGTGGGGCCCATGTCTGTTTGGTGACTGACAAGCTTGAAGGTGAAAGAGAGCTTACTATCTACCTAGATGTGGAAGATAGATCGATAGATGGATCGATGGATAGATGGATAGATGGCTAGATAGACAGGTAGATATGTAGGTTGATAGTTTGGTCTCGATCGATCGATCCATAGGAAATTGCAGCTCGACCTTGTCTCTCAACCCCAAACCCCGAAACCCTGAACCCTAAACCGCTAAACCACAAGCCCGAAACCCCAAACCTTAAACGCTAAACCCTAAAACCAGAAACCCTAAAACGATAGACCCCAGATTTGCCCAGGTAACTTCGACCTCATTGCAGAGAGGCGCGGTGGGTCTCGGGTTTAGGGGTCTTAGGTTTGAGGTTTAGTGTTCCGGGTTTAGGGTTCGGGGTTTAAGGGTTAAGGGTTATGGCTTTAGCGTTTAGGGCTTATAAAGAATCCAGTGGACCACGACATGTAGATCTTAGCAGTCCATCATGGTGCCATCAAATTGTGAGTCCTATGAACCCTGAAACCCTACACTACATGAATCCTGAATCCTAAGTTTTGCTGAGTGATCATCGCAATCGCCGAAACGTACACTGCTGGCCTCGCAAGGAAGCTGGTAAGAAGTCGGCGTTCGAGTTCCTAAACCCCAACCGACCCATATAAAACACCCAGAACACCCTGAGCAGACCCTTGAAACGCCCGCACTCTCAGAAATACCCTTGTACCACAAGCCCTGGTTTGCAGAGCCCTTGGTAAAGCACTTGAAGATCAAAAGTTTGGCACCGTGTGCATTCTTTAAAGTCCCCAAACCCTGTAAACCGCGGAAACATGCAAACCTTAGCATGTTCCTCAGCATATCCTACTTCGTAGTAGAGTATGGGTAATCTGTAGCCTTTCCGGGGTGCCGCTCAGGGTTTAGATGTTAGGGTCTATCAACCCCATCGAATCTCAACGGCTTACCTTTAGTTCCGTTAGGGTGCTGGACACCTTGGCCAAACCCCAAACTCCTCAGCTACCCTAAACCCTAAACCCCTAAACCCTAAACTCCGAAGGAGAGCATTCAGCTTAAGAAACCAAACCAAAACCGAAGACCCGATTATGCCTAGGTAGGGCTTTGGGACATTTTATATTTTCCCTTATTGGGTTTAAGAGGATCTTGTTTACTAATATTTTTCAAAGCCTTTAAAAGCCCCACCTAGATGACTATGATGAGAGCCGAAGGAAGTCGGTGATTTTCCATCTCCGCGAACTTGCGAAAGCCTCTGTCATGGCCAAGTTCCTGGTGGCTCGGTCGGTCAAAAGTCGTTTAGGGTTTAGGGTTCAGGGTTTAGGGGTTTAGGGGTTTAGGGTTTCGAAGCCCAAAGGACTGAGTAAGTAAGTTATAGTCTAAGGGGAAAAGGAGGGACCCTTAATGGGGACCCCTACCCTATAATGGGGCTATATAATAATGGGTATATAATAGCTATATCAAGAGTATATACCTAGGGGTCCTTATTAAGGGTCCCTCCTTTTACCGTTGGATATAAGTAGAGTTATAAGTACCCCAACTGGAGGTACCCCAAATACAACCCCACTTATAACCGACTGCATAAGTTTCCTGGGTCTCCAAGTAGGGTGATATTTATCAGGGTTCTAGAAATGCCTCAGCCTTTCGATGGTTCTTTACCGATCTTAGGGATTTAACGGTTCTATAAAGGCATCATCAGGCTTGTAAGGGTTCTGTATGGGGATAGGAACGCGGCATTTTGGAGACAATGTTGCCAGCATAGAGAAAGTGCGACAGGAACCTGCGGCTTCGCCCTTGCGACAAAACTAGAAGCACAGAGCACAGAGGAAGCCCAAAACATCAAACTACGATGGTACGAAAATTGGAAGTGAAGCTGCGAAGTGACTCCAGGTACTCATTGGTGCTAGAGTCGTCGCCACTTAAGATTGTTGCTTGGCTAATGTCTTAACTCTAAACCTGGAACCCCTAATCCCTAAACCCTGAACGCCAAACCCTCTGTACTTCTGAACTTCACAAAATAGCCCAAAAGCCTTATATAGTATGGTCTATGGGCCCAAAAGCCTTAATATATGAGTCCTTAGATCCCTGGGGTAATGTACTTCTGAACTTCAAAGCCAAGGTGGACTCTGGAGCGCGGATCGACGACATCTGGACATCTTCCGCCGATGAGATCGTGGCGAACACGGCCCGCGACCCGAGTTTAGAGTTCAGGGTTTAGGGTTTAGGGTGTGGTTCTGGGTGCTTCAATCGGGCTGAGGATAGGGTTTAGGGTTTTGGATTTAGTTTAGGGTTTAGGGTGCTTCAGTTGCAGGACCCTAAACCCACATGTCTTCGGGGTTTCGCATGCTCGGAAGCTCTCAAGACAGATATCAGAGGGTCCAAGAACCCAGGCTTGCCTCGTTTTGGATGCGATTCTGGCGTTCATCTATGTAGTACATTGAAACTGGTCGCATTCCCTTCATGCACCCGCCATTATGTTTCCGCAGCATGCACATAGCTACAGTCCATTCGTAGTCGTAGCTAACTACCTGCATAACTAGGCCGCTTCATCCGCACGTCATGTTCAGGAACTTGGACACATAGCCTTGTCAGTCAAGCTAAAGCGTAGTATAATTACATCATGAAGAATTAATCATGTTCCTCCTTCGGGCTCCAAGCTGTACTTGTAGTCTAGGAATCACGTCGAATGGTTCAGTCATGCCTCTACATTACGTCATTAAGGTAAAAGCCAGAAAGTTGGAATATGATTATCCTAACCCTTCCATGGTAAATTACAAGGTATCCTACCCTGAAACCATATTCCAACTTTCTGGAGTTCCCTTTAAGGCCCCCAGAGGCCCTCAAGCCTCCAAGCCGAAGTTGTCGAATATTTCTTCTCGTCTGCTTCCGAAAACTTGCGGACACACCGTGGTACATTTACAGTCCATTATGGTACAAACCCCTAGGGATCAAAATAGCCCAAAAGCCTTATATAGTATGGTCTTTGGGCCCAAAAGCCTTAACATATGAGTCCTTAGATCCCTAGGGTAAACGGACTTCAGCGTAAACCTGAAACCCGAAAGAGCCCTGAACTCCTGAAATCTTCAATCAAGCCTGAACCTGAAAAACCTTAACTCCTCGAGCCTGAACTCCTAAACCCGAACTTCACTGATGCCGCAGAACCCAAGCCCTGGACTCGGGCTCCTGACACGGATCGGACTCAGCACGAATATCATTCCTGAGGGTGTGTAGTTTTTTGTACTTTGCACAATAAGGGTTTGTAGGGTTGTTTGTGGTTGAGGGCTTCGCACGCCCGAGCCCTTTACATATCCGTGCCCCTGAACCCCGAATCCCTGACCCCCTCAACCCTAAACACTACACCTCCTAAACCCTCAACCCTAAACCCCTAAACCCTAAACCCCCAACCCCTTAAACCACAGAGCCACAAACCCCCCCAAAACCCCAGACCCCTGAACCCCAAACCTAAACAGGAAACACTAAAGGCGCCCTCGCGGAAACCCCCCAACAAAGCCGAAGGCCCACCGAAATTCTGGACCCTAAGCCCCTAGTAGAGTTAAGGGTTTAGGGTTTAGGGCTAAGGTCTTCATTTGGGGCCTATACTATTTTGCGGCTCCTTATTATACTTGTTGCATAGCGGGCTCCAAAACCTATTAAAACGATTAAGGCCCCGATATTAGTAGATCCCTGAAACTCAACAGCACCCTTACCCCTAAACGCTCAGATCCCTGAAGCCCTGAACCCCAAGCCCTACCCTAGGGATCAAAATAGCCCAAAAGCCTTACCGTAGTATGGTCCTCGGGCGCAAAATCCTTAATATATGAGTCCTTAGATCCCTAGGGGTAATAGCAACCACAAAAGAAATTCCCAAAGCCCTAAGCCATTTAAAGGAAGCCTTAAAAGAGCCCTTAAAGGATTAAAGGAACCCTTAAAGGCGAGAGCCTTTGATGGCCTGAACCCTTCAGTGAACAGCGTGAGACGAAGGCTCCGGAGATGCACCCGGAGATCCCTCAGCTCTGGACCGGGTTTAGTTTAGGGATTTAGGGGTTTTAGGTTTAAGGGGTTCAGGGTTTAGAGTTTTAGGAGTTTAGGGTTTTTTAGGGGCCTGGGGCTCAGGTCTTTTCTGCTTTGAAAGCTGGGCGGCGGCTCTGATTTTAAGCTCTTGCTTTGTTCGAAGAGTTTGAGATTTGGGGTTTTGTTGTGTAGGTATTTTGGGGGAGGGAGGGTAAGTTTATCTTCGGGAGGAAATGCTTGCCTTTGGTTAGTAGGGAATGGAGGAAGGGAAACACCAGGCTGCAGAAAAGTTTTACTCGACCGATGTCCTCCACCTCATTCGGGTAGTTGTCTAAGTTAGGGCCCCTGTTTACTATGAGGGGCCGTAATAATTATCAAGGCTCTCGTGGGGGTTCCTTGTTCATGATTATAGTATACTGGGCCGCAAAACCCTATTCTGATTATTATCGGCGCCTATACTAGGTCCACCATTTCTTTTATGGAACCGTTATCAAAAGAACCCTAAACCCTAAACTTTGCCATAATTGGCTAAAATTTTACATGTTTTTGGGTACTCAATCCCAATAAGGAATGAAAATGTACATTTTTAACCCTATCCCAAAGAGGAACTAGTAAACCCTAAACCGCTGAAAAAGAATCTGAATTACTCGCAGGAACATGCGCGGCTTGTCTCGGATCCGTCTGGAGCACGGCAAGATCGTGGACATGGAGACAGGCCAGGGCCTTCCTGAAGGACCAAACGACGGTTTAGGGTTTAGGGTTTAGGGTTTTAGGGTTTGGGGTTTAGGGTTTAGGGTTTTAGGGGTTTAGGGGTTTAGGGTTTTAGGGTCTAGGGGTTTAGGGTTTAGGGGTCTAGGGGTTTAGGGGTTTAGGGTTTAGGGGTTTAGGGTTTAGGGGTTTAGGGGTTTACGGTTAAGGGGTTTACGGTTTAGGGGATTAGGGTTTAGGGTTTAGGGTTTTAGGGTTTGGGGTTTAGGGTTTAGGGTTTAGGGGTTTAGGGTTTAGGGGTTTAGGGTTTAGGGTTTTAGGGTTTGGGGTTTAGGGTTTAGGGTTTAGGGGTTTAGGGTTTAGGGTTTAGGGCCCTTAAAAGCAGGGGCCCGATACCCATATAATTACTACGGTTGATGAGATAAATCCTGCATTACCCATAATAATACACCATAACTCCCATAGTTTCGGGTCCTTAAGGTAATGCAGGATTTATATCATCAACCGTATGAACCCCTATAGTGGTATATGAACCTTAAACCCTTTTAGGGTTCATTTCGTCCTTAAGGTTCTAGGGCCAATGGGGAAGGTTTAGGGCTTAGGGTCTGGGCGGGTTGAGGTTTAGGCTTTAAGGTTTAGGTATTCGGGGTTAGGCTTGAGGGTGTAGGGATGTAGGGCTTTCCGGTACATGCTGCATCCAGTGGCTCTTCCATCCCTGGCCTGGTCAACTGTACCCAGAAACCTTAACAATAGGAATCAAAAGCACTAAACAGATTAGGCAAAACCAGTCTTTGCACAATATGTTTAAAGCCAAAGAAAAGGAAAATTTGCCGATGATTTTTCGCCGATATTCACCACCCACGACCGCAGCTGCTTCGGCCGCGGGTGCTACTACTATATACAGTGTTTCCCGCGACACAACCAGCATCACCTCCAGCGGCAACTGCATCAATAAAGATGTCTCGGCTTGTGCAATCCATCGCGGGCAAGAGCAAAGCCGAGACCGATGAACAACGGGTGCATTTAACTTCAGAGAGAATTAACAACAATAGGCGACTTTGGTGGCGTCAACCGCTGCCATGACTGCACAAACGAATAGCGCTCAGCTAGAAAATGTTGTTCAAGCCTGGACGACCACACGTACATGCATGCATGTATTCACGCACGGCTAGAGACATGCTGTCACGAGGACACAGGTAGTTTTATCCAAAGCCTCTAGCACGGACGAACGATCTTGCCTTTCCCTAAGCCCTAAAGCCTAGGCTGCGTCTCGAACCTTCACGCCATCTACGGCGGCGTGGAGTTTGGCTTAGATCGCTTCGAGCTTGCCCAGCGCCATGCCACGCGGCAGGGAGTCAGATCGACTTCTGATATCCACATCATTGTATCCGGATTCAAGCCACAAAGAGTTCGGACCCATTTCACGGACATGTATGCGCTTTGAAGAAGGCGGTTTTAAGTGGTTGAGGTGTACATGGACTCCCTTGCGACAAGCACTGAACTCTCAACAAATTCGGAGCTCTAGACCTAAATCTGACGCTTTCCCCTAGACTCTGAACTTTGCAAGCTTGAAAGCTTGGCTTGTATTTGGCTTAAGCCTTAGAGTCCTAATACCGAAGAGCTGGCTGCAGGCTCTGCGTCCTGGCGTGCCGGGAGTCTCTATGCAGCAGGCAGGCTTGCAAGGCGCCTCCGGATGCAGCATGCAAATATTCACAGGCATCCATGCGTGCAGGTAGGCAGGTATGCATGTCTGTTTTTCGCTCTGTCCGTCTGCGTGCCTGTGAAAGCATGTATCTATGCTTGTGTATTGTATTACATGTATGTGCGTCTGTCTGTCTGTCTGTCTGTCTGTATGTATGTATGTATGTGTGTATGTATGTAAGTTATGTGCGTGTGAATGTGCGTGCGTGTGTGTGTGTGTGTGTGCACGTGTGTATGTTTGACGGATGTTTCCAGGACTATCAAGATGTAGAACCTCTCGCACGCACACACACACACACACACACTCTCTCTCTCTCTCTCTCTCTCTCTCTTTCAGTTGTATGTGTATAGCATCATGCAGGCGCAGTTTTAGATGAAAGGTTGTTAGATTTGCCGATGCTGGCAAGAGTTGTCAAGAGTGGCCACCGCAGCAGCTCGGCACGAGGCATGCAGCTTGGACCTTCTGGGCGACCTATGTGGCCTGGACAGCTTGTTTTATGGTGTTTCGTAACTTGGGGCAGAGCTTTCGGTTTAAGGTCTCCGAGACGTGCGCAGCTTTGCAGGTTTTTATTTGTGCGGCTTGTAAGGGCCGCTGCAAGGAAAAGGGGCCGTAAATCCTAAATGCTGGATTGCATCTTGACGTCCTCATGCCTAGTTCGCTGCAGTCTTCAGAAGGCACATCTTGGACAGTCATGACGATGGATGCTAAACCCTAAAGCCCTAAACCCAAACCCTCAACCCCTGCCCCCATGCCATTGGCTACTATAGGGACCTAGATAATTACCTACACTATTTTGGGTGTTCCATTTTACATTTATAGTGTAACCTACCCCAAAACCCTATTCTAATATTTAAGGCCCCTGTATTATGTCTTGCAGGCCCGAAGATCAACCTGCAGCGAGCGGTGTAAGCTGAGCCTGTTTACAACTGGGCTCCCCAGTAGTACTCCTTATAAAGGGCTCTTCAAAGGGGATCAAGGGTTCCTTAGAGGTTTCTTTGAAGGGTTCTTTAAAAGGGATCTATAAGGAGTGTTTTAGGGTTACTTGGAGGCCCAGGGGATTTAGTAAGTCAGTTATAAGTGGTGTATTGAGGTAACTCCATTTCGGGTACTGAAACCTCTACCTATATTCTACTTTACGAAGTTCCCTGGACGTCTAAGTAGACAAGGCTAGGTAGGGGCCCCGAACCACAGATGTCGAGACTCCGAAGTGATCAGGCTCTTCTGCATGAGCAACTCAGCACCCAGGCACCTTCTCTCCGTACCTGACGCCTGGATCCCCGAACCCCACACTATGCGAAATCTGGAGCTGCGGCTTCCCAAATCCAGGCGCAAAAGCCCCACCGAACCTTGAAACCCTGAAGCCCTAAAGCCTGAACCCTAAACCTTTCGACTTGCCTTCCCTAGGGATCAAAATAGCCCAAAAGGCTTGTATAGTATGGTCTTTGGGCCCCAAAGCCTTAATATATGAGTCCTTAGATCCCTAGGGTTAGACCCTAAACCCTAAACCCCTAAACCCTAAACCCCTAAACCCTAAACCCTAAACCCCTAAACCCCTAAACCCCTAAACCCCTAAACCCCTAACCCCTAAACCCTAAACCCCTAAACCCTAAACCCCTAAACCCTAAACCCCTAAACCCGAAAAGTTGAGGCCCTAAAGCCTGCCCCTGAAACCTCGGAACTGAAACTCTTAAACACGGGACCGTGAAGCCTGAAGCCTTAAACCCTGATGCTTAAACCCTATAAACCCTATAAGCCCTATAAACCCTATAAGCCGAATAAGTGCTATAAAGCCTATAAGCCCTAAACCCTAAATCCCTAAGCCCTAAGCCCCAAAAAAGTAAACCCCCTAAAGCCCTAAATCCTAAACCCCTAAACCCTAAAGCCTTAAACCCCTAAGCCCCTAAGCCCCTAAACCCTAAATCCCCCCAAAAAAGCCCTTTGATCCGGCTCTGCGGAGGTTCATGCCCCAGCGCTTCCAGCTCACCCAGCGGGGCGAGATGCCCCAAGGCATCCTTGCAGGGTCTGCGGGGAGTTCTTGGGTACCTGGCTCATGGGGTTTAGGGTTTAGGGTTTTGGGGTATATAGGGTTTTGTGTCGAATTAAAGATTAGGGTGTAGGATATAGGCTTTCTGCAGCCCTTTATTATGGGCTTCTGAAAAGCGTTTTTAATACCGGCTTGAAATCTAAGCGCTTTGCTACTCATAGCATATATCGGGGTACCTAGAGGCTCCATAGTAGTCCCTTTTTGGGATTACCTTATAGGATGCTAAATATGAGCCACAAAAAGAAACTACTATGGAGAGTGTGGGTACCTGATGGTACTTGACTGCCTAGTACAGCTTCACCCGTAAGCAGCTGCTGCTCGCGCTTCTTCTGCTCCTACTTAGAGGCCCAGGCGACTTCGTAAGTAGGTCATAAGGGAGTTATAACTATGCGGAGATACCCCAATGATAACCGTGCTTATAACCGACTTACTAAGTCCCCTGGGCCTCCAAGTGCTGCTACTCCGCCTCCCCTTCCACTTGCTACTGCTACTGCTGACTGCGCTGCTCCTGCTCTTGGTCCTACCGGGGCTACTGCTACTACTACTACTACTACTACTACTACTACTACTACTACTACTACTACTACTACTACTACTACTGCTCCCGCTACTGCCACTGCTACTACCACTACGACTACTACTACTACTACTACTCCTCCTCCTCCTACTACTACTACTACTACTACTACTACTACTACTACTACTACTACTACTACTATTATTACTATTACTACTATTACTACTATTACTGCTCCCGCTACTGCCACTGCTACTACCACTACGACTACTACTACTACCACTACGACTACTACTACTACTACTACTACTACTACTACTACTACTACTACTACTACGACTACCACTACCACTACCACTACCACTACCACTACCACTACCACCACCACCACTACTACCCACTACCACTACCACTACCACCACTACCACTACCACTACCACCACCACTACCACTACCACCCACTACCACACCACCACACCACCACCACCACCACCCACACCACCACCACCACCACCACCACCACCACCACCACCACCACCACCACCACCACCACCACCACCACCACCACCACCACCACCACCACACCACCACCACCACACCACCACCACACCACCACCACCACCACCATCCACCACCACCACCACCACCACCACCACCACGACCACGACCACGACCACGACCCCTACCCCTACCCCTACCCCTACCGCTACCGCTACCCCTACCGCTACCCCTACCCCTACCCCTACCCCTACCCCTACCCCTACCCCTACCACTACCACTACCACTACCACTACCACTACCACTACCACTACCACTACCACTACCACTACCACTACCACTACCACTACCACTACCACTACCACTACCACTACCACTACCACTACCACTACCACTACCACTACCACTACCACTACCACTACCACCACTACTACTACTACTACCACCACCACCACCACGACTACTACTACTACTACTACTCCTACTACTACCACGACTACTTGTACCACCAAACCTCAGAATCTTCGTAGCTTCGCCCCCAGACGTCGGAGAGGTGTAGACCTGGACCTCGACAAGTTCAACCTCTCTGAGGCCTCGGTCCTGGAGGTTATACAGTGAACCCCACAAAGTTGGAACATGGGTTTAGGAGGATTGGTGCTACGATCCCCTATACTTTACCTTGAGGGCACGAGGATACTGATGTTCCGACTTTCTGGATTCTACTATAATGGTCTTCGGGGGCTTTCGGATTCAGGGTTTGGGGGATTTGCGATGTTTCATCCCAGGGGCCAGGGCTCAAGGGGCGTCGAGGGTGGTTTCGAGTCTAGAGCTTTGAGGGTTTGGTAAATTTAGGGTTTCTGGTGTAAGGGTTGTGGGTTTAGTGTTCCAGGTTTAAGTTTTAGGCTTGCTTCGGCTTTTGATTTGTGGGGACACACTCCGCGACGCAACGTAAGCCCTGAAACCCTAGACCCCATCGGAAACCCAAAACCTCAAACCCCACAAAGCATCTTCGACCATATGTAAGCCTTAACACCTTAAAGAGAAATCCCCAAATCCCAGAAGCACTGATTAAAACAAGCCTGAACCAGCAGCCCTCAAGCACCCTTTAATGGAGCCCTTATGGTTCGTTTCGTAACAGTTGGTATTTAAAGTATAGTAGGTGTGCCGCAAACCTCTAAAAAGCCCTGAACTCCAGAACTTACAAATCTGAAGCCATATGTTAGTTAGCTTTAACACCTTAAAGAGAAAGCCCCAAACCTTAAAAGCGCTGATTGCATCAAGCCTAAGCGAGCAGCCCCCAAGTATCCTTTGATAGAGCCATTATGGTCCTTAATAGGGGGTATCTAGGGTATACTAGAGAGTAGTTGAGGGTGGCTGGAACCGCTAAAACTCCTTGAGCTCCAGAGCCCGCGAGGTGGAGTCGTTCGCCTCTTTGCCAGCCTTGAGCGCAGAAACCGACTCGGCAGAGGTTCTTGGGTTTTAGTCTCGCAGATTTTGGTCAGGGTTTAGGGTTTAGCAGGGTTTAGGGTTAAGTTTTGTTTCGAGTTTTACTAGGTATATTCCTGCATTTTGAGGTTGTATGGGGTGCTTTGTTAGCTGTGTTTCGCTGTGCGTGAGACTTCGGGGGCTTCGGTTGTAGGGTTGTGGACAAGTAGTGTAGGGTGTAGAGGCTTTAAGGTGCAGGTTTTCAGGGTTTTGGTTTTAGGGTTGAGTTCGAAAAGGTATTTCCTGGCCTTGTGGTTGGAGTGTCGCAGGTTGCAGCGGGATTCCAGGGCGTTTACAGTGCTAGGGTTTAGGGTAGGGTTTAGGGCTCAGGGTTATAGGGTTCAGGGCTCTTGAGAGGTTCGAACTGAGTTTCGGGTAGTTACCAAAATTAGGGTCCCTTTTTGGGGTACCCTAAATACTAGGTGCCGCATTATAGTAAAGACCCAAAAAGGGACCATGATTTTGACAACCACCCTTTCAGGCTTTGGGATTTGTGTTTCGTCCGAGGCACGCCTTCCTCATCTTTCGTAGCTTAGGGACCCCAAAAGGACATAGGCATAAGCATTTTATATGGATATCCCTACCTTAATGGGCTTCATGATAAGGGGCTATATATGCGATATCCCTATCTTGATGTTTGCTTATCTGCTGTTTTGGGGGGTGCTGGTAGAGCTCTGAAATGGTCTGGTAGAGGCGAACCTTTCTCCTAAAATTGGCTTCAGCTACCGCACCTACTTGGACTTGAAAGTTTTCATTATCAGCCCTCACACAGAAGCCACGGGACACTATAAACCAGAGTAGGTCATCATAGTTCGGGGTAGTCATCTTTTCTTTTGCTACCAGACCCCCGTGTTTCCGCAAGGACTTTGATATCTTCATGAGGCAACATATTACTTCCTTAAGGTTCCCCAATATACCCAACCAATAATATACCCCAAAACTTCATTTCATTCTTAAGGCTCCTTCAGTTGGGCGAGTGGAGGGTTCTCGAAATCAGGTTTTTTTGGATCTTCGAAAGACTATGCCATTGCCACAATTAGGGGTGAGGGTTTGGGTTTGTATGGAGAACTTAGACCCTTAAGATCCACGACGACTTACCTTCGATGCTTTTCCTCCCGGGCCTTCAAGCAAACCGCCTCGAATCCAACCCACCGACACGGTTTCTTCACACTCCCTGCCTCGACATTTCCAAGCGCATATTGGGTTTACGTATTTTCTCTGATTGAGCAACCTCTTTTTTTCTGGCCCTTGCGCAACACATGCAGCGTGTTAAAGAAATGCCTGGCTCTGTTTCAGGGCTGATTGGAGGCAGGACTAGCTTGGCAACTTCTGCCGCACCGTTACGCTTCGATGGCAACTTTCCACGATGGCACCACTGTTCGCAAGACAAGGAAGCTTATCACTTATCGAGGGCAACCTCAAATTGCGCGTAGCACACGTTCGCCTTGCGTCGTCGCAATTTGCAAAAAGTGCACCGGGACCCGAAGGGCAATGATTGTGCATGCCGGGGTTGAATGTGCTCGGATCCCTTATGGTTTGCACTACTAGACAGTGTGTCATGTCGGAGCAGCCGACAGCAAAGATGCGCGTCAATTGAATGCATGATACGGCATGAGTCTACACGTTCAAAGACAATGCACGCATGAATATGTTTGTTGGAAGCAATCATAATTTCCTATCAGAAACAGGCATCTATAGCATTTAGTGCCGGGGATACCTTCGGCACCCACATAGGATTTCGGTTGTATCGGCTTTTGCTTCAGCAACCTCACGCTGTTATGTTATGTTCGGCAATGTCACCTGCTGCTAGCTCTATCCATCTGACTTGCGTCGAATCTCATGACTGCCGCTAGCCCTTGAGTCCCGATGTCCGCGTCTTCGGCTGTGTAGTACCTGATTTGAAATTCCATGTTACCACTGGGTTGTGGCAGGTTGTGGAGCAGTGGCACAGGTTTTTTTCGTGGGTTTCGTTCGCATGGATGTGTCATTATTGGTTTTGCTTGCAGAGAGCTAGGAAACAGTGTTCACGACAGGCGAGGACCACCTCCGGCAAGGCGAGACCTTGACAGTGCAGTGCAGGGTTTTACGTTTTAGTAAGAGTTCGCATGGTATGGTGCGCATCAGGGCAGGCTATAAGGATACATCATTTAGCTGCTAGCTCCATGTTTATGCAAGCAGGGCATGTCTTAGCCACTTCTGCAATGAATGGCGTCTGATTACGCAAACCAAGAACTTGAGTCGATTCAATCGTTTTTGAAGCAGTCCGCTGCGGTAGTGTTCACGGCCCATCTTTATTAATGAGCCTTGCACCTGATTCCAACAAACAGCTTAAACCGTCCTCAAAACACATAGGCACCTGCAAACTGGTACTTCTTTGTGTCTGTGAGAACTCCAAGTAAACTCATGGGTTCCACCATCCGCCACAATGCAGGCTTTCCTTCACAGCCTTCGCGAGGGGACTTACAACAGCATCAAAGAAGAGGACTGGGCCCGTGGGGTTGCGTTTTCTGGGCACAGAGGCCGATGGTTTGTAAAAAGGAGTTTGTTAGTCTTGTTCAGCTTTGAGCAATGTCGCTGTTTCGATTCCTGCGTACACGCTTGCTCTTTTGTAGCCTTAGCCCGCAAGTGTCATTGGTACTGGAAGAGGACTGGGCTTGTGGGGTTTCGTTTTCTGGGCACAGAGGCGGATGTTTTGTAAGAAGGAATTTGTTGCTCCTGTTCAGTGTTGAGCAACGTCACTGATTCGCTTCCTGCGTGCATGCTTGCTCGTTGGTATCCCCCAAGTGTGGTAAAGGCATGCTGTGTTCATGAAAACAGTGGTGGACGTATGTTTCAGGGTCCAATCAGCCTACCTCTTCAGGACAATGCCGCGATAAGTTCGTTGTGTAGGGTTTACGGGTTCAGGGTTTAGGAGTTGAAGTTTGTTTAAGGTTGACGCGCACCTGGCATTTCACAACTAGGACCCTGGTGGCGATTCGCCGTGCATCCTTGAAAGGCCCTCATCAGGCAAGCCTGCATTTCGCATGATCCACTCAGGTGTCTTTCAAATGCCTGCACCGAATTTGCTCCCCAGTACCCGGAACCCGAAGCCCAAGAATCCAGAACCCTAGTCAATCAATATTTAGGTCTTTGCATGGGCCATAGTATGCTGTTTGCGCTGAAGAAGCTCCCACATGCTCAGGTTTCTGTAGTATGTGAAAAGCCTATGTCAAGACAGGATCCTCGTTTTCAGGACTCCTGAGTACGTCACCCTGATTTTCTGCCTCTCTCATTTCCTTAGCTTTGGTTAGTAGGGAATGGAGGAACGGGGTATAATTATAACTACTATTACTACCATTCTTCCATGCCCTACTAACCAAAGGTAAGTTTCAGGACCTCCAGCTGCTGAGAAGCATCTACAACCCAACGATGGCCGACCGACCCTGGGCACACATTGGGCTGGCTGTCGCATCTCCCTTACCCATCCTGGTGGCCTACATCCTCAACGCTGGCTGCCATAACGAAACCTAGAGGCTCCAAATATGGTGCCATCATGGAATTAGGTCCTCAATTCTATGATATGGATGGTCTTTTGGGACCTAATTCCAGAATGGTGCTATATGTGTGTATATATATATATGGAGCCTCTGGGAAAGAAACTAAAAGGATTCGAAATTTTCAGGCTATTTTACCCATGCCTTTCCGACCTTCTCCTTGCTGCTGAGTTCGACGATTCGTCCTATGTGTTGTGTCGTCACAGCAGGCTCCCGTTAAGTTCATATGTATTAGTTGCCTCAGTTCTTAGAATTGATTTGAAGGTTTTGTACAATCGGGTGTACGTATTTCGGGGGTCTTTATTCCAGGCTAAAATCTAAGGAGCATCATGTGAATAAATCTGACGGATCCTCGCTTTTCTTCTTCGGTCCTGCGTGCTTGAGCTCGAGATCATCTGCCCTAGATCCTTCACACACGGGATTTCCGATAACTGTTTCTTATTTCAGAGTCAAATACACTAAACCCCAAATCCAGACCCGAAAGCTTACTCGGCCTCGGGCCAGAGCCCACGCCTTCAAGCCGGAAGCCCGCAACCTAAAGCCCTAAAACCCGTGAAACCCTAAACCCTAAACCCCAAACCCCTAAAAGCCCTAAAACCCCTAAAACCCTAAACCCCTAAAACCCCTAGAACCCTCAGCCCTATAAACCCCCTGAACTCCGCACACCCTAAACCCAAGGGCTGGAAGAGGGGGAAGCGTTCATCCCACCGAACCCGAGTCTGTCTTATGCTGCAGTGGCTGCAGTTGTTGGTTTTTGGCTTAAGGGTTAGGGTTTAGGGGCTAGTGTTTGCGTCTTTGTTGTTTTAGTGGTGAGGGTTGGCTGTCAGTAGAGGCTAGGGGGTCTGGGGTGTTTCGGGTTTGAAATTCAGGCCTATAGGAGGGCGGCGTTTCAGGTGGTCGGTCATGAGGTGGCCTTCCCCCAAGAAGGATCCTTGTCCCTGAATGGGAACGGCCTTTGTTCGCTTGAGTTTGTCTAGGATGCCCACTAGTAACCCTTATTCCCTTTTTGTAGTCCTAGGTTCCTTATAAAGTTACCCAATACCAAAAAGAGAGGCCTTTTTTGCTCAGGCTTGTGGTCCTCAGGTTTTGCAGGTGTGCATGCCTGCGATATATGTGTGTGTGTATATATATATATATATATGTATGTATGCACATATTTATGCACACACATGTATGTATACTTAGAAAGAACAACCTGTGTATTATATATATATATATATGATAAGATATGATATATGTATGTATATCTGGCACGTACATTTACACTACAACAGCCACATCCACAGAAAGCGAGACTTAGCGTTGAGTTCTAAAGCCTTACCCTTAAACAGCTACCGGCCTTCTGCCGTCTGGGTCGTTATTGTTTTCACCATCTTTCCTGGCTTGTGGTCTGGAAGTTCTTCGAGCTTTGTGGGCTTTGTCTTTTTGGATATGCCCTATGGCGGCAGACTTAGGGGATGTGGATTCGGGTTCTGTTTGGAAAACCCGACTAGTCAGTTAACCACTGCATAGTCACGTAATCTCCTCTCCAGATCCTAAGCCGCGCATCCTTTACATGCACTAAACCCTCAACCCAAAGGCTTCTTTGAAGCTTCATACCACCAGCACTACTGGGTAGGGCTTTGGGACATGTTGTATTTGCTCTCTTATTGGGCTTAGGAGGATCTTACTTACTCATATTTGTCAAAGGCTTTAGAAGCACCTCCCCGACTACAGCAACCTACGGCCGACTTTTTCGTATCCCAAACCGTGGAGCTAAGCTGAAGAGCCAGGTAGTCCAAGCCTTTTACTAGGGATGGCAGAACGACTCTCAATGCGAAAGTCTGCAATGCAACTCGAATACAGAGTCTTTTGAGAAGGGGGTTTGCGGTTGTCTGGGAACAGCCAAACCCAAATCCCAAAGACTAGAGCCCCTCAGCCGCAAAGCCTCGAACTCAAACCCCACAACCCCCAAACCCCAAACCCCTAAACCCTAACCCTAAACCCCTAAACCCCTAAAGCCCTAAACCCCCGAACCCTAAACCCCTAAACCCTAAACCCTAAACCCCTAAACCCTAAACCGGAATCCAACGAGCGAGGTTTCAAAGATGCGGAGCCTGGTCAGTGAGGAGCAGGCCCTCTTCAAGCGGCTCGCCTTTGATCCGGGGATTCGGGATGTTTTGGGGTTAGGGGTTTAGGGGATTTGGGGGTTTTGGGGGTTTAGGGTTTATAAGGGCTTTAAGAGAAGCCCTATCTTCAAGCGGCTCGCCTTCCATCCGAGGATTTGTGGGGTTTAGGGGATTTGGGGGTTTAGGGGATTTGGGGGTTTGGGGGTTAAGGGTATTTAGGGGTTTAGGTGTTTATGCAAGACGTCTGCGGACCATCCAAGCGAGAAGCACGCCAAGATGCTTAACAGGGCGACATACAAGATTAATTACAAATTCAAGCATTGCGCCGTTTGCGCGCTGCTCTTGTCAACTTGGTATAAGAGTTCCAGACCATAACAGGACTACGCAGGGGAACAGGGCAATGCAGTGCCTGTACTGGCGCACATATCATAGCCCGAGTGATGGTGGGGTAATCCGCACCATTAAACACCTTATGAAATAGCTCATGTGGCGGTTGCCGGATATCCCTCGGCACAATGCAACTTGAAGCCACCGGCACTGTACATGCAAAAAGTTGTAGAGTCTGACGCCGCTCGATCTTAATTTCAAGCTCAAGCCGTTTGCAGACATCTTTAAACGCATGCAAAAAAACCGTAGCTTGTTTACCAAGCGATGGCCTGCTCAGGGCCAAAGGAGGGTAATCAGCTTCGCAAACAAACGCTTGCGGCACTGAGCCCGTTTGCAAGGACAAAGGCAATCTGCCCGTACTCCATGATGCCACGTTGACTGGAGCCAGCCATCCTGTGGACACTACAAAATGTAAATACAGCTCCAAAATGGAAACCCATTCAGAAGACTCTACCCAAGTGCCTCGCTTCATCCAAGCCTGAACCACCCACAAGAAACGAGGCCCTAGTAAAGCGTCCGCAAAATCTTGCGGTTGGAAGCTAAAACTTACAGCTAGACCGTCTTGAATCGATGCATTTGAAGACACAGCAATGTCTGCTGCACGCGCACTGTGTTCGAGAACCCGCGGTTGACATTCATCATGCGACCGAACTGTCCCCTTAACAATATTTTCCTGCAGCGAAAAAACAAGTTTTGCAATATTCACATACTCAGCGTAAGCTTGTCGTGCTTCGAAAACAATGCTGGCTGCCGTTGGTGGCAGCTCCCGATACACGGATTTTGCAGCTTCATCAGCTGCATCGTTGTGGCAACGCTGCCAACGCTGAGCAAAGCTTTCGCCAGGTTTGGGCGTACTATGTGATTTAACATGCTGTATTCGCCAGCCGGTCCGTTTGGGAGCAACCTTTTGCCAAACTGCCCACCACAAGGATGTTTCGGCGTTTTGCAAAAACGAGAATGAACCCATCCCCTAGCCAACAAAATCCTAAACCCCAAAACAACCGAAAGGTTATCGGAGTACAAAGTAGCAGAAGACGCGGTCTGTACTGCAACAAAGACAGCATACAGTTCAGCACGGAAGTTGTCTTGTCGACCTGGAAGCATGCCTCGTTCTACAACTGCATTCTCCATTGAACAAGGGTCCGCAAGAACAACGGCCCAGGTACTAACCGGAACAAATGCATGAGGTTGGGTTGAACCATCAGTGAACAGATGCACACCATCATCCAAGCACTCTTGGACAACAGGCTGCTCCAAGGTTTAGGTGTTTAGGAGTCTAGGGTTTAGGGGTTTTGGGGGCTAGGGTTTAGGGTTTATAAGGGCTCTAATTTTAAGAGAAGCCCTATATGCTAGGTATCGATTTGGGAGATTTGTTCATTTCCCTTATTGCAACATATAGATCATCTTGAGGACGGTTGAAATCGACACCTAGTATAAGGTTTTTGAGGGGTTCTGTAAGGGTTCGGGGTTTAGGATTGGGGTTGAGGGTTGAGACATTAGGAGTTTCGTTTCAATCTGGAGAATTGGAATCTTGTCGCTTTTGGTGTTTCGATTAATTATTGAAGGCTTTGGGGATGGTCTTGTCTCCGGGGTTTCGACCAAAGGTTCGAGCTCTGAAGCTGCGAAGTCGCGACTGTAAAGGACGGCAAGCCATTTAGCGCTTTGGGCTTGTCAGGGCGTAGGGCTTCAGGGTAGTTATGGTCTGTGGCTTGGGGCTTTTAGGGTTTAAGGTACTTGGAGGAAGTAGGTAAGTAGGGTTATAGTTGGGGCAACTCCAAGTAGGATACCTTACCCTACGTAGAATCTACTTACTAAGTCCCCGTGGCGTCTACGTAGGGTTTTTTTCCGACCTTCAGCCTAGAAGGCAGGCCTGTCGTTGAGTCATTGGCATACTCATACTACTGCATCAGGCAGAGCTCAGTTCGGCAGCTGCTAGTATAGGGTCTAGGGGGTAGGGTTTTAGGGTTTAGGGGTTTAAGGTTTAGGGGTTTAGGGTGCACTAAACCCGGAAGCCCTGCTAGCTAGCTGTTTCATCTTAGAGTTTGAGGTTTAGGGGGCTTTGAGGGCTTAGGCTTTCGAGTTTAGGTAAACCCTAAACCTCAAAAGGCTGAAACCCTGAAACCCTGATCCCTGACTTCCGCAACCCCTTCAGGCAAAACACATTTTAACCTAGGCTCAGCTCCATCCACAGCCCGCTCAGTGCGACAAAGCCCTACAATCTAGGATCGTAGGGTTGGCCTTACATTTCCCACATGCCTTGGGAGCTCCGTAGCCGCCGTAGAAATACGGCGCTGACCCTAAACCCTAAACCCCTGGACCCCTAACCCCTTAACCCTAAACCCCTAAACCCCTAAACCCCTAAATCCCCGAGTACCACATTTGGTGCTTTGTGCACGGTTCTTTCAGTGCTATCACTGCAAATCTTTCTTGTTTTGCGCAATGCAGAATCTTCGCTGCTGCATTTTGGCGCAAGGTGCATCGTTCTGATGCTTCATCACCATTCTGTCCCAACGTTAGACCTGCTCCAAGGGCAGAGCGGCGACGTGGGCGGTGAACTCTTTCGGAAGTCCAAAAGGCTGCAACTCTGTGACTCGAGTGAGTCTACCTCGGAGACTTCTTTTGTCGGTATGACGATCGCAGGAGTCCGAGAAGTGCAGCTTCGCAATTCGACTGCTTTGCCTTCACAAGAATCATTCCGTATGATGATGGACGCCCCAGATGGGCAGATGAATGATCTTGGTTGGAAAGCCACAACATTTCAAGGCTTGCTGAGCTTATGCAAAGAGTCAGCATGGTACGTGGCTACTGAAGCTCGAACGCTCCGAGATTACGTACTTTGTGAAAACAGCGTCGTATACCAGCTCGGGGAAGTACTTCTCTCGCTCGATGACCTTCAGAATGGGAAGGCTGCGACACTTGAGGATCTACACAGTGATTGCTGGTTTGAGTACACAGTCGCTCACGTGAGGACTGCTGGCCACAAACGCATCACTAAAGATTGGGAGTCCGTACTGCAGAAGATGCTTGCAACGGAGGACTCGACAGCGTTCGCATCGCTGTACGCGCAGCTAAAGTCGGTTCCTTTCGAAAAACGCGTAGGCACGTGGCAAGAGGCCATTGGAATTGCACGACTCCGTGCTTCACCGTCGAGGCCTGGCGAGGTCGCTAGTGTCTTAAAGACCGGTGTTGAGCAGGGAAGCCGCGTGGCCCAGGCCTCCCAGTCCGGCGCGGCCGGGTACTCCCGGTCAGACCGGGGAGCTAACTGGGGCCCGTAGTTCGGGGTTTCTGTTGTGGTGGGCTTTGCTTCTGGGGCCTCGTTCTGGTCTGTGGTTCGGGCCTCTCTTTTGTTCAGGGTTGTAGAGCCGGCTGGCGCCATGGACTTGATGGACCCTCCGTGGATCTGTGACGCTTTTCTGCCGAGCGGAAGGCTGTGGCTACCATACAAACGGTGGTCCAGCCGAAAAGTCATCTTCGTGCAACCTTCTGGGGTGCAGAGCGGCTCTGATGTGATTGCTAATCTGGTTGACATCGCATCTCCTTTGGAGCTTGGTTCTGACAAGCGTGTGTTTCAGCCCAAGATATGTGAGGATGTTGTCGTCATCAGCGGTCACCTTCCCAGAATGACTGTCGGTCAGGTCTATGCGATTTACGGTTGCTCACGTCCCGTTCGACTGGGTCAATGCTGGAAAGTACAAGTTCCGAAAGCGTGCGCTTTGCGTGTTCTTGGTTGGACGTTCCGAGGCTCGGCTATGGATATGTGCAAGTCGTTGACTCGTGAAGGCCGTTCTCTCATGCAAGTGTTGAACCCTCGAGTACCGGAAGGTTCCCCGGTTCTTCTTGCTCAGGACAGCACATTTGATCTGTGTGACTGTCAATGGGGCGCCTTCCTGAAGGTACACGGGTCAGAACAAACTGGGGCGAAGACATCACACCAGACGATGCATCAACCCAAGCGTGATGGTCCTCCCTCTCTGCCTGGGCCACCAACAGGTTTTGTTGGTCTGGATGGACGGTTTCATGTTATGGCGCTGCCAGCTCCTGGTCAAACCTGGCCACAGTGGAATGCTCACGCATGCCCAATCCCCTCGCACATGATGCAAGCCACGATTGATGGGGTCGTGGTGGACCCTGCTGCTCCGCTACCAGACCGAGGCTTCATCCTCAGACTCAGGGGATTGCTACTGGGAGGAGTGAAGCCGCGCCATGACTTGCAGAAGCTCATTGCGCATTTGGTCCAAAAGGGTGTTGCAGCTGAAGATGCGCCAGAACGCGCAAAAGCAGTTGCAGATTCCATAGGCTTCGACAAGATTCAAAGCGCATACAACTCGCTTGATCCGTGGAAGAGCCTCAAGGAAGCTTGTGGTTCGCAAATGAGGCTGGTTACTCAAGAGGAAGTCCGGCAACTACGATCCAAAATCAAGCAGACTAAGGGCAACTCCACAGTAGCAGCGAGCTCAGCGGCAGATCCTTGGGTTGATGGTGACCCTTGGAGTAAAGCACTTGCAGAGAAGAAGGGCCCCATCTCGCCGGAAGTACAGGTTTCCCTCGCGACTGGTTTCTTCTTTGATCAATCTGGCTCGGAGTTGCCTGTGCTCCCTCAGCTCAGCTGCGGGGCGAGGGGCATTGTCCTCGCATCACGTGCCGATGTTGAGATGTTTGCTCGCATGAACGCTACTTCGTCAGATGATGCATTGGGAGCTGTTGTCCTAGGTGGTGATATGCCGAGCACGGGCACCCTGCGCTGCACGCCTATCACTTTGCCAGTTTTGCATGGCCCTGATAAGAATAAGCTGTTGGTTCGAGGTTCGCTTGTTGACTTCGGTGTCGTGCAAGTCAAAGCAGGGCCAGAAGCATTGCGGTTTCGCCTGCAGCCTTCAGATTCAAAGGTCATGTCTGTTGAAGTCCGTAGAGAGTACTTCTCTAGCTGGCAAGACGTAGTTGACAATCCCCTGCAAGTTGTACGCGCAGCCTTAGAGGGTTTTCAGCAAGCTGTGCAGGCCACGTGGACCCGCAAGTACTTTCTGCGTAGCAAGCCTTCGTCTGCACAAGAAGCCTCGAGTTGGCACTGTTTCGCCAGAGTAAGCTCTGCGGCCGCAGAGAAGCTGTTGAAGCAGAGTGGTCAACAGGGTATCTTTTTGGTGCCAAAAGAGAATGATGCAGCGGACTTTGCAGGTCGTTTCAGAGTAGTATGGCTGGAAACTTGTGAGTTAGCGCAGGCTTCCTCCATTCAAAAAGCCAATGCTGAATCCTTTGGACTTGTCAGAGGCAAGTCTTGCCTAGGACTGCGCGTGTTGGCCTCATCCTATCGTGTGGTGCGGCAGCGCCTTGATCCCCTGTGGAGCCCAACAGAGGAACATTCGGACATTGTCGTGTCACGCAAGTGGTCTATGTCGCCGTTGCCTTATGGCACAGACCGCGTTGCCTTGCAGGCCTTGCTGACTGAGATGTCTTGGCGTGCAGTACCGCTGAGGCAAATCGGAGGTAGTACTTGGCTCATCGGTTCTGAAGCAAATTCTGAGCCGTCCTCAGACACAGTGCATTTCTCAGGCCATCTAGTGTTGATTGCGGAGCAACTTCCACGTAAGCAGCGTGGTGCAAGTGAGACCGTAGTTGCCGGACCACCTTCCGCCAAGAAAGCTCTTGACAAGCAGATCGCTGTCAGCGGCCCTTCGCTTGTCCCTGTCGGTATCCCGGCTCCTGCTGCTTCTTCCGTGACGGCAGGCCCAACTAGACTTTTGGTTGGTGAGTTGCAAGAGGAGGTCAATCACCAGCTGCAAGATGTCAGCCAACAGCTTCAGCAAGTCCGCGATGAATTTCATAAGGCTCTTGCATCCATGAGTAACCGCATTGAGCAAACTGAAGCATCAGTTGCCGAGCAGAGTGCGGAGGCAAGAGAGCTGATGCAGAATGCTACCGCTCAGCAGTTGAACCAAGATGAACGCATGAGACGGCTGGAGAGTACCGTGTCGCAACTCTCTGCCCAGGTTGCAACCAAAGAGGATGTAACCGCTGCCCTTAATGAAGTCATGAACAAACAGTGTGCGGAGCTTCGATCCATGCTGAGCAAGCGACCATCTCCAGATGGAAGCCCCTGTGCGAAGAATGATCCCAAAGCCCCGAAGCTTAATAGCTGACAGTCTGCAGCTGGAGCATCCACTACTGCTAAAGCTGGTACGGTTAGTGATGGTTCGACGGCCGGATATCCCGTTCTTTGGTCTTTAGCGGTGTTGGGGATGCTCTTGCTGTTAATTACCCTGATTTTCAGGGTTTGTGCAAGGACAGTAGTCTCGTGGCCAGATGAAGCGTCTAGGAGCCCGGAGTTTAGTGCGTGGGCTACCCCATGTCACTTGGTAGTTGCGGTTAGTTTCTTGGGGTACTGTAGTCAGGCAACGCCCTCTGCCTGGTTTGGGTTTGTTAAGTTTGGTTCCTTACTTGCCTGCCCCTGCACGGTTAGGAAGGTAGTTTGGGCTCAGTCGTCCGGCCTCTGCTGGCTGAGGTTGTACATAGCAGCCTTGGCTTTTTGCAGTAATTTCGTAGTTGTCACACCCTGTCGCCTGGCACCGAGTCCAGGCCTGCAGCTGGGACTCAGCAAGCAGCGCTGCTTCGCTCCCAAAACCACGCATCTGCAAACTTTCGTTAGCAGTGCAAGTGATTGTTCTGACTGCGTCGCGCCTTGGTCGGCTGTACGTAGTTGCATGTTGCATGTTGTGAGCCAGTCTTCCTTTGCTTCACGTGACGTTTTTGCAAGCGCACCCCTTGTACAGCATGTGCAAGTTAGCGACTTCAGGTTGCAACCTTGTGCTATGATTCCGTCTGAAGGGATGAGTAAAGTCAAGATGGGTTTTGCACAGTCTGTACTCCCTATCCTGACGTTTCGTGTGATGTTTTCCCCGCCTCTCGTAGGGACCCGCGTAGGTGAAGCATCCAATCCTGGACCTTGGTCTCTAAAGGTACGTAATGTTGTTTCAGCCGAAAAGCACCTTGAAGAGCTTGACCGTGCCGTTGACTGTGTTGTCTGGTCCGAAACCAGTGCAACCAAACACACAGTGGAAAAGTTGCACAAACACGTGCGAAAGCTAAATGCTTACCTAGCTGTTTCTGCGCCTTGTTCCTTCAAACAGGCTAATGGTGCGGAAATGTCGGGTAGAGGACAAGCAGGTGGCGCAGCCATTTGTGCTACCAACCATGCCAAGTCCATGCACGGCCTTTGGGATGCTGCGACCTGGGCCACCACTAGAATCGCAGATTCCTTGATTAATCTTGCTAGTGGTCAGGTTCGGGTCATCGCGGTTTATGGTTATCATTCTGGGACCCCTAACCATTTGGAGTTGAATGAGTCCTTGTTTACAGAAGTTTTTAAAGTCGCAGGTTCTGTGCATTTGCCTACCATCATTACAGGTGATTTTAATTGCTGCCTTGGTAGTTTGGGGTGTTGGTATCAAGCCTCGTCTGCAGGGTATGTTGATTTGGGACAGCGTATGGCTGACCTTACCAACATTGCTGTTGAGCCGACGTATCGGGGTACTTCTCGTTTAGACTATGTTGTTTGTAACAATTCCGCTTTCCAAGCTGCGCGGTCTTTCCATGTAGATCCACAGGGATTCACTGATCATGCGGTTTTGCATGCTGTCTTCGATTGGTCTGCGCTCGCGAGCGTTGTGCCGCAGTGGCAAATGCCGATGGATATTGCCACGCTCGAGTCACTTCACAAGCCGCTTCGTGATTGCTCCATGGACGCCCATGGCCAGTCGTTAGTTTCTAGTTGTATTGAAGCTTGCAACGTCCAATCAGCTTTCTCGCACTTCGTGGAAGGTTTTGAAAAGAAGTTGTGTACTATTCATAGTGAAATCTTGGGATACGACTTGCCTGTGAAGTTTTTGGGGCGTTTTAAGGGGACAGTCGTGAATAAAAAAGTTGGCCATAGGTTTTTGCAGACAAACGGTTCCCTTCTGACGGACCACGTTGCCATCAATGGCCGTCTCAAAGCTGTTATGCGACTTAAGCAGCTGCAACATCTCCGATTGAAGGGCATCAACCACGCTGAGTGCCTTCAACTGTGGGATAAACTACTGCGTGACGGAAATTTCCCGGGTGGTTTTGCAAAATGGCTTTTAGATAATGACATTGCTTCTTACGTGCCTTCGCTGCTGCCCCCCTGTGAGTGGCTTGAGGCTATCGTGGTGCAGGTTGACCAAGAGGTTAGCAGATGGCAGGCTTTGATAAGGCAGCGCCGTCGGGCCCAAGATCGTGGTGTTTTTGAGCAGGATTGGAAAATGAGTGGCAAACTACATGCTGCTGCAATTAAAAACCCCCCTCCCTGTAGATTTGACTCTATCACGGAAGAGATGCGGATATGCATCTCCCCGCTGAGAGTGGCCAAGGGTCAACCTGCTGTTTTTCGCGTGCGTGACGGCTTACATGCTGTTCAGCCTGGTGCAAAGTGGTGTTTCGGTAAGACATGCGCTACTGTTGCCAGGGTTTCTGGTGATCACGTGGTTCTTCATGAGCCCATGCGTGTGGATATGTATAAAAAATCGGTGTCACAAAAAACGTGGACGGCGCAGCCGGACGCTGTTTACCAAAATGTTAAAGCTTTTTGGGCCAAGTTTTGGCACGCCGAAGGGGAAGTGGACTGGGAAGGCGTTGAGGAGTTGGTACAGGGTTTACCTGAACTTGAGCCTTTCGACCCGCACATTTCTTCCAAGGAATTGCAGACAGTCATTGACAAATTGCCCGCCAACAAGGCTAGGGGTATGGATGGTTGGAGTAATACGGAACTAAAATCCTTAGGGTTAGAGGATGTGGCCCTGCTGGCCTCGCTGTTTAATCTGGTAACCGAGACAGGGCAATGGCCTCAACAATTGTGCAAGGGGCTGGTTGCGTTGATCTCTAAGGTTGAAGAACCCCAAACTGCGAAAGATGCACGCCCAATAACGATTTTGTCCACCTTGTATAGGTTGTACGGTAAGGTTATGACACAAAAGATTTTCCAGCATTGGGAAGGTTTTCTGCCGCCTCATCTGTTCGGGAGTGTGCCTGGTAAATCCTCCATGGATGCCGCATGGACTCTTGCAGCAAACATCGAGTCCGCCTTTGCGGAAAATCGTGATGTTTTCGGTGTGTCCCTTGACTTATCCAAGGCCTATAACACCCTCCGCCGTGATGTTCTCGCACGGTTTGCCTTGCGTACGGGATGGCCTGCCAAGCTAGTTGTGGCATACAACAGTTTTTTGTCTAACCTTGATAGGTATTTCCAAATACATGATGGAGTCTATGGGCCTGTAACGAGCAGCGTTGGAGTGCCGGAAGGTTGTCCTTTAGCCGTGCCTGCAATGATCCTCACCACTTGGGCTGTCATGAACTTGGTACAATCTCCAGAAACGACGTGTGTTACGTACGTTGACAACTGGTCGTTGCAGTGCACAGATATACCATCTGTGCAGCTGGCTTTGCAGCAGGTCAGTCGGGCCACAACTTCCCTTCAACTACTTCTCAACCCCGAGAAGACACGCGCGTATGCCACCACACCAGGTGCCCGAAGTGCTCTCCGTGGGGTTAGTTTCCAAGGTTTTAAGCTTGATGTTCTTCTTAGAGTTGGGGATTTAGGGGTGGACTTTGGCGCTGCGCGCCAACATGTAGCTGCGCCAGTCTTGCGGAAACTTGAGCAGAATGAACCGAAGCTGCGTCGACTGCAACTGATGCCATGGTCTGCTGGCCGCAAAGCTGGAGTCCTGCAGAAAGTGATTCACCCCGCCATAAGTTTTGGCTCTGAACTTGCAGCGGTCTCATTGTCAACTTTTTCTACCATAAGAGGTAAATATTCCACGGCTGTGTGGGGTAGGAAAAACCACCGTAACCATTTCCTGGGGCCGTTGTTGGGATGCGCTGTTAACTACGAGCCCGTTTTAGAAATTTTGAAGAGGCGCGTTGCTAGTTTCCAGCGGTTTTTTGGTAATAACCCTTCCTTCGTTATCCAAACGTGGAACGCTGTCTTGCAATCACAAGGGAAAGTTGCAGGACCGTTTACGTACCTTTTCCAGCATTTGCGTCTCCTGCGTTGGGAGCCCTTACAGGATGGTTATTGTCGAACTGATGAAGGTCTTGTAGTCCACTTGCCTTTTTTGGGTCGCCGTCGAGGGTTTAGTTTGTTTTTGGGCTCTTGGTGGAGAGTTGTGCTTCCAAAGTTGCCTCTGCAAGAGGGTCTAGATGACCTCCAAGGCACTGAAATAGGGCAAACCATGTTTCTAAGATCTGCTGCCAAATGCAGTTGGGCCCAAGTTGGATGTTTTACAGCCGGTGCGGCTGTCTTCACAGATCAAAAGAAACATTTTTTAGGAGATGCTGAAGCTCTATGCACTCATTGCGGTGAGGTGGATAGCCAGCTGCATAGGCTCCGGCACTGCCCTTTCTGTTGCCACCTACGGGAAGGTTTGCCCCAGGGTTTTTTGGATAGTCTTCCCCTCCCCATCCTAACTCGGGGTTTGTGGCCTACGCCGCAGGCCGTAATTGAACTCGAAAACAACCTAAACTCAATGGCACTGCCTGATCTGAGAGAATGTTTTGACGGGCATGTCTGCCTTTTCACTGACGGTTCCACCTACTGTAACGATCATGTTTCGCAGAGTGCATGGTCAGTCATCTTGGCTGAACCAGATTCCTTCGAAAACGCGGTAGCTGCAAAGGGGTGTTTACCAGGGGTGCAGTCAAACTTCCGTGCAGAACTTTTTGCAGTCTTCGTTGCTGTGCGTCAGGCTGAGGCAGCAGATATCTACAGTGATAATCTTGGGGTAGTCTTGGGGTTTAAGCGTTTGCTTCGGAGAGGATGGGTTCATTCGTGGTGGATAAAGGCTGCTGAGCCGGAATTGTGGTTTGAAATTGCGGAAGTTCTCCAATCCAAAAGCGGTCGTTTTCGTATTCACCACGTTGAGTCCCACCGTAACCCTAATCTGTGCACCACTGCGCATGACAAGTGGACTGCTTTCCATAATGATGCTGCTGATCGGACGGCTAAGAGCGCACATGTGCAGGATGAGGTCACTCTTTCCCTGTTCAGGCATGCGCGCCAAGATTTGCAGGCGCAAGTCCATCAAGCCACACTTGTGTTTCAATTGCAACAGCACACGCTTTGCTGTGCTAGTTCACGCCAAAGCAGAACACGTACTGCAGACGACACTGGTGTAAATGCCCCTCGGGTTGCTCCACGCAGTGTGCCACTTTTGCTTGGCTCCCCTGTTTCGGTTCAAGGTTTAGATAGGGTTGAGGTTCTGAGTGCTTTGCTCGGGCCCAGGTTTTGCCAGGTTTTTCGCCAATACTGCCTAGGACAGTCTTGGTGCAAAACTGAGTCTGGGGTTAGTCTTCTAGAACTGTACTTGCATTTTGCAAACGCCACCGGGTGGTTGTCTCCGGTAAACGTTGCCGCCTGGCAGCCTTCCCAGTTGCCCATAGGGCTTGTCGCAGATGTCCCTGCGTGTTTTGTGCACGAAACGGAGTACCCGCAACTCAAGTTGTGTCGACCTCTCCTTTCAAAACAGTTAAACTTGTTTAGAAACGTAGTGCGCTTCATGTTTAAAGAAGCTGGGATTGATTTTCCGATGCCGCGTGCCAAAACGCTGTCACAGTGGGGCATCAATGAGGAGGTCCCGTCGATACTTATCGCGCCATGTACAGTCCGCGCGGACGTGAGTAAACTCTCTGAAATCTTTTGGGTACACAGACGGTACAGCCGGGCGGTGGCCATCTCCTTTGAGCCTCCCCGGGAGCCTGTGGAGTGCCCGTTAATGTTTGCTTGTCCCAAAGTCACGTGGGCTCGGTATTACGCTCGACGTAGACTGGCTTGTAATTCATAATTAGTTCGTCCCTGTGTTGTATCTGGAGCAAGGATCCCTGCGTCAGTCTCGCCTGGATCGTCCGATGACCGCTTCATAAATCCCTAAATCCCTAAACCCTAAACCCTAAACCCTAAACCCTAAACCCTAAACCCCTAAACCCCTAAACCCCTAAACCCCAAACCCTAAACCCTAAACCCTAAGCCCTAACCGTCCTGCTAGTCTGCAAGGAAGAGGAAGATCTCCTTTTGTGATCGCTCCTTCATGCCTGGTGGCTGGGCTGCACGAGTTTCTGGTGTGCAGAGCATACCTATAGTCTTCATTGTAGTTCCTTTCTTTGGTTAACCAAAATCTCTATTTCAGGACCATAACATTGGTTAACCATAAAAAGGAACTACAATGGATACTATAGGTAATAATGTAGGAACCTGATTAAGAAACCCTGGGCCTATAACCCCCCCAAAATAGTAGGATTCATATAAGGAGCCCGAATAAAGGCCCAAGGTTTCTTAATCAGGTTCCTACATTACGTTGCCAGGCTGGTGGGCGCTAGAAAGACGGAAGCAGGAGCGACTCCCTAGTCTTGTTTAGTGTACGATTTATTCTTGTCGTGGTGGTAGCAACGGCGGCGGTGGTGGTCGTCGTCGTAGTGTGAGACGGCATTCGTGAACAAGTAGTACTTAGAATGCAAGGGAGAAGCCAGCAGACAACAAGTAGTTCGGATTTTGGAGCTGTACTTGATAGGCGTCAGTTGCGGCCGATTAGAGCTTGTAGGCCTGGGATAGTTTAAAACCCCAAGCTCTCAACCCAAGCCAAAATACACTACAACGTAAAATCCCGGGCATCTCGCAGAGATTGTTCCTAAGCCCTTAACTCCCAAACCCGAAGCATTAAATCCTAAACCCCTAAACCCTAAACCATAAACCCCTAAAACCCAAAAAGCCCAAACCCCTAAACCCTATACCGAACCCTTACCCTAAACCCTAAAGCCTAAACTTGCACCCAGGCAACGCTGGCTGCGACTTCCCACGCTCATGGACATCTGGCTTCAAGGTGGTGCCATGCCCGCACTCGATAATATGTGGGAGAGTCCGAAAATAGGGGACCCTAGGGTTCCTTTAAAGGGCTCCTTCAAGGGATCTATAAGGGTTCCATAAAGGGTTTAGGGTTTAGGGAGACCCTAATATAGTACCCTAAGTAGTAGGGTCCTTATTATAAGGACCCCTACATAAGGTACCCCTAACTTTCGGAAACTTCTAAATTTTTAGAGACTTGTAAACCCTGTCTGGCAAGGCCTAAAGCCGAAACCCCAAGCCCTTTAACACCCGAAGCCCTTAGCCCTGAACCCGAAGCCTTAAACTCAAACCGAGCCGAGGACAACGGTTGCTCTCCAGAAGCCCTCAAGAGGATGAATTCCGCATTGGTGGAGCTCCAGGCGGATTTCAGTTCAGGGTGTAGGGTTTGGGGGGGGTTTGGGTTTAAGGGTTTAGGGTTAGGTCCGCAACGATATCCCGAGACACACCAAAACCCCTACTACAAGTGTTAAGGCGCCCGTAGTAACAGTCGAAACAAGCTACAGTAGTTGGAATGTCATACTCCCCTCAATAAAGACACCCCGACGCAAACACGGACAGCCAGCATACATCATCCTATGCCCCATGTTCCAAGTTGTTACCCTAGGGATCAAAATTAAATTGCCCAAAAGCCTTGTGTAGTATGGCCTTTGGGCCCAAAAGCCTGAATTAATATATGAGTCCTTAGATCCCTAGGGTTAGCTTCTAGCATAGTCGATGAAAGCGAGTGTATCCATGCTGTACAACTGCCATACGTTTGAAGTCAGCTATACCGGCTATACCCCCAAGCCCTGTACCAGCCAATGAGGCTCTGTTGTTTGTTAGAGTTTGTTCTGTGTTCTTCCTAACGGCAGCACCATTGCCGAATCATGGTAGATACTCTCACATGTGCGATGCTGACACGGCGACAAAAATGATGTCGATTATGATGGTATATGGTGCTGATGATCGTGATGGTGAGAGATGATGATAATAGTGATGGTGATGAAGGTGATTTTTATTCTCATGGTGATGACGGTCGTAGCGATGGTGGTGACGTTGGCAATGACGATGATGACCTTGATGGTGGTGAAGGTCATTCTGCTGCTGCTTAAAAAAGGAATAAGAATGAAATGGTGGTGGTGATGATGATGACAGTGGGGGTGACTTTTCCACCTACGGCCATGATGCCAGTTATGCTTATGATGATGTTGATGATGATGTTAAGTCCCACGGCTCGCAGCTGAGAAGCCCAAGTAGCGGCGATGATGTTGTAGTGGCTGTGACAACGATTGCGATGCAGATCGCTGTGTATTGTGATCACAGTCACTCTCACAGTCTGTACATGGTTGTAGGTGACGGAGCGACCTAGCTGCCCCTGTGGCTCTCCAAACTAGGAAATGGGGCTGAAGTTTGCATCTTCGTTGACTCTGGCAGTCTGTCGATGATTCTAAAATTCCCGCATGCTCAAGCCGTAAACCCCAAACTTCCGAAACCCTACGCCCCTAAATCCTATAATGTTGCAGTGCACCCAAAGCCCTGAACTCGAAATGACAACCCTTAACCCGTAAAAGTTTCGAACACCTAAACCCCAAAGCTGTCAGTCCAGAAGCCCCAAACCCCAAAGACCTGAAACGCCAAACCCCAAACCCGAGACGCCCCTTCAAGCCTAAAAAACCCTGAAACCAAAACCCCAAAGCCCCTTCAATCCCAAAGCACTAAACCCTAAAACCCTTGGGGACAGCAGGGATGGGTGAAAAAAGGCGTTCAAGATTCAACACCTTTACTTCATCCCACAAGCCACTTAGCCATAGGCCCCAAAGTAGTTCCTTTTTGGGACTACCTTATAGAATTCTAGATATGAACCCTAAAAAGGAACTACTTTGGGGCCTATGGGTAAACCCTCCCAGGAGCCCTAGAATCCCCAAAACTGCAAGCGCAGGTCGATGCGACCTTTCAGCAGGCTCTTCTAGCTCCTAGCCTGGCATAGTATACTAGACTGGTATATACATATGTATGTATGTGTGTATATATACATACATGTAATACAGAGACATAGATAGACTGATAGGTAGGCAGGTAGGTAGGTAGGTCGAAAGATAACACGTGAACATGTATCTGTATATCACTTATACTCTTATTCTGTAATCATGTACTTGCTTAATTTAGATGTTTGGGCCCATGCTTTCTGCACCTTCCATCTCAGGGAAGTCGAAGAACTCTTTTGAGAGTACAAGATGTGGAGCAATGAAGTAGAGGGCCCAGCCGCTTTTTTGAGATTCTGTGCTTAAGATTCCGGGTCCCGGGTTTTTAAGATTAAGGGTTTAAACCCTAAGCCCTAAACCCTAAGCCCTAAGCCCTAACCCCTTAGCCCTAAGCCCTAAACCCTAAAACCTGAGCCTTGAACCCTAAACCCAAGGTTTAGGGGATCCAGGGCTGGAGATTGTGTATTCGGCTTCCCGCTCTGGGACTCAGGGTTCATGTCACCGGGGGTAAAAGGAGTGCGAGCTTCGTACTTCGTAGTTACTCTAGGTTGGATTTTGGGCCATTTGTTATTTTCCTTATTTGGTTTTATAAGGGACCCTATATATATATATATATATATATATATATATATAAATGTTTTCAGGGTGTTTAAAGGCCAACCCAGTACTGGTAGCAGTTTATGAGGCAAGTTGGAGTTTCGCGAAGCAGGTACCCCTTTACCCTAAACTGTCATCCCCTAACTTCCCAAATCCCTCAAACGCAATCCCCGAATCCATACGTTCTACGTCTCAAACCACGTGCTGTAGCTCCCTCCACAGCCATGGACCCTACTTGTAGCAATTTCCCCTTGAATTCCCTGTATCTTTGTAGTATAGTGTACCCTAGACCCCATTGTACTTCCCAAGGCTTCTATATTAGAGCGTGAAGGAACCTACTGCCACACCCTCTATCCTTCAATCTCTACTCTGCCCTGTGCCATGTCGCAGCTTGTGCATCTCAATGTTGCAATATTCGAGACCCTGCTCAGAGGCCCAAGGGACGTAGTAAGTAGATTACAAGTAGGGTTATAGGTACCCTAATTATAGTTGCCCCAATTATATCCCTACTCATATTATAACCTACTTGCTACGTCCCCAGGGCCTCCGAGTGGCCTTTCTGTGTTTAGGGTTTCAGGGATTCGAGACCCAGGCTGTCTTGTGTTTAGGGTTGAGGCCTTCGAGAGCTTGGCTTAGGTTTTGTGTTTTGCTGCTTCTGGTTCTTAGTAAGTGCTAGGTTCTGATTTAGGAGATTTTGAGCTTTCAGGCAAGGGGCTTGGTGTTTTGCTGCACATGGACCTTAAGGGTAAGTTTCTACTGGGCCCTAAACGCATTAAAGCCCCAATGTAAACCCTGAAACCCGGAAACCCGGAAACCCTAAACCCCTAAACCCTTTCGGTGTGGAACCAAGAACGACATCCTGCCGACTGCCGCTCCGGAGTTCAACAAGTGCACGGAGGCAACCTTTCCATCATGAGCGGAGGTCGTTTAGGGTTTAGGGGTTAGGGTTTAGGGCATCTAGGATGTCGATACTTGGAGGCCCAGGGGACTTAGTAAGGTTATAAGTAGGGTTATAATTGGAGCGACTCCAAGTAGGGTACTTATAGCCCTACTTATAATCTATTTACTAAGTCCCCTGGGCCTCGAAGTATTTGCACACCTGTCATCAGACATTTTAGAAGGACCCCCCACCCTGTAATAGAGGTATAATAGGAATATAATAGGACCCTGATACAATCCATATAGTCACTAGTACAGGGTGGGGGGGGGGGGGGCAGTCTAAGACATCTATCATGGCCAGGCTTCACGGCGCACCGAGGAAACACCCTTGAGCCGCCCAACCCTAAACCGTGAACCCTGATGTGCTTCCTGAGCTGGGTGATCGCAAGTTCCAGTCTTGCCAACCTAGCATCAGCTTGGGGGATCTGGGGTTGCAGTCGTCACTCGGACGTTGAAGGGTGGGGATTGAAGGGTCTTGGGGTGCAATCAGGTTCCAGGTACTGTTGAAGTGAGTCGCCAGAACTTTCGAACTCTCCAACCCAAGGCATACATCGAAGACACATGAAATGTTCGAAGGCTCCAACGCCCGTAACCAAGCCGTAAACGCTTTGTACTGGGCGTAGGGTTTGGGGTTCCGAGGTTCGAGTCTAGAGAGTCTAGATGCAGCCGAATGGTTTTGCATCGAAACTCTTCGCCGGAGAACACTTCTCTATAGTTGGCTTCGGTTGTGGGTGTAGGAAGCAAGAATTGAGGCCCAGGTGTCGGGCTTAGGGTTTGGGGTCAAATCTAGCATCTCGGGTTTTGACTGTCGTTAAAGTCCCGCTTCGTGTGGGGACAGGGATCACGGACACTTTCAAGAACATATGCCGTGGACAAGTCTTGGTTTTTGGAGTTTGTTTGGGTTTATGATGATGAGGCATATGGCATATGGGGACTGATAGCAGTGCTGATTCATCGACCCTGATGTTAGATCCCTTGAGCACTCAACATACAACAATAGGCTTGAGAGAATCGAGGCTGCCCTCAACCCAATTCCCAACCTTGAGACAGTATCCCAAGCCCGAAGCACTCCATCCCTAAACCCCGAACCTTAAAGACCTAAACCGTCAACCCCACCACCCCTGCTCCAAAATCCACTGCACAGGATGGGCACACTTTCCGCATCTACCGCCTCGGCAACCTCGAAGTGCGCACCATCCAGGACCGCCGTGTAACATTCCTCCATTTCCTACTAACCAAAGGTAAGTTATAGGATCATTTAGTCCCCTATAATATTATAGTAAAATTATAGATCCCTTAAAGTAATATTATAGTAAAGTTATAGATCCCTTATAGTAATATTATAGTAAAATTTATAGATCCCTTATAGTAAGCAAACCCCGGTCTGGTCCCACGTAGAGGATCCTCGTCTTTCAAGGCCTGTCCTCCACAAAGCTAAGGAGAGACGAAACCATATGGGTGGTTGTTAGAATTCTGGTCCCGCTGTGGGGTCCCTATTCTAGTACGGCAGCTATTATTTCGGGTACCCAAAAAGGGACCCTAATTTTGACGACTACCCATATGAAACCTTGCAAAAGGCACCAAACCTTCAACCTAGTTAAAAGCTTAAAGGGGCCTTAAGCTTTCTTCATCATAGAGAGCTAGCGCAAGGGTTTGAAAAGCCCTATAGCAAGCCCCAACGGCCGTAAGTGACCTTAAACCTTTTGTGGATGTAGAAATCTCAAGGTACCCTAAAAGACTAGCCTCTCAGATCTTTAGTGTCTAGAGCCTTTAGGAAACTGGACCAGCAACAGGTTTCTAAGATTATACTTAATCCTTACAATAGCCCTTATAGTATTCCTTAAATGAGCCGTTTAAAGGAGGCCTATTCCTTACAATAGCCCTTGTAGTATTCCTCAAATGAGCCGTTTAAAGGAACCTTACATTACTATATGGGAGTTTCCGGAAATAGGGGACCCTAATATAGTACCCTAAATAGTAGGATCCTTACTATAAGGACTCCCAAAATAAGGTACCCACATTTTCGGAAACTCCCATATTCTAATTATTCAGACCCCTATCAACCCTAAACCCTAAACCTTCAGGGCCAGAGCCCTTGCCGAACCAGGAGCTTGGTGGCTCAGAAGCAGCGGCTCGGATGAACCCTGAACTCCATAAGCACAAACCTGTTTAGAGTTTAGGGTTTAGGTCCCCTACCCTAAGCCCTGAGATGCAAATCCCAAACCCTAAACCTTGAGCCCAAAACCCTAAACCCTGAGCACTAGACCTTCATGGATTGGAGGCGAAGGTGTGCAGACTCGTGTGCTCTGCAGCTGAGAGGGCCCAGGGCTGTGAGGGTCCCGCGGGTCCCTGGGCCGGTTGAGGCATGTAGTGCTTGGCAGCTGAGTGGATGCACTTTACACTTTTTTGTAGCTCAGTGGATACAATTTACTTTTTTGGGGACAATATGACCCCACTATAAAACTCCTTTTGGGGGCTTATGAACTCAGCAACTAAGAGTGGTGGATTCGCGCATCTAGGGTGAGGTCAGGTGGACTCGTGGACGGAGATGTCCCAGGATTTATTCAGCTTAGACTGTCCAGAGTTTGTGGCCGGACCTTCAGGAAGGGGGTGACAATGGGGCTTTCGTGTGCAATTCTTGTTGCGGCAAGACCCCGCACGACACTTTGAGTGCGACGCTGGCAGCGGCAGGAGTAGTAGTAGCAGCAGCAGCATCACTTCCAGCGACAACAACGACAGCACCAGTGGATCAGCAGTGGCACCGGCAGCAGCAAGACTACTACGGCTTGCTATGGTTCTTCACTACACGAGGCGGTTCGCGACTAGCAACAACAAACCGAGGTTGGTGTGGTCTTCTCCTTGCGTGCGCCCTCCTGGAATCTCTCCAGCCGAGAAGGCACTGACAGAGCTAGGTCAGATCACCGGAAGGCAGCCCCCATCTGCTGTGCTCCAGTTCAACCTAATCATGTCCATATTGTTTATTTTATAAGACTTGCCCTCAGGGAGTATTGATCCAGCGCGTGTAGGGCTGATGGCTTCTGTCTTGGGCTTGTTTACTGTGGTTTGCAGATTGCAGGCTTTATCGTGGCTCGTCCGGGTTGGTGTCATGTTCGGTCTCATTGCTGCATGAGCCCATCATCCGAGGAATGTGCTACTGGGTACCAACTCCGATGTCTATATTTCCATGACCATATGTACCAAGAATGCTGGCCAGTGCCAGAGAACTATTTTTAGGGACCCCAAAAGCACATAAACATAAGCATTTTATAGGGATATCCCTACCTTATTGGGCTTCATTATATGGGGGCTTATATGGGATATCCCTGTCCTATTTTTTGCTTATGTGCCTTTTTGGAACCTCACATTTGCACGAGCCATACCCGATGCACCGGTAGCGCACTGTAAGTTCCGAGGCGTCAGGAACGGCTACAACCTTTGCGAACCCGAAGCTTTCAAGAAGAGTAGAGTACAGTAGAAGCCAAAAAGTTGGAAACCCAATAGCCTCAATCTTTAAGAGTAATTAATGCATAGGGAATCCCAGCACTATTTGGCCTTAATCCAGTTTCCAATTTTATGGGGTTTACTGTATGCCATATGCTGCTTGATTTGGACCCATCTTCGAGATTTCAGGTATGCTTCGGACTGCTATCATGCTATGACTATCATTATCATTCCTCATTATCGAGAAATGTTCAGGTGCTATTTCTATTTGTTGGCAGATCTACCATAACTCTGTGGTTGCTGTTTTACAACGTGCTTGCACTTAACCATTAAGTGTCGCACGCAGTTCTTCAAAACTGGGAATAGGCAAGCCGGTGCGCGATGATGAGAAGATCGCGAGGGGCAAGATCTACGCTGAGGTGCTGTTTTACTGCCGGAAGATGATGTTCAGAGTTCAGGTTAGCCTAACAGCAAAGTCCAAATTTACTTAAACTCACCATCCAGCCCGGAAGCGCTGACTCCTCAGCTTCCCGAACTGCGCATCCTGACATTGCAGACAGATAGCCTCTGACTGCAGACGTCCCTAAACTCTCAACCCCGAAACCCTAAAGCCTTACTGGCACCGTTGCAGGACTTAACGTAACCATGCATCTTGATTTGGGGCTTGATTTGGACAGGTTTCCCGTTAGTAGTGGTAGTCTTAACTATTTAGTACTGATGCTTGAGTAATGGTCCGTGGTATGCCTTGGTGTTCCTATGTGCTATATTGTGCCCCTCAACAAAGGCCATTCCAATCATCATGGTCCCTATGCCAGACCCCTAAGCCTACATTAACAAAATCCTAAAAGCTTCTAGCACCAGTCACAAAGCAGCTAAAGCAAGGCCTTTCGAAGTATTGAGGCTCCTATATCGTCAATTTCGATCCCGAGCCGGCCAAGCAGAAAGGTCTAGTTCAGGGCTAGAAATGGGCTTAAGGATTCGTTCAGTTGAAGGTTGTCGGTCTTGCCGTGCTGTTGGTGCCTTCGTGGGTCGTCGTTGTCGTGCGGTGGCTCTGCTTCATTGCTTCAGGGTCGTCATGGTCAGGGCATCTCGCATCATCGCTCCTCCAAACCGTGCATGAGCCTCAGAAGCCTCTATGACTCCACTGAACAGGACATAGCTTCCATGTGGGGTGATGCTCCGCTACTAACTGGCACCACCGGAGGCATTGGATGCAGAGTCCGCCCGGCAGCTTGATTCGCCGCTGGTGCTGCAAAGCCGGCCATTGGGAAGTCTAGTCTGTCTTGCATCCCGAGTAGCTTGTAGTTTGCATATTTATGCAGGGTCCTGCTGTCATGGCTTTAGGTTTAAAATCCCTATAAATGCTAGACCTCTCAACCCGACTCGGTTATGTTGAAGGTCGAGGGATTAAAGGGTTAAGGATGCTTCTTTGCACGCCTCTTACAGCGGCGATTTGGGGCCGATTCCAAAATCAGGCAATCTTTAGGAGGCCCTCACACTCCAGACACCCCAAAGATTTTGTTTACGAAGTGCAATTGTCTACTTGGAACCTTATGATTCTAGACCCTAAACCCTGAAGCCTGAAGCTAAAGTTGTTTTGCATCAAAGCCCTGCGTTCTTTTCGTCTTACACTCTTTCCTTTTTGGTGAAGACGATTGGGCAAACCCACGAAGGCTAAGAGCACGAATTCAGGTACTCAAGTCTTTGCGTCGCTGCGTCCTCTCCGAACCAAGTAAGGAAGTGGTCCAGCAAGCGCCTTGACTACTGCCACTTCTATGCTGTGCTTGAGACTCAGGCCCGGGCTGGATTTCAGGGCTGCAGTTGAGATTTCGATTATTGGACCCGGTCTGAGTTTTGTTTGCATCGAATTCTTTTGTGATCACTGCTTGGGTCGTCAATCCCACTGTGCTCCAAATTTTAGTCGCTGAGGACGAACATTTTTACCATCCACAGATCTCGAACGGATATCGGCCGATCCACATAGCTCTTGCAGGAGGGCAATGTCATCGTGTGCGAGAAGTTCCCCGACGGCAGCACCATCATGGCCGTGAATCCTCAAGGAACGCGGTTTCGGCTGTGGTCCACGCTTTGCATTGTTAACCTATTGGGGTGTATATAATCATGTAATCCTACCAAAACTGAACAGGGTAACCTTGAATTGGGCTAGGATACTCAGCCCCGTTAACAAAGAACCCATCGTTTTTTTCAGAGAACTCAGCCCCTTCTTTAATCAACGAATCCACCCTCCCGAAGTATTCCCCCAAAGGGTCCTATGTACTGTTATGGGGCATACTTCCCTAAGTCATAATAGTAATTCCTAAGATGGAGACCCTACATTCTACTATATCGGTACATAGGACCCTTTGGGATAGGCTCCATAGTAGTTCCTTTTGGGGTTCATATTTAGAATCCTACAAGGTAATCCCAAAAAGGAACTACTAGGGAGCCGAAGTATTCCACGCATCAGGCGTCCAGGATCGTAACTCCATGGCCAAGCTCCTCGCCTCTGCTGACGAGTGCGAGGCGGGATGGCTTTCATTTGGTTTAGGGTTTTAGGGTTTTAGGGTTTAGGGTTTAGGGTTTAGGGTTTAGGATAGGTTTCCTGTATGGCTACTTGAAGGTGCTACACGGGTTCCATAATAGTTTTTCGGGGTTTCGTTGTTTTGCTACGTAACGGCTGCTATAAGGATTCCGTGAGGGGTTTTACCCCTGTGTGGATGTCAGTTTTGTTCAGTCAGAGTATCTACGAGGGTTCCCAGGTCAGTTTCAATATCTGTCAACTCTTCAAACTTAGACATCCTCTGTCTTGCGCATCAGGTTTCCGTGGTCAGTCGCAGTTACCACGGAAGCCACAATAAGCACCAGCATTGTCCTTCCTTGGGGTTCCTTCTTATATATACAGTCCAGTATAGGTACCCCGAAAACCTATTCTAAATATTAAGGCCCCTGCATTCCTACATTATCCTCTCTCCATGACCAAGTCCCTTCTGCAATCTTTCTACCTCGGACGGAAGTGGGTCATTGAGAAGGAGAACGACGACTTTTCCTAGGTGCAAGGAATTTGGCACAAGCCTCCCCAAACGAACTAGCAGCCCTTACCCAAAGCCCGCACAAAAGAGACCCCTTCCGAGTTTCAGAAAACACCTGCGTCCTTTTTGAAGGATCCCTATCGAGGGGTCCCGAGTGCGAGACAAGCCCTTCTTTGCATCCTAGAGGATTTAGGGTTAGGGGTTTAGGGCTTTAGGGGTTGAGGGCTTTAGGGTGTAGGGGTTGCTTAAACGCGATGCCTCAGTCATGGCAGGCTCCACATCAGGTCCCTATAAATCGGAACCAGCACTTCTCAAACCGCACGAGATCCCAATAAGACCTTGCAAGGCCCGTATGGATTTTTCTGATTTTGTTTACTCTCTGTCAAGAGCACAGAGATCGCAAGAGGCTCACATCGATCTGCAAATCTGTGCGAGTCTGGAATTGTCTAGGATCTAGCAGCCATGTGAGCCGAGACAGGTTCGGCATGTTTTAGAAATGGAGACTGCGCCTCCAGGCTATGGATGTTACAGTGGGCAAAGTGAAGCTGGTCCAGATCAACCATCATCAAAAGGCATCTCACTGCAATGAGGGTTTCTTTCAGGATCGAGACCACGAGCTCTGTCGCGGTGATAGTCTGAGTTCTGGATGTTATCCATCCGGGGCTTTGGGGTTTAGGGTTTAGGGGCTTAAAGTGAAAGCCAGAAAGTTGGAATATGATTCTCCTAAACCCTTTATGGTAAATTATAGGGTATCCTGCCCTGAAACCATATTCCAACTTTCTGGAGTTCCCTTTAAACCCTAAACCCTAAAGATCCCTTTAAGGAACCCTATAGATCCCTTTAAGGAGCCCTATAGATCCTTTTAAGGAACCCTTTAGGATTTTGGGTTAAGGGGCTTGGGGGTCGAAGCTTCCTGGCTTGAAGACTCTCAGAGAGGTCTTCGTGACTCGACTGACAGTCTATCACTGGGCTCTGTTAGGGGGGCTAAGTTAGGTTACCATAATAAGGAAACCATATTATAGACCTCTAAACCCTAAACCCTAAACCCTAAACCGTATTTATGGTAGCTGAACTGTTAGGGGGTTAATTTCGGTTACCATAGAACGGAAACCATATGTATTATTGTTTATTATAGATCCCTACCCTAAACCCTTAATCCCATTATGGTAACTGAACCATAATGGTAGCTGAACATAAGTTCCTTAAGAAGAACTCAGATCAGGCTGCCGGTGTCCTCCTTTACAGCAGGCTCCGAGAAAATCGGAATACAGACGCTGGTCTGATGTGCTATACATCTACACTTGTTTCCTGGCGCCGTTTCAAACGTAACAACAAACGTAATATTATGCATATTTATGTGTTATATTCAATAACCGCAATAATTAAGATGTAACTGCAACTGTTGATTTTATTTTTGTTCAGGCTTCGAGGCTCCCGCCAGCCAGGCGAGCCTCTGGACAAGTTCCAACTGCACTCTGCGCATGGTGGCTCTGTAGATTTGCACCGTATCTTTAATCCCTCAATTCCCTGAGGCCGTTTTTTTTTTTGTGGGGGGGGGGGGGTGTCGCGGGATGGCAGACCCTAAACCCTAAACCCAGTACTTCGAACTCAGTAAGGCAGACGGTGGAGCCACGCCGTCCTTGCGCAAGCGCTTCGCCAAGGCTCCAACTTCGGCGGTAATTACTTGGATTTGAGGTTTTTGGTTTTAGGGGTTCGGTCAGGGTTTTTCAGGCTTAGCGTGTAGGGGTTTGGGGTATAGGGGGATTGGCTTTTGGGTCATAGGATTTGGTCTTATCGTCGACATGTCCTGAATCTTCAATCCTCAATTCTAAACTCTTACCCCTACACCCGAAACGCTAAACCCCAACAACATGAAAATGAGAACCCTGGAGGCCTGACCACGCTGAAGTTCACATCCTTATCCCGGCCCCGCCCGCCCACACTCCGAACAACCGTTGCCCATGAATGCCCCGATATGCCCCGATAACGCGACACGGCTTTTTGGAGGCATGCGGCCTAGTTAGACGATCGTGCTAAAGTCGCGGGCTGTGAAAGTAAAAGCAGGCAGACGAGACCCGTAAGCCCAAAGCCCTTAGTGGCGCTAGGAGTGGCTTACTGCTCCTCAAACCGTACAGAAGTAGATAAGCCTTAAACTTGTGGTACTCATCCCACCACATCTGCGCTCGTAGGTTATAGCTTCTTGCAAGAAGGACCTGAACAGGCTCAAGAAAAACGACACCGTAAGGCTTGGCTCTGAACACCTGGCAGCTGCCAAGCCCTCCAAAGGGCTCCTAGACCCTACGTAACCTAAACCACGATCCCAAAGGGTTCGTTATTAAAGGGATCTATAAGGGTTCTATTTAGGATTTAGGGCTTAGAGTTTCCGAAAACTAGCTAGGTAGGGCTCTGGGACATTTTATATTTGCTCTTATTGGCTTGAGGATCTTACCTACTAGTATTTTTCCGAAGGCTTTAAAAGCACCTCCTAGTTAAGCTTTAGAGTGCGAGGCAGTATTCTCCATGCTGCGGCGTCAGGCGCGAGCGGGCTAAACGACAGGGGCATGTTACATATTACCCTCAGTTTACATCCGAAGCTCTTCGATTCAACCGTGACCTCAACATCCGAAGCGTATCTCCTAAGCCCTCTCTTGTTCTAGATCAGGAACGCAAGCCCTTGACCCGGAATCTTAAACCTCAAACCTTTGCCCAGTGGTGTGGTGGGAATCCCCTCTAACGGCTCCCGATCCACCCCTCAGTCAGATCTGGCCTTTCGGCTAACCTTTGGCCGGTTGGAAAAGAGGGCTTTAAAAAACAAAAAACTTTGCCCAGATGATTGGGAACGCTTTTTTAGTAGCTGAGTGGATACACTTTACACTTTTTGGGATAATACACCACCTATAAAACTGAAAGTGTACACTTTTTGCGGCTTATGCACTCAGCACCTTAGTTTTGCATTTTCTGAGTGCAAGCTAATTTTCAAAGTTGCCTCCGTTGCCAGGATGGTTGAGCCCTTAGCCTAAATCCTAGACCCTAAACATAGTGCTTAGGGTCTCCATAGGGTCTGAGGCCTGTACTATGCGGATCAGAATCACTAGTAAGCATATTCATTGAACAAATCCCCTATGCTAAATACCAAGGCCCCCATATAGTTCGTAGCTGGTGTGCTGTTTCCGTCAAATGGCTCTGTAGCCGGCCCCAGCCATCTTAAACAATAGGGTTCTGGGTTTAGGGATTTGTACCAAACCTTAAACCCTAAACCCTAAACCCTAAACCCTCTTCCGGCTCTGTTCAGCTCTCCGGCTCTAGTGATTGACGTTTTAAGGCCTAGAAGGCGTGTCTGACCGTATCCGGTGCCGACCGTATCCGGTGCCGTACTTGTTTGCGTTTCAGGCTCGATCGACTCACTTACCTTTGGTCAGTAGGGAATGGAGGAATGGGGTACAACTATAACTACTATTACTACCATTCTTCCATTCCCTACTAACCAAAGGTAAGTTCAGAAAACCTTAAACCCTAAACCCTAAACCGGTTGGGGCGTTGGGCTTCGGGATGAGCTTTTGTCAAGAAGTCCTATTAGCCAAAAATGATTAGCCCCAAACGGACCAAGCCCAAGGCCCTGACCCTAAAGCCCTGGACCCGCATCATAACATAGGGGCCTTGAAGAATTACCAGCACTTTTTTCAGGGTTCGTATTCTAACTATAGTATATTGGGCCCCCACAGCTAACGCCTATAATAATAAAAACAATAATAATAATAATAATAAGAATAATAGTAATAGTCGTAATAATAATGACGGCCCCTATATTCGCACCTCAGCGGAGATGTACGAGTAGTTCTCTGCTCTCCATGTGGGAGTTTCCGAAAATAGGGGACCCTGGTACAGTACCTTAAATAGTAGTTTCCTTATTACCCCCAAGGGTCCAAGTACCTGATAATCATATACTCTCCAAAATCCGAACCTACGTAACTACTATCCCAAAACCGAGTACCTGATTATTGGGTCCTTTGGACCCTTGGGGATATAAGGACCCCAAAATAAGGTACCCCCATTTTCGGAAACTCTCATGTTCCTCGAATGAGTCAGACTCAGGAGCCCTCAGTCCCATACCCGAAGCCCTAAGTTAGGGACCCAAAAAGCACATAAGCATAAGCATTTTACAAGGATATCCCTACCTTTCTGGGCTTCATTATAAGGGGATTTATATGGGATATCCCTATCCTAATTTTTGCTTATGTGCCTTTTTGGGGGGCCTACTAAAGCCTATACTCAGCCACTCCCTGAAGCCCTGAAGCCGACTCCCCACACCCTACGCAGCAACGGCGAGGTAGCTTCCCGGCGAGATCGAAGGCCGGCACGGAGTCGACCGCTGATTTTTTCAGTGAGTTGGGTAGCTTTTGGCTTCGGCTGGTGTGGTGCAAGTTAACTAATGGGCTTTGGGGTTTCGGGCGTCCACGGCTTTTCTGCAAAAGAAGACTCAATTCAGGAATATGGCTTAAATTACATAGGGCTTCATGTTATGGTTTAAGCTATATTCCTAGATTAAGGGGTATTGGGCTCTCTGGGTATGGCTGAGGGTTTCGGCGAGTGTGGAGGTCCAGGCTTTTGAGTAGGATCATACTGGGGCCTGAATCATTTCCATTATTTTCCTTTCGGATTCCTCAAGAAAGTTATTATATACACATATATATATATGTCTATAGAGAGTACAGTATAGTACAGTATGATATAGTACGCTATAGATAATAGTAGACCCCGGAACACTAGTCGGCCCTGGTCCAACTACCAAGGCCCACATAGCAAATCAACAACTAAGCGATGGGACGTCCAGTATCATAGGGGTTAGGGATCCCTAGGGTTCCTTTAAGGGGATCTATAGGGGTTCCTTTAAAGGGATCTATAAGGGTATCATAGGAGGCCAGAAGGGGTTTTAGCCTATGGGGGTTTAGTAGGGATTAGGGTTCCCATAATTGGGTTCATATTAAGGAATCCCTACCCCAAGAATCTTAAACCCCCCCTTTGGCCTTCCATCACAGTAGGATTTGGGCCCTGGCGTGTCCGAGTGTATAACAGATCTATAGACGGAGGGCCCTACGATAGAACAGAAGACGAGGCAGAGTAGGGACAGCGAGGTTGGAAGAGAGACACGGGACAGACGACATGCCTTCCTTCGGAGACCTAAGCCTTCAAAGCTCAGAGCCAGACGCGAGATTCCCTCTCTACTTGGAGGCCCAGGGGACTCAGTAAGTAGGTTATAAGTCTACGGGTTACAAGTACCCTGAATGGATTTACCCCAAGAAAAACCCTACTTATAACCTACTTACAAGTCCCCTGGGCCGCCAAGGGGTCTTTTGCTGGGCGGAGTTTGGTTTAGGGTTTAGGGTTCAGGGCCGTACCACGAAATCCGAAGGGTTGAAGCCAAGGCTCACTCCACCCATTCAAGCTCCCGAAACCCCAACATCCCTTTTTTGAAATCAAAGCGACTTGTTTTGGGCTCCTGAATTGTGAGCTCCTTGTAAAGAACACCCAAGAAGATAGGGCTTGACTCAGGGGTTTGGCAAAACCCTAAACCCCGAACCCTAAACCCTGAACCCTGAATCTTGAACCCTAAACCCCTAAACCACCCCCAGAGAGCCTCCGAGCCAGGCCCTACACGTCGCGAAGACCCATCGGTGAGGGATCCTGTGTCTGAGTCTGACATGGAGCAGAGCTCGGGGGCCTTTTTTTTGGTTTAGGGTTTAGAGCATTACCACAGACTACCACCACTGTGAATCGCCATTCTATCAGCACTAATGACCAAGCTACCAGCGACATGCCGCAGCAACGACGATACCTCGACAAAAACTGCTTGTGCCAGCAGTACAGCAGCGAGAATCAGGTTGTGCAACGACATAAAGGCCTACATCGTTAGGCCGGATTCTGGGCATATGATAGTATAATCAGTGTATAAGAACTAATATAATATTATTACTATTACTAATACTAGTACTAATACTAATACTAATACTACAACTATTACCAATACTAATATTAATACTAATAGTCTTTCAAATTGGTTAAAGACCCCTGAGCCGGCAGAAGGAAGCTTTCAGGAGCCTTCGGCCACTAGGATCCGTTGCGGCTGCGGCCGGGCATGCGATGACCTTATCTCAGGGGTACTTAGAAATAGTTTTTGTTTAATTTGTTGGTTATGATAATCCCTAAGAAACAGCTGAAATTATAATTTTTGCTAGGGTTCTAAGTTCAGTATAGTTATAGGGTTTAGGGGTTTAGGGTTTAGGGCTTAGGGTTGTTATGTGCAGTGCGCCGGCGCCCCCTCCAACCCCCCGCCTTCCGGCAACCCTCCGCCCTCCCCCACCTCCCCTGACTCAGAACACCCCCACAAAGAAATCCCCCTTCAGGAGTGTTGGTGAGTGGGAAGTGGACTCCTTTGGTGAGGTGAGTCCGTTTTTGGTTCTGTTGCGGATCTCCATATGCTAGTTTAGAAACCCGATAACATGTGGTTCGGGGTTGAGAATTAGGGGTGCAGGGTCTTAAGCTCATGCAGGGCTTAAGACTTGTGGGGACTTTAGGCTTTATGCTTACAGTGGTCGAAGATGGTCTCGACTTTAATGCACTGAGGGTTGAGGATAGTCACTGTATGACGGCAGCTGGCCGTGGGTCTGTCGTGCTTATGCCAACCAACATGGTGTACATTGCAGCAGTAGCAGCAACAGTGTTGACACTTGTGATACAGTCTGCTTCACAAAGATTCGAAAGTTCTGTCCATGGGCTTTAATGGGTGACTGAGGCCCATCAAAAGACTTCGTACGTAGTAGTGTGGGGTTATCATAAATAAATAAGCTTCTATGATGAGTATTACCCAAATGGTCTAAGTACCAATATAGTGGGTACTTAGGTATATACTAGCGCGCCTAAAGTAGATACCATACTATTACTTGGACCCTTTGGGTTAAAAGAAGTGTTGCTGGTACCATTGCTGGCCCAAAGGGGCCCGAAAACCCACAGCATCTTAGAAGGACCCCATCATGGGTTTTTGCTAGTTCTAGGCTTAGGGTTGAGGGGTTTAGGGTTTTCCGGTTGTTCTAGAAGCCCATCATGGGGTTTTTGCTAGTTCTGCTAGTTCTATGCTCAGGGTTGAGGGGTTTAGGGTTTTCCGGTTGTTCTAGAAGTAGTCTTCATTTACGGCGCTGGTTTGCACGATGGCTCAGTCGCAGTAAAGACCTCGAGCTGGACCGTATTCCGACGACCAGCCCTAAAGCCTAAATCTTGGCAACAGATGCTCGTCCTGACAATGCCGCAGCCGCCGTAGCCCGCAGAGCTATTACCGCACGGCAAATACGACAGGAGTCAGCAAACGTGTCGATGCGCCGTTTCAGCGTCCGAAACCAGAACTATTACGATTGCTATGTATTGTCGTTAATACCGTGATTACGATGACTGTTACTAGTACTAGTACATACAAGGACCAGTAGTTAGTATTAATATGTATGTCATAATTTAATGGTAGTGGTACGAGTAGGAGTTAAGATTCGTCTCCTGATTGTGCGGCCAAAGTAAGTAGTCTGCCCACGCACCATGCCCTTACTGTGATCGGCTGGCAGTGGGTTTGCCCGACCTCGGGTTCAGAAACTTGGAATAAAGGCTGCATTTCTCTATATAGCAAAAGATCGCTTATGAGCTCCGCGTGGTGCCAGGAGCCTGATCTTTAAGACCCCGACACTGCAACATTCCATGGCGGTTACAGCGACCGACGCTGGATCCTGTCTTCGAGTTCTTCCGTTTCAGCTTGCATGACGTCATAAACTAGCCGGAAAGGGCACGAACGTGGCCCGAACCGATAGAAACATGGGAGATAGCTTACAAAATCTTGATGTAAATCATGACATACAAGCAATGCATCATGAATCATTGCATCTGACATGTTCTATACGACTAACAGTAAGTAGGCTCTCAATTGCTAAAGGCATGCCCCATACTCCTACTTCACCACCATACGGGAAACGCATCTGTGTGGTGAAAATGTAGAGGCTTGAAAAATTAGCACTGGTATTCCCTTATAGCTCCTTAGTAATCGTACTCGAGTCGACCCTAAGCCCTATCCCATAGACCATTCAATTGACAGCAACCCTAAACCCTAAACCCAAACAATTACTACGTTCCTTATTATGGAAATTGTGGGCTCTGCCTTGAGAGACGAAGTGTGTACGCTAGATCGGGGCCCCAAGGGGACGCTAATACAGTACCCTACATAGTAGGATCCTTATTATAAGGACCCCAAAATAAGGTACCCCTAATTTTCGGAAACTCCCATATAGGGTTTAGGGTGTAAACCCTGCATTACCTTAATGTCCCTAGACTATGGGACGCATGGTAGTTTCCTTATTATGGGTAATGCAGGATTCATATAGTCTACCGTAGGGTTTAGGGTGTGGGGGCCTAGGGTGTCGGGTTTCGGGTTTAGGGTTTAGAGTGTGGGTAGGTTTCGGGTTTAGGGCGTGGGGTTTAGGGATCCAGAGAACTGAAGAATGATCAGCAAAGGAATAGCCCTGGACTCATTGAAGCCAGAGACGACCTGCAGCCATAGAAGCTTCCACATTCTAAGGAACCCTGAATGTCCTCTAATCATGCACATACAGTCCAGTGCATATTTTTTTGGAGATGAACTTGCCTTCAGCTACTTCCTGAACCGCGAAATTGGGGTTTGAGAAATAGCAGTCTGGTGTAACTTCAGCTGCTAGTGCTTTTTTAAACCCTCATTAACTGAAAGAGGCCCCATTCTACCCTATCTGAATCCCTAAACCCTAAACCGTCATCCCCCCTCCTCGATCCTTTAACCCGAGCCAGTTCCACCTTGGCCCTTTCTCGAGTACGAGAGATGACAGCGCCTGCTATCAAAAGGGGGCCAATTCACTAATCTTTAGGGCCTTTAGGGGTTCAGGCTTTAGGGTTCAGGGGTTTAAGGTTTAGGGGTTTAGGGTTTGGGGGTTTAAGGTTTAGGGGTTTAGGGTTCAGGGTTTAGGGATGAGGGTTTAGGGTTGAGGGTTCAAGGTTTAGGGATGAGGGTTCAGGGTTGACGGTAAACGCCGCAAAAGCCACGGTCCTAAACCCTTCGCAGTGACCCCATTATCCCCCATCGGGTAAGCGCGACAACCCTATAGATCCTGAACCTACTGACCGTTCCTCTATGATTGGAGCCTTCACCGCTTACCTATAGTCTCCATTGTAGTTCCTTTTTTTGGTTTAACCCATTAAGTACTAAGGATCCTATAAGGTAACCCCAAAAAGGAACTACAATGGAGACTATAGGTATGTGTTTCGACTTCAGGGTGAAGTCGAACGGGTCTTGCTCGTGGTGGGTACATCGCAGATGCCCAGCTTTTGTCAAACCAGACAGCCTAAACCTGCTCAATCCTGAAATTGTTGTTACGTTGTAGGGTTTGGGGTTCAGCGTCGGGGGGGGTCCAGGATTTAGAGTTGAAGGGGTTTAGGATTCAGGGTTTAGGGTGTTTAAGATTAGGGTGTAGGGTATTTAGGGTTTAGGATTTGGGGTTTATCTATCCGTCAAGCATCTGTCTGCGAGGTCGCGCGACGAGACAGAGCAGCAGGTGGGGCACCCTGTGCCCTAAACTCTAGGTAAACCCTAAACATGAACCCTGAACCCAAATTGGGAGTTTCCGAGAATTGGGGGAACCTCATTTTGGGGTTCTTAGAATAAGGATCCTACTATTTAGGGTACTATATTAGGGTCCCCTATAACCGGGAACTCCCAAAATTCTAACCCTAAACCCTAAACCGGCTCAAGCTTCGGCTTGCACAAGACTCGAGGGTTCGTTTCCGAAGTTGATATGCCTCCTACGGTGCGGTCCTATACTAGAGTTTACTATGGTTGTCGTATGCGATCGTATATTCTAGATCAGTGTAGCATAGTATGTATTGGAATTCGTATACTATGGTATACTCTACATATGGACAAAACATATTTTAACATATTATTGGAGCCTTCAGAGGGTCCGAGTCTGCAAGCTTCTTGCTGCACCGAATGGGTCAGTCTTGGAATGGTGTTGAGGTTCAGGGTCTGGGGTTTAGGGTTTAGGGCTTAAGGTTTAGGTTTCAGGGTTTAGGGTTGAGGGTTCATGGTCGCCAGCTCCCAGCCTACATCCTGGGTGTTTGGCCAAACTCCGCATTGTATTAATATATAGTACAATTTCTCATTTTCCTTATGTGGCATTAACCTGGCTTCTTGTTTTGCTACTTGTCGTTCCATTCTTTCTAGTCTGTCCTAGTCTGTTCTAAAGCCCATCGGCTTTTGTTGTTCGGTTCTGAGTCTACTTTCCATTCGGTATCGAACCTAAGTTTTCTGGTCTTTAAGGCTTTAATGCTTGAACCCTGAACCTTGAAATCTCCTCACACGGAGTGCTGACACAGCTGGTCTGGTCACAAATACCTACACCCCGAAACTCCGGACTCCAGCCATTATTGATAGAGACATCCTGCCTTGAGAATGAGCGGGTGTGACAGGCGTTATACGTCCTTGTGGCAAAGTCTGAGTATTTTACGCGCATTGCATGTGACGATGGGTAGGGATATGAAAACAGGCGCACGTTTGTTTCTGCATGCAGGCCTACGCACAGTTCGTCAGTACCCACATCCATCCAGCCTTTCATCCTTCCATGCCTGCCATGCCGACCAGCAGCCCAGCCAGCCAGACACCAATGCAAACATGCGTGCATACCTACATACTGTATGCAAACAAACATGCTTGCATTGACACGCGCTGACAATCGTTCTTACGTACATGCATGCATTATGGACATCCAGGCTTTTCCACGCTTCGTCTGTCTCTCTGCGTCTCTCTCTATCTCTCTCTCCCTCTCCCTCTCTTCCTTCCCCCAACGATTTATCAGTCGAGTCGGTCTTTCTAAGTGCAACATGCTAAGGTGCGATGCTCCACCGAGCAGCGTCGCGAGTTTCGTGCTTGGCAGGGGCCTCAACTTGGCACATGCCTAAGAAGCCTAATCATATCGGGGCTTGAAAATGCATCGACAGCCCTCTGTAGTTAGAGTTGTTTTTGTACAGCATTGTACTATCATTATATCGGGCACTATAGGGGCAAAAATGAAGTCCCAGTATCTGCAACCTTTGCTAACTTTTACGCTTGTCGTCAAGGTTTCTGCTTCTACTCTAAACTGGATAGTGCTCTAAATTAGGGTCCCTTTTCAAGTCCCCAAAACAGATCCGCACCCTCATAAAAAGCATCCCCAAAAGGGCCATAGATCGCAGGAGAATTGCTTCCGGAGTTGTTGCTTAGGCCCAGACCCCTGCGACCTTCCACGAACCCTTAATTAAGGAGTATACTTTCAATTATGGCAGGATCACGAATATGTTTTCAGCTAGATTCCGTAGTAAAGGGAGATTGGAATATACCGTCAAGTATGGTAGGATCTACTGTTTTTTGCTTAGATTCCTCAATAAAGGGATATTGGAAGGTCTGGGTGTGGATCTCAAGATCCGAGGAGTTCGCAAGTGTTGGTATTAAGGGTTCCGCAGGTTCGGAGACGGGGATCCAGGTTTTCAGGGACATCGTGCGGTTTCGCAGCCCAAAGCTCAAAGCTCAAGGCCTTATAACCAACTTCCCAAACCCTAAGCCCCTAAACCCGCACACCCTAAACCCCGAAAGCATTAACCCTAAACCCTTAACCCAAAACCCTAAACCCTAATCCCCAAACCCCAAACCCTAAACCCTGAACCCTAAACCCCTAAACCCCCAAACCCCCTAGCACTTCTTCCCCCTTCCCATCAGCAACCGTCGACTACCAGGACGCCAGAGGAAATGAGCGAAGCACGTGGACGGTCCTGGACGTTGGAGGAGGGCTTTTGAGTTTTGGGTTGAGGGTTTAGAGTTGAGGGTTTAGGGTTTTGGGTTGAGGGTTTAGAGTTGAGGGTTTAGGGTTTTGGGTTGAGGGTTTGGGGTTGAGGGTTTAGGGCTTGGGGTTGAGGGTTTTGGGTTTAGGGAGGAGTCTACAGAGGAGTTTATGACGTATTCTTCAGTTAGGGTTCGTTATTGTGATATTTTATTTTACTCTATAAATACACCCAACGGCCTAAAAACGCCTCTATAGCAGAGGTCTGAGAGTTGGGTGTGGGACCGTGATAGAAAGACACAAGACATCCGAGGTTGGAGGTTTAGCTATATGGGTGGTTGTCAAAATTAGGGTCCCTTTTCGGGCACCCTAAACAAGAGGTGCCGTATGATAATAGGGACCCAAAAAGGGACCATAATTTTGACAACCACCCATATACGTCTTTCGGACCAAGGAAATGATGTTGATGTTATTTGGGATGGGTAGCAAAGTCAGTCAGCGGCTCAACAGGCCCTGCCAACGAGATGGCATGCGCTTCTTGACGAGTCTTCCCGGAACACTGCGGCAGCCGCTGTTTCACTTTAGACCCGGCATACGTTTTCGTCTGCAGGCAAGAGTCCTAGATGTTTCCCAAAGTACGGAGTAGCCATTGTTTGTATCTTAGGTTTAGAGACTTAGAGTCTTAGAGCTCTCCTCCTCAGCAACCCACGACATTCTGCGAACAGGAGAAGAAGCAATCTGCCAAGGCCGGTCGTGCAAGAAATTGACTGAATTGTCGGGTTTAGGATTTGGGGTATGGCGTTTAGGATGTGTGTCGTAGCGTCTGTGGCTCATGGGCTTTGGGATGGGCTCTTTACTGCTCATACTCGCGAGGGTTGGAAGTTGGGGATACTGTAGAAGCCTGAGTGTCTACCAATACTATTCCTTAGGGTTTCTTATTATAATTATAGATATATTTACAGTACCTGCAAGAAGCATGTCATTAAGGCCCGGGTGCTTATTCCATTTATCTTTATAGAACCTGTTCTACTCGCATCATTAAGGCTCCTCTATTATCTTGAACCCTAAAGCTCCCCCATGGTTTAGGGGTTTGGTGCGAAGATTCTGCTAGCGACAGCGGATGCTTTGAGGCTGTTGTGCCGTGCAGGGTGGACATGCTTAGGGTGAATGAGTTTAGGGTACTGGGGTTCTAGGGTTTAGGGTTTATAAGGTTTTGGGTTTATAGGGTTTAGGGTTTATCGGACTTTAGGGTTGTGGGTTTCTAGGGTTTAGGGTTTAGAGGGTTTGGGGTTTGGGGTTCAGGGTACGGCTTGACAGCAATCAGTGACATGGATCATTTCGTTAGTCTGCACTAGCCTTTAGACACGTCATGGCTTCGCGGCCGCCCACGATCGTTATGGAGCAAGCGAGCCAAAATTGACTGGACAACCAGTCGCTGCACCGCACAGTCACATCTTTACATCGCAATCTTTGGCTGCACGACTGACTGGAACTCTTGATTCGGCGTGCATGGCCGAGTGCACTGACAGTTAATCCAAGGGTAAAGGAGGGACCCTTAATAAGGACCCTTAGGTATATACCCATAATTGCCATTATATACCCATTATATAGCCCATTACAGGGTAGGGGTCCCACTAAGGGTCCCTCCTCTTCTCTTTTGAGTCTTTTGAGTTAAGGGTTCAGTATAAAGCGATTGGAGGACAGGCTTGGAGTTTACTTAGGGGTACTTAGAAATAGTTTTTGATTTTTGGGTTATTAGAATCCCTAAGAAACAGCTAAAATTACAATTTTTGCTGGGGTTCTAAGTTCAGTATAGTTTAGGGTTGGCCGCCCTGACCTTCCGCTGAACAGCCCTCCCCCCAAAGCCTGGCAGTTATTTCTTGGCTTCGCCTTATCCGCGAAACCCGGGATCCTAATCCCAGAGCCCTAAACTCTAAAACCCTAAACCCTAAACTTCCGCCGCGCCCATGACCCGAAACCTATATCCCAGAAGCCCAATGCGAGCACCTGCAGGAAGTCCACACCAGACATGTGCAAGAGGCATTGGCAGGGTTGTGGGGTTCAGGGTTTGGGGTTTAGGGTGTGGGGTTCAGCGTTTAGGGTTCGGGGTTTAGGGTTTGGGGTTTCACCCTGCACTCAGTCAGAGGACAAAGAACAAAGGGCCAAAGCGCCAGAGGAGGAAAGGTAGATTACTCAGCGCTCGTAGTGTTGTTTTAAGAGTCAGTGGGATGGTCCCCGGAAGCATTCGGTTGTGCAGCGTTGCGGACGAAGGTTGTTTTGTCATGGGATTGCTTCTAGATTCCTGCACATGGGGTCGGCAGGGTTGGGGGTGCTCATAAATCGCAAAAGCACTCGTACTCCCTGGAAGGCTAGTTGAGAGTGCCAGCTAATTTGAAGCAACTAAGTACTACAGCAAAGCGTAAACTGCATGTGTAGGTGTGTGTGTGTATTTATATATATATATATATATATATATATATGTAACAATAATAATTATATACCTGTGTTCCTGTATACATATCATATATAGTATATGCATGCATGCATGCATGCATACATACATACATACCTACATGCCTACATACCTAAGCATATCTATCTATCTGTATATATATATATATGTATGTGTATAGATATATATGGTTTGGTGTATTATGCATTTACAGCTACGGAACGGGTTTGGGATGCAGCGGTTCTTGTCGCTGCTGACCGTTACTTGTAGGCCCAAACCATTACAGCCTCCTTACTAGGCCACTATAAGCTGAAGGAATCTGTCAAGAAGAGCCGCTCTTAGTTGGAGGAATTCCCTCGCTTAGCATACCTATCCTAGCTTGGGTTTGACAGTGAAGACTTCCGAACGAGGGATCCGGTTGTTGGGCAGCTATCCAAACGAGCAGTTTGCCAGAGCGGAGGGCGCACCATCATGTCTTCTGATATCAGCAGTACTCTCATCTTTATAAACCCTAAACCCTTGACTCTAAACCTAAACACTAAACCTCACGAATGTGCGTCGAGGGTTTAGGGACGTCTGAATACGCACTAACACTGCATTCCCTTGTACTTCTGGCATAGTTCTGGTCGAATCAAAAGCTTCTGACTGTTAAGGCCCTAGCACTCAGCAGTTGCCTAAGTCCACTCCCCCCCAAAAGAAACAAACGCCGTAATCCAATGTCATAACCCATAAAGCTCAAACTCGCCATAGAACGCTCCATGCCCAAAACACTAGTCAAGATCCAAAGCCTTAGGTCCAAACTCCGAAGAACTCCAGCCCTACCTATAGTCTCCATTGTAGTTCCTTTTTGGGGTTACCTTATTATAGGATCCTTAATATATAACTGGTTAAACCAAAAAAAGGAACTACAATGGAGACTACAGGTAGTGACCCAACGGGAAAGTTTGATCGGCCAGGTGCGACGGCGCGGCGCGGAGGCTGCAAAACGGATTTCGGAGGCCGTGGACTGGTTTCCAGGTACCATAGAAGCCTAAATAACTAGTTTAGGGCTTTAGTGTGCTAGGGTTTAAGGTTCAGAGTTTAATTTCTTCCGGGCTTCAGGATTTAAGGTTTTGGTTTCAGGATCTTGGTGTTTAGGGTCTAGAGTTGGCATGTTTGGAGCTTTAGGGTTTAGGGTTGAAGGGCTCAGGACTGGGGTTCAGGGGTATTGAGCTTTGGGGCTTGAATTCCTTAATTTATCTATATTCTAGAATGTAACCCAGGGCTGCATTCTAATTATTAGGTACCCTGCTTTCGCGTGCTTCAGCCGTCACAGACCCTAGCTGTTCCGTGTAGGTTGCCTTGGCAAATTCCCCAAAGGGTCCATGTACCCACATAGTGAGACCTGCCAAGCGTGAACCTGTCAGGGTTTAGGGTTTAGGGTTCAGCGGTTTAGGGGTTTAGGGGTTTAGGGTTTCGGGGATTAGGGACCGAAGGCAAATAAAAATGAAGTAACTGAGATTGCGAGAGTTAAACGAGAAAGGTGCCCTTCTAGGCGAGGTTCGAGGACCTCAAGTTGGTCTCCGTTGCAAAGCACTTTCTGCCTAGCGTTTGAGGGCTTCGGGTTTCGAGGACTCAGGGGCTTTTGGTTTAGCCTTTCGGACCCTAAACCCTAAACCCTCGGCCCCGAAACCCTAAACCCAAGGCCCCAAACCCTCAACCCAAGGCCCCAAACCCTCAACCCTAGGGCCCCAAACCCTAAACCCTAGGGGCCTAAACATGGGCTTGTGCCGACCAGGAATAGGATTTAGGGTTTTGGGGGCCTTTAGGCTGTGGCGGGTTCAGGCTATAGCAACTTTACATGATACCACCCGTCGGCATTTCCAATACTAACGCTAATACTAGTAGTAATCGAAGCAAGAATATTAAGAAGAATACTATTCTGAATATTACGAGCAATCATAAGAAATAGAAAACCACTAATACTAGTTGGAATGGGGTCTCAGTGAGGTACATGGGCTGCGAAGCTAGGCATCCTCGACCCTATACCCTAACTCCGAAACCCTGAACATTCAGTTTCCGAAACCTTAATTAATCCTAAGCCCTCAAATCTAAACCTCAAAACTCTAGATCCCCTCTGACCCTATGTCGTGCAGGCTGGCACCCGCCAAGCTCCGCCAAGGCCGCAGCAAACAGGGATTATGTAGGGAACGTAGGGGTTCAGTGGATTGGGGCTCAGAGATTGGGATTTGAGGCGAGTTGGGGTTTTGTAAGCTGTCAGTGTTTCAGGTATTTAGGGCTTCAAGGTTTTAGGGTTTAAAAGTCTGAAGCGTTTTTAGGCGTTCAGGATTTCAGGGCTCTATATAGGGTTTTGTCTCAGAGTGTTGGGGTCTTCGGCTTTAAGGGCTTTGGGGCTTTCGCGTTCTTGTTTCAAAGGGGAAAAGGAGGGACCCTTAATGGGGACCCCTACCCTGTAATGGGCTATATAATGGGTATATAATAGCTATATTAAGGGTATATACCTAGGGGTCCTTATTAAGGGTCCCTCCTTTTACCCTTGGATTGTTCTCCTTGGCATGATGCACGAAGAAGACAAGTACATCATGTTCTTGTTGATTCGTTGCTGCTCATTGCTTGCACTACTGCTGCTCCTTTAACGACTACAGCTTCAGCTGCTGCAGCTCTTGCTGCACCTGCTATCATCAACAAGAGCAACAACAGTAACATCACCAAAACCAACATCAACACCAGCACCATCAATACCACCATACTTCAACTACCACCAGTACCGCCATTATCGCCATCAATCTTCCAACAGCTACCACCACTGCCGGCAAAAACACCACGACCACGACGCCAACGACAACCACAACCACAGGCGCAACCACAAGCGCAGCCACAACGGCAGTCACAACCGCAATTACAACCACAACCACAACAACAGCAGCCTCAGCATCATCAACGACAGCCGCGTTGCTGCTGCTGCGGCCTATACCCGAAGCCTTCGACGTCTCATGGTCCTGGAAGCCCTCTGCATTCATCGATCCTGGTGAGCCTTCTCCTTGAACCTCATGCTGGCGGCCCCAAAACCCAGCTCAACTACTTAGACCTGAGTTTATAGAGGGCTCAGAGTTTATAGGGTGTAGTGTTTAGGGCAACTGTTCCGACGACTCCCGCAACCCCAAACCTCTTCGAAGGCCCGTCGTCGGCAGTTCCAAGCAGCTCGCGTCGCGGTTGGCAGTGGTAGGCCGACCCTCTGCCTGTAAGTTGTTGGGTAGTATTAGTATTAGTAATGGTATTTGCTTAAGTAATAATATTAGGGTTTAGGGTCTAAGCGTTTAGGGTTATGTTAAAGCGTTAGGACTCAGTTTGATAGTAATTTGTGACCAATTCATACGGACCATACAGTTTTTCAAAGGCAAGCCGTCGAGTTGAACTGGACTAACCTCCGTCTTGCGCGTTAGCGAGCAACTAATGGCCCCCAGTGTTTCCCTTCGAAAGTGCAACCTTAGGGGTCTGGGTTTAGGGTTACTACAACGTGTCCAACCGGTGGAGCAGAGCGATTTTCCCAGATGCAAAAGCGGGAAGGTCTGAAAGCACGAAAACCATGTTTCTTTATTCTCACTCTTACTCAGTCGAAAGGGCAGAGCTCACGTCTCAAAGACTGGACTGTCTTTCTAAACACCGTAGCCCTTCGACTGCCAAACCAGCTTCCAGGATGTATACATGGTTCAAGATCACTCCAAACCTCGCTAAACCCTGAATCGCGCATCGAAGCCTTACCCCGTAAATCCAACCTTAACCTCCCATCCCGAGGCTTGCCTCAAAAGATCAGACACAAAGAGGGTTAAACAGTTACTTGAAAGGGTCGCAAGACAATCACGGCCATGTAGGTAGTGCCTGTTCTGTGGTGTAAAGACGGCAAGGACCACTAGAGTTACTACAGTCTGCAAGCTGTGAGTCCTGTCAGCACCAGTGACTGTAATAATTGTGCTATTGACAATCACTCATTATTCGGCTGTTTTCGCCTAAGGCTCCATGTACTATATATAGTTACATATTGACTACTTCCAGGAATACGTATAATATGCTACAATAAAATTAGGCACATGGAGCCGCAGGGTTCTCTATATGCCATTTCTATTGTTGTTATTGCTATTCTGTTCCCACTACTGTTATTATTTTCTTTTTGTCAGTATATAACATTAGTACTTTCATTGTCATTACTACCTGTTATGCGTTTTTTTTATTAAAACCAGCTTACTTACATATCCTTTCTTTACTTCTTTATTTATATCAATCATATCATACCATGTATACATATATAGATATAGCCTAAGGCCCACAGCTTGATCGACTGGGGGCCTCATTGAAAGGGCCTGTAGAATTCTGAATTCTTATGTAGTACAGTGCATATTATCTCACATTAAGGCGTCTCAAACTGAGGATTTAAGGTTTCATATTGTCTCAAATAAGGGGTTTAAGGTTACATATTATCTCGAACTGAGGATATAAGCTTACATATGGAGGGTTCAAGGATTGTCTCAAATTCAGGGTTTAAGGTTACATGTTATCTCAAGTTGAGGGTTTCAGGTTACATATCGTCTCAAACTGAGGGTTTAGGATTATGGGCTGAGTGTTTAGTGCTTAGGACTCAAGGTTAGTTTGTTTAAGGAAATTGGCTTATACCTGTTTTACATAGTTACTCTAACGGCTAAGCCATGTAGATTGATGTTGTGAGCACGCCGCTACTCCGCAAGAGGTGGTCTGGATTCAGCATGGCTGCTAGATCTGGCAGGATTAGCCGCACGTGTCCTGATCACTGCTGTTTCGGTCCGTCTAAGGTGAGCATGCTAGGTTTAGAGTTTCATCGCATCCGCTACTATGACAAACACTTGGAAGCGGTACGGAGCGAATGCCCTACACTGGCTAGCGGAAAATCGAGTCTAATGCGCCCGAAGGACCTCATAGTTGCATAGCCGCTCCAAATGATGCAGCAGTCTACGGCAAAGGGGTCCTGAAAACCCTAAACCCTAAACCCTGAAGGTCGCCTGTAAGTGAAGGACACCCCCCCGTAAACCAGAGCACATGCAGCATTGAGTTGGGTGGCAGAGACCGAGTCATATATGTTCTACCTTAAGGGTTCCTTTGACGGTTCCTTATTAAAGGGATCTATAAGGGGCTTCATATGGGTGGTTGTCAAAATCATGGTCCTTGTTTTAATACGGCACCTAGCATTTAGGGCACCCAAAAAGGGGCCACAATTTTGACAACTACCCATACGTGGTCCACATCATTGCTGTAAGGCAGGGGGTGTACGTAGAAGCACAAGGACAGGAGTCTGGTACGCAGAGCTGACTCACTTTCATCATTACCCTACCCCTAAGCCTTAAACCCTAAACCCTAAACCCTAAACCCTAAGCCCTAAACCCTAAAGCCTAAGCCCTAAACCCTAAACCCTAAGCCCTAAACCCTAAACCCTAAACCCTAAACCCTAAGCCTTAAACCCGGGAGCCTTAACCCCTCAACGCTGAACCCTAAGCCTACACCCTAAACCCTAGCGAGTTTCGTGGAGGCAACTCGCTGCCTCTTAGAAGGCCGCCTTCAGCGCGGGGCCCAGGGAGAAAGGCTTTTGGGGTTTGGGGTTGGGGTTTGGGGTTTGGGGTTTTGGGGTTTGGGGTTTGGGGTTTAGGGTTTAGGTAAAGGTCGGCTTAGAGTTGCCTTCACCCTGAATAGCCTACCTTTTTAGGGTTCCTTGACACGATGCGATTTTGGCGGCCGTGGTGGGGCTTGGGCGTGAATCGTATGGCTACTCAAAATCAGGATTGCTTTGGCATGACAGGATTCCTGCAAAAGGCTTAGTGCCGTATTCTTGCTTGGCTGTGTACCATCGTCAGTACTGCTGCCTACGTCGACGTGCGACGAAATCACCACCGGTGGCCGTGACCGAAGGAGTACGACGCTGAGCACCTTAACCAGCACTCTTGTACAAGCAACACACATACTGCTGATGAGGACGATGGTGCTGCTAATCATGAATATGGCGCTGATAGTTATCGATGATCATGTTACTGATGATGGGGCTTGATGCTGTTCAAAGCTAGGTGCGGGAGGCCGTAGTGTCGGACGGATAACTGCTGCTTGCGCTGCCTATGTGGTGGTGCTGCTGCTGATGCTGGTGCGATATGTTTGGGTGGTGCTTCTGCTTGTTGTTGTAATCCTGATGTCGTGGAGAACAATGATTTGGATGCTGATGATGACGATGATGATGCAGAAGATGAAGGTCAAGATGTTTATGATGTTGAGGAGGAGGAGACGGAGGAAGCTTGCGCGGTGGTGAGCAACGACAGTGGTGGGGGGTGCAACTGATGGTCCTGATGGTTCTGGTGCTGTTGTTGGTGGTGGTGGTGGTGGTGGTGCTACCGCTGATCGTGATGGTTGTTTGGGTATTGGTGAGGTGTTAGGCGATGGCGGTTGTGGCGGCGGTGTTGGTGGTGGTCCCTGCTGCAGCGGCTCCGGCTGCTGCTGGTGTTGCTGCTGCTGCTGCTGCTGCTGCTGCTGCTGCGTTGATAAACTGCCACTGCCTGTGGTGATGATGTTTGTTGTTGTCGTTGCTGCTGTTGTTGTTGGCGGTAGTGTCGCTGATCCTCACCTCGGTCATCGGCATGTTTTGTATTCGTGCCGACTTCGTGACTACGTTTATGAGGTTGGGAGTGGCTTGACGCCAGGTGGTCGCAAATAATTATTTTTAGGAAAATAATAGGGTTTGAATAGGATCCAGGGATTTCTGCAGAATAGGGGATAAATAGGATTTAGATAGGATTTGGGAATAATGGACCTTTAGGTAGGGTTTAGTTTGGAGTTAGGGTTTAGGGTTTTAGGCATCCAGACCTGCAAATATGCCTCCATGAGGACGCCCAAATCTCACATTCAGGGTGCATGCGGTGTTTAGCGCATGTCATAGTACCAGAGATACGTGTAGATACGTTCACACAAGCATTGCACATCTATATATGGAAGCCCGGCAGTCCAGTGCAAGTGTCTCAGCTATTCTGGCTTCCGTAAGCTAGCGTTTGCTTCCTGGCAGGAGGTGCCCCCCCCTCCACCCCCCTCCCTCCCCCCAGGAAAGAGGGTTGGCCCCCTGCCCCGACCCTCTCCAAGAGTGGATTATGGTGGAACCTATTTTTTTCCTACTTTTTTCCTACTTTTGCCCTACTTTTTCCCTACTTTTTCCCTACTTTTTTCCTACTTTTTCTCTACTTTACGAGGAAAGTAGGAGAAAAGTAGGGAAACGGTGGGCCACGCCTGCCCTGCCCTGCCCTGCCCTGTGCCCTGCCCTGCCCTGCCCCTGCTCTGCCCCTGCCCTGCCCCTGCCCCGAGATTAACCCGCTTTACAACCAGAATCCCTACTTTACAACCAGAATCCCCACTTTACAACCACAGACACTGTTTTCCGTGTGAGAATCCCCACTTTACAACTGCCGATCGTGAGAACGCCCGCTTTGCAACCCGTCTACCCATGATTAAGACTTATTGGGATTTCATGAGTTTTGTACAGCAAGCCTACCTAGATTCCTAATAGTTTGTTGGTTCTTTGACCCCCTAAAGTGTTTTACGTGGCCTTCATCCGACCGTGGCCCCAAACTACTAAGATCTCGAACATCTCTAAAATTGCTTCGTCGCATGATATCTTTGATCTTTGTCGTCTGTGGGTGCTTCTGTGCGCCTGGCTGGAGGCAAAGCAGTAGTTGAGGGCTGCTCCGGATTATATGCACCCGAACCCTTGTTTAGAATATGCACCCGAACCCTACGCCTTAAACCCTAAGCCCTAAACCCTCGTAAAGCCACTAGGTTTAGAATATGCACCCGAACCCTACGCCTTAAACCCTAAGCCCTAAACCCTTGTAAAGCCACTAGGTTTAGAATATGCACCCGAACCCTACGCCTTAAACCCTAAGCCCTAAACCCTCGTAAAGCCACTAGGTCTAGAACCCTAACCACGCTAATTATCCTTGCACACTATACCCGGCCCGCAAATGCTGCAGAACCCGTATGGGAACCCCGTACTGAACTTTCTACTGCAATAACACTATATCCTGTCCTATATCCTACATTAAGATGAAACGGCCAGCTGCGCATGAAACTGCTGGAAGAGCGACTTTCGTGGCTTCAGAATACACCGTCTGGAAACAGACGTACTCCTCGAAGGCTGCTTGTTATCAGGATCTTGGATGCGGCAAGTTCTGCAGAGGCCATGCTGCCCGTGCGGTCAAATCATCAGGCAAAGTAACTTTTCGAGATTCCAAACCACCCTGCCGCTGGTCTGCCATGATACGGACAGCTTCGGATGAATCTTCAGAGCTCTTGCAACTAGATGACCCTCAGTTTGCAAGCCACAACTCCAAGAGCGCTCTGCAAGGCAAGCAGGGATGGGATGACTTTCAAGAGCGCAAAACAGTTAGCAAGCTCCTGACACAGTCCGCCACCAGCAGACCACAAAGAGCCTTGAGATCTGCTCGTTTACTGGATGATGCTCCCGTGAAGAGGGTCCAGCTCAAGCAGGTGCAGAAGCTCAAGGAGAATATTGTAAGGAACGTGTTTGGGTGCCGCGAAATTGGGCAGCTACGGGAAGCTATCAACAAGCGCAAAGCACTGCGAGCTGCCCGTGACCGTGGGTACTTCTGCTACAGCTCAGTTTGCACCGATGGCAAGAAACCCAAGGTAGCCATGGTTGCCACAACGCGAACCCTGCAGGAAAGATGGGTCAACCAGCCTTCATGTGTCGCTGCAATGGACGGTGGGTTCAAATTCAACTTGCTGGGCTGGCAACATCAAATGTAGTACGCTCGCTGAGGTGAGCATCTAAACAGTATCATCGATACCAAACCCTCACGCATCTAAATATATATATATATATGTATATGTACACACACACATATCTATCGTGGTTTCGGGTTAAGAACGCCCACATTGCAACCAACATCACTTTCCAACCTGCATGGCTGCCGTAAAGGATGATGCTAGAGATTCTAGGCTTTGACGTTATCAGTTAAAAGGGTTGTTAAGAAGCTTTCCCAACCGGTTGCAAAGTGGGGATTCCGTAAAGGCTCATGGGTTGTAAAGTGGGGGTTCTGGTTGTAAAGTGGGGATTCTGGTTGTAAAGCGGGGTACACGCGCCCCTGCCCCTCCCCTGCCCTTGCCCCCAGGCCCAACCACACCAAAACCCTGGGTTCACACACGTGCGGTTGTGAACCTATTGTTTTGGGGGGGAGGGGGAGGGGGGCAGGGGGAGGGGGGGAGGGGGGAGGGGGGAGAGGGGGATAGAAGTCCAAGAATTGGAATGAAGTAGGTGGAAAGTAGAGGAAAAGTAGGAAAAAAATAGGCTGGGAGTAGATAGATAGAGGCAGGTAAGAGGGGGGGGGAGGGGGTGAAAGCCATGGAGGCAGACGAAAAGGTCCAGGGATGATATTTTGTGATGGATCGGCTTCAGGTTTGAAGCGCCATGCGGACCCGCGCCACTGTGTCAAGCCTCAGTACAACAGCTCTCGAGCTCTTTTGTCCTTCGACGGCGTATCGACAAGGGACCTGAACATCGATTCTCACCGTACTCAAACAAAGCATCAACCAGAGATTGCGAAAATGAAGTTGTGCTCGCGCATCTGTCCAGTCCCAACAGCACGTCAGAGATGCCGGAGAATCCTTCAGGAAAGCATCAAATTAGCAGCCTATTTATTTCCCATTCGCAGGCTACTTATTTCCTATCCAGGCAAACCCTGGAAACCTACTTAAATCCTATTATTTTTCTAAAAATAATTATTGGCTAGATTGTGTGTGTGGCTGGACACCCCACGTCATAAGACTACTTGTACTGACTCGTTTAGGCTGTGAGCTGAACCCTGCCCCAAACCCCTTCTTCAGCAGCCCAACCCCTATAAACGCCAAAGACCCTAAACCCTTAAACCCCCTAAACCCTATACCCTAAAAGCCCTAAACCCCTAAACCCTTAAACCCTCAACCCCTAAACCCTAAATACCCTAAACCCCTAAACCCTAAACCCCTAACCCCTATACCCGAAGCCCTAAATATCCCTCAAACCCCTAACCCCAGCCTCCCAGAGTGCTGACCTCAAGGCCCCCCCGTGCGACCGAGCAGTGCGGATGGTGCCGCCGGTGCCCCTTCCGCCCCACAAGGCCGGAAGCAATGCAGGGTTTTGGGTTTTGGGTTTAGGGTTAGCAATGTTACCATAGGGGCCTTAATCTGCGCTTTCGAGTACCATACTTCAATATTTTTTCTTAAAGGAACCATTATGACATCAAAGTTTATACTTTTTTCTCCCTGGTTACTTAAAAGCCCAGTAATAATTACCTATATATACTAGTTTAGGGGTTCCTCATTATAGCATTATAGGGTTCTTTTAAAGGGGTTCCTTTAAGGGATGCAATAAGGGAACTACAAGGGTGTACTACAGGGGCCTAGCTTGGAGGTTCATGGGTAGTTATAAATAGGGTTAGAAGTGGCTTAATCTGTGTCATAAGTATAGTTACCCTACTTAAATCTCTACTTATAACTACCCATGAACCTCCAAGTAATCATTACCTATATACTATTTGGGGGGGTTCCTTAGTTCTCAGCAATCCTCAGTATCATTATACTACATTCTGCCTCAAAGAACTTTCAAATCATCATGGAGGCCGCTGAAATTGAAGAGTTTACGGTTGAGAGTTGTGGGTTTCAGTTTGCGTCCCGGAACCAACGGGGAATTTGGGTCGGACAACACTGATAGCGTGGGAGAGTTTACGAATTGTTGGGGCTTAGGCTAACCACATAAAGTTTGAAGTTGTCAGTTGAAGCACACAAGCACAAGAAACCTTGCGGCCAAAATCTTCAAGCTTGCCTCTGAGTGGGGGCATGAATGTAGACCTGGGATGAATATCTACTCTGATTGAAAGATGATGGCAATGATGTTGGTTTGCTGGCTAGGGCCTCGGCATTGCCGTTTTTGGCTACAGCTGTTCGGGGGAGGGAGCAGCTTTTGCTTTGTGGGGCTCTGGGCTGTTCTCCATCCGTAGACCGCGAGCCCAAGAAAGGCATAAGCATCCAACCATACGCAACGGTGCTACACACCACAGGGGTGGATGGGCGCTCAAAGCTTATACAGGTTTTAGAGGCTGCAGCTGAAACCAGTCCCACCCCCTACCCTCTAAATCCATTTTAAATCCCTGCAGAAAGTCGGACAAAAGTAGTGCAACAACAGCAGACCATGTCCCGCGCTCCCGAGGGCCAGAAACCCAACAACGCGCCATATCGCCGTCTTCATTATTAGGGCTTAGGATGCCTTTGCTTTAAGTCTTCATTATTAGGGTTTAGGATGCCTTTAAGTCTTGTTCAAGTTTTACGGCTTCTCAGGCGTAGGCTTTTTTGAGCCTTAGATCTTCTAGAGGTGAAAGGTGGAAGTCCCCCGGTCCCGTAGGCGGAACTCCCAGGAGGCCCCATATACGAATGAAGTCATCTCTTTGTCACAGAATGCTATGGGGGGGGGGTTCCTTTAAAGGGTTCCTTAAAGGGGTCTATAAGGGATCTATAAGGGTACTATATTAATAGTATGGCTCAGTGTCTAGGTGGGTGGTTGTCAAAATTATGGTCCCTTTTTTGGGTGCAGTAAATCTTAGGCGCCGTATTGTAATAAGGACCCCAAAAGGGACCCTAACATTGACAACCACCCATGTAAAGCCACAAGCCCTCTACTTCTGAATGCCAGACAGACCTCAAGCTCTAAACCCTGAACTTAACGCTAATCCCTAAACGCTCTCAGGCCTCATGCCAGAACAAAGAAGCATACCGAACCCAATGGCTGCAACTGACTTGTTCAACCTTTGCATCGCATAATTAGGGGCCTCAGCAAAAAAGAAGTATAATTAGGTTTGTGATTATGTCATCGTATACCTGTACTATGGAAGCCTAGGGAATAGTGTTGGCAGTTATCCCGCTGCTGTATTCGACATAACCATATGGTAGTCCGCGCTGTGAAACAGTGGAGCCTCAGCACAGCAAAACCTTGAACAATAAATGTCTTGACACCCTCCCCATTCCGTCCTCCCTCAACAAAAGCGCACGCAAACAAACACACAAACAAGCAAACAAACAACCAGACACACACACACACACATGCATACATACATACTACATACATACGTACATACATACTACATACATACGTACTTTTCTTTCGGATGGCCTGTGTTCGGTGAACGCGCCACATGCATAAGAATTCAACAAGCACCTAATTAGATTGGAAAGCAGTATGCGCTCACAGTCCTTTAGGGCCCGTGGCGCAGAAATCTGCGATGAGAGGCAAAATCGAAAAAGGGATCACCAGATGAACCCAGCAGCCACTTCCCCTGGCTAAAAGCTGTCTGGCCAATCCGAGCGCCTCTCATTTAAAAGCACTGACACACGCAACCAGGCTCGGGAGCGCGGACCCTCCAAAAGCGCGACAACAACAACAGTTGGCCCATGAACGACCACGAAGCCAGCAACAAACCTACAGACGACAACAGGGAGAGCTGATCATCAGACTTCCCTGCGGTCCAGCTTTGAGCATTCCTCCAGGGGCTGGGAGAGGCAAGAACAAAGCTAACATGCCCGAAACCTCAAAAGAACTGTGCCCACTCAAGCATTCCCAAATGTGCAGTGACAGCGTGCACACATCGAAAAAGCAGAGCCGAAGGGTGTAATGTCACAACTTTGAGGAGGGCTCGCACGGCCAAGTAGTTGGCAGGTGTGACTTGCCAACTTGCTTCGTATATACACATACATATGTCGAGCACTCTTACGTTCCAGCAAGTTCAAGCTACTCAGGGGGCAATCCGGCAATCGGCTCAGCAGTATTCCCCACTGGTGCTCAAGGTAAGCCTTCGCAGCCGTGAAGACCGAGGCATAAAACATCAACATGAAGTGGATGCGTGGGTATAGGACCAGCTTGGTCTGACACTCAGTGATATCCACGTTCAAGCCACTTAGGGAGCAATCAGGCAGTCGGTTCAGCAGCATTCCCCACTGGTGCTCATGGTAATCCTTCTCAGCCGAGATGACCGGGGCAGAGTACATCAACATAAAGTGGACGTAAAGGTATGGGACCAAATTTGAGAGACCAAAGGCTCCTGCCAGGGCAGAGACATCTGCCGCATCCATCAGGAAGTAGGTCCTGAAGCGAGTGGTCAACTGGTTGTTCATCGCCAGCTCCGTGCGAATGCTTGTCGAATACTGCATGATTCTGACGACGACCCTGAAGTCCTTCAACGCTTCAAAGGAGTCCCACAACAATGATTTCGTGATCTTGCCCGTCACGGACACGTCCAACCGCGCTGCAGTGGAGGTGTCCCTACGCAGCAGCTTCAAGCCTGTCGCAGTGACGAGGCAGAAAACGGCCGGCACGATCAGAGACACTCGCCAGGCAGTGTCCGCTGCCATGCCAGAGTGAATCGTTATTTCGGACAGCACCAAAATCAAAAGGATTTGCGTGACACCGTGCCCCAGATTTCCCCATCCGGTTGCTGCGGCGGTCGCAGTTCCAATCACATTGAGCACGACCATCAACGAACGCCTGAACTGGTTGGCATCGAGAGTCACGAAAGTAGCTCCTGTGCGGCAGATGAAGAAGCGATTCAGTGCATAATTCCAGGGAGCGTAACTGGCCGCAGCCGTCACCACCCAGATTGCTGCGAAAGTAGGCAGGCCGGAATGCACGTGCCCAGGACCGAAACTCCAGGAGAGTGCCCAGGACGATGCAAGCAAGGATGCTGGAAGCAACAGCTGCAACACCTGCGTTAGCAATCGTGGTGCACACACAATCGGCCATGGCCGACGGCGCATACGTACTCCTCTCATCAGCGGTTGCAGTGACCATCCTCATGACGGCAGCTGGATCTGCTGCACAGTCGGTGATGTCATCACCATCCTCCACCTTGCCGTACTTTCGGTATTCCAGACCTGTGTTGAGGCCGTGGTACTTCAGATAAGCCATCCGCTTTGGACATTCAGCAGGTGAGAGCTTCTGATTCTCACACATATTGATGCTGGTGGCCACCTCCATTCTCAATGGGCCATGGCGAACCCCTGCGGGGGTCCTGGGGCGCGACGATGTTCTCCCGCTGGTGGGAGCGACTCGGGCCCTATACATACGTACATACATACACACATAATTACACACACACACACACACAAGAGAGCCCTCACGAAGCACTCCCCTGGATGCCAAGTCCTATATCCCATATCCCCTAGAAGAATCACCCCAGCAAAAACTGCCCGAGGCAGCCTCAGACCGAAGTGCACGGAGCCTACTCTCCCTGATGCTTAGTAGGGAATAGGGTTCCTTCACGGGTTCCTTTAAGGGTTCCTTTAAGGGTTACTATAAGTGAGGAACGGGACTTATGTCACCAGCAGAAACGGCCATGGCGCAGCCCGCACAGTTGCACTGTTGTTTTTCCGCGCAACACAAAGGTTGTTAGCTCTCAGCGAACATGCTTTATAGCATTCGTCTGATTGAACTATGCGTCAGAACTTACAGCTGACTGTGGTGTTGCTGGCTTCTGCCGATCATGGCAGCCTGCTCTCAACGTGGCCCAAGGGTCTCGAACCGCAGCCTTCCCTGCCACACAGACAAAAACTTGCATCTTTACATATGTTGCTAATTACTTCTTCGCACACTCACTACCGGGCATTAACACTCCTCCTTGGGCTTTCCGTCAGGACAGCTCACCTTTGCACTGGTTGCCCCGAAACCCGGAGCTGAGTGTTGAACACCCTCTCATACTCCTGGGCCCTTGCCAAATCATCAGCATGGTTCACCCTTTTATCAGGATCATCTTCAGCTCGAGTAAGACAGTATTGGCAAATGCGTCTCCTTTCCACCCGGTCGGCAGTTCCTCTATGGCGAAACGCATGACAATCCCCATACACGTGGTAGCACTCGTTGCCCGGTACCGAGAAGATCTCGCCCGCGGGCTCATGCACATAGCGCAAAATCACTCTCGTCTGCGGAGCTGGCATTGGCGTGAAAACTCCCGCTTGACAGGCCGCGTCTGCTGTCTCCTTTACGCCCTTTGCCAAACGTCGCAGTAGTTGGATTCGCTCCTCAGTGTGCGAGTCCGAGGATGACCTTGCCCCAGATCCCGTCGTAGTTGAAGACCTATCAGCCCTCGGGGGTCCTTGTAACTGCTCCGTTGGAGCCAGTTCTGAATCTCTCCCTCGCTGCTCCAACCTGCTCCCTCGGCGCACTTCGATCTCATGTTGTATAGCAGACGTCGTAGCCTCTCTCAACTTTTGAAGTCTTCGTAGTCGCCTCGCCTTAGAGCCAGGGGTTGCCCGATCATAGGCGACCCACAAAAGCCACTTCAGTAGTTCCCATGACAATAGCGCGACGATAACAGCTCCCCACAACAGCGCCCATGTTATCATGCCATAGTCCACGCTCATGCTCGCTTTGACAACCAGCGCCTCCTCTTCATCCCAGTGGCCCGCGGTGCTAACCGTGGCTTGCGACAAAATTAGAAGGGCTAGCAGTATCTTAGGGGCCTTAGGGGCTGTGGCTATGCTGCTGCTGCTGTTGCTGTTGCTGTTGCTGTTGCCGACTCGCACTACATTGATCGCACCCTCATCATCGTCGTTCTCTCCAGGATTCCGCAGATTTAGCAACTGGCTTAGTGTCTTGATCCTCTGAGAAGGAAGGGCCTTGGTCAACAAATCCGCAATTTGCAGATCACCCACACAGTGCGAAATCGAAATTGTTCCGGAGCTGACAAGCTCAGCAATCCAGGCGCTCTTCAACCTCAGATGCCTTGTTCTCCAACTCCCGGAACCATTTGCAATGCTTAAAGCCGAAGTGGAATCAGAATACAGCTGCATTGGCTCACCTCCAGGAAGAACATCTTGCATCATAGATGAAACGCTCTGAAGTGCTAGCACTGCTTCTGCAATTGCTGTAAGCTCTGACTCCGCTGTGCTGATCGTGACCGTAGCCTGACGAGAACTTCTCCATGAGATGACACATCCGTTGTAGAACACGATCCATCCACCATGGCTACGCGCCCCCTCCGGGGCAAAGCTTGCATCGCAGTATCCACATAGCCCTGACTCTTCTGCTTCAAACACCAGTGACCAATTGATCGTCCTTTGAAGAAACGCAATGGTCTTCTCTGCAATCTGGATTGCCCTGCGAGGTGCCTTCGTGGATAGGGAACCAACCAAGGATGCGACAAAACTCAGGTCCGGCCTAGTTCTCTGGGAAACCCACAGCAGTTTTCCAGCACATTGCTGCGCCGCCCTTAACTCTCCCTCCGAGTATACGCCCTCCTCCGGCTCCGCCGTAAACATAGCCATGTCTTTGGACACTGGAATGATGTCTTTCCTGGTCGCCGGGAGCTGATGAACTCGAACCAACTCCTCAATGTATGCCCGTTGAGACAGCAGAAGACCCTGGGAGCATAGCGAAATTTCAATGCCCAGAAACCTGATCATGCCGTCCGAAACCAACTGAAGCTCATTCGTCTTCCACACTGCTCCACCTCCTTGATGATCGCCGTGTGCCCGCAAATCAGGATATCATCCACATAGACCACGATAATTCCAATCAGCACTGACCCATCTTGTAGCACCGACCACCACGACGGCTCCACACGTCCTTGCAGTAGTGTCACACGCTTCCCCTCAAAGATTATCTGGATCTTCGCCAGCTGCATATCTCTGTACCGTCCCCATAGTCGAGGTGACTCTTGTAAGCCATAGACTGCGTGGGTCAGCTTCCAAAGCTCACCACTCTGACACAGCCCAGCACGAACAAGTAGTTTAGGAGGGACACCATAGACGAGCGGTGCGCCGTGTAGCTCTGCAAAAGGAGTTTGCAAAAACGCCGCAATGACGTCCAATATTCCCAAGTTCCACTTACGCACCCTGGCAAGCCTGGCAATGGCAAGGGCTGCTCTGACTACTTCTGCAGGCGCCGTGTTGGTGTAGACCTCGCCGGGTTGGTGTGAGGCTAGGTTTCCGCAGATAACAATACGACACTTTCTTTTGCAGAAGCTGCTCGGTGCTTGTCCTGGGGCTGCTGCGTCTGGAGGCTTCACTGTAAATACGATCTTCATTGGTATAAGCTGAGCTTCTCCAGAACTCACCTCCCTCTGCACTTGCTCATCATTGGCCAGCACTCGCTCCACTGCGTGAGATAAAGAGGAGATCTCCTTCTGAAGAGCCGGGACCCAGGCCTCAAAGTTCAGCGCTACCTCCCTTGGGTTCTCCGTATAAACCACACTAAGGGGACCTTCTAGCCCTTCAAGGATTGCCTCGACGTTTTCCGTAAAGACCACCTCGGCTTTGCGCAAACAGGCCAACTGCTCATCATCAGGATGCTCCATTGTTGCGGTACTCCCTTCGCTGTTCAGGGCCAACCTCATATCCCATTGATCCCACACTTCACATTCGGGCGCCGCCTGAGTAGAACTTCCGTCCAACTCCTTTGTAGGCTGCTCTTCTACACTGCCAACATCGACTCGAACATCAGATTCATCTTCATCAAAAACCTTCGGTCCATAGGCCACACTTCTTATAGATAGCGCATTGATGTTCACGATCGTGCCGGTCATCTCGTCAAACAACGGCATAGGAAATCCCAAATCCCACAAGCGCTCCCGGTCTTGGGCTGTAAGGTTTTGTAACATTCCCGGGGTGTAGCCCACTACTACAAGTCGCTCACCAGTCCACGGAAGTACAGCATGTCGACGATGGGGATTGAGCTGAAAGACCCTGCCTTCTTGTAAAGGATACGTACACCCGTATCGCTTCTTCCCCTCTGGCGTTTCCAACTCTGAAACTCTTCCTTGAACAACATCTCCGTCCCGTAGCTCCTGCCAAATATCTCCACCTCGACGTGGCATTATGAGCGGAAGTAGATAGTTGAGCGTCCCCATGGCATTGTTGCGGTCGATATGCACCTCCTTGTCGTTTCGCACGGATACAAACAATGCCGCAAACTCCGCATCCGGGGCCTTGTCCAGAAGGAGCTTCAGGAGCAACTTCGCAAACCACGGCCTTTCTATCGTAGCCTTCGTCACTCCAGTCTTTCCACCATAGCGAAACATCCCGTACACGCACTCCGAAGGAGGTAGAGACGACGCCATTTGCTTCACAATCACCTCCGCCTCCTCCTGGGACCACACTTGTAGAACCGTCTCAGCTCTAGCTTGGTACTCCGCCTCGTCCAGGACGATGGCCTTGGCAACACCCACAACATCTCCACTGCCACTTGACTTTCCCCGAACTCGCACACTAGGTCCTGTTGGCTCTTCGGCAACGAACTCTTCTTCAACTGGTCCAGGATCATGCAAAGCGCTTCGAACATGTAGCGTGTGCACAAACTTCTCTCCGTCCTCATCACTGACATAAACAAGGTGCCCTCTGCGCAAACTCTCGGATCTACCCACATAGGTCCCTTGAAGCCACTTTGGTGCCAAATCATCCAGCTTTGGTCCTTCCAGCTGTCTCTTCTTCACCATGACTTTAGCACCGAAGGGCGCTGCCAGAAGTGGTTCGAATCCCAACACATCAGCTCGCTGCATAGTGGCCGCTGTAGTCAACGCCATAGGCCACAATTTCTGAGGAAGCTTGGCAGACAAAAGTAATGCCCTCACTCGCTGTTTGGCCCATCTGACCGTCGCCTCTGCAGAACCATTGGTTTGATGCGCACCTGCTTCCGACGATGTCACTCGTATCCCTTGGTTCTTAAGCCACTGCTTCGAAGCTCTAGCTTGAAACTCCATACCTCGGTCGGAATGGAAACGGAGCACAGGGATGTTGAGGGACTGGCAGTAGAGGACCACATCCTGGATTGCCTCTAGGACCGTGGGCGCCTTATCATCTTTCAACGCGGCCGTGAAGATAAGATTGACAAGCTCTGGGGCAGCAAGGTCAAGATCGTCTTCAGGATCTCGCTTCGCTGCTGGCCCTTCTGTATGATCAGGGTCTGCATCATCATCCAGCCCCTCAGGCCGAATCGCTTCCTTGGCAGGTTTAGGCTCCACCTCCAAGCCGTCATCAACCTCATCATACTTATCCGGCGCCAGCTCCCCGTCGTCGTACTCAACCCAAACTCCACGTCCATCTTCTACAAAGGTTCTGGGAACCTTGAGCTTTGCCACAAAAATGTACTTGAACTGCTTTGGGAAAGCTCCCCTTCCATCTGGATCCACTCCTCCAATCTTCACTGGCCCGGCTAGGTCCGCTGACAACGCATAGGCACTGGGATGCTCAATCCTTGCATGCCGCCTCCCCGTTGCTCCAGCCTGAACACACACAGCACAATCGGAGCGAAAGGGTAAATGGCCCCGTCGGACGTGTTCCCGCCACTGATCCGCACTCATACGAATCATCTTTGGAACTGCCCCCCAGGTCCGTAACGCCAGAACCACCTGCTCATAGAACTCCGAGGTCCACACGCTTGGGGGCGATCGCTCCGGTGCCTGATCATCTGAACGCCATTTCGCTCGGAGCCCATTCAAGTGCTTGAGGGGCAGGTTGGTGCCGATCGTGGTGTGTCGGGTGAAAGCCTTTCCAAACGCTGCCATATCGAAGTGGTAGGAATTGAATCCAGCCTCCAAAGCATACTCTGTCCACAGTGGCGTTCTCCAGAAGCTCACAACGTCATTGTATAGGGGATCCTGGTACTTCAGGTAGCCACGTGGATCCCGAGGATGCTCTAGCATAAAAGCCACATTTTTAACCGCATCCGGACTGGAACTCGCCCTCATCCTTCCTGCTGTTGCCAACGCATGCAAGTAGATCATTCGCGTCAGCAACTGTGTTTCACGATCAGCCAGCCACGCATCCGCATGGGACTGTCCCGGCCAATTGCCGTACATAGCTGCATTGGAATGAACCGGTTCTGGACCTCCAACCACATGTCGTGAAATCATAAAAGAGCTTTGCGGTGGGCCCCCGATGATCCCGGCAATCTTTCCCTTTCGCGCTCCAAACTCGATCGCCCTCCACGTAGCCGTCTTCAGCAAATCATGAGTTCGGCCCCGCTCAATGTCAAGCTCCAGGATCGTGTAACCGTGGGCCTCGAGGTGGTGAAGGTCTTTCCGCTCCTTTTTCCCCGAGAACAGGTGAACCAACCACTTGTCCGAGCTCCACAGTCGCTTTCGGGTTCGCCGGTTGAGGTGCTCCAAGCCTTTAAGAGCACTCCAGCCATTAGCCTCTGGAAAAGGCTCCACGAGGCCAGCCTTGCACTGGCGAGGCACTTCCTGAAGGAAGGGCGCCGATTCAACCGCTTTCAATGCCTCTGAAGCCATCTCACCATCCACATACGACAACAGGTAGTCGAACCACGACCGCTCCATGGAGAGCGCCGCTGCCTTCACCCGACGTCTCGTAGCAGTGGTATTGGCCTTCAAGGACTCCAGATTCTCATCCTCCAAACGAGAAATTAACCGTAGTGCATCATGTTCAGCGATTTCAGGGCATCCTTCCCGGACTCGAAGATTGTACACATCTCCTCCTCGTCCTTCTAGCTTGCAACGATTACTACTCCAAGTCATTGTGTACCCCAATTGCCCGACCAGCGCACCCAACGGCACGATTGGCGTAGTAGAGCTCGAGGCCGTAGTCGCAGATAGCGGCACCAAGATGGTCCCAGCCTGGTTCATGCGAAGGCTCACTGACTCGCCTCCGGCCAAGTTCACAACCACGGGGCTCGAGCCATCCCACTCCTCCTGCGTCCTTGCTCTGCGTAGGGCGTGTGTTGCTTTTGAGTCTACCAAGGCAAACGCTTCTCCATCTCCCTGCAATGTACAGCTTGAGCGCAAAGAGACCACATTGATCGAGGGTCCTTCCGGCGGCTTTGCTCCGGCCACCTTTGCCGCTGCTTGCAGAAGAGACTCAAGGGTCCAAACCGGCTCCCCAGGAATCACCCCTGTGGTAGTAGCCGCCGAGGGAGAAACTTCACCTTCAGGTTCACACCGATTAACAGCAGGAGCTCTTGGGACACTGGGGAGCTGTGTAGATGCTCCTCCACCTGCGCCACCGCTGCCTTGCGGTGTCTGCTTTGGGCCCGGTCGCGCGACCTTGCTGGGGCAATCCTTTTGCCTGTGATCTTCACCTCCACATAGTAGGCATTTTTTAGCACGATCAGCTCTTGAAAGGTGACTCATGTCATGGCTGTACGGACATTTGGCAGCACGACGACACCCTCCAGGACGAAAGAAATACTTACACGAGCCTTTTCCCCCTCCTCCAGCACTGGTTCCCTGACCCTGAGCCGTAGGTGAGGTAGAAGTAGATGTAGTGCCGAGACTCTTGATCCTTGGCATTGCTCCCAGTTGACCCGGCCTTGCTGCGATCAGCGCTTCGATCTCCGCCTGCAAGTGTTGCTGGTATCGGGCCACGTCCGCCTGGGACGGTTGAGAATCAATACGCAAACTCGACCGCAAAAGTTGAGTACGAAATTGCGTATCGGAGTTGTCGGCAACAAAGCGAGCTGTAGAGGTAGTTAAGGCCTTAGCGAGAACTGAGCCATCAGGTGCCATCATCCGTAGGTCACGACATCTCTGAATCCACCTCGGCCAAGCCCTCAACCAGGCCAAGCACTCATCGATAGTTTCGAACTGCACCGCATTCTGAAGGTTGCCCAGTACTGTAGAGCGCTCTGACGCACCCCCGGGTTGATAAGTTGTGTGAAGTCTGAAGAGCACTAGGGGCGAGCTTTGAACCACCCTTCGTGCGATAAGGTCCAACTTCACCGTCTCCGGGAGGGACTGAAGAATGAGCGAACACGCTCTGGCATTCACCCGTGTCCAGCGGCCCGTGGTGAGAGCCCCATGATCCTTCGGCTCCATCTGCAAGCGCTCCAGGGGCGACGACGCCAACCACGCAGCATAAGTGGTCTGCACCAGCTCCAAAACCTGTGACCACCATGTTCCCGACGACGCTGACAGGTCCTGCATCGGCACTGCTACTTGGGCCAGCCAGTCTTGTAGGAGTATTCCCATAGCTGAACCTTCAGGACTGGGTAGGATTGGCAAAGCTACCGTAGTGCTCTTCACTTGCTCAGGTGACTCATCGGCATCCAAGTCCTTCTTTAAGGTTTTCTCCTGAAGTGCTTGTAGTCCCGCAAGATTTCTAGTAAGAGCTTCGAGGATAGCATTGGTTGATGCAGCATCTGTTCCCGAAGTCGCAGCCTGGTCGATCTGGATCGGGCCCTGTGAGCGGATTGCAGACCCCTGCCCTGTTCTCCCTGAGGTAAGCTCTTCCCACAACGCTCCCAGCGGATCCCTCCAAGGGTTGGTCCTAGCTTGCTCTCGAATCACAGGATCGCTATCCGGAACTGTAGATCGTAGCTGCGCGGGTCCTAGACTTGCTTGAGGTAGATTATCTCTGAGACCATCACCCTGAAATAGTCCCCGATTGCTATCTCCTTGACATACTCCCTGGCTATGATCACCCTGCGGTAGTCCTGGATTGCTATTGCCCCGAGGTAGTCCCTGGCTGCTATTGCCTTGGGGTAGTCCTTGGCTGCTATTGCCTTGGGGTAGTCCTTGGTTGCTATTGCCTTGGGGTAGTCCTTGGTTGCTATTGCCTTGAGGTAGTCCCTGGTTGCTATTGCCTTGAGGTACCTCCGGATCGCCGCGAGCACGATAGAGCTGATCCTGAAGTCGCTGATTCTCCGCTTCAGCTTGCTGTAGCCTGTCCAAAAGACTCCCCAATTGTCTCTGCACCTCCGCCTGTATCGCTTCTGCTGGTACGCTGCTGCTGCTCGGGGTACTATGTTGATTAGGCCCTAGCAACCCTAGACCCCTAATTTCATCACCAGCCACGGTTCTCCAGGGACCTGCCACACCAGTAGCTCCCATAGCCGCAGTTCGCCCAGCTGGCGTGCCTTGGGTAAGGTCCGTCTGCAATCTCGGTCTCGGCGGTGATGGCAGTGGGCTCGGCAGCCATTGTGCAGGAGGCGCCTTGAACATTTCTCCCAAGCGCGTCACCCAGCCTGGCCAAGCTCCAGTTTGGCCTTGGCGCATACTCCGCGATCCACTCACCCTTGAACGAGAAGACCGAGGGGTATGAAACATCCCACGGACGCCATCTTGCGTGGCATCTCCAGGAAGCTCTGCATCCACCTGCGCATTCTGAAAACCAGCTGACATCTCCCTGCGTGGTCCCACTTGGTCGGACGTGTCTGCACGGGCCTGTAGTCCCGGATCTCCAGTCATGCCAGAAGCGGCAGTTCGGCTTCCCATAGGAACATCTTCATTCATAGTTGCAGCTGCTTGCGTGGATGACAGACCCGGCGCTCCATTAGCGTCTCCATCACCTTTTTCACCCTCCGCCACAACTTCTGTAACATACTGCGGTTGGTCGGATCCACCCGACAAGGATGGACCCGACCCTTCCGCTGCGGTTTCCGCCTCCACCCGTCTCGGGCTCCCCGGAACACCGTTCACTAGCGGCTGCGCAGCACCCGGTTGGGCGCTCATAACCTGAGGAACGGGACTTATGTCACCAGCAGAAACGGCCATGGCGCAGCCCGCACAGTTGCACTGTTGTTTTTCCGCGCAACACAAAGGTTGTTAGCTCTCAGCGAACATGCTTTATAGCATTCGTCTGATTGAACTATGCGTCAGAACTTACAGCTGACTGTGGTGTTGCTGGCTTCTGCCGATCATGGCAGCCTGCTCTCAACGTGGCCCAAGGGTCTCGAACCGCAGCCTTCCCTGCCACACAGACAAAAACTTGCATCTTTACATATGTTGCTAATTACTTCTTCGCACACTCACTACCGGGCATTAACAATAAGGGTTACTATAAGGGTTCCTTTCGGGGTTCCTCTAAGGGAATGGATTATGGAGACTATTATTGGGGATTATATAGGGGCTACTACAGGGATCCATTCCCCCATTCCCTACTAAGAACCAGACAGTACTGGGGCGTCGGAGAACAGGTTCGCTGGGTGAGTTTACGTGCTGTAGGGGCCTTGACGAATATTGGTGGGTTCCTTATTCATAGCATCCTGTAGCCCAAAACCCGATTCTAATTATTACGACCCCTAACATGGAAACCTAGACCCTAAAACCCTAAAGCCCCAAACCCCTAAGCCCCTAACCCCTAAGCTTTCGAGCTCTTCAGCCTCCGCTGTGACCCTCGCCCAGAAGACTTGACGACAAGAAGAGGCTTGCCCTTCCGTCTGCAGCACCTCACGACCTCCAACTGCACCGTCTTCCCGACCGGCTGAGGCCGGTTGCTGAGGTCATGTCGTTGAGCTTGGAGATGTCACAGCTATTTTGTTGAGGGCTGTGCAAGTTGCATAGGGATGTCGATGGAAGCCAAAAGAAGTTGGTGCATGCATAGGAATCTTGGCCACCTCCACAAAATCGACTGAAGTGCCAAAACCGAAACTTTGGGATAGGTTTTGTTCCCTGAAGAGTTCCATGTGTTAGATATGTCCAGCCAATGAGAACTTGCCTGCAAGCTCTCATATCGGTTATATGGGTTATGGGGTTTAGGGTTAAGGGTTTTAGGAAAACACTAAAATCTAAACCTTCTAGGTGCAGGAATTGGGAGTGTTCACTGGTTTCTCGGTTTTTTCTGTCGAGGCATGCCGCTACTGGCCCTCCATGGCGCCAGCAGCGCATCTTGCTCAGGACGGACCTGCTCGAGCTAATGTAGAAGCCTGAGTGATTCTCTAAATTATTGTACAGGGCTCCTTGAAAAAGTCACATAATGATATACCCCAAAATGCCATTCTAACTCTGAAGGCCCTTGCATTATGTTGCTCCTCACATTGGAAGGGGTCTTGTCAGGCGTGTCCTTATGTGCAGAGTTTCTACTACATAGGATCCGGATCAGGCCACCTGCTGCCCATGTCTTATCTGCCCCGTTTGCAAGGTCAGGAGGGTTTGCTTACAGGGAACTCCAGAAAGTTGGAATATGGTTTCATGGTAGGATACCCTATAATTTACCATAGAAGGGTTAGGATAATCATATTCCAAGTTTCTGGCTTTTACTTTATAGGTGTGAGGAGTGAGGACATTGTGGGCAGTTGCAAAAACTTTGACACCCCTTTCAGACATTCTACACTAGCTCCTACAGACCTTAACTTTCCCTCCCTATAAGTCCTAGCCCCAAACCTGCATCCCACGTGCTGTGGCGTGTTCTGTAGCTGCCAAAAAGAGCTTTGACCAGGGGTCTGGCCTTAGTTCGCGTTTCGTGGCTGCTCCTGCTCATGTATTGCTGCGTCAGAGTTTAGGGTTTAGCTGACCAGTGGTTTTGGGGCTCCCTTGGCTCTTTAGCTCCCTATTTAATAGCGATTATCATCATCCCTGGCTCCTTAGCTCCTCCAACATCAATGGTTAGTGAGGGTTTAGGAGGGAGGCTTTCCCTTTGAAGAGACCCAATGGCTCTAGGAGATAGCTACAGAGGGGTTACAAGGGTCCATGCCCTAAGCCCTAAAAACCTGTAAACTGTAAACCCTGCACCTACAACCCCTAAACCCTACAAGCCTTAAACCCTAAACCCTAATTGCGCGCAAAACCCGCAACAAACGACCCGACTCTGCCAAGAACATCCACACCACAAACCCAAAGTCAGAATGTCTTCACGGTACCATTTCGGTCCCCCGCAGGGTATTCATGGAAAAGACTTCCCCAAATCATACTGGTAACTCCTAAGACAGAAACCCTACATTCTACGAGCCTTCTATATTATATGGACTTGGGACCCCTTACGCATCATACACTACCCCCTTTTTGTTGTACTTGCCTTTCTGTATAGAGGTTATATAGCAGATCCTGAGCATAAAACCTAGGTACCGTACCTTAAAATTTGGTAGGGTATGACCCTCTAGGTAGAGTCCAAAGCCTAAGAGGGCAGGCACCCCAACCGTCGAGGAGGGCACTACACCGCGCACCGCGGTTCGAACTGCTCCGACGGAGCCAAGTACCCAGGCGATCCAGGGTTACCCTACACCGGTTTAGGCTTCAGGGGACTTTCTGGGGGGTTTCGGTCTGAGGCATGCCCTCGCGGTGTTGTCGCCTGGGTCCATGTACTCATATAGTACATACATGGCCTGAATGTAGTCCCTAATTAAGCCTAGAACACCAAACGCATGTTTATTTAAGTGTGTATTGCTTTTTTCCAAGGTTTGGGGGATCACGTATAGAAATCCTGGTTTTCAATAATCACACACGGAAATAAATATGTCACGCGTAAATCCTTCTCGACATACCTGATCGCCAAAGTTCATGCTCGAGCTGGACAAGGATGGCCCTTTGCTGAGGCCGGGCCAGTCTTCAAGTGCTTTACACATATATATATATATATATATATATATATATATATATGTATATGTAATATATGTATATATAGTATAATTTACATGTATGCTATATGTATACACATATACATACATATACATACATACATATATATATATATATATATATATATATATATAAATTAAATATTATCCAGCACATACCTGTGACATACACATGCCTACGCAAACGGTCTGGGTTAGTATATATATATATATATATATATATATATATATATATATATATAATATGCACACTATATATATACATACACATTCATGATATAGATACATAATTATGTAGCAATACAGAATAGATAGGCAAGATGAAGAAGAAGTTCGTGTCCCGGTAGAAGTGCATATGGTTTCCTGGCAGGGGCTGTCGGGTCATCGTTGCGGAGGCGGCCCCGGCTGGTTTATGCTGGTTTTGGGTATGCTGATTTTATCACTCTCTCACTCTCTCTCTTGTGCGCTCTCTTGTTTGCATGGCTTCGATGTGAGTGTGGCATCATGGTGCAGCCTGGGCTTCCGCACAATGTGTAGAGAGGGATGTTGTGCATATCGGTACGACTACATGCATGCATACATGCGAAGCATGACTGCAGTAAGACAGTTTCGCTTTGCAAGAGATCATAAACAACAAGATTCGATTTTGCTCAGCGATGTCGAGCAGCGACGTGGACCTGCCAAAAACCGGCTTGAGTGTTGATTGGTTCAAGCTCGAGGGCGTTTCGGAACGAGGCGCAGGTGGACGTTTGATTGTTGCACCTGGCGTGCTCACCAGGGCCGACTTGGACTTCAATTGGAATATTGTCGCGATAACAATGGAGCACATGGGAGCACGTCCTGGTGTAGATCAACTACAGGAGGATGTAGATCTGTTCTTTCAGCGTTGCCGGCAGAAGGGCAAGAAGCCAGTCAGCAGTTACTAGGCTGCAATAGTTATAAGGAGGTTTGTGCATAAACTTCTGCCTAAAGTTTGTGATCACCGAGGCGACTTTTGTCGTACACAAGCCTGGCGAGTTCGAAACTTGGTATCTATGTTCAACCGGATATGCAAGCTTCCCCACCGCCCGAACGAAGAGAACATTCGGAAGATCTACACCCATTTGGGCATACCCATTCCGCCTGGTACTTTGTCTGCAATTTAACATACTACAGAAGGTTTCACCATTTCCCAGCAGCACAACCATCCCACCCCAGGACGGCAGCCACGATCCAACGAAGCCCTGGACCCGGAGAATGGATCTGAAGAGGTGGGGTTTGTTTGAGCCGTATGGGTATCGTAGTGCCGGGGATGCGACAGGTTGGCTATGACGAGGCGGTTGAGTCGGAAGCAGGAACTGACGATGATGTTTGCGAGCCCCCTGAGCTTCCAGAACTGTCTCCTTTAGCCGTCGAAGAGAAGTGTCAAAATCCTTTGGAGGATCCCTCTCCAAGAAGCTTTGCATTCATTGATGGGGTTCACTTGCATGAGACTTGCTTGTAAAGAGTGTACTGGATTGGCCCATGCATCTTTGATCCCAGGAAGCATCCCATCGGTGCCGTCGACGGCGACAGTGATCACACCGAAGCATGTGCCAGGCGATGGGAAGTCGCCTGAATCAGTCGTGAAGTTGCCTGCCCCCAGCAAGCGTGAAATTTTGCAAGCCTTGACCGAGCAGCAGCAGCTGTTGACTCGGTTGGTTTTGGCAAAGCAGCAGCGGGAGAATGATAAGCTCAAGGCTTCACCGAGTGGTAGCCTGTATGCAGCTTGTTGTCGAGAGTTGTACTGATTTCCCATCACGAGTTTGGCTTCCTGTCTTGTGCTATCAGGTAATGTGACTACGCAGGAGACTCAAGTACTGGATGAGTCCAGTATGGAGGCTGCTGTGGCTGCCATGGGGATAGATGTTGCGCAGAAGGAGAAGGCGGCTGTTGCTGCTCATGTGTTCGAGGGCAAGGCCGCGCCATTGGGTCCGAAGCGACTCCGGACTGAGACCGTTGTATGGGAGCCAAGCCCGAAAGCAGCAAGATGTGATGCTGTAGCGATCAAGCAAGAGCCGGCCCCAGAGAAGCCCAGCAAGTCTTTGGAAAAACCACCAAGCAAGCCTTTGGTACATCCGGTGCCAATCAAGAAAGAACCAGAGGAGCCAAGCAAGTCCGTGGAAAAACCGCCAAGCAAGCCTTTTGTTCCGGTGCCAATCAAGAAAGAGCCTTTGGAGGTATCTATCAAGATGGAGCATGGGGTCAAAGAGGAATTGCAGGATGCTCCGGAGGTCCCTGAGCCTGAGGATCATTGTGCAGGGTTAGCTGCTGCCGTGGAGTCTGCAAAAGGCTCCGAGGCTGAGGGTCCAGATGAAGCCCTCCTGGAGTCTAAGGAAGGCTCCCATGCTGCAGTGTCCGGAGGTGGCAGCAAGACTGCCAATGATGATCCCAGTAAGGCCTCAAGCCCAGCAGACCCAAAGCCTGCCGATGATGAGATGCCTGGACCTGCCCTCTTGGCTTCAAGCCCAGCAGATGCAAAGCATGCCGGTGTTGAGATGCCTGGACCTGCCCTCTTGGCCTCAAGCCCAGCAGATGCGAAGGAACCCGATGATGAGATGCCGCGACCTGCCCTCTTGAGCGCAGCTGGTGTTGTGGCCCCAGGTGACCAGACCAAGTTGAGCAAGAAGGCAGGCAGGAAGGCAGCCGATGCGAAAAAGGATGAGCCGTTTGAGACCAGCCCGAAAGCCACGAGACCAGCTAAGAAGGATGAAACCGAGGCTCAGCCAAAGAGAAAACCCGGTCGCCCAAGAAAGAACGAAGTCCAGCCAAAGGCCAAGGCCAAAGCAGCTTCCGAGCCAAGCCCCAAGAAAGCCCGGACCCCGAAGAACAAAGCAAACAAGAAGCGCAAAGCAGCAGATGTCGAAGAGGGCTGCAGCCAGGAGACGAAGTGTTATTCCCCGGAGCCCCTTGTCAAAGCCAAAGCCAAAGCTACAGCAAAAGCCAAAGCAAAAGCAAAAGCAAAAGCAAAAGCCAGCAGCAAAGCAAAGGCGGCCCCTGCCCCCAAGGATCGTGCAGGTCGCAAGGGTGGGAACAAAAAGGGTGGGGCTTCGCAGGACGCCGGCTTGAAGAGCCGAAAGAGTTGTGCTTACCACAATGCAAAGGCAACTGCTTTGAAAAATGGGCTTTCGCTTGAGGAGGCAGTCACTGAGGCCAAGAAGGTCACTTGGTTTAATATATTAGAAGAAAGGAAATCAACAAGAGAGAGAGAGGAGAGAGAAACAAAGAGAGAGAGAGAGAGAGAGGGAGATAGAGAGTGAGAAAGAATGATCTGTATGGGTGCATGTGTGTGTGTGCATGTCGGTGTTAGGTCTCTCATGCATATAGGCATTATATCTCTGCATCTTGGGAGCTTTGTTGCAACCTGAGGCTTATGCTGAGCAAGATTGAATCCGTTGTGTACAAGCGGAAGCTGGTGGCGGATGATCATCTGTTTTCACTGGCTTTATTCAGTGCGGTAGGTCTGAGCTACGTACTTGGGAGTGCTGCTAGCGCGGGGTAATGCTTTCGGCCAACCCAATGTTAGCCTGAGTGACTGAAAGCTTCACGACGGCTGAGTGCGATCGGTGCAAAACTTCCCAAAGCTCCGCTACATACAGTGCTGTGCATTCACCGGGCATCCGTATAAGCACTTTTCTCATGATCCCACTACACTGTCCTTGCCAGGTCTTTCATGGATGTGGTGGGGAAGCTTCTTTCGACCCGTCACGACAAGGACGGCAATCTGATTGGGATTATGTGTACCTTAATGAAATACCAGAAAACCAATGCAATGTAAACCCATGCAATCTGGGCAGGATCTCTGGACCCTGGGCTTCCATTCGTCTTCACCCTGAGCAATGCCTCTGAAGGCCCATCCTATGTGTATTCCCAGAGCTCCGATTCCCGGCCTCCACTTGGCTCCCAGGCTGCCCCGGCTGCCGTCGACGAGTACTTCGATGTGGAGGCCAGGGACTGCCAGTGAGATGTGGCTATGTACTTATATACTTTAATAGCATACAATTAACTATACCAGCTTGTCGAACCCGTTTCACACTATCACCCACTATGGCAAGTACCGATGTAGCTGAAAAATTCTATACAACCGACTGCCCTCCCAACTGCTACAGGTGAACCATGGCTGGGGTGGCGCGCCGTGCAGCTGCACAAGGCTGCCCCGACCCTTTCCCGTGCTTCGTTGCTTTGGTCCGTGTTTCAGATGTGCTGTCGGCAGTGTGTTTGTGGCTTCAGAGCAGCCCACATGCAAGCTCACGTTGGGATCCCAATAAGTCTGCAAAAGGCACCTGCAGCTTGCCCTAATCCCATTTCTAACAAATTGTGGTAAGCCCAAAGTCTAACTGGCGCAATGGATTCTCGTGGGATGCCAGACTCGTCTTTGCTCGTTCGGCTCATTCATGTTGGAGCTCCAAAGGTTTCTTGGATGGATGTATGGAGGCTACTCTATATAGCTAGGGTCTAACTATATACATATATGAACAGTGAGATAAACTCAATTAAGCCTGGCCTCCCTTTCTGCTGTTCGCCTAGGTACTCATAGCTGTGATGCTGCTGGTGATCTGGTCGACGAATCTACCGCAGGCCAAATCTTTTCATCTTTTGGACCTATTTTCCGGGGTCGGTAATGCCAGCAAATATTGGAGCCTGGGCAGTGGTTTCAGTCTTCTTGGTGTGGTATGCTAAGATGGTTTATGCAGGCGGTCACTATAAACTATACACTAGGGGTTTCAGATTAAGGCCTATATGTTTCAGGGGTGTCCCTTAATTCCTATACTACCCAGGAAGTCCAAGGGAAAGAGAGTCGCGACCATTGAGATTAATCGGAGTGCCTCCATGGACTTCCTTTCCGATGCCGGTTTTGTGCAGCTTGGTCAAGCCTGGGATCAGGATAATTGCAATGTGCAAGGATGCTCGATCCAGTGGGTTCCATGCAGTCCGAGGCTGGTGCTATGGTGTATCACACGTGAGAAGAAGACGTCTGTGAATTTGATGGGCCCGGATTGTTCCTCCTGGGGTGTTCCGAACAGGGGCACAAGTCTTAGATCCTTCATCAACTTCCGGGGTCAGGATGCCTTTCAGAGCGTGTCGAAAGCGAACATGATGATCAGCCGGACTCTCTAGCTGCAAGTATGTGAGTGTATCGTGCTTACTTCATGAACACAGAAGAGTTTGTCACTTGATCAGAATTCATCTAAGTGTTGTTCTGGCAATACTGGTGATGACGGCTATGCACACTACATGGATATTGGAACACCCTTCCTGTTCGCTCCTGCACAAACACGGCCGCTTTGAATGGCTCGTCAATTCTGTACTCTATGCAGCTTGGTCATGCATCGAGTAGCATTCTTTCTCCTAGATAGTTATCATGCTAGTTCGAATCATATATTGGTCGAAGGTATACAGCCAGGCCTTCTGGCTGATGCATTGGGGCAGCCCTAGTCCCAAGCGCACCAAGATCTACTCCAATTCACCCCGGGTGCAGACCCTGGACCGTGGTGTGCTCAAGAAAAACCTGAAACAAGTGAAGACGAAAATCCGCACTACTCGATCTTCAGCTGCAAGCAATATATAATTCGCAGAGGTCCTAGCCAAAAGTTTCGGGGTTGCATGTAGTGCCGCAATAGTCTGTCCTTGCTGCCAAAGGACGGTGGAAGGAATCCGACGGCACCGAGCGCTTCGCTGGTACGACGAGCCTGAAGGATGCCGGGTTGCTCGGCTATACATGAACTATATATTAGTTTGCTCGATAAGCCCTCAACGCCTATACCCCAATATAGACCCTATAAGCCCTGAACGCCTATAACCCTATATAAACCTATATAGACCTTATATATATATATAAGCCCTGAACGCCTATAACCCTAGTAACCTTATTAAAGACCTGCCCTATTGCAGGAGGGGAACCATTGTGGTTTTATGTATAATACTGGTCTGAGAAGATCTACTACGCTGCCACTAGCACGACTGCTTCTACTACTCTGGCTGTTGCTGCTGCTACTATACTACAACCCTACAACCCCTCAATAGCAATGAGAACTGCCTGCAAAATATAGGCTACGGGGTCGTCCTGAAAACACAAACCCTTTAGGTGGCTGGGTTCTGGGGTGTGCCCGGGGATTGCAACTGTCTGAAGTGGTCATATGCATGATCACGACCACCAGGGCTTCGATCCACGGTTGCCCACAGCTGTTTGCTGATGACTTGATTCGCGTTCGGAGTCAGGGGCTCTGAAGGCCAGGGTCAATTAGCGGGGCCGTGCCGCATTGTACGCCTGGTAATCTTCAGTCTGAAGCAACTGTCGTATCGCCTCGTTGCGAGTCGACTTCAAGTCCTGCCATATCGTTTCCAGTTGCTGCTGCATGTCTTCCAGAGCAGCTTCGGCCATGCATGTTATGGTTCAGACGCAGGCCACAAAGGCTCCAGTTTCTAGCTACCGTATGAACACCAGAAGTGCTTGTATTCCCAATTGGTTGTGAACCTACCTATGCAAGATTTGGGTGCACTACAAAAACCCACAGTCTGTAAGCAAATCTACTATCTTCGTAGCATCCTAGGCTCCCACAAGATCGGTAACTGTTCCAAAATAGACAAGCCCTGTTCCCTCACGATTCTGTGAAATCCACACGAACAACTTCCTAACCCAACTAGATTCGTAACTAGATTGATATCATAACTTCCCCGCTAGCCATTTATTCTGTAATAACCAGGACAGTAGGGGCTTCAATAGGTCCAGAAGCAATAGTGCCCTGGATCCTTAATAAGTCGACAAGCTTTGTGACACAAAACCCTGGTACACCCTCAGTCTTCCCTACTACAATATAGAAGGCCTAGAGCCGCACCTTAACAAAGCCAACTAGTAAACCTTTGTAAACACTAGCTGGCCCTCTAACCCCTGCCTCAATCCTACAAACCCCAATAGCCCGAAACTTGACCGATCTGCTAAGGGTCTACCCGATGGAATTTGTGAAACAACTATTCGAAGCCTTTGCTACGGACTGTGTACCTGAAGCATTGGGCTGCTTACGCAACAAGAATGCCACCAACCCCGACTTCTCCGATGTGGAGTTATTTGCCACCCTGCCAATGAAGGATATGTGGGAAGATGCAGAACTGCCCTCAGTTTATTACTACTTGAGAAAGAACAAGTACCTCGTGATACCTTCTTGTTGGGAAGATGCAATCAGTTCTTTTGAAACAGAGCTGGATGCCAAGGTGTCTTGGGATCGCGATATGTTTCTTTGAATCGTCTTCTGACTAGAAACCGAAAATACCCAGGGCTTGCAACGACCTGCAAAGGTGAACTGCTACGGGGACCTCAGGGAGGAGTACAATTCCCTATGTATGGGCAGGACTGGGTCGTGAGAGCACAGGGCTCCAGCCGGTCGGTAGAGGCAGCTCCGTCTTCGAAGCCTGCAGGAAACAGGGAGCTCCTACAGGGTAGGTCGGGTAGGTGTAGAGAGGTTAAAGGTCACGCACGTTTTTTAGGTTGCACGCGCGCTTTTTGTTTTGAGCACTGTCGGCCAGACAATTTCGACCGCAACTCACGCGCAATTTCCCGCAACTCGCGCGCAATTCCCCGCAACTCGCGCGCAATTCAAAAAAACGTATGTGCACCGTTAAATCACGCACCTTTTTTGGGTTGCACGCGCGCTTTTTGCTTCTCGTACTCTTTCTCAGCTTGCTTTTGCTTGATGTACACTAGGCAGCTTGAGGGTGAAGGGTTTGGGTGAAATACTACATATAGTGTATCTTCCGAGGATAGCGAAAGACCATTGCTTCTCTGGGCCCCGATCACTCTCCGGGTGTTTGCTGAATGCTGTCGTGTGTAGACAATTAACATGTGCTGCAGCTACCTGCCTGCTTGATGTTTTGATTACAGATTGATTTCATAGCATGGCCTCTTTAGCCTCTTTAGACACCCTGAGCGACGGTGTCGTACTGATGGCCCGATCCTGGACCAACATGTCCGAGATCCCGGACACTGAGTTGGATGAGCACATCAAAGCTCTTCAATTGCATTGGCTTTCTCAGATTGTTACATCTCGCTCCTCTAACATCAACATGGTTTTCCTTCTTCCCACTTAAGGAAGCACAAGCCAACCTGGAGCACCTTCAGAAGCAGCTAGCTGCTTCTGAGCCCAACCCGGTTCCTGCTGTTGTGCCAGGCATGTGACACACTGATTCCGATAATACTTGCATGTAGTTATCACCTCACACATACCAGTTCCTTTCCGGCAGGTGCTCCCACGATGGCTTCTGCCAGTGGTCAGTTTGTGCCTGGGAACATGAAAGCCCCGCTTGGGGATCTACACCGATCCCACACCGTCCGCATGCTGCAGCAATCCTCGAAGTACAGCCCCGAAAAGACTGTCACCACGGAGCCCACCGAGATTGCTTCAACCCCTCGCAAGGCCCCGGAAACCAGGGAGACTTTGTCTATCGAGGTTGGTGACAGCCCACCAAAGGCCAATGGAGACCAGCAGCACCCGCCCCCAAGCAACGGCAAACCGAATGTTCGAAGGCAGCTGTTCCCTAGCCTTCGAAGGGTATCTCCCAAGAAGAAAGCAGCAGCCACTCCCAAGCCCGACGGCTACTGGAAGCTACTTGTCCAATTCGTACAGTTGCAGTTGTTACAGCTTGTGCAAACTATCTATGAAGCGCATGCATGAACTAAGGGTTCGCCGCCACTTTCAGCCCAACTCGAAGGGTGAGCTAAAGTGCAGCCCACATATTCTCGAAATGGGAAAGACCACGGACGGACGATTCTTCGAATGATTGGAGTGCCTTCACATCAACATAATCAATATTATATGTTAAGTCGTGGCTACCTTAGGCGAGCAGCTTCGGAAGCTGCTGCTGGACCATGGGACGTTTCAGAAGGTAGAGGGGGTCCTGGAGAAGTGGCATTTGCAGAAGAAGAAATCCGCGGAGAAGGGGGGCCTTGTAACAAAGGAGTGGCTTGTGCAGAAGAGGTTCTATACCCAGCTCCCTTCCCGCATTAGAGGTTTTTAATTTCATGAAGAGCAACACATCTATAGCATCCCACAAAGCTGCCTTCCATGATGTTCTGCTGCATCAGGACCATGGCGGACAATGCCTTTGAGTGGGCGAGACGGAATGGGAGGCTCTTCAAGTCGGAGATTCATGGGGCCGAGGAGGCTGATATTCCCTTGGAGTGGTCATGGGAGAATAGCAATGAATCAGGGCAAAAGACCGGGTTCACGAGCTCATTCAGCATGGATGTGCCTAGTCATATAGAGGTGGAAAACTTCCTCATTTCCTCTCTGTCTCTCTCTCTCTCTCTGTCTCTCTCTCTCTCTCTCTCTCTCTCTTCTCCTCTCCATCTCTCGGTGGCCCACGCGCTCACTCACTTGTCTCTCGCTATGCCTTCTTCAGCGTGGATTGTGCTGAGCCCAGGACCCGAACTGTGCATTGCTGCAGCCGGGCAGCGAGGACCTGGGCAAATTCCAGGTGGCAAGGACCGGGGACAAGGCCAACGATTCCGTTGCCACAGCTCAGGCTGGGGCTTCGTTTAAGACTCTCAGAAAGCAAACCACCCGAACTCTAGCTTGGTTTGTGCATGTACACAGACATTCGGAAAGCAAGTCTGCCGAACTCATTGGTTTGCGCATTTACACAGGATAATGTATAGACTGACCCATCCCAGGATGTGCTTTCCTAGCCTGCAGCAGAACTCCTCCCCGCTTGGGCTTCTGTCTGCCTACATCTGTGTTCTCGGCAAGAAGATTGACTTGGCTGAGTCGGTGAAGGAGCTTGCTCATATAATGATGTGGATGCACTAATCATATGTGTCTGCATAGACAGTACTCATGTAATAATATATACATACATATATTTGTATGTCTTTTTTATAATGATATATGTATATATACAATTATGCAGCTCTATTAATGAGTAACTGAGTAACTCAGTGCTTGCAGTTCCGAAAGCTCGATCACTACATCACCCAGTTATGGCAGGTTTCTTTTAGTTTCGCGATGTTCGGAGCTGTTTCAAAGTGTGGGGCGGGGGATATAGAAGCTTCATAAGTTTCTGAGTTTAGAGGTTTGCAATGATGTGCTTATGGGATTCTTATTTTTGGAAACAGGCACAAATCTTTCTACAAGTTCTGCTAGCTAGAGGACATTGTACATCCCAGCAAAGCCCGCCAGACTTACATCGAAACCTTCTGGATTCCTTTAATTTGCCCAGATAGCACCAGGAATTCAACTCCCTTCTCGAAAACCCCCTTCTCGAAAACCCTATGCTAGCAACAGAAGTCTGACAAGGCTATATGTAGCTTCGAGGTAAATATAGGGACCCGACTACATAGGGAACAGGTTCAAGTTAGGCCGTGACAGGTTTTGCATAGGATTTATACAGCTAGCTAAGGGGATAGACCTATCCCTGCTTAGAATAGTGTTGTGGGTGTATTAGGAAGATTCTTATTTCATTAGCTGTAGATGAGATATGCTGGGGTCATGATATGGACGGTTGACTGCATGGCAGTCTAGTCTAGCCAGGACAAGCTGAATGGCAAGGCAGCCCCGAAAGCATCCGAGCAGCTTCCCAAAATTAAACAGTTGGTGTGCTAGTGACTAGATGCACATGGCCTTGTACGATCAATCGCCGAAGCCCCTCCTATCTTAGGCTGTGCAAGAACTTGGACAGCTGCTTGAATGACATGAATGCTTGCTACAAGACGTTGACCGACATCCAGGCCGATGCCGCGACCACCGACAATGAGCACGAGCTTGCCAGGCGATTCGGGGAAGGTTGGCTTAGGGTATGTTAATCTCTCGGTCTGTCCTAGGCTCAAGAAGCAATCCCTCGAGACTTACATCCAGTGCACCAAAGCCGATCTGGCGCTGAACAACTATGTTGTGCGGTCCAGGATCTTTTGCTGCAAACTATCGGGATCTACCTAAACTGTATATGCAATAGAGCAATTTAAACTAGGCGACCTCCAAGCTTGCTTTCCTCAACCCCACCTTACTAAACTTTATAAACTCTTTGCAAGCCTTCAGAATATAATGGACCCTAGACCAACCTTGTGAGTATCTTGCCTATGCATTCTATACAACTTTAATCACCAACCCCTCGCAAGCTCAGGAGCATCAAGGGTGGGGCTACCACCCCAGCGAAGCCAAAAGCCAAGGCAAAGGCCAAAGCACGCGCCAAAGCGGGTGCCAAGGCAGCCGCCAAGGCTCCTGCCAAACGCCGGAGAGTTAGCTGAGATGCTAGATATGTGCCATCCAGAACTGGAGCTTTTGATCATGCTCTCAGCTCTCCGAGCTCTGTGATTTCCAGATCTGATCTTTTATGCACTATGCATGTGCAGCACATGCGGTTTTAGCTGCATGGGCCAATTCTGTGAAGCGAGTGTGTCTGTATGCTGCAGCATAAAAAATGCGAGATTCTGCGGTTTCAATCTCTTTGCAATACTGACTGTGTTGCATTGCAATGGCAAGTCTTCGTAGCTTTGCCAAACGACGCATTCATGCTAGACTTATACCCTTTCGCAGGTCATGATGTGGAGTGCTTTGACACAAGTGAGGGGCTCACTGACTCACTGACCGAAGTCTTCGAACTGCACAATTGTACTCCCTCATGCAATTCCGACTGCCCAGGTCCTGACGATCCGGATGACAACCAGGATGATGGCTTCCTTGCTGAGCTCCTGGAGGGGCTATCTTCCGGGGTCCCTCGCAAGTCTGATTTGTCTAGTTAACCCAGGGTGGGCTATAGATTAGGCCACGTAGAAATACGCATCGTTGCTTTCTATACATGCACCTTATGCACAAAGGGGATCAAATGTGATGTCATCACAATGCACAGAGCTGGAACTTCGATCATTAGTACCCTACAGGAATGCATAAACTAAGTAGTATATACCTTGGGATTACGGGGCCCCGACACCCATAGCCTAAACGAGTTGAAGGGTTAAAGGATATATAGGTTCAGTTTGTTATAAGGCTGATGCCCCCCAACCCGTTGCAATCGAGGCGGACTCTGCTGCCCGTACGTGTCGTCTTGCCAAGAAAGCTCATCGGAAGATGGAACGACGAGGCTACAACTGTTATATGGCTTTTATAAGGTATTTCCTAGCATCAATATGTTTCCAAATGAGTGCTTGCTTCGACGACTAAAGTTCCACTTCCTTTGCCTTGCAGGGCTACGTGATCCGACTTTGCAAAAGTTGGGGAAATGTTCACGGGCTTCCGATGCCAACACCTGTCGGAACCTTCACCGCCTGCTGTCCTCGCCCGACTTTACGCTGCCCGTCGAGATCTCAAATGCTATGATCAAGATCCGTCATGCCCGAACCAGGAAGCTAAAGAAGTTAAATTGGCCCATAATGAAACTGTCAAGCTGGGCTCGCTACATTCTTGAACAAGGCGGACAGATGTTGCTTGGCTGTCTTTGCACAATTTGAAGGCTGTTGCTTCGTTACATGCAAGATCCAGTGCTTTCCAAAGGAGACCCCGGCCTAGCTAGTAATATAAGGCATCCTGCTCATCTTCCGTACTTGTAATTAGCTAAATTCATTCAATGAATGGGTGGAACTACATGCACCATCCAGGTTGTTACAAGGACATCATATATCCGAAGTTCATCGGTGGCAGCGGGACCTGACTGAATTTTGGGACTACTACGAGCAGGTAGACCCCACACATCCAATCTTTACAGAAGGCCTGGATCGTAGCTGCACCCTGCCGTACTTCCTGCACGGCGATGAAGGCCGTGGACGCACGAAGCTGCCTGTGTTGGTGATCTCGTATCAGGGGTTGCTTTCTCACTTCGGGAAACATAAGTTGAACGAAAGCGGGTCACTCGTCTAGCGCTAGTATAGATCGTTGCTTGTTGTATGTAGTCTGCTTATGCATGTGTACTACTGGGAATAGACTTATATGTTTTAAATATAGTTAGAACGGTACGACTGCTAGTTTGATATATTATTTCGTACTCTATCTGTAGTTAAGGCACAGCTTCTGTTCGCGCCTACTTTATACGGCAATACCTGCTCGGTGCTATTCTGGCGACACAACAATCTTCAACTTGCTGCAGCACTTGGCAGATGATTGCAGTGATCTCTTCTGGAACGGTCTGGATGTGCCTCGTATGTGAGATGATTTCGGTGAGCTGAACAATGACCTAGCAGGTTTAGAATCGATAATATACAACATTATGCTATCCTCCTTTATGAGTATGCTTTGAAGGTTGAATGTGATGGTCAGAAGCACAACTTCCGTCTGGCATGGCTCGGGTGCAAAGGAGACTGGGTGTGGCTCCGGAAGGCATTTTGTCTATCTACAGGATTCTCCAGCACCAGGATCTGCCATATGTGTGAGCAGCAGGTCCGGTGTTGAATAATGTATGACGATCTTAGAGAAGGCTAGGTTTCTTCAATTTTTCCCTAATGTGACTGGGTATAGCAGGACTGGTACAACTGCTCTTCTACATCAGGTATTCGTAGTTGGACAAGGGATGATGAAGTTGGCGAGCCTTGGAAAGACCATACGAGCCCACTGCGATCCATACCTGGTGCCGACGACCCCTGGAGACTCCGAACTGACCCGGCTCATACGTTTGCTATCCAGGGATTTGGTTCCTCAACGGCTACGTCTGCTATCGTCTTGCTTACGAGAATCCAGTTTTGCCGAGGGCGATCCACACAGGATAGGCTAAATGTACTGTATGATTCTTTTATCTACTGGTGCAAACGACATGGCAAATCCACGAGCCTGGACGGCTTTACACTGTTGAAGTTCAAGATGAAGACGCTTTCCACCTGAGTTGAATAGGAGTTTGTGGCAGTTCTGCTATTGTAGAGTTAGGGGGGTTGGTAACTATGCTTGTTCAAAATCAAGGCATGACTAGGATGGTTGGGCTAATACTTTAATAATTCGGTTGCTAAGCAAGTAGCTAGAAGATCGGAGCTGAGGTTGCAGGTCTTTCCCAAAGGTGCTGGGAAAGGCTCGGATACAATCTTGCTTTGCGAATGGCTGGGGGACCTGCTCTCTGAAGAGGGAGCATCTGCAAATGTTGATTCTCGATCTTTCGCAAAGGATGTTTGTGTTGTAAGTACTTAAGATTTATCCCTAGCTTTAATAGAAATCAGGCTCAATCCATTTTATAATCGCTAACATATATCATGCATAGCCCTATATGCCCTGTCGGTTTGTGTCATCCCTATTCCAAAATTCATCTATAGATGGTTCTGTGCTCAGCTCGATCGGCTATAGGCTGTGGGCGACAGAGGGCTTATCGAGCTCCTCCAATGGACATTCGTGAACATTAATGCCTACTTCCGTGGACTCTATGCCCATGCTATGTGGATCCCGAGAGCAGATGCCGCCAAGATTGCAAACCACGGGTGGAATATGTGTGCACTTCTGCTACAATTATATCATGCATGATCCTATAGATTATCTGGTTCCAGTAGTCCACCCTGAACTTAGGAAGGAGTCGGTGCCCTGACATTCCACACAGCTCAGCGAAAATGGCGTCTGTTCAAAGTCAGGCCGAAGGTGCACATGATGCTGCACATAGTGATCCTTGGCTACCTTGCATGTTATCCATTTCTTGAACAAGTCCTGTCCATGAATTACTATCATCAGTGGCAATACCTGCCATGTGCACACATATCAGGCGCGATCTGGATGTTCAAGTTCAAAGAAATCTTCCCATGGTGTGGAACACGCGCTGCTTCTTGTATGATGCTGCAGTATCGGGTTGTTGATGCCAATGTGGGTTTTCAAAGCATGGCCCCTGTGTCAGAACAAATACATAGAAATCGAGAAGTGCTATGATCAACTTAGGTATGAACTGTTGGCAAGATGAAGACTTTATCGGTCGTGTCAGCAGAATCTCGAGGAGGTGCTCAAATGCTACATGTGCTATCCGCACCATACGACTTTCGCTCTTACTCTATCAAAAGCAATGGAAGAGAGAGTTTGGATGAAGCCGATGCCGAGCCCCTGGCGTGCAAAAGAATCGTCTCGAGCTTCTGCTGGTGCACGACCAGCAGCAAGTAGGGCTTCGGAGATAGTGTAGCATAGAACTAGCGACAGGTTCAGTGCTATTCACATTATTCGTTGTGACCCTACATTATCATCCAAATCCCTTAGGCTTATGCCTGTTCCCAAGCATCACGCGTGGAAAAAAACATCCCGAATGTTTTTCCTCATCTTATGGAGTCACACACGGAAATCCAAGCACACGGAAATAAATGTATGAACGGATGCTCTAGGAGTACTTTGGGGCCCAAGTATAAGCTACAGCTACATGAGTACATGGACCCTTAAACCCTAAACCCTTATAGAACCCTTATGGGAACCCTTAAAAGAAACCCTATTTGGGTACATGGACCCTTAGGGGTTTCGGAGCCCTGGCTTTTCGGCCGTGTCTCGAAAGCTAGGGCCCCGAACATTGGGAACTCGGAAATTATGCAAGGCTTCCACAGCGACGGTCTAATCAAACCTAACCCTATCCCTCCAAGGACTCCGGTGAGTGAAGCCCCATACATTCACAAACCCAAGCTCCCCAGACCATGATGACTGACCTCATAGTTAGGGCCCTAGACCCCTTAAGCACCCCATAATAAGGTCCCTGGAGGCATAGGGCTAAGAACTACACCCGAAACCGCCCACCCAGTCGTGGATCCCTTGTGCCACCCTTATGGATTCTCGGAGAAAGTGCATGGTCCAGGATGCAGGATAGTTGGGGACCAAGGCTAGGATGTTGGCTTCTGGACATCACAGCCTCTCTACACCCTCGACCCTAAACCCTACCATCCTTATCCTCGAGTGCCGAACATACGTTCCGCACCTCCTGGCCCAACAGGTGTTCGGGATTGGCGTGCAGTTTTCAGGTTCACGGATCTGATCCTGAATTGAACTATGCTTCGCCCTTCGCAGTTCATGCTCCCCCGGATCTACAGGGCTTTCGAGTTCTGCAAGGCTTTAGGGTTTGGGGTTTGGGTCTCTCGAAAATTTCACTTGCTTTATAACGGTTCGATGAGGGCTGCAGGTGTTGACTGCAAGTTCAGCAGTTTCGACTTTTGAGTTTAGGCTGTACCCATAGGCCTTTTTAGGTTTCATATCTTTAGAATTCTATAAGGTAATCCCAAAAAGGAACTACTTTGGGGCCTATGGGTATCTTCTGATATGTTACGCAGTCTGAGTCTGAAACACTAAGTTCCCAAAGCCATAAACCCCTAAAGGGCCCCCGAGCTCCGAAACCCCCAAGCCACAAAACCCGAAACTGCAAGCCCTATAACCCTCAAAACCCTAAACCCAGAAGCCCAAAACCTCTACACCCGAAGCCCTTGAAGCCCTAACACCCCAAGCCCCAAACCCCAAACCCTTGCCTATCCCTGCAAGGACGTCATAGTTAGGCCCCAAGACCCTTAAGGACCCCATAATAAGGTCTCTGGAGGCATAGGGTTATTTCCACAACCTCCGGAGGGCCTCTCTGGGCGCAGACCGGCAACTCCCTCCGAGTCGATCGGCGAGGCGGAGCGAGATGAGTCAGATATGGGAGTTTCCGAAAATCAGGGGTACCTTAAAGGGATCTATAAGGATTCCTTAAAGGGATCTATAAGGGTTCCATAAAGGGTATAGGGTTTAGGAAATGGAGTTTCCGACAATTGGCTGGTACCTTATTTCGGGGTATAAGGATCCTACTATTTAGGGTAGTATGTTAGGGTCCCCTATTTTCGGAAACCTCCATTGTACCAAGTATGGACTGGGATAATTTCAATTTTCCTGTATTGCCTATTCAATTTGGCGACTGTTGAAATCGACACCTAGTATAGTGGCCCAACAGCGCCCAAACATAAGGATAGGGTGCCCATAAGGAGGCCCCTAGATGGGAGATCCTTATGTTCCGGTGATCTCTTGGGTCCGTAATAGAGGGGTCGCCACAATTAGTAATACTATTCTTCCGCAGTTCCTATAGTACAACATACCCGAAAACGCCGTTCCAATTTATAAGGCTCCTACAGTCCTACAGGTGCTTTTCAGGAGTTTCGGGTATTTCGAGTTAGGGATTTGGCTCCGTTCGCTCGCTTTGGCATTGGGAGTTTGTGGCTGCACCCATAGGCTCCATAGTCGCTGCCTTCTGGGATTCATATTTAGGACCTATAAGGTCATCACAAAAAGGAACTACTATGGAGCCTCTGGGTAAGTTTCGAGTTTCGGGCTCACACACCCGTACCTTCCCAGGACCGCAAACCTGAAAACCTACCCATGAGCTGCGCGCTCGAACCTGCAATAGATCCTAGTATGCTAAGCAATGCTACTCCTGATGGCCTTATCAAAACATACAGGAATTCATGCCGATTGTTAAGACTGAGTCCTGAAACTTCAGTTCTCCATTCTACACCCTGAGCCGTAAATCCGGAACTGCCATAAGCCCCTTCAAGCCCCCTGCCCATACCTCGAAGTGGAGGTGAACCATCGAGGCCTCGGCAGCATGCTGCCTGAGGCGCCAATGCTCAGCGGTGAGTAACTTACGGGCTTAGGGTTGCGGGTTAATGTACCGATAGTCCACATTCTATAGTTCCGATTTGGGTTATGGGATCGTAGATATGGGATCTTGTTAAGCTGTAATTAAGCTCCACAGAAGGAGTTACGGTAGAGACTATATGGGTATAGGAGTCAGGCCGAGCCTGCGCTGTATGGCGCAGGTTTACGGGCTAATTGTCGAGACCGTTTCGAACAGGATCATTGGGGGGCCTTTGAGGTGTAAGTAGATACCTTTAGTTGTGTCTCGCGGAGACCTGTTTATGCGGGATCAGACGGCGCTTTTGTTGGCTGTTGCTTCGGCTAGCAGTGGAGCCTATGGCGTGCCAAGAGGTCAGGCTGAACTCTGCAGACTACACCCCAATCCCTGGCACCAACGAAAGCGAAAGTGTCAGAACAACCTACAGCCTACATGACATGAGAGAAGACAACAAAGGGTCCGAAGTACCTATATAGTAGGATGTAGGGTTTCTATGTGAGGAATCACTATTGTGCTGTGGGGATGTATCCCCCATAACAGTACCGAAGATCCTTTGGGGACCACACTGAGGTCACATGCGAGGTCCGCGCGCCCTCCCGCCCCTCCACAGCCTCCACGGTCACGGCGCGCGAGGCAGGGAAGGCTGCGGGTGTAAGGTTTACATAGGGTCTAGTTTAGGGGCTACGACTTAGGGTTGATGGTTTAGGGTTTAGGAGTCTAGGGTCTGCGATTTAGGGTTGATGGTTTAGGGTTTAGGGTACGGTTAGTCAGTTAAGGCTTTCATACTTCAGAAGAGCCCTTTGAGAGGCCTTTGATGGAGCCCCTAGAGGCGAACCCTACATCCCCAAAGGGTCCAAAGTACCTATATGATAAACTGTAGGGTTTCTATCTCAGGAATTACTAGTATGATTTAGGGAAGTATCCCCCACAACAGTACCCAGCACCCTTGGGGACCCGAAACCCTAACCCGCCTTTTTGGGGAGCACTGTTGAGGCTTTATTTCGCTCATACTGCGTCGACCCAAAGGTTGTGTGTATTAACAGCCCTAAGGGTCCATGTACCCAAACAGGGTTCCTTTAAGGGTTCCTTTAAGGGTTTCTATAAGGGTTCCTTTAAGGGTTCTTCTAAGGGTTTAGGGTTTAAGGGTCCATGTACCCAAATAGTATATACAGTAATGTACCCATATAGGGAGTACTTTAAAGCCAATGTATATACCATGTAGGACCCTTAAACCCTAAACCCTAAACCCTTATAGGAACCCTTAAAGGAACCCTTAAAGGAACCCTTATAGGAACCCAAAAAAGGAACCCTATTTAGGTACATGGACCCTTAGGGCAGGTACACGCGTTTGGAGCTGGCCATGACCAGAGGCAGGACATGTGATGATCGTCATCATGGAGGTGATAAAGACGATAACACTGACTGATGATGACGACGACTGATGATGATGATGATGATGATGATGATGATGTTGGTCATGGTGCGTGATGATGAAGTTGTTTCGCTGACGGTTGTCATGCTGAAGACTTGGATGACTGTTGCAACCTGGCGACATCGTAATCCCACTTGCCCGGCCCCGAAACACAAGCACGCCTGACTCCGCGATGCCTGCGATCTAGTAGAACAACCCGGGTTTCCTACAAGGGCTTCTATGCCGCAACCTGAATTCCCAAATCTCGCACTACGGAGCTTTCGACTTTTTTGTTGGGGCTTCATGTTTCTGCTACACTGCTGCTACCCCCTACCTCTACCTCTTGCATCAGAAGGCCAGAACGCTCAGTCCTAGGCATTACAAACCTACATAGACCCCACAACGAAGGCATCGCGCGAGAAGCTCCTAAGATGCCTCCTTTCACAGGTACCTTCCGAAGTCCGCCGCCCCTCGCGGCCTTCCACGGCTTCAAGCCAGAGAGTGTGGCAGGCTTTCTGGCTTGGACTAGGGTTTTAGGGGGTGAGTGTTCAGGGTTTCGGGAGTAGGAGTGGGGCTGAAAGTAGCATGCGCTGACGGCTGCGGCTGTGTGCAGCAGTTAAACGCTGCACTGCTACAATCCCGAATTGTCCATGTGCCCAAGTAGTTTTTGCCTAGGCCTCCAAGTATTCCCTATATTGGTCCTTGCGGAGGTGCAAGATATACTTGGATGCATGGTTCAGAGTTCTCGGAGCACATATCACAGAACTGCTGCATCTAAAGAACGAGCCCGAACCTCAAACTTGAAATCCCATGCCCCAAGCCCTAATCACGCATCCACGATTCTCAAAAAGTATTGGTGGCTCGCAGGGGTGAAATTTTTACCTGCAAAACCGGCGAGTCGCTGGACTCTGCTAGGCTACACTTTTACCCCAAACCCTGAAGCCCAAGACCCTCAAAACCCATTCGATCCAAGGCATGTGGCCTAAACAGGGAGGCCTCTGAGAAGGATAGGGCCTCACGTCCAGCCACTGCGTCGACTGCGACGGGATACGAGGCCATGCGATTCTGGGTCCAGCCCTACAGGGTCCATGTGCCCAAATAGTATCTACTGTTGGCCTTAAAGTACTCCCTATATAGGTACATTGGGCCCAAAGTTTTTACTATTTGGGTACATGGACCCTTAGGGTGGGGTTTTGTGGTTAGGGCTATTGGGTTTCGAGGTCTTCTGTGAGTGCGTCTTGTAGGTTGCAGTTTCGATTTATGGTGGGCTTTTCTTCGTCGTGGTGTTTCCATTCTGGCTGTTACATTTTTTCGACTTCGCAGTCGCAACAAGAACGGCAACAGCAGCCGGAACAACGGCAGCAGCTCGACCACAGATGAGTCAACCGTTTCACCTGAAGTCTTGCTTATGGTGGGTGTTGTTGAACTGAAGGCGCTTTCGGTGACCAAACTTGCCGCCCGTGAATTCCGCTTGAACGTAGCTCATGTGCCTGGTCCCACCACACATGGACACTGATTCTGAGGCCTAGGATGTGATCCCGGATCTTCCAATCAAACGTTGCGCGTTTCGTCTAAGCTGCAGGCAAAGTCTGTCCGGTTCAGGCACGTGATCGCATGTGTGTATGTCTGGATGTACATAGTTATGGATGCATGCATGCATGGATGTATGTATGTACGTACGTACGTGTGCATGGTGTATGCAGGTAGGTAGATAGGTAGGTTGGTCTGTGGGCCTTTATGTACATCTGCATATATGCATGTGTGTACATAGTGCATGCATACACACGAACACGCAGCTTGCGCACTGACAGCAAGACAGCCAGCCGGCAAGCAAGCAACCAAACATAACTTTACGTATACATGCTTGCATACTGTCCGCGCACGACCGATATGCGCAGACGCGGGGCAGAGAGAGAGAGAGAGAGAGAGAGAGAGACAGAGAGAAAGAGAGAGAGAGAGAGAGATATATATATATATATATATATATATATATATATGTGCAGACATACTATCCTGTATTCGTATGCATCCATGTGTGCATATGTCTATCTGTATTACATATATATATATATATATATATATATATATATATATATATATATATATATATACATATGTACACACATATCATAATATCCTTGGATCTATGCATCTGTCTACCTATCCGTCTATCTACCCATCTATCTATCTATCTGTGTATATATATATATATATATGTGTATATATATATATATATATATGTTATACATACTTGCAATGCATATTCATTGCGCCTGTACCTTTACCTGATCCCGCATGTGGTACACACACTCTCATCCGTCTGAAGGCGAGCGATGCATCGGTTTCCAGCCACTGGGCATGGTACCAGGGTTTAGCCCTTTATGGTTTACAGTAGAAGCCAGAAAGTTGGAACATGGCTTTAGGAGGATTAGTGCTAGGATCCCTTATACTTTACCTGAAGGGCATGAGGAGTCTGATGTTCCAACTTTCTTGCTTCTACTATATATCCCTAAACCCTAAACCCTATAGATCCCTTAAAGGAACCCATTAAAGGTACCCATATAGATCCCTTTAAAGGAGCCCCAGGATTGGGGTTTAGGGTTCATTTAGGGTGTAGGGGAGGGTTGTGGGACAGAGTGGTAGGGAGAGGCTTGGCAGTTGCTCGCTTACTTGCTTACTTGGTTTTATTTGCTTGCTTGCTTGCCTACTTGCTTGCATGTTTGCCTACTTGTGCTTATCTATGTACACACACATCCTTTATGCATACATATATACATGCATCCGTTACACGTACTGGGGGGCATCCGAGCAGTCTTCCCGAAATTGTCGCACGCCTAAGATCTCAGGGCCATCAATACTCGGAGAATCTGGAGAATCTGCGTGAGTCCTAGAATACGAGAGACGAGAGTCGCTTGTCGTAGCAATGCAAGCATACTCATCGGAAGACATGACATGATACCAACTAAAACATGCTATACTTAGTGGCCCAGGGGACTTAGTAAGTAGGTTTCAAGTAATAGGGTTATAAGTACCCAAATGGAGTTACCCTATTTTTATCCCTACGCATAACCTACTGAGTAAGTCCCCTGGGCCTCCAAGTAGACCCTAAACCCTAAACCCCACCGATCCCAATAAGGAACCCTATAGATCCCTTTAAGGAACCCTATAGATCCCCAACTTACTAAGCCTCAAACTCCGAAGGGCAGTCTTCGAGACTTGCCGGCTTCCCGCAACGGCCGACGGCCGAAATGCGAACGCAGCTTTCGATTCCGATTATCAAAATCTAAACTCCTAGCCCTATGCCTCCAGGGACCTTATTATTATGGGGTCCATAAGGGGTCTAGGGACCTAACTATGAGGTCCTTGGAGGGATAGGGCTAGCTGCAGGAGTGCTAAAATCCCAAGTCCATCATCGAAGGCGCAAGCGCTGAGCCGTACCGGGCCCTACAGGTCCTACTTGGAGGATCATGGGACTTAGTAAGTAAGGTTATAAGTACCTTACTTGGGGTTACAAGTATAGTTACCCTAATCATAACCCTAGTTACTAAGTCCCATGATCCTTTAAGTAAGCCCCGAATCCTTGGACCCGGAACCCTAAACCTTACCCCAAGGGTCCAAGTACCCAATAATCGTATACTCTCCATAATCCTAACCTATGTAACTATCCTAAAACCGAGTACCTGATTCTTGGGTCCTTTGGACCCTTGGGGTTATGAAGCTCAAAACCCTAACTTCCGGAGCCCCTATCTCTGATGTCCCTGCGGCCGTAAATCTGAAAAAAAAAAAAAACGCAACTGGGAGGTTCATGGGTAGTCTTGGGGTTCTATGGGGTTTAGGGGTTTATAGGGGGTAGGGTAGTTATAAGTGGGGTCATAAGTCCTGTAATGTGGGTTACAAATATAGTTAGGCTTAGGGTTTCACAGAGCTTAGCGTTTAGGGGTTTAGGGGTTAGGGTAGTTATAAGTGGGGTCAGAAGTCCCATAATTTGGGGTATAAATACAGTTCTCCTAGTTCAGTATAGTACTTATAACTAGCCTAACTAGCCATGAGCCTGCAAGTACACCATAAAACCCCGCTGCCGAGGGCCCACTACCGCAGCTTCGACAAGAGAGGTGGCTTCAGACTTGAGGGTCATATTTGGGGTCAGAATAATTACCAATGATAGTCTTTGTAGGTTTCGCATTAAATGGTCATGTGAAAGTATCCCCCCCCCGACCCTCCCAAACACACCTTATTAACAATTGTTAAGGCCCCCGCGTTATGGCTTCGTGCTTCTGTCTTGGGGGGGTTTGGGTTTTGGAGACATGGCTTGTGGATCATGTGCGGATGTGGGGCTCAGAGTTTAGAGTTTTGGGTCTGGGGGTTCAGGGTTTAGGGTTTGTGGTTTAGGGTGTGTGGGCGGGTTGTGTTAGGTGAATAGCTTGATGTGTTTTGGTCATCAAGGCACCCTTTTTTCAGTTGATGGCGTGCGCGGAATGTTTAAGGATGTAGCTCTATCAGACTCTATAGAAACTTAATTTCCGGCCTAGGCCACAAGTCCCAGCCATGACCTGAATCACGTGCAAATGCAATTAATTACACTACCCTAAAGCTATGAGTCTTAGAGCCTAAATCATAAAGCCCACGACCCTCACACCTTAAAACCCTCGAGCAACCCTGAGTCGTTCCGCATATCAGAAGAGGGAACCATGCTTTCATTTCCGCGCTTTTTCGGAGCGGGGCCGTCTGACGAGACAAGGCTTTAAGACACGTCTGCCCCAAGAAGCTTCAAGCATCAGCAACTGCAGAGTCTCCATCCCAACTCGCACATCCTCCCGCGGTTGAGGGTTTATGTCGGGTTTAAGTGGGTTTAGGGTTCATAGGGTTGTATCGTGGGGTTAATGGGTTCAGGCTTATATAGGGCTATTAACACGGAAGCCTCGATTCCAAACCTTAAGCCCCCGTCTTGCAGTTGCAAGAGGGCCTTCCCTAAACCCTAAACCATATACTAAACCCTAAACCCTTAAACCCTAAACTAAGCCCTAAACCAGAAACCTTGAAGCAGGTGAGGCAGGGAGTCTCCTCGCGGCCATCGACGGCCTCCTCGAGATTTAGCGAGGCCATGGGAGGAGGGCACATCTCAGGGTCTTCAGGTCTTCTCAGGGTTTAGGGTTTAGGGGTTTTAGGGATTAGGGTTTAGGGCTTAGGGGTTTAGGGGTTTAGGGTTTGTAGGTTTTGGCTTGTAGGTCTTTTCTTTCGGGCTGGAGGCAAAAAGACAAGCACAATCTCCCTAAACCCCAGACCCTCACGCCCTCAACCCTCAAGCCTCACCCCCTAGATTCTGGGGCTTGGGTTTCTGGGTTTAGGTCCGAGGTCAAGGTTTAAGCTGGATCCAAGCAATGCAAGTTTTAAGTGATTGGGGGGGGGTGGTCGCATATCCCTACCTGGCTGGGCTTATTACGAGGGGATCTATGTGGGATGTCCTTCTCATAATTTCCTGAGGCATTGTGTCTCAATGGAGCTTCGCCTAACATTCTTGTGGGTACTAGTTGATGACCCAACCCCCTACGTAAGTCATACCAAACCCGCTTTCCAAAAACGTCATAACCCACATCAAAAACAAAGTTTTCCTGCGTCCTAAAGCTGAGACATGACATTGATATTAATGTAGCCGCCAGCATACTTACCCAACGACCCAAGACCCTAAAACTGTCAAGGCCCTTGTACTCTAGCTCTAAAAGCTTCCTGCCGCGAGGTGAGGGCTCCGTTCTCTCAGCCGACGACAAGCCGGAAGGAGGGTTTAGAGCTAAATGTTTGGGGGTTTGCGGTTTAAAGGTTTACCTAGACTCCCCAACTACCCTCTATTATGCCCCAAATACTCACTATTAAGGACCATAAGGGCTCCATCGAAGGACCATTTGGCGGGTCCTGGTAGGGTTTGGGTTTAGGGTTTAGTGCTGTAGGGTTTTGAGTTTGGGGGGGCTTTGAGATCAGGGTTCAGGATTTAGGGTATTTTGGGTTGGTTTACCTTGGACCGGGTTTCCGTGGGGGGTATTTAGGGCACCTTAGAATAATGATGAGTGTGGTGCTTGGCTTTTCTTTGTTGGCATACTATTAACCCTACTTCATATACCTACAAAGTAGTGTTAGGGCCAGAGTATGAACTATACTTGGAGGGTCGGGGGACTTAGTAAGTGGGTAGTAAGTAGACTTACAAGTACCCTAAAAGGGACCCTAATTGGGGTTATGGTACGTATAAGTCCCTAAAATAACTACTTACTAAGTCCCCCGACCCTCCAAGTATGAACTATATGGGTACAAGGACCATGGGGTCGGGTTTGCCTTACTTATACTCCCAGGCACTGGAGCACCCTTTACCCTAAATCCTGAACCCTAAACCCCTAAATCCTAAACCCTATACCCTAAACCTGAACCCCAAACCCTGAACCCTAAACCCTAAACCCCTAAATCCTAAACCCTATACCCGAAACCCTGAACCCTAAACCGGACTTCTAGGCACTTCGATGTTGGCTCTCGGGAGCCCATAATAGGGCCCCAAAAAAGCACATAAGCAAAAATTAGGATAGGGATATCCCATATAAATCCCCTTAAAAGGAAGCCCAATAAGGTGGGGATATCCCCATAAAATGCTTATGCTTGTGTGCTTGTGGGGGTCCCTAAGTAAGGCCAGGATTTGTGGCTGGCTGCACGATGTGAGCTAATGCCAACCAAACCCCTGGTCTAGGGCTTCCTAAACCCTAAAACCTTAGCTATAGGCCCCATAGTCGTTCCTTTTTGGGAATGCCTTATAGGATTCTACATATGAACCCCGAAAAGGAACTACTATGGGGCTTGTGGGTAAAGCCCTTATAAACCCTGAACTCTCAACTAGATTAAACAGAAAGGTAAAGCGGGTACGGCTCAACGTCCGGGGTGCCGATCTGGGGCTGGGTGAACTTGAATGCGCATGTTGATCGAAGCTTCATACTGCCAGCTTACTTCGAAATGTTACCCCTAAGGGTCCATGCACCTAAACAGTATAAACATTGGCCTTAAAGTAGTCCCTCTCTAGGTACATGGGGGCCAAAGGGTTTGGGCACATGGACCCTTAGGGTACGGTTACCTTTCCTGGACCTGTTTGTCGGACTTCTTCGGGATCTGAAACTGCCCGGAACGCAAGACGCAACGCCCACTGAACCCTAAACAGTCAGTAAACCCCATGTTGCTTCACTTGTCCAGTCGCCACGCCGCACACCCCGGATTGGCGGCAAGCAGGCCGGAGGAAACGAGGACAGGTGGCTTAGGTTCAGAGTCTATAGTCACCCAGTGAAGATAAGATTTGGTCGATGATTTGTATCTGGATCCGAAAGTATGATACTCCTTGTGTGGAGACGGGTTATTATTCTCACATCTTCTCATCGCTGTTAACCTTTTCGAGCATACTGTTGCTGCTCTTGTTCTTCCGGCCTCAACCACTTCCTTCAGCGGAGGCATTGACTGTGCGATATTCGATTCAAGCTTTAAGCGTTAACCCGAACACCCAGACTCCTTGACCTGAAACCCTTCGGTTGGGAATGGCCAGACTAGGCGCGGTGTTCAGCTCCGAGCTTCGATATCCTAGCCCAAGTATGCGTGCATGTACTTATGCATGCACGCATGAAGGCATTGTATGTACATGTGTGTGTGTGGATGCATGTATGTATGTATTGTATGCATGCATCTATGTTTGCTTGATGTTCTTCTCTGTGGTGGGGTGGCCGTCATTTCTCCTTCTGTGAGCACCTGAAACAATCGACGAATGGAGGGATTACTTGGGATCTGGTTCGTGAGCTGTTTCGAGCTCTTGAAAGAATGTCAAAAGATACACCCTATTGTTTCGTAGCTAGGACTTCAGTTATAAGGACCAATCAGGCAAGACCACGTATGTTCAGAACCCCTCACCACCCAATAAAGAAGCCCGAAGTACGTCAGTGTTCGCGACAGGTTTCCTGCCGCCCAGACTCAGGCAGGTGTGCCGCTATTAAGCCCAACCTCACCACAAATTCAAAATCCTATGTCACAATGTAGCCTGGTTTGATGCCAGAGACTGAGCCAGCAAGGAGCCAGAAGCAACTCATGTTCGGAATCGCCTTCAAAATCGTCCTGATAGCCACAATATTGCGAACTTTGGAAAACCCCAAACCCTAAGGTCTCATCGAAAGACTTGTAAACATATGCGACAATACCACAGCCGTTCACAATAATCATCGTCATCGTAATAGTCATAGTCATCACGCGCTAGCGCAATGAGGATGGTACTATGGTAGTAGAGTGATCGTTACGTTTCACTTCGGCTCTCGCTATCTTCAATCCCGAGTTGCTTGCACCAGGGACCTTTCTGGGGTTAGAAGGCTCCGTTTGGGGTTTTAAGGGTTTGGGTTTTGGTCAGCCGACCCACCCAAACCCAGGGTTGAGGATTCAGGGTGGTATTTGAACCACTGACCTTCTACTAGCCCGCAGCCGGAGTTATTGTTGACAGGCCCGATTAGACTGGACAGGGCCCTGTGTTGGTACTTCCTCTAAGAAGTGTCCCAGACCCCAGCAACCGAAAGCCAGCCATTGCACATACATCCCACACACGAACTCCAGACGCCAAACCCAGAGTTGAGTTCGAAGCAGATATGGGTCAAGGTTTCAGGAACTACCCATGGGCCCCAAAGGAGTTCCTTTTTAGGGCTCATATTTTAAAGTTTTATACGGTAACCCCAACAAGGAACTACTTTGCGGCCTATGGGTAGAGGATAATTAACTGGAGGATTGCGGAACACTTGTGTCTACTCGCGGACAAACACAACTAACAGCACCCCTGTCCGTATGACGACCTACGTGCCTACGGTGATCACGACGGTGCTTATGTCTTATGTGCCTTTCCGTAGCATCCCCCCGATGCACATCAGTGCTCAGGACCCGAAGTTAAACGTGAATCCCAACACCATCGTCTTCGTCGTAGCAGAAGCAATTACTACTACGACTACTATCGCTATGATTATTATGACATCGCTATTGCTTCGATTGTTAGACCCCCAACGCCACAAACAACACAGAATGCAGGCTCCGTCGACCCCGCCAACCGCGTGGCTGTGCGAGCCAGCCAGCGAAACAAGGTGCTCAGCCGGAAAGGGGAAGTCCCATAAGGGTTGCTATAAAGGCCCCGATAAGGGTTACCACAAGTGTTAGTGTTCGGCGTACCATAAATGGTCTTATGTTTCTTCTGATTGTTGTCATGTCTGGGACTGTTAGTTGCTTCCTTGGTCGAATTCAGGAAAACGCAGATATCACGTTATCAGGCACATTTCGAGCTTTGGCGGCTTATTGTCTAGTGGTAGCAGTACTGTAGCAGTAGTAGCAGTGTTAGCAGTTATTAGCAGTTATTAGCAGTAGTAGCAGCAGCAGTGGTAGTAGCAGCTTTTCAGCGGCAGTGGCCGCAGCAACCAAGAGGCGACAGATTCAGATCATCGTTTGCGACGAGGCCAACAAGCATGGTTGAAAAAGTCAACAACTGGTTTTAGGGTTTTAGGGTTTAGGGTCTAGGGCACATGTGAAAATCGACAGGAGTAGCCCAAGAAGAAAGTTCGAAAAAAACAATTCTTTCACGCAGCGCTCAACCAGTGCCAGGCTGCTGTCAAGAAGGCAGCGACCAAGCGCAACCCAGGCCCTGCAGTGCTCCCACCGTGTTATTCTTGCCCTTTGAGGTTGGGTTTTGGCGTTGCTATAATTTATAATGGCCCCACAAGCAAAACCGATACAATACATGCACCAGCGATGTTGAAAAACGCAGCCGCAACACCATCCACAGGGCAAAAACCTACTCGACCCACCAGCGAGCCTTGCAACGGATGTTATCAGCTTCATCATACAGGGTATATTATACAGTGGGAGCTTGGGCCTAGAAGTTCCTTAGTATGACTACAGTCTACAGTATAATATACCCAAAAGCCTCTTCTAATCATTAAGGCCCCCTGCAGTATTTAGGATCCTGATGGATCCCTTATAGAACCATGTGAAGAACCCTGAACCAACCCGTTTCAATATCCTGAAACAGGCATCAGGCCGGCAAAGTATCTGCCTCGTCCTGGCTACATCGCGCACTGGCGCTGAGGAGTCTCTAGAAGCTCGGTTACCGATCTACCCTAGATGATTGGGACGTCTTGGCGCGAATACAAGTATCCGGATATGTGTAGGCGATCTACCATAAATGATTGTCACATCATGGCACGCATAAGAGTGGCCGGATATGTGTCGGTAACTAGGCGTCGGAGGAGTGTGCAGCAGCTTCGCATAGCCTAAACCCTCAACCAACCCCAAAGACCCTAAACCCCAAACCTTGTAAACTCTCATCCTGGTAAGGAATTCTAGCTGTTCGGCAGTCGGAAAAGAGCTCTGAACAAAAACAAAAAACTTTGTAAACTCCTCTAACCTCTAAACCACCACGAGGGCAGTTTATGCATGAACCTTACCGATTCTAGCGAAGCTTCCACTCGAGGTTTGCCCACTATCACTATCAAGTCCTAAATGTCAGCACTCCGTGCCTGAAGACCCTGAAGACTCTTTCGCGACCGTGACTGAGGATGATGTTACTAGCCATGCCTACAACCTTATTAGTGCATGTCACAAAGTTCATACTGTCATACGAATGAGAATCATAACGACAGAACTAACAATCGCAGCAGTTTGTCTGGCTTTGACGATGAAACTGAGACTTGCACTCTGTGCCGCATGATCGGCCAGCATCACAAAGTTGGAGCTGGCATAGCTGCGAGGCCACAAGCCCAAAGGGTGACTCCAGCAAGAACTTCTGTGCGGTGTAGTATACGATTTAGGGTTTAGGCTATACTATACTGTTGATTATGACAAGCCATCACCCTGTTTGTTTCAGCTTCTATGCCAGTAATACTAGTCAAGACAATACACATGTGTGTCTCAAAGCTTGGCTTCGCAAAGCCGCTCTCCCCATGAAGATCGCTTGCTATAGTCAAACTTGTCCGAGGTTTTCCCATTTGGATTGTTGCGGTCCTTATCTTGGCTCATGATAAGAGCTAAAAATGTGTTCTAAACCTAAAATTGAACCCTAAACCCTAAACCCTAAGCCAGATCCTTGGTGTGAAGAAACCTCAGCTGTCTTTTGGGACCTCTGGGGTTCGTTTTCGGTGCTTGGAAGCATGACTTCCTGGACATATATGGGAGTTTCCGAAAATGGGGTTCAGGGTTTAGGTTTAGGGACCCGTGACCCTAATATGGTACCCTAAATAGTATGATCCTGATTATAAGGGCCCCAAAATAAGGTACCCCTAATTTTCGGAAACTCCCATATGGCGGAGAGTATAGGGTAAAAGGGGTTTAGCGGCATGAGAGTTTAGGGACCACAAGAAACTCAAAGACATGAGGCTAGCGGCTGATGTGCCCCAAAGCCAACAGTCAGGTATTGAGGTCTAGGGTTCTTTAGCTCTTGAGTTCCTTGGCAGCTGGTCCCCGCAGCAGCTCTGTATCTTTCTGCCGCCAGAGGTGCTCCACTTTGCAAAAGCCCCCCAAATCCCCAACATCCTGAACCCTAAGCACATGAAGCGCCTAAGACTGTGACGTTGCTTTCAGTTTACAAACTCGCGCAATCGCGGACACATATTTTCCAAGACTTGGCCAACATATTTTCGGCTTTTGTATGGTACTATCCCGATATGTTGCAGTGGGTTGGAGTTTGGGGGCCTCAGATTCTGGCACTATTGATATGGGGTTGGCACACACACCTTTTCAACTCAGAAGGTCGGCAGCTGCGCCCGCTAGTTAACGTTATATCCGGATTTCTCTTTACCCATGGCGCCGGAATCCCAAAACCCGATCCAACACCTGGAAGCCCGAACGAACTAGAACCGACAAGCCCTAGGTAACCCAGCAGCCCCAAAACCCTAAACCCTAAACCCTAAACCGTAACCCAGCAGCCCCAAAACCCTAAACCCTAAACCCTAACCCAGCAGCCCCAAAATCTCAACGCGCTAAGCACCAAAACCCTAAACTCCCACGAGTCCAAGACCCAGAACTTTCAAGGCCCCAAACGGTGAAACCCCCCGGGGACCCCAAACTTCCCTAAGCCCCTAACCCTAAGCCCTAAACCCTAAAGCCCTAAACCGTACTGCAAACCCTAAAGCCCTAAACCCTAAAGCCTTAAACCCTACTGTAAACCCTAAAGCCCTAAACCCTAAATTCCAAAGCTCCTAGATCCGAGAACCCGAACCCTGAACCCTTGACCTTCTTTGCCGACTTATGCAGTGCTTCATGACCCATCGCGCCCGAGGCACCCGATTGAAGGTACAAGGCTGTTATATGGCTGCGCCTTTCGTGCATCGAGTTTCCGATGGTATCCTGATGGATATCGGTGGTATACGAGTATGTTCGCTATTAGGTTTGAAGGTACGTATTTTGTCGTATATACGAGTACGACTTTGAAGCGCATTCATCGTGCCAGCACCAGAATTGTGACCTTTATTCCGTGCCTCTGTCAATGCAATGGTTTGTTTGTTCCAACAGGTGTGCTGTTGTTTTTGCTACTTCTCGCTTTCCTGCCAGGCTTCAGAGCTTATAGTAAACCCCAATAAAGCTGGAAACCGGGTTAATATCAAAAAGTGCTCAGATTCCCCATGCAGTACTCTTAAGGGTTGAGGCTATTGGGTTTCCAACTTTTAGGCTTCTACTGTAAAGGCGGCTTGCTAGCATGATTAGGCTTCAGAATCCCGACAGGGGAGTGGGTAGCCTCTCCAAACCCTCATTTACTTGAACTCCTAGCAACAAGCCCTGAACCCCAAACTCTAGCGCTTTAGCCGCCACAGCCCCGAAACCCCTAAAACCACCTAACCCCAAACCGAGCCTCAAAGCCATAAGCCCTACTGTTGATGATATAAATCCTGCATTACCTTAAGGACCCTAAACTGTGGGAATTATGGTATATTCCTCCTTATTGTTGGTCATGCAGGATTTATATCATCAACCCTACTTGCGTGAACTTCAATTAGATTTCAGACCCCGAGCTTCGCGCAGCCTAAGAGATGGGTTCCTTAACCCTAAGACTCCATGTGCCCATATAGGGTTCCTATAAGGGTTCCTTTAAGGGTTCCTATAAGGGTTCCTTTAAGGGTTCCTATAAGGTTTGAAGGCTCCATGTGCCCATATAGTAGGTACTTAGGCCTTAAAGGGGTCCCCATATAGGTACTTTAAGGCCTATGTATATACTATATTGGTACATGGAGCCTTTGGGTAAAGAAATAGGAGTTCTTTTAGGATCTTGGAGAAGTGTGAAGTTTCTTGAAGTTGCTGAAAGAATGATGAAGTTCCTTACCGCTCTTCAAGGAATGATGGAGTTCCTTATATCAGGTTCCTGAAAGAATGATGGAGTTCTTTGATGAATTCGGGCTGATTTAAGCCCACTGCCTGCGTGTTTGGAGCTCTCGGTCCGGATTCGGGGCTGTCGGGCTTTCTCTGAACGAGTTGTCCTTACAATGGATGCTACAATTAATTAAATATATATATATATATATATATATGTATATATATATATATATATATATATGCACATACAACTATGCATACATACATACATACTTATATACATACATATATGTATATATATATATATGCATGCACCTGTATTATCTAGGGAATCTGTAGCAGTCTCCTTCTTATCATGCTTGAAGGCCCATGATTTCGGCCGATGACGGGCATCTCTATCTCAGCTCGTATGCAACTACCGAGCGTGGCAGTTGGGACAGTTTGTCGGGCAACTTCGACTATATACTACTGTTGATGCAGTAACTGCTGCTGCTTCTGCTACTTTCAATGGCTCTGGCTACATTGTTCTTTCTGGCCTCAATTTTCGCCATGGTGTTCGGTCTCGGCTCTCGCCGGTGCTGCGGTTTAGGGTTTACAAGGGTTTAGGGTTTAGAGGGTTTAGCCGTGTGTGTGTCCTGTTCGTGCTGTGACCCCTGTGACCTTGAGCTCCCGAGAGTCGATGCACGTGCCGTGCACAGGGGAAGTGTCTCATGGCCACATATCTGCACCGGCCTTTATAACTAAAATAGGGTTTGGGGGCCCATTATACTGTAGATATAAGAAAGAACCTCCAAAATATATGAGAGGCTGAAATTCAAGGGCCCAAAAAAGGACATAAGCCTATCCTTGTTTTTGCTTTGTGCTTTTTGGTGCCCCTACTCTTATGTCCACCACTCCAGGCATGTTTTCAAGAAGAAATTTCCAAACTCTAGGCACTAAAACCCAATCTTGAAATTAAAACTGGAACTGTCAGTTCCAGTCCTTTTTGGCAATCGGACGGCCGTTGACCGTCGTGATTGCCATCAATGGGTCTAGGGTTTAGGTTTAGGGCATCGATCCCATCGCACTTACTATCAGCCTCATGGCCTTCGCTAGTCCTCGTTACATGCGCCACAGATGCGAGGGGTCCGTCTGTTTGAGGGACCTCAGGACACTTCCCCGAGTTGCAGCGGTCCGGTAGAGTGAGAGAAGACTGCGGAGAGTTTAGAGAATGGGCTTTTGGCATTACCCTAAGCCCGGCTCAGGGCTTATACAGGTTTGAGGTTGTTTCCGTAGCTGTCCGAATACTTGTGAGAAGTTATGGTACATCATGTACGCGAACCCCATCAACTGTGTTATGGCCACTTGGGATGATCTACCTATGCCCATGACTCGTGTGGGTAAGGGCTGGTACCACACACCTTGAGAGGGCTGTTCCAACAATTCTGCGCCACTCGGATTCGCAGGGACCCTCAGAAGGACCCGTAAGTCATGCTGTCATGCGCCAGAACCCCGCCTACATTTGGACCAGCCGGAGCAATGGACACGAGGGACCTATCACAAACCCAATCCGTTTAGGTCAGTCAGCTGCCTCCAGCAAAGATAGGCCAGCAGAAGGTGAAGGCTTAGGATGTGACGTGTGTGTCGTCGTTGACACAGGGTCCAGGCTTTTCATGGTAGCCTGACAAACCCTTAACCTTGCAGCTAGTGGCAGCTAGCGTTGATGCCAATACCAGCTGGTTGTTTGCGTTCTTTGCAGTCTCCTGCAGCCAACCCAATGTGCCCAAGATGACGACGGCGCAAGCTGGCACACAGTCCAGGAGCAAAGGGCCCTCTCAACCCAGAGATCTTTTACTTGTAGGGAGCCTTTTTTGAGCCTTTTTTCAGTGTGTGGCCATACAGTTATCATACCTCAAACCCTAAACCTGAAGCCCTACATGTGTAGCGGTGTAGGGTTTAGATAGATGACCGTGTTGCGTATGGCTGATGCTGCGTTGCTGTCAGAATTCAGTAGTAGTAGGAGTAGTCGTCGTCGTCGTCGTCCTCGTAGTGGTCGTGGTCGTGGTCATCGTCGCAGGCGTAGTCGTAGTCGTGGCAATCGCAGTAGCAGTAGCAGTAGCAGTGGTAGTAGTAGCAGTAGCAGTAGCAGTAGCAGTAGCAGTAGCAGTAGCAGTAGCAGTAGCAGTAGCAGTAGCAGTAGCAGTAGCAGTAGCAGTAGCAGTAGCAGTAGCAGTAGTAGTAGTAGTAGTAGTAGTAGTAGTCGTCGTCGTTGTTGTAGCAGCAGCAGGCGCAGCAGTAGTAATAGGCATGCACTAGATTGCTGCACTAAGCAGTACTTGCAACAAGGATACTACTGAAACAGGTCGGAATTTGTTATGCTCTATCCAACATAGCAGTAGTATTTAATCGTCGCAGTACTACTAGCTGCCAAAGCGGGAACAACAATCACAGCTGAGCAACAGATTGATACTGGTAATATTCGTGGTAAATCGAATTCAAGATGCCCACTTCCGTCGCGAGCCTCGCCCTCACCCATGCTACGACTTGCAGACTTGTAGTCATGGTAGGTGAAATGTTTATGGTAGTGATCGGCATGACGGTCGTCGGTCATAGGAAGACGGTGAATAAGACCAACATTTGTCACAGTCGTAACGTCACAGTTCATACTGTTTTGTACCAAAAATGCCAACTCTGAGCCCTGAAGGCTAAACCTCATACCATCTGACCCTAAATCCTGAACCCTAAGCCAACCTCTGCTTTCCTCACTTATGGCTCGGGCCTTTGGCGGTGCTTTGGGGGCCGATTTTAGGTGCCGAGCGGCCCTTTCCGTGCCCAGCGCCTTGGCAGCTTTAGGTCCTTCCAGGATTACTTAGAGGTCCAGGGGACTTAGTAAGTAGGTTATAAGTACGGTTATAAGTACCCTGAATGGAGTTACCCCAATTATAACCCCACTTATAACCTACTTACTAAGTCCCCTGGGCCTCCAAGTAGGCTTAAGGGTAGGATTTGGGGTTAGCCAGGACCCCCCCAAGTGAGGGTTCATGCAGTTTTTAGCATGATGTGTTTTTTTGTGACACTTCGCAGCAATACTGTTCTTAAGTGTAACATAGGGACTTACTTGGAGGCTCAGCGTAGTTAGGTAAGAGGGTTTCAAGCTGGAATTCTATTAAACCCCAGCTCCGGTGAAACTTATAACTTATAACCGGTGGCCTAAGTTCCCTTTTCGGCGGTTTAGGGTTTAGGGTACACCTCCATCGCCGGACATGATACTTTCTCACACCTGGGGTCAGGGCCTTCAATTGAGGGGCTGGGGTCAATTGCACGCCCTGAAGCGCAGCAGCCTGACATCCAAGGCTTTCCCCTCGCGCTGTGCTGTTCGCAGCCTGTCCCAGGACCCCTGCGTCCTGTTGGGTGTAGGATAGTAGCAATGTAGCCTGGTGTTTGGGGAGTCGATGTCGTCATTGGTAAATATTGCAAATGCTGATTGGTATTACATTACTAGGTAGTTGACCCCTTCGACCTCGAGGAACAGATAATATAGGGGGCCTTGAAATCGGGTTTGGGGGTCCATTGTACTCTAAATTTCAATAAGGAACCCCCCCCAAAACAGTGTAGGTAATTAAGTGGGTAATTACTAAGACCCTATAGTACTATGTATTGTACTATAAATATTCTATAAATCATAATAATAAGGAATCCCCCCCAAAAAAAACAGTGTAGGTAATTACCTAGGCCCCTACATTGCAGCCTTATGGTACCCCTATAGTATTCCTTAAGGGAACCCTATGATACATGAGTTTTAGGCCTCTATAGTAGAAGCCAGAAAGTTGGAACATCAGACTCCTCATGCCTGAAGGTAAAGTATAAGGGATCCTAGCACTAATCCTCCTAAAGCCATGTTCCAACTTTCTGGCTTCTACCGTAGAGTGATAAATCGCGATGAGCTCAGGGGCCCTCAGGTCTGAGGAGGCACAACTTGGCAAGATAACCCTGGGCCGGGTAGTGCAGAAAGCCTTGGGTTCAGGGTTTAGGCGTTTAGGGGGCTTGGGGGTTTGGGGGTTCAGGGGTTTAAGGGTTTAGGGTTTAGGGGTTTAGGGGTTGAGGCGTTTAGGGTTTAGGGGTTTAGGGCGTATAGTTAAGGCTTATAGGCTTGTTTGAGAGGCAGTTTCAAGACATGTTGGTTACCTACTTGTAGCTGCAAGAGCTTGTACATGAGTCTGTGTGCTTGGGACAGGCTTGTGGGAGCAGCACACAAACCTCAACTGAGCGAAGGGTATATAGCACGCTCAGTAGGCCCCCTAAACAAGGGAGTGCAGGACCCATTGGGTTTTGAAACCCTAAACCCTAAACCCTAAACCCCTAAACCCTAAACCCCTAAACCCTAAACCCCTAAACCCTAAACCCCTAAACCCTAAACCCCTAAACCCTAAACCCTTCGCTCGGTTCAGGTTTGAGATGGCCCGTCACACGGTGCACACGGAAGCACAAGACCCCTATAGTCTGAGCTGACCCTAAATTCTAAACCCAGCTGTCTAGGGTTAAAATTCAACCCCAAATAACCTACCCTTTTTAAGGACTCATATAAGGAAGTCATAATAAGGATCCCTACAAATGTAGATTCCTTAGGGTCCCGGGAGGTTTTAGGGATAGTTCGGGGACAAAGACCTGCACACAGTGCAGGGTGCCAGGCCGATGGCTCCTTATCGTGTTCACTCCACGCTTTAGGGTTTTGGGTTTAGGGTTGAGGCTTTCGGATTTGCTATGGTTTAGTACTGGCCTGACTTCTTCCTGCTCCAAAACGAGCTTGACATATCAGGAACAGTAGCGTCTTCCTCACTTCACCCGAAGCATCGAACCCAACAAGTCATATCCTGCGACATGTCCAGGAAGTAGAGCACATTCTCCGCATCACGGCAGCATTCGAGACGTGCGGGGATCTGGGTGCTTCACGTTGTCCTTCAGATCCAACCAAAAGCCCCAAGTGCCGAGTGTTTGGGTGCTTTGGTTGGATCCTGGAGGTATGGCTCGATAACCCAGGTTCTATAAGAAAACTTTCTTTAATTTAAGAGTTCTACAAAGGTTCTATTAGAAGGGCTCTGCTAGTGCTAGAAGGTATCCATGCTCGAGTTTTGAAGGTTGGATGCTTGGCTGCAAGCATTCCTGGCCTGTTATGGACTTGTCCTGTCGGGAGTCCTGTCTGTCCTCCCAAAGCCCAAAACCTTACACCCTAAGCCCCCAACCTCCAATCTATCAACCCCAATCTTAAACTCCAAACCCAACGCTTAAACCCGCAACCCTAAGCGCACAACCTTAAACCCTACACACAAACCGTAAGCCCTAAACTCGAAATCTTGAACCCTAAACACCCAGATCCTCCGTTCTGAAAGAACTGCGACCATAAGGGCTGAGGTAGTTGAAGGTTCCAGAAAGCACTCTCACGGTTCTTCGACATGTGCTGTTCAGGTTTAGCGCTTAGGGTTACTAAGGTGTCTATCACTGTGCCAGCATCTCGCGGTGAGGTCATGATGAAGCTTGCAACTTTGGTGTTGTCCGCCCCGCTCTTGGCCACTGGGCTGGCAAGAGCCCTCGAGTCGGAGCCCTAAACCCTAAAACCCAAGATCCTAAACCCTAAACCCCAAGATCCTAAACCCCAAACCCCAAGATCCTAAACCCAAAACCCCAAAGCCCTAAAACCCCAAACCCCAAGATCCTAAACCCCAAACCCCAAGATCCTAAACCCTAAACCCGAAGATCCTAAACCCTAAACCCCAAGATCCTAAACCCCAAACCCCAAGATCCTAAACCCTAAACCCGAAGATCCTAAACCCTAAACCCCAAGATCCTAAACCCCAAACCCCAAGATCCTAAACCCAAAACCCCAAAGCCCTAAAACCCCAAACCCCAAGATCCTAAACCCCAAACCCCAAGATCCTAAACCCTAAACCCGAAGATCCTAAACCCTAAACCCCAAAGCCCTAAAACCCCAAACCCCAAAATCCTAAACCCTAAACCCCAGGATCCTAAACCCTAAACCCCAAGATCCTAAACCCTAAACCCCAAGATCCTAAACCCCAAACCCTAAAGCCCTAAACCCAAAACCCTAAGCATTGTGTTTTGGGGGTGACCATCAGAGACCCCCCCCCCTCTCTGCGACGTTAGATTCCGGATATACATCTAGAGATCCTTCAGTTAACCTATCATTTCTGGTCACCGGGAGATGCGCTCCGGAGTTCCCTCTGTGACATTAGAATCGGGAAGCATCAAGAGGACCTGAACTCAAGCAATCAAGTCTGGAGTTACCGGGAGATGCACTCTGGAGGGGCGATTGAGAGCTGGAGGGTGTCGGTACGCCACTGGGCGCCGAAAGCCTTACTTTACAGTACATACTAAATATACTGTTGTATAATATAATACCTGGACCTTTCGCTGGACTCCATGGGTTAGAGTTCACATTCCGGAACATCAATCCCCTGGCGTGAAGGTTACCCTAAGGGCCTTGTGCCAATGTGTTATCGACTTTTTGCTTGCCAGGGGTCCTCTACAGCAACTCCGGGGCGGCTTTCCACCTTTCGGTTACATGGGCCCTAATGTGAGCTTACGGGCTCGGATGTATCTGTAGTTTGTGACACCGAGTATTCCTGCGCAGCCTCTCCGTCGCAATCCCGTGATATGATATACTCCAGACAGCCTGCTTGTGCCTGTTTGTATTACTGCACCGTCCAGCACCAGCCAGAATGCTACAGTGTAACAATCAGCCTTTCAGTCTGGAGGCATATACATCGAGCGGCCTTGGTTGTCTTTTCCTCTTCTGGTGCTTACCCTAAACTCCCCAAGCCCTAAACCCCAAAACCCTATAAACTCCAAAATCCGAAACACCAAAATCCTAAGCCTTAAACCCCAAATCCAGCATCCTAAATGCTAAACCAGAATCCCCTAAACCCTTTGTGTTGTTCAGGGGTTTGAACTCTCTGCTTCATTAAGGGCTTTGGGCTTAGGGCGACCATCCGTCCTCCCAGCCGTCACCCGCACATGCCCTAGACTTTAAACCTCAAAACCTCATCAAAGCTGCGAGCAAAAAACAATCCCCTTGAGCACTGGGATCCGAACTTAAGCCTTAAACTTCCTAAGTTCCTAAAAGCCCAACAGGCAGTCGTAGGTCTTGCAATGCTGTGAAAGCCAACCAAGGCCAATGCAGCAAAGGCCGGCTTTGTGGGTGGTGGGGGGGGGGGGGGGGGGGGGGGGGAGAGTTTGACCGTGGTTTAGGGTTTAGGGGCCTTAATAATGAGAATATGGTTTGGGGTGTCTCTATACTTGAAATATGGTATAATATACCCCTTCCCCGCCCAAGCCCTAGTCTAATCCTTAAGGCCCATACAGTACGCGGCACTTCAGGGTTTTTGGATGAAGCGTTCTATACCTTGGAGTTTAGGCTGTCGATTCTGGGTTGGGCCCGGATGTATGGAGAAGCATATTGGTTTTGAACCGTTGTTTTTGTGATGTCTTCTGTGCTTTCCGCAGGATACAGGCAGGTGACAACGATGCGACTGAAACTTACACTTGCTACTTCGCCCGTGGCCAAGACTACGGCACTACCTCTACTGCTGCCGCCAATGCTACTACACCCTAAAGCCCTAAACCCCTAAACCCTCGGCGTGACCCTACACCCTGAACTGTAATATCGAGATATATCGAGCCACGAAGCAAGGGAACTTCATGTCTTTCAGGGATGAAAGCCAAGGCTCCTGGTCGCTTCAGCAGTTTCGAAATAGGGACGTGCAGAAGTTGTAAGCAGAGTAGAAGCGGTAGCAACAATGCATGACCAGGTCGTCGGCAAGTGCGGTGCTCAGCGCTTTCAGTAAGTAGTTGCTGTGGCATCATTCGCGGGTGTTGAGAGTTTCGGCGTGCCTCAGACTTCATAACACTTTGCTTTGACTGGAAGCCCTTAGCCTTAGTCCTAAGCCCTATAAATCCCGAAAACCTAAACCCCAAAATCCTAAACCGCAAACCACACAACCTGAATCCGTAAACTTAAACGGTTTCACTGTCAGCACTGAGGAGGGCTCTTCCCCTCGTGTTTTCAGATTCGGAGGTCTTCGCCGTCCCGACTGTGTCTCATACCCTATACAGCTTAGCATGCATGCTTAGGATTTAGGGTTTAACTATTGTCGTGGGCGTAGATTTAGGGTTTAGGGTTTATAAGCCCTAACCGTAAACCCTATACACCCATACACTAAAATCCTAAACCCTAAACCCTAAACCCTATACACCCATACACTAAAATCCTAATCCCTAGAGCCCTGAGGCTCCAAACGCCAAGCTGTAAGCCTTAAGCCCACCGGTGGAGAGGGCTCCCTAAACCCCTAAACTCCATAGGGGACACTGTAAGTACGATTTTAAGTAGAGTTATAAGTACCCTAAGTGGAGTTACACCAAACATAGCCCCACTTATGCCCGACTTGCTAAGACCCTGGGCCTCCAAGCAAACCTAAACCCCCCCTTATAGAACCCCCTGCAGATCATTTTAAAGAGCCTTTTAACGAAGCCTCAAGGAACCTTCGTTCCACTACGGGCCTCTGAGGACGATATTCTAAACCCTAATCCTAACACCCTGACACCCTAAAGAACCCCTTGACGACTGAGGACGATGTTCGAGACCTCGGAGGACAATCCGTGCCCCAACGGACTGGAGAACCGCTACCCGCGGCTGGGCTGATTTGGGGTTCGACTTGGAGGCCCAGGGGACTTAGTTAGTAGGTTATAAGAACCTAAACTCCCAAAAGTACGTAAAACATGGCCCAAAACCTTCAAAAGGCTATTATTCTACATACTTTTAGGGTGCAAGTAGGGTTATAACTGGGGCAACTTCAATTAGGGTACTTAGAACCCTACTCATAACCTAATTACTAAGTCCCCTAGGGGTTTAAGTAACCCTAAGACCCCCTTACAGAACCCTTATAGATCCCTTTTAAGGAGCCTTTTTAAGGAACCTTAATTACTAAGTCCCCTTCTGGGCCTCTAAGGAGGCTTCGGCCGTTTAGGGTTTAGGCCCCCGGCCAGCTTTTGCCTGGCTTTAGGGTGTAGGGTTGGCCCTAAAGCCTAGTACCTAAACCCTACCTGGATCCTAAGGAACCTACAGTTGTAGGGATCATTTTGGCTTCCTTGTGTGAGTCCTTAAAAAGTCAGGTTATTTGGGGTTAAGGTAAACCCTAAACCGCAAAACCAAAAACGCTAAACCGTTTACGGCTCAGCGTTTAGGGTTTAGGCAGCATGGATTTTGGCCCCTCTGGATATGTTCTGGATAAGTAACCTACCGTGACTCCCTTCAATGGAGCCCTTACGGCTTATAATAGTGGGTATTTAGGGCATACTAGAGGGTAGTTGGAGGGGTCCAAGTCCCCAACAGGACTCTTGTAGGGCTTAGGGAGATGTGAAGAGAGTCAGAGGCATGGGTGAGCATGCAAGCTCTTTGGTTCAGTGTGAACTTGAGGCCTACTGGGGCTTCAAAGCGCCCCAAAGATTGAAATCTACCTGGGCCTCATAAAACTGACCTTCTGATGGCGCCTTGTCATGTGTTCCTTGTAACAGTTGTTGCAAAGGTCGGTTATGTAGGGTGCAGGTAAGCCCTAAGACCTGCACCCTTAACCCTAAACTTCACCAATACCCTCAACCCTAAACCCTAAACTTCATGAATACCCTCAACCCTAAACCCTAACTTCATGAATTCCCTCAAACCCAAACCCTGAACCGGTCTTCCGTCTATACCTGAAGACTAGGGGCCGATACCGCTTCGACACCCAAAACATTGAAGCCCTCACCTGGTCGCCTGCTTCATAAGCTGCGCTTCTTCTAGGGCTTTAGGGTTTAGTTAGGGGGTTTAGGGTTTAGGGGGTTTATGGTTTAGGGGGTTTAGGGTTTAGGGGGTTTAGGGTTTAGGGGGTTTAGGGTTTAGGGGGTTGAGGGTTTGATTGTAACCCTGAATAAGACAGGGGTTTCATTGATCAGACGTTGGGCATTACACCTGAAGCCGTAACCTTCAATCGTTTACCCTACAGCCTCAGAGCTCTAAACCCTCAGCTCTCCAACCGCTTCAGGAAGTCGCTTGAGAAGACCTACGTCATCGCGAAGGACCCAGTCAATTCACGGCAGTACGCGTTTGAATCCAATGGTTGGATCTGTCGTACCTAGTCGTAAACCTTGACCTATTTGCCTCTGCACCCGAAAGCCTAAACCCTACACCCTTAAACCCTGAACCCTAACCCCGAAAGCCTAAACCCTAGACCCTTAAACCCTACACCCTAAACCCTACGTAGCATCCTCGTGAGGATCACGGCCTGAACCCCCTGGATGCCATCTGGGACACCGAGAAGCTTCGTGCGGCCATGAAGGATGACAAGGCCGCGCTCTCAGTCCTCTGGGGGGCATCATCTGTTTAATTAAGGCTGTAGGGTGTAGGGTTTAGGGGCTTGGGGTTTGGGGTTTACATCTGCTTGGAGGCCCAGGGGACTTAGTAAGCAGGTTATAAGTACGGTCATAGGGTACATCAAACCCTACTTATAACCTACTTACTAAGTCCCCTGGGCCTCTGAGTGGGGGTTCAGGTGTTGAGTTGTAGGTTTGGGGTTTAGTGACCCTAGCCCCTGAGAAATTCCAAGAAGGTTATGATTTTGTGCAGGTCTCCTAGGTTTCACATTTCGAAGCGGGAATAACCAAGTACCAGAATTGCTGCTGATGGACAAAATCCTGCATGACCCTAAGGACTCTAAACTATGGGAACTGTGGTATATTCCTTATAAAGGGTAGTGCAGGATTTTGTCCATCAGCAGCACCACCCCAAAATCCCTGTTTTACTGATTTAGGTCTATATTCGACAAGGCGACTCCTTGCATCCTCTTGCCTCAACAATCGAGAAGCGTCAGAGCTAAGGGGTAAGTTATAGTATACTCATAATGAGGAACCCTAAGGAATGGACATATGAATGATGCCCATTTAACATTTAGGTTCCTGTAGTACTGTAGTAAGCTCATTCTGGAAGAGGTGCTCTTATATAGACGGATGCCTAACTTCAGCAACACATGGGCATGATTGGACTTGGCTCAGCCGATCTAACAGACTAGGAGCGGGTTGAATAATTCGTTTAACGATATTATCCCCTTATAGTTCCTATATAAATATGCGTCTATTCTAACTGTTAAGACACCTCTTTGCTTGTAAATACTATGTGGTTTATGCTCGATGATGGCCCCGAACAGCTTCCCTGTGCCGAAACCGCCTAGCCTTAAGCCCAAAGCCTTGAATCCTAAACCTGAAACCCTAAGTCCCAAAACCTTAAACCCTAAACCTTACAAACCTTAAGCCCGAATCCCCAACCCTAATCCCGAATCCCCAACCCCAAACCCTATATGTAAACCTTAAACTCGAACCCCCCAAGCCTGTTTCACTGCAACTAATTTCAGCTGCAAGGAGTGGCAGATTGGCCTGCTCCTGAGACTTTCGTCAAGGGGCCTCCGCTTTGTCTGTACAAAACATGCAACCATTCATGACTGTAACAAGGTTCTCGGGCATACGATAACATAACTACGCACAGAATATAAGGAGATACTGGTACAACCCTTTTCAGACCCCTATAGTATCAGTTGCATGCAAGTTGGTGCACTACATTCACTATAATAAAGACGACAGGTAACTGCATGCGCGTGTTTCTGATCCTCGTATTCCGTCAGCGGTTTTCGGTCCTTCCATGCTTAAGCCTCGTTGCTTCTGGGACCGGATACCCTGAACCTTCTCAGCCCAAAGCACTTACCAATCTATGGCAGAGCTGCTAGCTGAATCTATCCGATACCTTTAGGGTTTACCTGTAGCCGAAAGGACCTACCCTTTTAAGGAGCTATATATAGGAGCCATAATGAGGAACCCTAAAAACAGGTCGGTCTTTTCGGCTACAGGTAGGGTTTAGGGTGTTCCGCCCTCCTGTTCGCTAGAGATAAGCCCCGGATACTCGACTCCGACAAGTCCCGAAACCCCCAAAACTTGCCCGAAGACACCACCCCCTCAACAAACGAGTAATGTAGAAGACTGGATATCTAGCATCACTATCCCTTCGGTTAGTTCGAAGATAAGAATAAGTTGTCCCTAACTAACCCCCGTCTCTTATCGTGAAACTCCGTCTATTTCGCTGCGAAGCCCCGAAGTTCGAAGCCCTTCAGACCAAAGCCTCGGAGCCTACACCCTGAACACGCAGATGACCTTACGGTACTATGCTAGGGTCCACTAGTTTCGGAAACTCCCAACTAGAGAACTCGCAACAGCTACGGTTGATGATATAAATCCTGCATTACCGATAATAAGGAATATACCATAATTCCCATAGTTTAGGGTTCTTACAGTAGTGCAGGATTTATATCATCAACCGTACCTCTCCGGAACCTGTAGCCTCAATGCCTCAGGCCCTAGAATACAGAACCATAAACTTTTAAACCGCCCCAAATCCCAAACGGCCTGAGATGCCCTATAACTAAACCAAAAAGAAAACACTAAACCGTATAAACCCCTAAACCCCAACCCCCGAAAGCCTTAAACCCCATAAAGAAGAACCGGCAGCACGAGCTCAACTGGTGGAGCTTTGCGTGCATTGCTTCCAGCTGGGCTATGGCAATCCCTGAACCCTAAATGGCCTAGATTTTTTTAGGGCTCCTTAATCTTCTGTGTTTTCCTTATATAAGTCTATAGGGTCCAGGTCTTGCTGCCACGAGCATGCTTCCAGCACTGCTTGCCCATGTGCGGGCAGAGACTGCGAAGGCCATCGTTCTTTGGCTTTCACCGCCAGCGGTGGTTGTGTCCAGTGCTACTAACCCAAAGGCTCCATGTGCCCATATAGTAGGTACTTAAGCCTTAAAGTACCCATATAGGGATCCCGTTAAGGCCTAAGTGCCTACTATGTGGGTACATGGAGTCTTAGGGTAAGATCTTGTCCGTGTTCCCGCCAGGTGAAGCTGGGCTGGTGGCAACCCTAAACCTCAAAACCCTATACCCCGGATCCCGCAGCCTCAGGTCTTAACGCCCCAAACCCCAAAGCCCCAAACCATCCTAGATCCCAAGTCCCAAAACACTGAGATTTCTTTAGCAACCTCTTGGTCCCGAAAACTCCAGACTCAAAACCACCAAAATGCCCGTAAAGGACCCTGTAAAGGCACCCTATTCTAACCATTAAGGCCTCCATCTACATTCGGCACGAAGTCATGCAGCTAACACCACCAAAACCCTCAACAAAGCTTAACTTTCTGAGGCAATCATTGGGTCCTCAAGGCGAAGTACTCCTCGGATTCCGACGTCGACCGGACCTTCGGCTTTGCTGGTCCGAACGGAGGCCCATCGTTGGGGTTTTTGTGTTTAGGGTTTTAGGGCTTCTAGGGTTTATAGGGTGACGGTTTTTGTGTGGAAGGTTTAGGGCTTTAGGGTGTAAGGATTTAGGGTGGGGGTTTTTGTGTTTTGGGTTTAGAGCTGTAGGGCTGTAGGGTTTAAGGGCTCAGGGTTAGGGTTTTCTGGTTCTGTTAATAGGGGAGTTCTTGTGTTTTTCGGGGTTAGAGCCTTGGGCATAATTGAGGGGGTTAGAGTTTCAAAGTTGTGTCATCAATTAGGGCTGTGTGGCATCTATGAGGCTCTTGCATCGTTGAATATGGACTTCAGGGAAATGTCAACTTGATCCCTAAACCCTAAACCCCAAAGCCTAAACCCTAAACAAAATGCCAACTTGATCCGTTACAGATGGGTTCTGCCTGAACAACTCTGCCCGAAGATCTGCAAGTGTTGATGTCACACACGGCTTGTTAACTAGGTAGGCCTCGATTCGGGATAGTTGTGGATTCCCCTTATTGTTTCGTTCAGAGCCCCAATTTTGAACACCTAGTTAATACTTGTTGATCTACGCTGCCATTTTCCACACCCAGCCCATGCCCCCTACTTGGCGATCAAAATCTGCACGCCAACATAAAGTCTTGAAATCTACCCCTCGCTAGGGACGTTCGTAGGATATGTTTAGCTGCTTCTGTGGCCCCAAGGGTCCAAGTACCTGATAATCATATACTCTCCAAAATCCTAGCCTACGTAACTACTATCCCAAAACCGAGTACCTGATTATTGGGTCCTTTGGACCCTTGGGGTGGGGGGCTTCTGCGAGACAGGCTTCATGACCATCACGGTGCCCAAGGGAGCGCCACGTTCGCACTGTGTATCCAAGGGGAAAAGGAGGGACCCTTAATAAGGACCCCTAGGTATATACCCTTAATATAGCTATTATATACCCATTATATAGCCCATTATAGGGTAGGGGTCCCCATTAAGGGTCCCTCCTTTTCCCCTTTGACTGTATGCTTGGCCTAAAGTGCCAAGCTATCGATGCAGGCCTAGGGTTCAGCGGTTTTTGTGGGTTGAAGTTTAGGGTTTAGGGAGGTTGCTTAACTCTGCGCCACATGCCTTTCTCAAAGTTCAGGTTTAAAGCGCCTCAAGCTCAATAGCTATAGAAGCTCCAGGTGGCTTTCGAAGATTTCCACAACTCGCGGGTTCAGTTTGATTTTGCTGGACAAAGGGCTGCCAAGACGGCTTTGCCATAAGCACCCCGCACGATCGCGTGAATAGTGGTATGAAGAGCCACAGAAGCGCTGGGCATAATGGTACTCGTCGTCGTTGTCTTCGGGTCTTCGGAGTGACTATGGTCGTAGTCGTAATTACTTGTCGTCGCCGGTGTCGTGGTGGTAGTGGCAGTAGTGGTAGTAGTGGCAGTCGTGGTAGTGTTGATAGTAATTAGTGGTGGTAGTAGTAGTAGTAGCAGTAGTAGTAGCAGTGGTAGCAGTACTAGTACTAGTACTAGTAGTAGTACTAGTGCTAGTACTAGTACTAGTACTAGTACTAGCACTAGTAGGACGAGCTGCAGCCTCTGTGTTTGCTTACCCCGACTGCCTACATCCAAGGCACAGGGGAAGGTGATTGAGGCACGCCTGCCGTGTGCTGGGGACATGAACGGGAGGTGTCTTTGTCATTTGTTTCCACGCGTTCAGTAGCGGTAGACTGCCAGATGTTTTGAGATTTGCTCGTGATTGGTTGTCAGTTCATGTTTTTGGTTTAGCGCTAAAGTTTACGGTGGCTCAGATTGAAACTAACTTGGGGACTGGGGAACACGGCCACGCCAGATTTTAAGCACTGGCGGTGGAGCGGAGATGTCTGCTCACAGGGCGGCTTCAATCACCCGCCTAAGGTGATCCGACAACCAAAACTCTGGAATTCAGGAGGGAATATGCGGTTTAGGGTTTAGGGTTGGGGGAGTTGGCACTGGGGTGTAGACTTTTTTGCTGATGGAGTTTAGGGTCTTGGGTGACGTCCGGTGACATGTTATCCCCTCACAGCCCCTATGTAGTAAGTTATACTATAACATACCTCAAAAAGCTGTTCTAATTGTTGAGGCTCAAGACTATGTCATGCTAAGGGTCTAGTCCAATTCTTCGCGGTAAGACCCTGGCTTCAAGCACAATCGGGGAGCACACATGGGAGTTTCCGAAAACAGGGGACCCTAATATAGTACCTAAATAGTAGGATCCTTATTATAAGGACTCCAAACTAAGGTACCCGGTACCCCTATCTTCGGAGACTCCCACATTATCCTTGGCTGCCCAATTCCAGGAAGCAGAAAGCCAAGTGTTCATGCGCCGTCCCTGTTCTCAAATCTTTGCGCAGTGTCCGATCTGAGCTAACAGAGAAACCAACAGCAGGGGGTTTCCCGTTCAGAGTTTAGGCTGTATTACTTAACACACCCGAACTGTCTGGGGAAAATGTCCGATTATGACCCCAGTACCCTAAGCCGTAACCCCAAAGCCCCAAACCCCCGACCCCAAGGACCACCCGTACAAATCCTAGAAACAACCCTAAAGACCGTTTAAGTTTCAGGGCTTGAGGTTTAAGGGGTTTAGGGTCAGGGTTTGGGGGGTATAGGCTTTACAGAACCCTCACAACTAGGGGTTGACGGGGGTTTCTTTCAGGGTGCGAAAGAGGGGGGGGTGCCCCCATGGAATCCGCCACATGGCCGACGGTATGTCTCGACTTCGCCCGAAGGGCTGCTTGTCTGAACGAGCCCTTAGCTAGAAAGCCAGAAAACCCTAAATCCTAAACCCTAAGCCTAGAAAGCCCCTCAAAACATGTCGTGAAGCACGATTTATAGGTTTTCCAGAATCCTTAACCATGGCCGTAAATAGCTTAACTTAAAGAACCCGTGTTCCAGCCCGTATAAATAGTATGAGGGGAGCCCGGGGTGAGAGGTTCACCTGAACCGCGTGGGGCTTAGGAGGCATGCAATCCTTAACCCTATTGTCAAGTGTCTTGAAGTTCTAAACTCTTGAAGACCTAAACTATGAAGACCAGACCTCAGGCTTTTTCAAGTCTGCTTCGCTTGAGAGTTTCTATCATGTTGTCTTTTGGTCACACTGGAAGCATGCCACGAGTTCGCTATGGCTTTCGGTCTCTTGGGTTCTGGTTACGGAGCTTGACTTGGTCTGAGTGGCACACACAGACACAGGTACATATATATATATATATATCATATGTATGTCATATGTGCATAGGTATGTGTATGTCTACGCATATGTCTTTATATAGATGTATATATACACATATGTACGCACATACTGATGTGAAGCCTGAGGAATCCACTAGGGGTGCCCAGCGAGCTCAGTACCTCCCGATTGAGGAGTATACCGTAAACCGCAGCAGCGGGACTTCCACAGTTGAAGGCACTATGGGCCGTAGGGGTCGCAATATTCCGCAATAATGTCGTTTTATCGTCCGTATATAAGTGTACTAGATTAAAGCCTGGAGCCCGATTCTAATTCTGGTTATTGAGGCCACTATAGTGTGTCCTTGAGTTATGGAGTATTGGACTCTCCGGCTTAAGTAGGAGTAGTAGTAGTAGTAGTAGTAGTAGTAGTAGTAGTAGTAGTAGTAGTAGTAGTAGTAGTAGTAGTAGTAGTAGTAGTGGTAGTGGTAGTGGTAGTGGTAGTGGTAGTGGTAGTGGTAGTGGTAGTGGTAGTGGTAGTGGTAGTTGTAGTAGTAGTAGTAGTAGTAGTAGTAGTAGTAGTAGTAGTAGTAGTAGTAGTAGTAATACCATCAGCAGCAGCACAAACAGAAGCAGTTTGCTCCACCAGTAGTAAGTAGCACGAGTGAGCTGGCCATACGAACCAAAGGACGGGATTTGTTGAATATTGAATTCTGCAGCAAGCGCAAGGGCAACGAAGCATCAGCCCAAGGAGATGATCATCGTGCCCATACTATCCTTCGTGTCCTCTCTGGTGAAAGGCCTGTGGGAAGGAAACCTTGAACCCTAAAGCCTAAATATTAGTATACTATCAGCTTTTCAATTTCGAGGTTCAGGGTTGGAAGTGTTGTAGCTCACAGGGCGCACAGCGGGGTAGCGTAAGATGTTCGTGCGCTGGTGGGCTAGGCTGGCTTAGGGTTTGGACCCCTGAACCCCCAACCCCAACAACATATGCTGTCAATATATATATATATATATATATATATATGATGTGGTCTCTTTTTGGGTCCCTGCTATAGTACGGCACCTAATATTTAGGGTTCCCAAATTGGGACCATAATTTTGACAACCACCCGCATGTTAAGACAAGATCGTCATGTATACCCATGTGATGGATCGCCTGACACCATCCAAACTCTATACATCCTAAACCCGAACACACCCAGTCCGCCCCAAACCCGGCTACTCTCGAATAAGACGATAGAAGCTTAAAACCCAATACTATCCTGCCTTTGGGTTCCTTATCATACGTAAATTTATAGTACCATGTTCTTAAAAACCCTAAAACCTAAAAACCCTAAACCCTAAACCTTTTACAGTTACAAAGGCCCCCCCCCATATTAACTCTCAGCTCCAGCACTCGAATGTGTCCCTCAGAGGACTCAGCGGCATGGGCGAGGCCAGGGAGCTTTGTTAGGATAAGATGCGGCAGGCCTCATCAAATACTTTCTGGTATAATGTTTTGGTGTTTAGGGTTTGGGTTTAGGTGTTGAGGGTTGGGGGGGCGGGTACCTCATCTTTTGTGATTTCCCATGAAGGGTTCAGGCTTCTGGGATTAGGGAGTTGGTTTCCAGTGGAGTTGGGGTATCGGGCCATCGGGCTATTAGACCCTGAATATCCCGAAACCCCATTTCCGTAGTCCTTAAATATTATCTAAACCAACTTTGCTTTCTTCCCTAGTCCCTAAGCCACATTTCCTTGAATATCCTTTTGAGCCAACTAAGGTTTCCCGTAGTTCAAAGTTTCAAGCCGTTCAGGGCTTCCATTCTTGCCTGCGTAGCACAAAAAGGCTCATGAGATCTAGTAAGAAACCTTATAAGTAAGGTTGTAATTAGGCTTGCCCATACTTGGCGCATTTTTACTCCCTGTTATTACCGTAGTTACTCTGTCCCTTGAGCCCTGAAGTAAGCCTTCTCTCAAACCCAACACGTTGACCTTCTTTCTACACCCGATCTGTTTATGGACACTGAACCCTACATTTTAAGCTCTACGTCCTCTGCCCTGCATGGTTTCCGCCGAGGCTCTCGTCTACGGCTCCGGCTGGCAGCTTTTTGCGTTGGCTGGCTACCGAGAAATGGACGATTTGGGCCTTCTCGCAGGTCTCATCTGCGCCGCTGCCTTGGGAACGTAGCGGCTTACGGTTAGTAATTATTCGTATTAGTGTTGTTAATGTAGCCTTTGTTGTTAATCCTCTTCTTCTTACTATTACTACTGCTACTGCTGCTGCTGGTGCTTTTGCTGCTGCTGCTACTACTACTACTACTGCTACTACTACTACTACTACTACTACTACTAGTAGTCTTCCCATGTTGCAAAGTCTCACGTTGGGGCCGGATTGCCGTGAGGGGATCTCCCTGGTGTTTACCTCAAAACCCTATTCAAATCATTAAGGCCCTATATTCGGCCTGTAAGCCCGACATCTTAGGCTTAAGTAAGGCCACAGACCACAAGGCCATCAACCCTACAGCTCTCCTGCATTCTGAGACCTTAACGTCCCGAAAAGCTTACAACCCTGAACCCTGACCTAAACCTCCTAAATCCTGAGCGGGCACAAAGCCCTAGTCTAATTATTAAGGCCCCCATAGTATAGAACCCTTATAGTGGCCCTTATAGTAACCTCTGTAAAGGAGCCCTAAACCTTTTGAAGACCTGAAGCAGTCAATCCTCGGGCTTTGGGGTGTCGAAGGTCATGCAGTGCGCATCAACGGCCCTGCTCGCCATGCAAAATGGCCGCGAGTGGCGTCTCGGATGATAGCGTAGGTTGTTTTGGTCGGGGCATTTGGGTTCTAAAGTTAAGCCTGACCTAAATGCTCCTCTAGCGTTCGTCGGAGTGAACATGTTATAGACCAAGATCGAATCTGAGTCGGGGTCGTCTTTCCGTCACGCACTAGATGGTCCTGCACCTTCAAGTCCACGCCGAAGAACGAATCCTTCAACCAACAGCGAAAAGTGGGAGTTGCAGAACTTAAGGTTCAGGGTTCGAACACACGCCCATATATAGTCGGCTCCCTAACAGAAGGACACCGAAAGAAGGACACCGAAGACTAGACCAGACAAAATCCAGGTGGTGGTATGCGAAGCCGGGGGCGATTTTCAGCGTTGCCATGCTGCTGCTGTCGGCCGTCTGCAAGTGGCGGGTCCGATGGGGCCGAAATTATTACCAGTGCTTGGTTAAGGGGTTATATACGGGCTTTGGGGTTTGGGGTTGAGGGTTTAGGGATTTAGGGGTTTGGGGCTTGGGGTTAGGGGTTTAGAGGTTTCGGGGTTCGGGTTGTTTTAGGGTTTAGGGGTTTAGGGGTTCAGGGTTAACGGTTGGGGTGTAGGTTTTCGGCGATGCTAGTGGGAAACATGTGCATTTCGTTAGGGCTGTACCATTCAAGATCCTCGTTGTCTCGGTACGAGCCTGAAGCTCTGCAGCCCGATCTATCAGCCCAGGTCTCCTGTGGGCAACCACGTCAGGGAGGTGCCGTGTAGTCTCAAGTAGTGTCTGGTTTGTAGGGATCTTTGGGATTTACGAGGGTTTTGTGAAGATTCGTGTGCTCTTTTCAGTTATACAATGCTGTGCAGGGTTTCAGTTGCCAGAGGTCTACTCCGAGGTTCAAAGGTGCAACAAGTATGCAGAACACGGCTTTAAGGCATGTGCCGCACCTTAAACATCTCTATATCCTAAGTCCTATGCCCGCAACCTTCTTCACACTTCCTCGAAGTAGTGATCTCAGTAGCTTGGCATGCAACCACCCAAGTGCCGGGTTTGCGAGGCAGGATGTCAGGCTTCGCATTTGGGGCCCTAAGAAGATTCCGCGCTCCTGAGCACCGGAAAGGCCCCAGACCTTGCCCCCAAAACCTCCGAAGGTCCGGAACTAAAGGGTTTCGGGGTTAGTTAGGGCTGACCCATAGGCCCCACAGTAGTTCCTTTTTGGGATTAATATGAACCCCCAAAAGGAACTACTATGGGGCCTATGGGTAAAGTTCAGGGCTTCTGGTTAGGGTTTGCGGGTGAGGGGGTTCCGGCTTGTCGGTTTCGCATAGACTCTCAGCTTTGGACTTGTGATGCAGGTGGCGCCGACAGACACGATTCAGCTGGTACTGGCTCTCACGTTCCTGCGCCTTATCTGTCTTCACTTGTATTGGAGTAGTCGCGGCATCGTGTCCAGACCACGAGTGATGCGCTTCAGGACCATGCACGTGTGCTGGTGGGATATATCTATACATACATATACATATACATATATATATATATACATAGAGAGAGAGGGAGAGAACGAGAGTTATGAAGAGGTACGTGTTTGTATACCATAGCAGTCATAAAACTAGTTTCACGAGCACTAGTAAGGCTCCTTGCTCTGAAGGGCCTTGTTTCAGGCGTACCGCGGAGTCTTAAAGCAGCTGCTTCCGCTCAGAAGCAAGCCGACGGACTTTCTGGGGACTTCTGACGAAAGAATGGAGCTTGTCAGGAGCATTAGTTCGAAAATGCCTCCTCGAAAGAGCAACCTCCACCATGGGCTTTACCTACCTTCGTCTATATCATGAAGTTTAGAGGTTTTAGGTCTGGACCCTGTAGACCCCAAGCCCCAGCTGCATCAGAGCCCCCGCTTGGGAACCTCTTGCTATTCACTCCACATCCTTCGAGCCTCAGCCCACCATAAAACCTGCACCCCGATAGCGGAAAGCGTGCAACTCTCATGGGTATGTGAAGCCTTCAACCCTGACCAAACCCAAAGGACCTTTGCTTTGGCCAAAGTCGCCTTCGACGGTTTGGTGGCCCTGTGGCGGGCGAAGGCCGGAAAAGGGGTGGAGATGGCTCTTGGAATCTCGCTTGCATCGTTAATGTAGGGGCCAATATCAATTTCAATAGAGTTGGGGGGACTATACTATAATTACAACAAGGAACCCCCAAAACCCTATTCTAACTAATGAATAAGGCCCCTGCATTTGGGTGTATTTAGGGTTTAGGGATGAGGACGATGAAGATGAGGGCAGCCGCGTTCTTCGTGATGACGGTGGGTTGATGGTGCTGTCTGTTCCACAGGACGATGATGAGATTGAAGATGCAAGGTGGATGACATGATGGCGCTCGAGGAAGATGGTAGTGATGATGGGCTGCTGGTGCCTGCGTTGATCGAACTGTTGGCTGCATTGTTCTTTCATAGTCACGGCTCCTTTTTCCCTGTGCATTTACATATGTGCATTGTAGAGTAGCTCATTCGTATGAAGCCCCCTAAAAGCACAATCGCCTAAGACTTGCCTGGCCAGCCCCAGATTGCCTTGTCCTGTTTTTGTCAGGGCGGCGGTGCTTACTCCGACCCGCCGCAAGCGCACGGCGCGGTTTGCGCCAAAGGCCCTTGCATCTGGGAAGATGCCTTCATGTCTCAGGATCTGACTAGAAAATGATGGGTTTTGGGAGCGGGCTTTTTCCCCCTAATTTCCTCGCCTCCGGGCTCCTTTAGCTGTGGGGACGTCACGAGTTCAACGGGAAGCTGCGTCATTCCACTATCCGTGTTGTAGCAGTAGCACGAGATAGCCTTGGCGACAAGATCATATATGATGGACGAACGTATTTGATTATGACTCGTGTGTGAGATGTGAAAGATTTCGTGGCATCACGGGGCCTACTTCATATGCCCGTGCATGCACATGAACTGTGAGGCGTTTTGGATTACGCCTTCGAGTTGGGCAGGGAAGTCGGGTTTGCGGCGTGATGATGTTAAACCATGGTCCTAAACTAAAATTTTAAAAGCCTTATACGTGACAATTTTGATAAGCATGATAAGTATAACAACAAAATAATGTTGTAACATTTGACATCAGCAATGCATAGCAATAGCACCTGTAGTAATAAACATGATGATGCTAGTGATGGCAATAAATAAAACCTATAGTACTGCCAATAATGATAAGGGTCGTAGTGGTAGTAGTCGTAGTCGTAGGCGTAGTCGTATTCGTAGTAGTACGTAGTGATACCAACAATAAGAAGAAGGGTCATTGCAACACTAGTAGTCATAGTAACAATAGACTGACCAACAATGCGTTGTCTAAGTCTTCCACATGAGATCCTAAAGTTGCTAATTGACGATGCAGGCAATATATGTTTCAGGTTCTTAGATGGAGAAGAAGATATAAAGGGTTTAGGTTGTAGGGTCATCCTTCCTGTATGTGTTATGCCTGAAGATGCACAGCTATTTTTGAGCCGGCGAAGTCCCAGATTGACGTGCTTTACCCCGGATATGCGGTTCGAGATTTAGTGCATACCAGAGGTCTTTCGAGTTCTCAAAAGTAATCCCCTTCATGGCCCTTTTATAGTAGCACTATAGTTCAACACAATATACACCAAAACCCTGCTCTAAGTAGGAAGGCTCCTATATCTGTATCTATACATCTATCTGTCTATATATATATATATATATAGATAGATAGATAGATAGATAGTTAGATAGATAGATAGATAGGTGAGTTGTTTGAGTTTGGAGCTCCTCAGCCCTATTCTTCGGAGGTGCAGAGACGCCGCCACCGGTGGAAGAAGCCCCGGAGACAGATGTGCCGGAGAAGTCGGAAAAGAGGCTGGATTCATGGTTTCGGGATTTGGGCATCAAGTCGCTTGGGCGTTGCTCTGCTGCTACTCCGATGACAGCCTACTTACATAGTGCATCTGCTTAACCTGCTGGTTACACCGCACTACGACAGCCCAACCCAGGCAAGCTTTCAGACTCATGTACTGCAGATTGGAATTTCCACTTAAACCTTTAGCCTTAACCCTAATATTGTCACATTTGGGTGTTCGGAGTTGGTTCAAGCAGCACAGTAACGGTTTCAGGCTACCCAGGGCTTCCCGGTACCGAAATCATGACTCTCTGATGTACGAGTTCTTCAGAAACATGGGTTTAGGGTTTGGGGTTTCTGGTTTGGGGTTTGACCTTGCAACGGGCTCGGCGCTAGCCGATCTCTCCGCAGCAGCCTCACCCTCTGAGCCCTTGTTGTTGCCCTGCACTGCATTGATGTGACCAAGAGACCGATCCTAACGACACTGTGCACTTTGGGTAGAACAGGGGCCGAAGTAATTACCAATACTATTTTGGGGGTTCCTTATTATAACTATAGTAAAATGGGGCCCAAAACCATTACCAATACTACTTTGGGGGTTCCTTATTCACCGAAACCTTCAAGCAAGACGACCCTAGACACTGCCTGAAAGTCCTGGCTTCGCGATGAGGTTGCCCCCGGCTCCTCCATGGCTTCTACGGGCCCTGCCGGGTGTAGGCCGGTTATATACAAAGGGCACCTAGGGATCCCCTTTGCTTTCTGGTGATTCAGGGCTTCTTTGTCTTTTGTTATCAGAGCGCCCACCGAGAAGGATCTTTGTTTTGTCCTTCCAAGCAGGACCTAAGCAACGCCAAACCCAAAACCCAAACCCTAAAGAAGAATAAGCATGCTAGCAATAATAATGCTAGCAACAATGCTACTCAGAATACTAACAATGTGAAGAAGAAGAACGGCAATACAAACATTGAGGTCTTGGGCACTGGCGTAGACTCTGTGAGTCGGACCTGGGGTATAGAGGTTTAGGGTGTAGGCCCACCCCTTCCAATTTCCTGGAAATCATCAGTGATGGGTGAGTGCCGAGCTGGTGTAGGATTTTTGAGTCCAGGGCTTCGGGCAACACAGGGTTTAGGTTTCGGGCCCCATTGCATGTGTAGACCTAAACCCTAAAGCTCAAGCAGTTGATGTCATGGGGGTTCCCGACTTGACTTAGATTGATTGGGTTCGGCTGTGGCAAGCCTAGAGGCCCAGGGGACATAGTAAGTAGGTTATGAGTAGGGTTATAAGAACCCCAAATGGAGTTACCCCAACTATAACCCTACTTATAGCCGACTTACTAAGTCCCGTGGGATCTAAGAGATTCGTCACAGGCTGGTACAGTAGATCGTCTACTGACTTGCTCAGCGCATCATTTGATGCCAGACCACTGGGCCCCCTCAAGCCCAAACCCTAGGTGTACCGTAGTAAAAGGGATCTTCAGGCCTCCGATCCCAATATTCCCGAAGCCCGACACCCCAAACCCTTAAAGAGGTGCTTGAAGAATCATGAACAAATAAACCCCCCAGCCCCAAATCCGAACATTGCAAAGGCTTAGTCGGTGGCTTCCTGGGCGGCTTGTCCGGCCCTTGGATCTGTCCGGGCGACAAAGGGACGTTGTAGGGTTCATGTTTAACAAAATCTGCTTGTGTGTGTAGTGGTCGTATAGTTGTGGTAGCAGCAGTGGCGGTAGGATTGGGGGGAAGCAGCAGCGTCGCTGCATATGGGGTTCGCAAGAAGCCCTGCAGCCGTATGCCACATGCTCATCCTGGCATGTTGCCCAGCGTTTCGCACCTTCTGCTCAGCACATGTGCACAAGGGCCATCAACGCACACGGCCCACCAATCCTCCGAACTCAAGCCGGACAAGCTTCGAACTTGCCAGGAACCCAAATCGCAACAACCGGTGACACTCGACTCGGCACAAGCATTGTGAAGCCCTATTTGTGGCAAACCTGGGCTCAAAAGAAAAGCCAACGCCCTCCAGCCGAACAGATCGGTAAGTAAAGGGTCACCTAACTTGTGTAGACCTGCAGGCAAAAGAGTTCTTGACACAAGGATCCCTAAATGAGGTTCCGGTTGATTTTAAACAAAGCCGCGTCTTGAGGTGTGGCATGAATGGACCACCCTTCATCCTGCTTACGGCAATCACGGGTCTTGACAAGGCTGGTTTTGTTGCTGTGCAGAGGACTTGAATGCTTGACTTCTCCGTTCGAGTTGCAGAGCTTGAGCTTGTGAAGGCTTAACACCACGCCTGCCTTAGTCTGATCCTAAACCAAACCCTCAGCGCCATAGATGTTCTGGTTTCACCGAGACCTTCGCCTTCTTACTGAACTGCACTGCACCACGTCGGATTCAGAAACTCCGGTGCAGGTTTCCTAAGGTTTGGGGGGTCGGAAGCAGACCTCCGGGTCCATGTACCTATGTGTAATACATACATACACATATATATATATATACACACATACACATGTGTGTGTATATATATATATATGTATATGTATATGTATATATATATATATGTATATTACACATGTAAACATACATGTATATGTATACATACATATACAGATATGCACACATATAAGCATACATTTTGTATTTCAGGTGTGTGTACATAGACATAGATGTGTATAACAGTATATTAGATATACATAATATATATATATATATATATATATACATATAAATAAATAAATATATATATATATATATATGTACAACTATATGTCCGTCTCAAGTTTACCATTTGGTCATGTAGGATTTCCGTTTAAGCCAAAGTACACACTGTGTAGGTACAGGGATTTTGGGGAGTCTAGATTAAGTCTGCTTTCGAGTCCGAAATTCCACGCCACCACACGGCCCCGAACTCTAAACTCAATAATTCGTGTAATTCCCGACGACCTCAGCACCCTACGACCCCAAAGCCATCCTGAACCCTAAACCCTAACTACTAGACCCTAACCCCTAAACCCAAAGATGTAAGCCCTAAACTGTAATTACATACATACACACGCACACACACCTGCACACCTGGGTATAGATCTATGCAAGTGGATGTGTGTGTGTGTGTGTGTGCGTACGTACACACCTGATCCCTCCAGGTGATCGCCCGCAACGTCTTCCCTATGGGACAGGCCGTTGAGGTCATGGCCCTAGGTCCTTTGATGGGGAGTCCGGGTTTTGGAGGGCATCTATGGGTTTTTTAGCGAAAGCTCGAGTGCAGAATTCTTAAGGAGTTGGGTTCTTGTTGGGACTTTCGGGTGCAAGGCTGCGGGGCTGCAGGGTTTAGGGCGTCGTTTGGAACTCCTTTGCGGGTTTTGTCCTCTATGGCTATGAATTTTGTATTTGACTTGCAAGGTTCTTTGACAGCAGGCCATTGTGGTTACCGGGTGCAAAGGGATTGATAGGAGAATTTTCCAGAGGGTTTGATTTGGAATCAGAGGCAACCACCACTTGCCCTAGAAACCTTGCTGGGAGGTATTTGGCTGCCACACACCACATTGGTTTGTTTTCTCCGGGGTTGTTGCGAGCGAATAAAACTATAAAAGGCTTTTCGTGCAAAGGCACACCAGAAACCCTAGCAAGGCCAACAGTTCCAAGCACGGAAACAGAACTCTAATTCATGAGCGAAACAGGGCATGCCTTCTACTAACCCGCTGCAGGAATAGGACTATATAGGGGCTGTAGTAATTGGAATAGGGTTTGGGGGCCCATTATACAATAATTATATCAGGGAACCCCCCTAAAACAATTAGTATTGGTACAGTAATCATATCGGCCCCTATATACCATAAACCCCAAACCCTAAACCCCAAATTTCAACTGGAGGTCTGGACTTTCCGGCTGCCGATGCTGCTGGTTCTGGGCAGAATACAGCCGCCCGGTCCTGTTTGGGGTTTCCCCAAGGGTCCAAAGGACCCCATACTTAGGTACTCGGTTTTGGGGTAGTAGTTAGGTAGGCTAGGATTTTGGAGAGTATATGATTATAAGGTGCTTGGACCCTTGGGGTTCAGGCTTCTTTCACTTTGCCTCAAGCTGCTGCTTTCTGTGGGCTGTTGAGCCTTCACCCTTGTTTGCACAAGACCCTACAAGATCCGCAAAAGTAGTGGACATACTTCAATCTCCATATCTCAATCGTAACGTCACGAAATATCTTGTCTGTCAAGGTTCCAGGGGGTTGGCGAGACTTGCTTGACCGGTACCCAAAGAACGAGAAGTTCTTACTTATTAACCCCCAAAAGCCCTAAACCCCTAAACTCTAAAATCCCCGGAAGCTCTGAGTACCAGGTTGGTGGACGCCCACCTCTACGTGGTCAGAAGCTGGGCTTTGAATTGAAAACCTGCTACAACCAAGAAGTTTGGGGGCTTAGGGGCTTTGGGTTTAGGGTTTAGGGTCTCTAACTCAACTCCGGCTCCCTGTAATAGGATCCTTCTTAGGGGGACAGCAAGGGTTAGTCGGATGGGATTTTGTGGTTGGTGCTTTCTGGTGTCAGACCCGTGGCAGTTCGAGGATCTTTGGCGGAATGCAGGGCCACAATCGGCAAAACGAGAAGCACCTGTGGGCATGACGTTCCTTCCTGTCGGAGCTGTTGCATCTTCCTTGTTGCGTGGGTAAATGGGCACAATCATAGACTCGCCATTTCAAGGGAAGTTCTGTCTTGGCGCCATTGTGGAGTCTATGGCATGCAGAAGACCAATTCAGATCCTGGTATTGCACCAGGCGCCTCAAATGTCACTAATTCTCGTAACATGGAGGTTTCAGAGCACAAGCAAACCCTACTATAGACACGAAATTATGCGATCAATAGTAAGAGGGCAGCCAAACAGGACTTCTATATACTTTTCAGAAGCCACCAGGACTCTTGCATGCTTATGGTGCAACGCCAAATTCTATGCATTTGGAACCCGTATGGGGCCTTCCAGAACTATTCCATACTGTGCTCTTGTAATCCACGTGGTTGTGTAAATACATGTAACGTGCTATACTAGCTCCTATACCTCGATGGCCTTCTTAAGGGAAAGGTGCAGAAGCCCGAGCCCGACTGTAGGTTGATTGATTTTGTGGTACAGACGCAGCACCAAACCCTAAACATCCCTAAACCCTATAGCCCCCGAACCTCTAAAGCCCCAAGATCTAAACCCTAAACACAGGCCGAAGAGTCCTGTTCAACGCTTAGACACACAGCCGCTACCTTACTTGCAACCTGCCACCAAAACTTACAGTAGCTCAATTGCAAGGCTCCGAGCCATAGTCTAAGTCAAAGCCCTAAACCTTGAACCGCCGGAGCCGAGAGCCTAAAACCCACGCCTTGTAAGCCTTGAAGCCTAAGCCCTTAAACCCTAAAGCCTATATCATAGGCCTGTACCTTAATAGAACCCTTATTCAACCCTCATGGAGCCAGCTTGAAATCTTCAACCTCAAAGGTACTGTATAGAAGTAGCTACAACATAACTTGATATTGTTCCCTTCTCCTGTTATACTGTACACATATCTATATATATATATATACACACACTACTAAAGTATACTATACTATCCTACGTACACGCTGGAGCCCGTTTCGAACCATCATGGCCCCTATATCACATTCCCAGGCTTTCTCGCCGGATCGTTGGGTATCTCGGCGGAATCTTTCTTCTTCGGGGTTCCGGACAGTTTACCCTAAGGGTCCGTGTACCCACATAGTATCTCCTTTGGCCTAAGTACTAAATGTAGTCCCTGTTCAGGTACATTGGGGCCGAAGTATGTACTATTTGGGTACATGGACCCTTAAACCCTAAACCCTAAACCCTTATAGGAACCCTTATAGGCACCCTTATAGGAACTCTTAAAGGAACCCTATTTGGGTACATGGACCCTTAGGCTCAAGGATTGGAGCTGCTATCAGGGCCCCGCCCTTCGTGCCACCGGTCTCACCTTTTTTGCTGCCTAAGTAGGCCGGGGACTTTGGCCCAGAAAAAGACAGGGTTCTACAAAGTATGGGCGGTGTCGAATCTTCGGGTTTAAAGCTTAGGCTGTACGGCTTGGTAGTTCCGGTTTCTGGGTTGGGGTGTGTAGGACTGCATGTGGTCTGGGTCTGGGCCCCAAAGTTCGTAGAGTTTGCAGGATTGAAACTGAAGTTTTGCTTCGGAAATGAAGACTTGAGTTTGAGGGGGCGGGTTTGCTGCACTGTACTTAGGCTGCATCCTAGTGCCTAGAGCTTTGCACCTTCGGTGCTTCGGTCTTCAAAGTGCTTCTGTTCATCTATGGCGCGTAAAACCTTTTCAATTTTGTTGCTATGGATGTGACTATTGCGCCGTAGTTTCGCTAAGTCGGACAAAACTCCCAATGGTTACCCCTAAATCGTCGGCCTTGCATGTTGTGTCCCTAGACGGCGAAACTTACTTGGAGCGCTTCACGGCAGGCTTATGGGCCGGCAATGCTCTAGCGCCGCTTCTCGGCTTCTTTCAGGACCATGGAGATCTGCGGGAAGCAAGGCTTTTGCGTTTGCTGGCTTTAAGATACAAGGTTAGGATCCTAAGATAGAGATTTTGGTGGAACTACAATGGATACCATATAGGTAAGGCTTGCGTGTTTCGAGATAAACGCCCACCGCTGTCTACCTGGGGTTGCCCGATATCTCCGTAAGGCACGCGACAGTGGGGAGGGGCTTCTCCCTTCTGTTTTGGGAGAAGTTTGGGGTCTTGAACTATACCCCACAACCCTGTTCTCATTAGTAAAGCCCCTATGATGAACCCTGAAAAGGAGCCCTATTCTCATCATCAAGGCCCCATATTCCTTGGTCCTGCCTCAGCGAGCTACTTTCTTTTGATTCGACCAGCCTTATCAAACCTTAACTGTCGTATCGGGGCCTTAATCGTCAGAATAAGGGCTTCTAAGTGTCATGTAGAGTTTACGCGTTTTACTGATTAGAATAGGGCTTGGGAAGCATATTGAAGTACGAATGTATGAAACTCGTTTCCCAAGTAACTCCCACGCACCAAAGCTGCTTCATTGAGGTATGTGTCGCAGCGCTGGTTCGAACGAGCTTTGCTGCTTTTCTTGGTGCCACCCCAGACAGCACGTAGACTGTTGGTATGGGAGGTGTTTCTTGCAGTAGTACAGCAAGTGTTGAGGTTTTAGGTTGGTTTATTGTGCAACGTAGAACTTGTTGAGTTATAAGTCAGTTTCTGTGATCTGTGATGATATCAGGCTGTCTGGGCTTGCTGTTCATGGTCTTTGTGTTCCCTCAGTTTTCATGGGACAGCTTGTGGTGTCCGTGGTATAGGGGCCTAAATAATTACCAATACTATTTGGGGGGCTCCTTATTATAGCTATAGTAAAATGGGGCAACACCCTATTCTAATCACAAAGGCCCCTATATTGCGTGCTTTAGTTTTCTTCGTGCTGTCGTTCGGTGGAAAACCCAGGCCATTCAGGTCCTCGATTCCTTTGGATACCCATGGGCTCCACAGTAGTTCCTTTTGGGGATTACCCTATAGGATTCGAAATATGAACCACAAAATATAGTAGTTGCGTTTTGGGGTTCATATTTAGAATCCTATAAGGTAGCCCCAAAAAGGAGCTACTGTGGAGCCCACGGATGAGCTACGAAGAGGAGTCTCAAATCCTGAACCCTAATGCGAAATCCTAGATCTTGAACCCTGAAACCTGTTAGCCCTAACCGCCAGCCCGAAACCGCTTAACCTTCCAAGTCCCTAGCCATCCTCAGCTGTGCCAGTATTTTCTCGAAGAGCCGCTGAACCCGCGGAAAGCCTAAAGAATAAAGTCCATGCAATGTGAACAAGCTGCTAACAGTGTAGCTAGGACCCAAAGTAGGCCCTTATTCCCTTTTTTAGGGTTCAGGTTCCCTTATAACTCCCTTTAAGCCAAAAAGGGCACCCTTTTTATTCCTGGGTTGCTCTTAGGTCTAGGTAGAGAGCCTAAGCTCAACAAGACAGGCCAGAACCCTGAGGCATGAACCCGAACTACGTTTGCTGATATAAATCCTGCATTACCCATAAGAAGGAATATACCATAAATCATCAACCGTAGAAATTCCAGATCAGTCTTTGTGCTTGGCACCAAAAGGTGCTCTCCTCGCTGAGCGTGCTGGGCATTTTCGAAGGCTTCTGGTGAGTAGGGTTTGGGGCTAAGTGTTACCAGGTCACTGAAAATTGTGTAAGTATCTGCTTCGGGTCGTATCCATGAATATTTCTGAAGGAGTTTCAATTGTCTAAACCGAGGTCAAGACACTAGAGTTGTCAGTACAGTTCGATTTGTCCAGGGTGTTTGTCATTGGCATGGGTGATCGTTTGTTCACGTCGGCTGCCTCCCGCCGCCGCGCAGCCAACACCAACATTCATCAGTCTACCCTTGCCGGGTATGTTCATGATACTGTTGCACCGTGGCCTACACCCTAAACCCTAAACCTTGTAGGTTCGTTTGGGTGGTGCAGCAAGGTGGGTCGTCTTACGGATATAAGCTTCGACGGAGTGTTGCCAGAAACTGGTCACTACTAGCAGTTGAGGGTTCTAGGGTTTAGGATGAGTAATCGAATTACTCATTTCTAGAACCCCAAAAGGAAAGGGACTCAAAGCCTATAAACCCTAAAACCTCAAAACCCCAAACCCTAAGCCCAAGGGTTCACATGTCAGGCCGCCCCGAGAGCATCTTTGCCTTGGCGGCCTCAGCGATGGTTTCTGGAGCACGTCACTGGGTGAGTGATACGTAGGGTTGAGGGTTTAGGTTGTAAGGGTTGTGGCTGATAGGCTACACCCTTAGTGTCTCCGTATGATTATACTACCTAGTAATCGAGTAGGTATAGTGCCTATATCATCCCTATATAACCGAAAAGGTTAACCTTGAGTTCCCCATGATACCCGACAAGTAGGTTAATTCCAAGTATTCAGGGCCCAGTGGTCTGGACGGGCCTCTGGCTGGTACAAGGGCTTCACTGTTGTTTTATCGAGAGGTACTGGGGCTGTGCTGTCTGCCATTGTCATAGCAGTAGCCGTAGCGTTAACGGTAGTAGGAGTAGTGGGAGTAGTTTGGGGGTAGTAATAGGAGCAGTGGTGAGATTAGGAGCAGGAGGAGGAGGAGGAGTTACAGTAGTAGTAGTAGTAGTAGTAGTAGTAGTAGTAGTAGTAGTAGTAGTAGTAGTAGTAGTAGTAGTTGTTGTTGTTGTAGACGTAGCAGTAGCAGTAGTACCAGCGAAACCCTCGTCATCATCGCCAACATCAGCGGATTGAATAACTGACAGTGCCAAGTCCATTCTTGTATGTATCTGAATAAATGCCTTTACATATGTGACAGTAAGTAGCGACAAGCGGTCGTTGTAGTGAGGATTCTTTTATGGTTGCCAGTTGAGCGGTGTCGATGGCGTAAGCCAAGGACTCTACGATCTTATCGAAGCAGCCAAGACATCTCCGAGGAGTGTACTTACAAGAAAGCGCTGAAGAGAAAGCCAACCCAAGAAAAGCCCTGTCTGCGCTGCCCTAGTTGGGCTCACAAAACGTATTTATGTAGATGTAGCAGGTTGCTGTCTTGAGGCGCCGTATACAGCCCTGGATACCCCACGCCTTACACTCTAGCCTGTAGCCCTTAAGCCCCTTAGCTCCAGCACTCTAGGTTTGCTCTGCGCCTGGCATCATGGAAGGAAAGCTCACACCTGATTTGAGCCCCGATTGCAGTTGACGTGTCTTTACGGGCAGGGTAGGGTTTGGTGAGTATACGAATCATGCGGTGCACAAGCAGTACTGCCTGGGTGTCAGAAACCTATAAGTAATACCTCTGTAGCAGGGCGGGAAAGCTTTAACTTGTCTTGCTTTCACATGGGTGGTGGTCAAAATTATGGTGCCTTTGTGGGTCCCTATTATAATACGGCACCTATTATTTAATATATTTGGGGTACCCAACAAGGGACCATGATTTCGACAACTACCCACATGCCATTAGATGAGAAGGTCGGCTTCTTCCGGGCCGAACTAGGGTACCTACTTGGCTAAATTGAATGTCAGGCTTAGTGGCAGGAAGGGGTCTTGGATACAACGTTTGGAATACAGGGCCTTGGGGGTTTGAGTTAATGAGCTCGCAGCCCAGGTTTTAAAGAGGTTACCCATAGGCCCCACAGAAGTTCCTTTTTGGGATTACCTTATAGACTTATCGAATTCTAAATAATTTGAATATGAACCCTAACAATTTGGGGCCTTATGGGTCCACTTTCGGCAAGTCTACTTTGCTGTTTGTTCTGGCTCTTTGCGTTCACTTAGGGGCTTCAGATAGAATTCGACGCTTTTCTCTATGGTTTTGAACTTGGCCAGCATGAAGCTGCGCGTGGATCGAGAAGCCCGGAGGAGCACTGTTCCAACTCTTCAGGCCCCGTAATGTACAGCATGATTTGGTACCTTGATGCTGGGTTCTTGTTAAGGAACTGAGTTTAACTCACCATAATAGGGATCTATAGTACATGATATGGCTTCCTTATTATGGTACTTTAAATTACCACCATAGGGGTCTATCGTAAATAAGATGGCTTCCTTATTATGGTACCTTAAACTGAATCCCTTAACTTAGTTCACCATAATAGGGACCTATAGTAAATAATATTGCTTTCTTATTATGGTAGCTTAAATTAAATCCCTTAACAAGAACCCAGGATGTCAGCTCCCCCTGCACTTCCCGGTCTGCAGGTTCCGGTTCAGGGTTTGTTGAGACTCGTGGCATGTGCGCCTCCTGGAAGGGTGGTACAGTTCGGGATTTGCCATTAACTAAATGGCTAGATATACACACGCATATATATATATATACACACACATACATACATACATACATACATGTGTACCTATACATAGATATGTTGGTTATGAGCCACTGCCTGTGGACAGAGAGAGAGAGAGAGAGAGAGAGAGAGAGAGAGAGAGAGAGAGAGAGAGAGAGAGAGAGAGAGACAGAGAGAGAGCGAGCGAGGCCTTGCTAATAGGACCCCAAGGGCTTCAGGGGAGACGTCCCCCCATAAGGTCAAGTCCACAAATGCTTTATCTGATAAGCTGGATCGCTGAATCTTTCGAGCGTCGCTTCCTAGGGTAACTTGACCTGAAGCCCCGTCCTCACTGGCGTAATCTGACCACCTGCTGCGGGGAATAACCCTGACACGGCAACACAGCACAGCATGATAGTTTTCGGTAGCATCCTGTATGTCAGCTTTGGCTTGTCGAAGTGCAGTTGCCGAGGGCAGAGCTCGGACAGACAGAGCCGTGGTCAGAGGATCGCCATTTAACCACCTCCGCAACAGTCGGGGGCGCACAAGCGCGCGGTGTAGGGGGTCAAACCCCTACACCAGAGCCCTGGCGAAAGAAAGAGAGAGCGACAGCGAGAGTGAGAGAGTGTGCGAGAGAGACGGCTAAAGAGAGACAGCGAGAGAGAGAGAGAGAGAGAACACAAGATAGAGAGAGATAGAGAGAGAAAAATAGCGGTCAGGGAAAGATGGAGCAGGAAAAGGAGAGGGACGGTAGATGTTAGCGCACATGACCAAAGCCTAGGTGCGCCCATGCCGTCGAGATCTGGATTCAAAACAGCAGGGGCCTTTTCCACGATGGAGTGGAAGGAGGACTGTCGAAGGACCAAAATAAGAAGCGATCCCCACTGTAAGAGATGCCTATACGAGTTGCTACAAGGTCTACTATACAGGCCAATCTAAAACCCCACGTATGTTCTCAAACCTTAACCCTAAACCCTAAACCCACGTATGTTCTCAAAGGTGAACATGCCATAGCATTGAGGCCTTGGAGCCCTCCTGAGATTCTTCGGCCAGGATTGAGTAGAGACTTCGCAGACTTCGGAAGTGCATAGGGTAACCAAAGGTTTAAGGGTATATCATGATACTTCGGGGTACTTAGAAATGATTTTTAATTTTTGGTTATTATTATCCCCAAGAAACAGCTAAAATTACAATTTTGCTAGGGTTCTAAGTTCAGTATAGTATATGCTTACAGAATAACGATGACGACAATATCGAGAACCATGTCACAGATTCTTCTGATCCCTATGTTCTTTGTTTACCGTTTGTGCCAGGATGCACAAGATCTTCGAGGACGTCGCTGGATGTTCTGTGATGCACGGCTTGTTGTTGCAAGTCTGATGCCACGCGCACTTACCATTCGGCAACAGAAATAGCATGTTTTCCCCAAGTACAGCACTGGTTCCTGAACCCTAAACCTCCAGACCCTCATTAAACCCTACAGCTCTACACCACAAACCCCTAAAGCCGTACGGCATAAAGCCCCAAACCCCGAACCCGAAATGGGGACAGCAACCCCGCGACTTCGAAGAATTTCTCTGACTGCCTGGCCAAAGAAGTTCTGTATGCCGGGCCTCCAACTGCGTGTGCGAGGACAAAACTCTTGGGCATCTCAGGGTTTCTAGGGCTTTACCCATAGGCCCCAAAGTAGTTCCTTTTTAGGGTTCATATTTAGAATGCTATAAGGGAATCCCGAAAAGGAGCTACTTTGGGGCCTATGGGTAGGGCTTCAGGGTTTGGGGGGCTTTAAGGTTTAGGGCTTCAGGCTTTCGGGGGCTTAGTGATTTGGGGTAGAGCTTCAGGGCCGTAGCGCTTTCGAGTCGGAGAAATCGTTCCTGAAAACCAGTTCTCCGTTCCACCATCTTCGGTCTCTAAACCCTAATCCCTAACCCTAGGGATCAAAAAAGGCCCAAAAGCCTTATATAGGATGGTCTTTGAGCCCAAAAGCCTTAATTTGTGAGTCCTTAGATCCCTAGAGTAAACCCTAGAAGCCAGTCCCTACAGACCCAAACGCTTGAAGAAGCCCAAGAAGATGCTTCTTTGATGGGTTTCCGGGGTTCAGCCGACACATTGAGCCAACGGCCTACTCTTCTATGCAAGGCGGCGATTGAAAACCCTAAACCCTAAAACCCTAAAACCCTAAACCCTCAAACCCTAAACCCTGAAACCCTAAACCTTAAAACCCTAAACCCTAAAACCGACAGCAGAACTGTTTTGTAAGATAGCGCTAACTGCAAAGGCTGCGTTGTGTTGCCGTAGTTAGGGTAGCTACTCTAACAGCTCGGCTTCCGTGGCCTAAATACTGGTGTTATGGAGTTGGCGTCATATAATGCTGGTCGTGATGCTGCTGATGCTACGACTACATTTCTACTCCTGGTCCGTCTTGCTCCAACTCCTGCTTTTGCTCCTCCTGCTACTCCTGGTCTTACTCCTGCTCCTGGGCCTCCTACTCCTACTCTGACTCACGGGCCGAACCGCACTCCTACTCCTACTCTCACTCATACTCCCATCCGCACTACTACTATCGCGATCACTGTCACCGCGAACGTCACTGTTACGACCACACTCGCTCTCACTTTCAAAATTGCGATAATGGCGCACAATCGCTGTCGCTATCGCTACGACGATGAGTAGTACGACTACTACGACTACTACGACTACTGCGACTACTGCGACTCCTACTACTACTACTACTACTACTACTACTACTACTACTACGACGTACTACCACCACCACTTCCAATGGTAGTGGTACTGTTCATAATGAAGATCGTGTGTTGAGCAGGTCTCTGGCGTCGTGGGCCAGGCAGGTGACAAGCTGGAGTTCCAGCAACCCGGCCGCACGTGCACCGACCTCGGGGCTTTGAGGGATCAGAGTACGAAGGTTCAGGGTTTATGGTTGCAGGCTGTAAGACGGAGGTTATCTAGATTCCAGGGGGGAAAATTCATAGAGATCAGACAAGTTTAAACGCATCTTTCCAAGTCTTGTCCGAGGGTGAGGGTAGGCCTGGATCATTGCTCACCACGCGTTTGGGGGGGGGTTAGGGGAGGGGCACGTTCTGTTTTGTAATTTCTGTATATGGTTTGAGGTTTCGCTGCTGAAACAAGCAAGAATCCCCTTTCCATTTTTTGCTGCGCAGTTCTGCTCGAACTGCTTGCGAAGGCGCAAGACACTGAATATCAGAGCTACAGTAGCTACAGGAATGTCTCAGGACATTTCATATGTTATACTTATACACTATTACTAGTTGTTCCGACCCTGTAGCACACCTGCAGTTAGTGTTTGTGCCTGCGTTAATCCAGCAGCTTCGGTTCGGGTGCGCTTCGCTACGCTTCCGGGGTCAGCAAGATTACAGATGGTTTAGGGTTTAGGGTTCTAACTTGTTGTCTCACTTTGCGATTCTCTAAATGTGGCTCTGACCCCGAACATGGAACGATCCACAGTGTGGCTTGAACATTTCTCAATACACAGACTATCTAGGACTGTAGGATATAACCCTAAACCCCCAAACTCTGAGGTATTTGAGGCCGGCTGATTGGACCAGCGGAACCATCACAATGACTGACATTTGCCTCACTCCGCAGGCAGGGCTTCCGCACATTAGGGTCCCGGGGTTTGGGGTTTAGGGGTTAGGGTCAGTGTTACATGAGCCTTCCGAGCGTTGGGTGTCTTGGTTTCATTGTTTGGGGCTTTGGGTTGTGGCTTTATGGATTTCATGAATCACTAGTTGTCTTGAGACCCCCAGCGACAGACAAGTGCTGTGACTCAGCTCTTTCCCTTACGTTTTCTGGGATGCTTGGGTTTGACACCAATGTAGTACCCTAAATAGTAGGATCCTTATGCACTTTAAAAAAAATAGTAGGATCCTTGTTATAAGGGCCCGAAAATAGGGTACCCCTAATTTCCGGAAACTCCCATTTAGGTGTCCTTCATGGACGGTACCAGCATTTCGCTTCTAGACAGCATGTTGTCTTGTCTTTCTGAGGCCCGGAACCCTGAGTCGATGGCGGTATTCATAGGGATCCTTAGGGGTGTAGGGGGAGGGGGGGTAGGGGGCCTTAAGGCCCATAATAAGGACTAATAAGGCCTATTTAAGGAAATATAGTCCCCTACACCCCTCCCCCCTACACCCCTAAGGATCCCTATGAGGTATCCGACCCTCCGCAACTGAACCCTACAGTAGAAGCCTAAAAGTTGGAAACCCAATAGCCTCGATCCTTAAGAGCAATTTATAGGGAATCCCAGCACTATTTGGCCTTAACCAGGTTTCCAACTTTATGGGGTTTATTGTGAAGATGAAAGGTTTAGGGTTTGGGAGGCTGTACATCCTGAACCGGACGCAAGCTGTCTAGCTGTTCCCGACCAAGTTCTTCTTGGTTCTCATCAAGGAACCCTAAGTGTCCAAAGGACCCAGTAATCAGGTAGTCGGGTTTAGGATGGTAGTTATGTAGGTTAGTATTTGGGAGAATATATGATTATTAGGTGGGGTAATTACCTATACTATTTTTGGGGGTTCCTTATTATGACTTTAGTAAAATGAACCCCAATGGGAGTGTATGGTTATTAGGGACTTGGACCCTTGGGGGAACAAGGATACCGGCACGCAGTGTTTATTCTTGGAAGGGTCTCTCAAGGACGATATTCCGTCCGAAGTGATCTGAAGCCCCCTTCAAACCTAAAGGAGCCCTAAAACCTAAACCCTGAGTGTCTAGGGTGTAGAGTTCACGGCTTCCGCTTCGGGTTTAGGCTGCGAAGCTAAGGACATGGGGGTTCGAAGCTTTCGGGCTTCGAATCTTGTGTTCAAAACTTGGCTTCGGGTATAGGATTTAGGGCTTACGCCTGTACTCCCGAAAAGTGTACCTCCCAGTCGACACGAAGCCGAGGACCCGTAGGTCCTAAGCCTAAGCGCTACCCTTTGTATGCCTTGCCTTTTAGCCCTTCAACTTGCAATCTCAAGCCCCGTAAACCTGCTAGAAAGCCTGCCAGTCCAAAATACAAGTTCCCAAGGCCCGAGATTTGTTGTTGTCTAAAGAAGCTCGTAGCCCGAAGCTCTACTCTAGTTACCATCTACCCCTCTAAGTAATTACTCCTAAACGATACACGAAACCCAACCCTAAGCCCCAAAAAAGAGTGCCCCTAAACCCTAAACCCTAAACCCTAAATCCTAAACCTTAAACCCTAAACCCTAAACCCTTTCGGGGGCCCAAGCCTTGCCAGTCCTGCGACAACTACCAGTGCCCCAGCCACTCGAAGCCCAAGGGCGCAGGCCTGCACCAGCTCGGTGGATAATTGGGAGCTAGGATTAGGGGGACCCTTGGGGATATAGACCCTCTCAATAAGGCCCCTTTTAAGAGAGCCAGAAGTAGGGTTCAGAAGGGGTACCCTTTAAGGGGTCTCCCTAATGATACTACCTAATAATCCGGTTTAAGGTTCTTCCTGAGTATGAGTAGAGTATAGTATGCCCCTACTTAAAGCCTCTTGTAATTATGGAGGCCCCTGTATTAGGGCTGTTGGTCGTTTTAGGGCTTCAGGGTTTCAGAGTTAGGGTTTCAGGGGAGGTACTGGGACTGCGGATGGAAGCTTTAGGCAATCATGGTCTGATTCTTGAAACTTTGTGGCATGGGCCTGTTGGGCTTCGGGGCATTTTGCATGAATCACGCGTTTAGGGTTTAGGGCTATGCAGGGTCATAAACTTGGAGTGAGTTCTACGTAGTACACCTCGGGTTGTCCTAACTGCACCCTAAACCCAATAAGCCCCAAGCCGCAGTAACCCTGTGGGCTATTCCGCTCTAAGAGTCTAAGTAGGTTTGCCTGGAGTCAAACTTGGAAGTACATGCCGAACTGCAAGCCAGAAGCCAAAGCTTAAGACCTAAACCCTGACAGGCTGAACATCAAAGCCTCAAATCAAGGGGCTCCGAATCTAGGGCGGGTCGCTCTCCGGATACCACGTATACAGGGGTTGGCGAATAAAGATTGAGGCCTATAGGCATGCCAAACATCGGATCACTCAGAATTGAAGCTTCCCTTCACATCGTCAGAATGATGGCATAGTGAGTCCAGCTGGCGCACTGGTAGTGGTAGCAATGGCAGTGGTGCTAGTGGTACCAACAGTTTCTGTTGTCGTAGTAGCAGGAGGAGGAATACCGGTAGCAGCAGGAGTAGTAGTACCAGTGTTCGTTGTCGTTGCAGTCATTGCAGTCATTGCAGTCGTAGTAGTCGCAGTAGTCGTCGTAGTCGTAGTAGCCGCGGCAGCCCTCGTCGTAGTAGTAGTCGTCGCAACAGCAGCGGTATGATTGATCGCAACATTGAAAGGCTTTTTGAAAGGGACCTCGTAAAGTAGTACTTACGGTTGATGATATAAATCCTGCATGACTCATATTAAGGAATATACCATAATTTTCATGTATTCCTTATTATGGATAATGCAGGATTTCTATCATCAACCGTTACAAAAGCCCTTGGCTCGTCAACGGGCATTCACTGTCGGAATCCTTGAACTTTCTACACTAAGCCGAAAGCCGATAAGCGGAGGAGGCTAGCGACCCTAGGCCTGGGAAAATGGTTTTGAAAAGCTTGTCTTTGTTTTTTGAAAAGTAAACCGTAAGCCCTAAGCCCTAAACCGTAAGCCCTAAACACTACACCGTTAAGCCCCAAACTCTAAAACCCTTGGCTGCAGGCCTCTTCGGCAACTCTGAGGCTGACTGTTGCCAGAGGCGCATCTGCGAGGCCTGCCTCCCCCCAAAGGGTCTCTGCTTGGAGGATGGGACGAAGTTAGGGTTCTTAAAGGGCTCCTTGAAGGGATCTATAGGGTTCTTTAAAGGGATCTATAGGGTTTATAGGGTTTAGGGTACTAAGTACTACTTGGAGGATCCTGGGACTTAGTAAGTAAGCTTATAAGTACTTTAATTGGAGTTATAAGTAACTATAAGTATAGTTGCCGTATTTATAACCTTACTAAGTCCCATGATCCTCCAAGTGGTACTGTTATTGGGGACACTCTCCCAAATCGGTTTAGGGTTTAGGGCTCAGGGTTTTGGATACTGTTATGGGAGATACTTCCCGCAAATTGGTTTAGGGTTTAGGGCCTAGGGTTTAGGGTACTGTTATGGGGGATACTTCCCCAAATCGGTTTAGGGTTGAGGGTAATAGTGGTTCAAACTATAGCAACCCTACATTCTAGTTCATGGGTTAGGACCCCTTGGCCTTCAGGCGGGCTTGGAGTTGCGGGTCAAGGATTTAAGGGTCGAGAGACTTCGTAATGGCACCCCCTATATATAGTAATATAGTCCTTAATACACTCACTTTTGGTATAGAGGGTTTAGATTTAGGCTTTCGGGTCTAGTAGCCCCTGGAAGTCCGGTCGAATATGTAAAATGTTACTATCTGTAGTCGAAGGCCTGACTTGGAGGTTCATGGGTAGTTATAAGTAGGGTTGTATGCAGGGCAACTATACTTATAACCCATATTAAGGGACTTATAACCCTACTTATAACTACCCCTGAACCTCCAAGTGCATAAGCCTCTATCTTGCACTTGAAACGAGCACACTAGTCCATCTACTAGGGAGGGTGCAGAGGATCAGGCAGAGCATGGAGCTTGATCCGACGACAGCGCGAGGAGTCTTGGGTATTTCATGCGGTTGATGATATAAATCCTGCAGTACCTTCATGACCCTAAACTATGGAAGTTATGGTATATTCCTTATCATGGGTAATGCGGGGATTATATCATCAACCGTATCTTCGACCGGCGATGATGTTCGGAGTAGAGTTTTTCATCAGGACGAACTCGTAGCAGCGCATGTCTAAACCACAAAGCCCTCAAGCTCAAACCTAAGTCCTTACAGCACCTGAGATAGCCAATGGGAAGGCATTAAACTTGTTGGCCTTACATACTTGGTCCAGAAACGAAACCTTGCTCTGTTTTGTCGCGGCTATTGAAGAAGAGAGGCACTCGTCGTAATTTATGAAGGGACGGGAGTTGGCACGTCAACAACGAAACCTTCACTTAGCTCGGCTTCGGAAAGAGACTCCCAGTATCCTTCAAGAAAAGGGTTCTTTACAGATGGAGCCTCCTGGATTTGACAATTTGAGGCTTTTGACACTTCAGGGGTTTAGGGCAGCAGGATTTTTAGGGTTTCGGGCTTATTTAGAACCAAACCCTCTAAACCCTTAACCCTAAACTAAACCCTAAACCTCTAAATCCCTAAACCGTTACCTCCAACACCACGGGGCTGGGGAAGAGTCTCCAGAGCATAGTCGCCAGCTGCATCCCCGAGCCGGGGGGTCGAGTGACGGAAGTAATGTCGAAATGGGAGTTTCCGATAATCAGGGGTACCTTTAAAGGGTTACTATAAGGAGTTACTATAAGGGTACTACAAGGGGTCCTCTAGGGCTCTATAGGGGGTTTGAGTTTCCAAAAATTAGGGGGGTACCTTGTTTTGGGGTCCTTCAACTAAGGATCCCATTATTTAGGCCACTATATTAGGGTCCTCCATTTCCGGAAACTCCCAAATCCGTGGTCGTGCAGTGGGAGAATGAGATCCAAACGTGGATTCCTCAGTGGTGATAGAAGCAAGATTGAGGCGCTGTCCCTGGACTGTGACGTACTTATCCTTGATGAGTGCCATGTGCTGAAGTCTCGCAAAAGCAAGAAATGGGCTCGGTCACATCGACAGTGTGTTGCGAATAGGACTGACCGGCACTCCAGTGCAGAACTGCCTCGAGGAACTGCATGCCATAATGACAGTAGTCGCGCCGGCACAAACGGCTCAAGCAAATACAGGAGCATGACCTCGAGGTCGCGGAGATGCACAATAAAAGGATGGTTCACTGCAAGCGTGTGGACGGCGACCTTCTTGCCAATGTCAAAGGGTCCTGGCTTCTGCAATGGGGGACACTTGCGCAAGTCATACTAGCAACTTCCACTATAGAAACCTTACATTCCGAGAGAGAGAGAGAGAGAGAGATATATATATATATATATATGTATATGTATATGCTGTTCAGGCCAATTAGTAAAACTTCTTGTTTTTTCCGGGTTGTAGTTCCCAGCCCGAAACTTTAAAAGGCCTTATATCATAGCTTTTTTGCCCCTGGCAAATCCTCTTCAAGAGCCCTTACAGGAACCCTGCTCCAACTTACCTTTGGTTAGTAGGGAATGGAAGAATGGTAGCGATAGTAGTTATACTTGTACCCCATTCCTCCATTCCCTTCTTAACCAAAGGTAAGTTACAGGATTATTAAACCCCTTATATTATAGTACCCTTATAGATCTCTTATAGTAATCCTTATAGATCCCTTTATAAGGCCGAAACTCAAAAGTCGGGAAGTCGGGTTGTCCACCCCTCGGCCTCGCGAGGAAGAGAAGGTCGAGTGCCCTGCAGGGAAGTACGAGAAGCACGCCAACTATGCCACTTTGAAGCACCTAGAGAGCCCAATACCCCTTAATTACGGCATATGGCTTAAATTATATAGGGCTTCATATTATAATTTAAGCTATATTCCTTAATTAAGGGGTGTTGGGCTCTCTGGGCATGCGACCTTAGGGGTGAGGCTTTGGTTGAAGGGTGTAGCATGTAATTTTTGGAGGGTTTGGAATGTTGCGGATTGAGGAAGCTTGATAAATAGATACATGTCACCCTAAACCCTAAACCCTAAACCCTAAACCGTGTCATGTCATGGCCACATGCAGGGTTTTTTCGGGGGGAGCTGAGTCCCGACACGCCGAAGTCTTCAAGTCCAGGCTGCTGGGGCCTCTCTGGGTTCCCGACTTGGAGCCCGGGAGAAGACTCGGGGCTCTACCCATAGGCCCCATAGTAGTTCTTTTTTTGGTGTTCATATGTAGAATCCTAGAAGGTAATCCCAAAAAAGAACTACTATGGGGCCTATGGGTAGGGTTTAGGGGTTTAGGACAGTTTCGGGTTTGGTCAGGGTACACTATATTTCTCACGCTCCGGTTCAGAGGTGGTTTCATGTAGCTTCGTATCAGCTTCTTCCTATCGGCCGCTGGCAGCTCCTTATGGGGGTTACCTGGACCCTAAGGAACCTACCTTTTTTAGGGTTCCCTAATATGGCTCCTTTATGTAAGTCCTTAAAAAGGTAGGTTATTCGGGGTTAAGGTAAGGGTTTAGGATCACAACTTAAAAAATTCTCTCTAATGAATCCTGGACCTCAGCCTGTTCCCAGGCTGCTCGGGCTTAGCTGGAGATCCTGAGTGGCCTTTCACAGCTGTTTGGAGGTTTGGGCTCAGCTTTATCCATTCTATTCCGGTAGCAGATGGTATCGAGCACTAGTGTGTAGCTACCAATTTGTGGTAGCACCTGCTGCCTCACCTCTTTTCCACCTTCAGCGTGTGTTGACCTTTTTGTTCTTGTTGGTTCTTCATCGATTTCCAACCTTCCTTCCAACTCAGACCACGTCAAGAATATCCGACTACCACAACCCCAGTGCAGGCGACAGTAAAGATGCAGCCGAAGCCTTCAATCCCTTTCTCTTTCCCTAATGCGTGACCTCAGCACCAAAGCCTAAAGCCAAAACCCCAAACCCCAAACCCCACAACCTAAACCCAAAACCCCAAAACCTAAACCCCAAACCCTAAACCCTGAACCAAACGACTGCTGAAGCCCCAGGGCTCAACCACGAAAGGCGTGAAAGGCTTGTAGACTCTGTAGAACCTCAAACCATGAGCCCGAGGCCCTTCACCTCTAGACCCAAAACTGGAAGTACTTAAATAGAGCCCTTTTAGAGCCTTTGTAACATCTGATATATTTATACTAGAACCCTGACAGAGCCCATATAACACTATGAGGCACCCCCGTATAAATACGACCCTAACCACATATATATATATATACACACACACATACGTTTTCTAGTAATTATACATGTGTGTGACATTGTATGACACATGTCATGGAGCCCTTATTGTAAAATCCTTTACCAGAACTCTTTTTCTTGCCGAGTCCAATGGCAAGCCGGGCTTCGACGCGCAGACCTGCTGCGTGCCGATTCTCTGCCCTCCCAAGCTCTGCGGGGACCTCGGTCGTCCACGGCTTATGATTTAGGAGTTGGGTGTAGGATTTAGGGTGTAGGGTTTTGGTGCGAGGGGATTGGTGGTAAGGGTTCCGGATTGAGCATTTCTCATTTTGGGTGTTAAGGGTTCAGGATTGAGTGTTTCGGATTTTGGTGTTTAGGGTTCAGGAATTGGGAATTAGGATCTGCATCCCAGAAATCAGGGCTTCGGGTTTTGGTGTCTAGGGTTCAGGGACAGGGATCACGATTCAGGATTCGAAGTTTAATGAAGCAACGTCTGGTGTTTCGGACTCAAGGTTTAGGGTTCCTCGAAGGGCAGGCTATAAAGATCGGAATGATCGGAAGAATCACTATATGCCCTAGTAATCCCTGTGTAACTAGACCAGTGATTATGGTATAGCCCACAAGCCCAGCAATTCTGAAGGCTCCTGCAATAATTGCGAGACTCGCTTGCCGGGGTCTGGACAGGTTTTCGGCAGGATTTTCGGGCAGAGCTTCAGAACTTGAATCTGGTTTTGTACGGAGTTTAATTCTGGGTGTTAATTATGGGGTGTGTTGATAAAGGTTGCCTCGTCAGGGCCGTTGGAATTTTGAAGCTGCCTAGAGTCTTCAGGGTAGGTGAACATCGCTTTTCTCTTCGATTTTAGAGGATTGAGGTGTGGGGTTTGGGCTATATAGGTGCTACATCATCCTAGGCACTAAATCCTGGCTTTCACGATTTCTAAACCTCGCTTCCTTACACTTCACAGCTTGCAGCTCAGGGATTCGCAGCGGCATGTGAGGTCCAGAACCCCCCCCCCACCCCAAGCCGTAGTCCAACTCATCCCCCTAAGCTGTAGTCTAACTCATGGGGGTTGTCAAAATTAGGGTCCCTTTTTGGGTCCTGAATATATAATACGGCACCTATTATTTGACCCTCATGGTGCGGAGTTCCCTTTAGCTGGCTTCCCTTGTTCTTGTTGATTGCTCCCGATCCGCAGCACTAAATCCTACAACAGGGTTAGTAGTAAGGTTACTCCACCCTAAACCCTAAACCGGAACCTGCCTTCTAGATAAGGCTTCCTACGGGAGAACACCCTCTGCAGTCGGGAAAAGGTGCTAACAAAAACCCTAAACCCTAAACCGATTATGAGGGCAAGGCCACAAAAAGAAGAGATCCAAACCCTAAGCCCTAAGCCGATTGCGAGAGTAAAAGGCTACAAAAAAATAAGAGCCGAGGCGAGAACGAGACCAAGTGGAGCGACAAAGGAGCTCTGCTTTCGCTGCCCAGGGATACCTGGGAAGTCTGGAACGCTTAGGGCCAAGTAGGCCCCACAGTAGTTCCTTTTTGGGATTGCCTTATAGGATTCTACATATGAGCCCCCAACAGGAACTATTTTGGGGCCTATGGGTAATGAGTGTGCTAGGCTTAAGGATTTACGGGGCTTGTTAAAGTACAAAGATTCGCATTTGCATACAAACAAGCAAGACTTACCTCTTTATTGCCTGCTTTGGACCCTTCCCGAGATCCTTACCGGAACCTCTGAAGGAACCCTTCAAGGATCCCTTAAAGAAACCCTTACAGGAACCCAAAGGGACCCTTCAAGGATCCCTTAAAGAAACCCTTACAGGAACCCAAAGGGACCCTTCAAGGATCCCTTACATGAACCCTCAAAGGCAGGCTCTATGCTCTAAGGAGGTGGGGCCTTCGGTGTAGAGGTTGAGGAGCTCGGGTGTATCGGAAGTGTTGAGATAACCCTAAACCCTACCCTTAATCACCAGCAAACCTGCCTTTTGAGGGTTCCTTATCAGCACTTCTTTATATGTGTGCGTAGAAATGTAGGTTTCGGGTGGCAAGGTAACTATACCCCCCTTGTAGAACAGCTAAAAGTCTTTGTAGGAACTTTTGTTGGAACCTATACTTTCTAATAGCTAAACCCGAGACCCTTCCACCCTGCCAAAAGCGCGAGGAGATGTTGGCCTTTTGGGCAGCACCCCTGAGGACGTCGGGTCATTTAGGCTTTTGGGGTTTACGGTTTAGGATTCAGGGATGTTGCGGCTCAGCATTCGGATTCCGGAAGCTTGACATGTGTTTTATTGCGCAATTCGTAGTCTGAATTTTTTGCTCCCATGGAGGATGTGTCAATACGATTGTTCAGGGAAGGGAACGAAGATGTACTTGAAGGAAAGCACGAGGGACAGTCGTAGTACTGGGTGAGTAGCGAGGTGCTCCTCTTAAGCTGGCAATAGCAGGTGGAACAATAGTCACCATCGTGAAGACCAGAGCCCCCGAAGCTTAACTCGTGAAGCCAACCCTGAAGCCCATAAACCCTGAAACCCCAAGATATAACCCTAAACCCAAAATAAAGGGACTGTTGGGGAAAGCAATTCCGACTCCTGTCTTACCCGCACGCACCAGCCCGACAGGACTGCTGCGAAGAGGTTGCCGGCACCCCGGGGGCTCTCTTCATCCCAGTGGGTTCGGGGTTTAGTGTTTAGGGGTTGGCTGCGGCTTGCCCTAAACCCTAAAACCCTAAACCCGAAAACCCCTAAACCCCTAAACCCTAAACCCCTAAAGAAACCCTAAAAACCCTAAACCGTGCGGGTCCTTCGGCCCCTTTGGCCCTGGATGTCCTGTCAGCAAGTCCTCTAGCAAGGGGATGGCTCAAATTTCGGGGCACCTTACCAGGGGTCTGCATACTATAGGGGCCGAAATAATTACCTACACTATTTTGGAGTCGAGTTATTATAAGTATAGTACAAGTATAAAGGGCTCCAAAACCCCATTCTAGTTATGTACAAGGATTGGATTCCTTATCTTCTGCAACGCGAATATCAAGTGCAGTCGTAGTTACGCGTCGGGTGGCATATAGGAGCAGCTCCCACCACCAGGAACATCTACGATTCCTATTGGCAGCACCCCGCAATCATGGCCTTGATGACCATCACCAGAATCATAATGATCATCGTCGTCACCATCATCACCATCATGATCATCATCACTACTAGTTTCAGCATCACCATCATCATCGTCGTCGTAAGCATCATCATCGTCGTCATCGCCAGTGTTACCAACGTCGTGCTCATCATCATATTCCGCTTTCCCATCACTTTCATCATCATCATCATCATCATCATCACCATCATGATCTTCATCAACATCAGCTGCATATTCTCGAACATGTTGATCATCATCTGTCAAACTCTACCAACATCGCCATAGTGGCCGTCGTCGTCATCGTCGTCATCGTCAGTATCACCAACTTCATGCACATCAAAATCATCATCATCATCGTCATCATCATCATCATCATGATCATCATCATCACCATCATCAACGTCATCATCATGACAATGAGAACCATCATCGTCATGGTGTTCATCTTGATGTTACTGCTTCTTCAGAGCCGTGGTGTGGGGTTCTCTTTTAGCTGTGATATGACTATGTTTGCCATGGGAATATTGTAAGTGCAAAGCCACTTGCCATAGCCTTGCCATGACTTCACATCGTCGGATAAGAGACGGTTACTAAGCCGCTCTCAATGGTTGCACGGTGTTGCAGCCCTCAACGCTCAAAATCCACAAAAAATCCATAAACCCAAACCCTGCGCTCCAGCCAAAAGTCCCCCACCATACGTCCTGAGAAGAGCTTCCCCCCCTCCGGCTGCCCAGCTCTGCGCCACGCACACCTGCGGCGGCGAAGCCGGAACGATTCGCGGCTTGGCAAGAAATATGTGGTCGACTTGCGGGCCCTTGCCATAAGACGCGGTCACGAAGAATAGACACCTTTATGTGGTGTTGGGATTCAGCACCGTTCCCCCTCTGCTTTTCAACCCAATACAACCTTGATAGTGTATTTTTTTCTGCCGCTTCTTCAGACGATGATTTCGGAGTTTCTGGGTTTAGAAGCCCTAAACTGCCCTAAACTTTAAACTCCCTCATCCCCAAACCCAAACGCCTACCAGTGCCAAGGCAAAAAGCACTGAAGCCACACTGCGACCCCCTTCCTTCAGGTGGTCTCCACATCGAAGTTCTTTCGCTTCGTACACCAACCTAACTTTATATCTTGGGTTCTAGAATCAACCGTGTAGCTCAAAAAGGGAACTGCAATAGAAGTTAGAAGGTCTCATGGTGATGATTTCTTCCTGAACACGCGCACCAGGATTCAGACGGTCCACATGCTTTTGGACATGCATTTTAGGGTTGTTCTAGCCTAAAGTGTTGCAGCCCTGTAATTCCCAAGCGGTTGAGATGTCTGAGCCGAAACATCTCAAAACCTCTGGGCCTTCAAGCTACAAACTGCTAGGTGCCGGAAGATGCAACAACTTCCACAGCCTCTGCCCTCCCCCTGCAAAGCCGTTTCACAATTCAGAAGCCTCGTTACTTGGTGATAGTTTCTGGCGTAGAAGGTTCGGCTATTTTCAGTCTAATGTGCCAGAATCAACCCCTTGTTGTAATGCCTGGTGCCGCTGCTCCCTGTTGTCTAAGCTTTCGGGCTGTTGTAGATTGAAGCCGCAAACCAGCCGAGTCGGAAATCCTTACAGTAATCCCTTTGCGCGCAAATCCCATTAATGCATTGACCGTTGCACCTGTTCCAAATGGGTGGTTGTCAAAATTAGGGTCCCCTTTTGGGTCCTTATTATAATACGGCACCTAATATTTAAGGTAACGCAAAAGGGACACTAATTTTCACAACCACCCAAATTGGAAGCCTGCCCGATCATCCCAGGCAAGTTGGACATTTGGATTTCGAAGGGCATCTTGACTGCGGCATACGAGTTTCGTTTCGTAACACATTTGGGAGTCAATTTGGGAGTTTCCGAAAATTAGGGGTACCTTATTTTAGGGTCCTTACAATAAGGATCCTACTATTGAGGGTACTATATTAGGGTCCCCTATTCTCGGAAACTCCCGTATGCACAATTCGAGTCTGAGGGGGTTCGTGGGTTGGGGCTCGATGCACTGAGGGTTCTATTCATCGCTTGATGCCTAACTTTGGAAAAGTGTTGGGTTTAGGGTTCTTAAACCCGAGCTCAACCAAACCTCCATGCCCTAAACCCAAAACCCCTAAACCCTAACTCCAGAACCCGAATTCCCAAACCTCCAAACCCCCAGACTCTACATCCCATCCTACACCCCAGAGCAGTCGATATGGAATGAAGGACTTTGGTTGTTCAGAGGGTATTCTTTGGGGTTAAGCCTTTTCAGGCTTTAGGGCTTTCAGGTTAGGGTTTGGGGCTTCAGAGTTTAGGTTTCATTGGTTTAGGGTTCAGGGGCTTGCAGTAGTGAGCTCAGGGTCCAGTGCTGACAGTTCGAACTCAAGGCTCAAGGCTTGGGTTTATGGGTTTTAGGAGTGTAGGGTTTAAGGTTTAGGGTTTAGGGTTTAGGGACGAAGCTCTTGGGAGCAGGGATTGTAGCTGTTTTTTGACCTTTTGAAGCCTAGAAACCCCAAACAACCCAACCACAAGGTTATACGCCTCCACAAGCGCAAGCTACTATACCATTCGCTTACAACGCCCCATATACATGTCGACTAGGACTTATCCCAAAATCCTACTCTACCTGTGAAGGCTTTGGACTAGATATTAGAAGGTGCCCCCACCCTGTAATAGTGGTATAATAAGAATATAATAGGGCCCTAATAGTCCCTAATATAATCCTTATGGTCACTATTACAGGGTGGGGGCAGCTCCTAAACTAGATAGCCCTTTTTCCGACAGGCACAGATTCCAGCAGGATCCGCCCCTTGGGGTTTCGGGTTTGGGGTTGAGGGTTTAGTAATATGGGGGGTCTCCGAAAATAGGGGACCCTGATATAGTACCCTAAATAGTAGGGTTCTTATTATACGGACCCCAAAATTGCACCGAATTCTCGGAAACTCCCATATCATATAGAGTTTACCGTTTCGGGTCCTGGGCTGCTCTAAACTACTTGGATGTTCATGGTCTCAAGTGTAGTTGGGTGAGAAGCCTAAGCCAAGAAATCTTCGTCTCGGAGACAAGGATAACCTGTTTTGGGCTAAGGTACCCAGCCCCTTAGTTGAGGGATATTGGAAACCTGATTAAGACACCCTGGGCCTATAACCCCCAACATAGTAGGGTTGATATAAGGAAGAGAGAGAAATCTTTGTGAGGAAGCCCGCCAGGTGGAAGAGCTCCCCAAGGAAAAAGTGAAACCATGAAGTCATATCATGCTGGTAGCCGCCGAGGACGTTCTTGAGAATGCACACGGGGCCTACTTGCTACAAAAAACCAGAAGGGGTGAGAGGGCCTAAACCACAAGCCAGAGCAGGAGGTAAGGCAGATAACCGATCATGGCACCACTAGCCGTATCGCATTTTCAGAACAGCAGCTCTGACAGCGAGATGCCATGCTAAGACAGCCTGATCATAAGGAGCGTTTCGTCCTAACGGCCATCCAAGGCGACGCTGCGCAGCGTCAACAGGAACCGCAGGGCGGTCAATGTCAAGGGGCAAAGAAGGGCATTCCCAAAGGATATGCTCAGTAGACCCCACAGAGCTCAAGCAGAAAGGACATGTGACATCATTGCCTTGTGCGCGTGCATAAGCGGCAGGAGACATCAAGGCTCCTGAAAAGCTGGCAAGGTGGGCATGTGAAACACAAGCTTTACGAACGAGGGCCACGCGCGCTTCACTGTAACGCAAGCCCCGACAGGAAGAAGCATCATTACGCTCGGAGCGCTGCCAGCGCAGAAACAGCGCGCATCTCCACCCCTCCCGAAGGAGGTGCAGGCAGGCATCGAGAGGTCTCCAAAATGGAGACGCAGGGTCAAGAGACACTTGCGCAGCAATGGTAGCATGACGCCACGCCCACTGGTTTAAGACCGACCAGCCGAAATGCTTAAGAGAGCGAGAAATCACAGAAGACCAACCTCTCGTGCGACGCCAGTCACCCGGAGCGAGACCAGTAGAACTAGCCCGCCTCCAAGCCGCAGCGAAATTGGATTCAAGAACGCGATAGGCAAAGCATAAGCGATGCCCACGCAACAGCTTGCGAAGATCAGGAGAACCATAGCGAGGCTCGCGCATATAAACAGCGACCTGAGTGTCAAAACGATCCATGGCCCGCTTGACAGGAAGTTGCAAACAAGCGCCCCAGGTTGATATAAGGAACCCTAATAAAGACCCAAGGTTTCTTAATCAGGTTCCTACATTGCTCAGAGACTCCAAAACCCCTTAATTAAGGAATATACCTTAAATCATATTAGGGATCCTATTATAATTTAAGGTATTCCTTAGTTAAGGGGGTTTGGAGTCTCTGATTCAACACAAAACCCTTATAGTACCCTTTACAGGAACCCTTAGAGAACCCTAATAAAGGCCCCCAGCTCTTCTTAATAAAGTTCCTACATTAGGTGAAGGTAAGCCCCCAGCCCTCCAAAGCCCAGCGCACGCTGAAGGAGTCGCCCGCAAAGGTTCCACAGACGAGGTGGCTTGGTGGCAGTACCCACTTTTGGTTAGTAGGGAATGGAGGAATGGCGTACAATCACAACTCCTTTTACTACCATTCTTCCAGTCCCTACTAACCAAAGGTATGCCCAGGGCTCCGGCAATCTAAACAGTAGGTTACTGGATATATGGTATATGTTCGTAAGCTACGGTGGCTTGGTGGCAGTAGCTGCTATAGGGGCCTTAATAGTTGCCTATATTATTTGGGGGTTCTTTATTATAACTAATTAGAATGGACCCCAAAACCCTATTCTAATTATTAAGGCCCCTCTTTCAATGATTGGGTTTAGGGCTTAGGGTTCAGCGTGGCCAAAGGTTTTAGGGGTGCGGGGTTCAGGAGTTGGAGTTGCACTCCGGGTTTTTATGAAAAGAGAGACAGACAAGCAACACAACCAGCTGCTGCTACTCTGTTTGTCCCCCGTCGTCCCTCGTCACGCCACGCGGTGACGCTGCTTCTTTTGCTACGATTCCCACCACTGCCATTGTGCTACCACTTGCACCAACACTGCCAGTCCCACTGCTGCTAGCACTTCTTCCCCTGTGCTTGTGCGTCAGTTCCTGGACAGCATGCAGGCAGGTTCTCTCAAGGGTGACTTACTTACATCTCAAGGCTGGCAGAACAACCTATCCTTCGCTTGCGGCTTGCGCAATTGGCACGTGGGTGTGTGTGTGTGTGTGTGCGCGTGTAAGTGGGCAAGGAAATGAGAGTAGGAGAGTACATACGCAAGTAAGTCAGCGAGCAGCCAAGCATCAACGCGCGTATTGACGTAGGTACGTACGTAAGTAAAGTGCCGGTATGCACTCATGTGCATATGTATTTATGTATGTGTGCATGACACTGTAGGCAAGTACCCCAAGGGTCCAAGTACCTAATCATCCTTTACTCTCCAAAATCCTGCGCTACATATCTACCATCCCAAACCGAAGCTAACATAGTACCCTACAAATCCTTATTGCAAGGACCCCAAAATAAGGTACCCTTAACTTTCGGAAACTCCCATGTATTTGTGCATGACACTGCAAGCAAGTATGCACGTAAAGCCAAGCCGCGAGAAGTGGCCGAGGAGTGCTGCGAGCCGATTTGGTGCAAGGACTTTACGGTTTCGGGCCTTGGGGAATACCCATAAAGGGAACTCCAGAAAGTTGGAATATGGTTTCAGGGTAGGATACCCTATAATTTACCATAAAGGGTTTAGGATAATCATATTCCATCTTTCTGGCTTGTACTGTAGGCCCCATAGTAGCTCCTTTTTGGGTTGACTTTATGGGATTCCACATATGAACCCCCAAAACGAACTACTACTATGGGGCCTATGGGTAGGGTTCAGGCTTTAGGGGTCTAGGGTCGTAACCAGGGTTCTGGTTCAGGGGTTGGGCTTTCGCGGATCTTCATCCATTTACAGGTCTTCCTTGGATTCGCAGGGGCTTGCTGTAAGAGGTCCATCAGGGCTCTAGCACGCTTTGTTATGAGGCTTTGAAGCTTGGGGCCTAGAGGGTTTGTGAGTTTATGTTTCGTAGGGGTTTATGGAGTCGGGGAAGTGAGGTGTGCAAGGTTGATGGCTTCAGGGGTTTAGGGATTGAGGGTTTAGGAGTTAAGGTTTAGGGTTTAGGGTTTAGGGTTGAGGGCTTCAGGGGCTTGGAGATCAGGGGTTCAGGGTGTATGGCGGAAGGTTCTAAAAGGGTGCAAGACCTGCCTAAGAATCCCGTAGTTGAGGTTCTAATATTGGCTCGGCATTTGCGGTTTTGGACCCGAAATCCCTAATGAGGTCACCGCAACAATGGGGGGTCAGGCTTTCATGGATGATTTTCGGGTGCAGGGATTTAGGATTCAGGGCGGGTTATGGATTTGAGAGGTGTTGCAGCTGAGGACTTCAGTGGCGCAGGAAGCGCTGCCACAATTCGCAAGAATGGCAACATTATGGAGAATGGGCCGCGAAAGCCTAATCTTTCAGAAGTACAGAAGGCTCATGGAGTCTTGCCAGAACATACACAGATGGCATGGCTCCAACTCATGAGGGTTTGGGGTTCTTTGGTTTGTCTGAGAAGTGTCCTTCCTTTGGACGGGTATTTATGCCTAGGGCCATTATTTGGCTTCTAAGGCTACAGATGCATTTTGGCTAGCCACAAGTGGGCTGCAATGCAGCAGCTTCCCTGCTCCAGCTACTCCAGTTGACCCTTGGCAGCCATGTGATGTGAGTCTTCACACTCATCAGATGTTGTTCTTACTAGCCCCTGCGGTATGGACCTCACATAGCGGTACCGGACCTCCCCCCTCACAGCCCTAACCCCGTGACACCTGAACCCTAAAACCTTAACAACTCCACCCCTACGAGAGAACCATGCGTTTCAAAAAAAATCCAGGAATGACAGCTGGTCCGTCCCTGGGCTTTCCTTCAACTCCTGACTAGTGGCAGGATTTCGAGTGCAAGCCCTCCGAGCACTATGGCCTCAAGGTGCCAGGAGTCTTCCAGCTTCCGGGTTGGGATCGCCGGGTTCGGTATTGCTTGGTGTGTTGTTGCATTTTGGGGGTTTCCGAAAATAGGGGACCCAAATATAATACCTTAAATAGCAGGATCCTTAATATAGGGACCCCAAAATGAGGTACCCCTAATATTCGGAAACTCCCATTTTAGCACACCAGGACTCGCTTTAGGAAACAGTGCCACAGAAGTAGGGGTAGCCTTCCTCTTCGTGTTTTTGATGCAGGGTTTCGGCATGGGCTTTTGCGGTTCCTGTTGCCATGGCAATGATCGCAAACTTTATCCTGCAAGTATCGACCATCCACACCACCAACACTGCTACTCATGCCCTTAATGGTGATAGTAAGAAGAAGCAGAACAACGCTAATATTTCGGCTGCTACTACTGCAACTACTTCTCCACCAACCACCACGAACATCACCACTACCAGTACTGTTACCTTTCATTCTACCGCCCCCGCTGCTGCCGTTGATCGCTGCTGCCACTGCAACTGTTTAGCTTTGATCCATAAACCCTAAGCTGGAACCTTAAACTCAACCCTCTGCCCCCCCCCCCCCCCCCCCCCCCCCGCAAAAAAAAACACACGCACAAAACAAAAAACACACACACACACACACGTACCTTGTCGTAGGTTTAATGCTAGGATCCCAAACTTTTGACCCCGACATCTCGCAACCTGTGCTTCGCGCGCCAGCCCGACGCGGCCTCGACGAAGGGAAGCGACCGGGACACCTGCTGCGATGTGAAGAAGTGCGATGAGCCTCTTCTGACATCAGGTTTTAGGATTTAGGGTTTAGGTTCCTGTGGTTAGTAGGGAACGGAGGAATGGGGTACAATTAGAATCAATTAGAACTACTATTACTGCCATTCTTCCATTCCCTACTAACCAAAGGTATGTCTTCTGACATCAGGTTTCCGTTCTTCAAGTTGGAGGGTGGATATATATCTGCAGTTGTTGCCGTCACAGCCCGAGTTAAACCTTCCTGGCATACTTGCTGTTGTAGAGTGTAGCATGACTAGAACAGGGTGTAGTTACTCGTCTTGCTATGGATGGGATCGTGACGTATATACGCGGATGCCATATGCCATACATTATTCAAGGCTTGGCAGGAGTTGGGGAGCCAAACGACCCTTAATATGGAGTTGAACGCCTGAATTAACTTTGATCTTTGGAATATTCTGACACAGGGTGCGGGAGCTTTGTGTGAAAAGGTCGGCTGTATAAGTCTGTATAGTTGCACGACAAAGCTCGGCTGTATAGGTCTGTATAATTACATATGTATTATTCCCCATGGCCTAGCAAGGCTTACATGGCTACCAGGCTGGCTTTGGAGTACCATACTTTAGTACTTTTTCTGGGACCTGTTACTTAAAGGGATCCATTATGAAAAAACAAATATTATTATTTTTTCGCCCTGGTTACTTCAAGCCCATGTAATAAACCTCCAAAACCCGTTCAAGAGAAATCAAGGCCCGAAAGTTTCCTGAGGTTAGAATGGAGTTTGCAGTGTGTCGTTCCTAATGTCTCGTAGGTTTGAGAAACGAATTCGATTTCATTGGAGTGCATAATATGCATATAGTCTTGTTTGAACGAATTTAGTCAGACTGCTGTGCTGCCGGGTGACTAGACTTAAACGAGTTGTGGCAGCAACAATACGGTGTTGTAGGGTGTTAGGGTTTGGAGGGGAATGAACACGTAACTATACGAAGGTCTCTACGATGTTCTACAAACTACTTTCACAGTGCTTCTATGGGAACACTGGGTTTCCGACAATAAGACAGACAGACAATACCGGGGCTTGTGCTAGTACGACCATGGACAGGAGACACCTTAAAAGAGCCCTCAGTCAGTCAGATGACTTCCTCCCACCAGCTCTCCTGCAGCCGAGACCTTCAAATGCCCCAACGACACGAAATGGAAGTCCAAGAAGAACGCCATTGTTGGTGCCTCGCCTTCTTGAGCAGCGCAGTCGTGCCAGCTTCCAGGTTGTGTCTTGCTGACTTTGGGTCGTTGTTCCGGCTGGTCCGGGTAGAGCTCATATACATGTACATACATGGATGTATGTACATGTAGGCAGGCAGGTATGCAGATATGCATGTATGTGCTAACGGATCGTTAACTGTCGTGCGTTTTCGTGCATTTCTGAGGATTCGGACTTGTCTTCGGGAGGGGGCTGGACCGGGCTGGAGTTGGGGGGGGGGTTAATAACGTCCGTGCTGCGTGAGCGTGGGCCAAAGTTGATCCGATGCAGTTTGCGCGACAAAAATTCACCAATCCTCCTCGCTCAATACGGATTCCCAATGTTTTCATCCTGATTCCAATCTGTCTTCTACTCAACTCAGATGAATCTCTCAAATCTGACCAAGTTCATCCGATGCGTTTTCCTGCGATAGGCCCATCTCACGAAGATGACCCGATGCAGTTATCTGACGAAGTTCATCGGATGCACTTTCCTGCAATAGCCACATCTCACGAACATGATCCGATGCAGTTGTCGCGACAAAAATTCACCAATCCTCCTCAATCAAGACGAATTCCCAATGTTTCCATCCTCATTGCAATCTCTCCTATCTTCTGCTCCACTCACATGAACCTCTGAAATCTGACGAAGTTCATCCGATGCGTTTTCCTGCGATAGGCACATCTCACGAAGATGATCCGATGCAGTTGTCGCGACAAAAATTCACCAATCCTCCTCAATCAAGACGAATTCCAAAATGTTTTCATCCTGATTCCAATCTATCCTATCTTCCACTCAACTCAGATGAATCTCTGAAATCTGACGAAGTTCATCCGATGCGTTTTCCTGCAATAGCCACATCTCACGAAGATGATCCGATGCAGTTGTCGCGACAAAAGAATCACCAGTCCTCAATCATCGCGAATTCCCAATGTGTTCATCCTGATTCCAATCTATCCTATCTTCCACTCAACTCAGATGAATCTCTGAAATCTGACGAAGTTCATCCGATGCGTTTTCCTGCAATAGCCACATCTCACGAAGATGATCCGATGCAGTTGTCGCGACAAAAGAATCACCAGTCCTCAATCATCGCGAATTCCCAATGTGTTCATCCTGATTCCAATCTATCCTATCTTCCACTCAACTCAGATGAATCTCTGAAATCTGACGAAGTTCATCCGATGCGTTTTCCTGCAATAGCCACATCTCACGAAGATGATCCGATGCAGTTATCGCGACAAAAATTCACCAATCCTCCTCAATCAAGACGAATTCCAAAATGTGTTCATCCTGATTCCAATCTATCCTATCTTCCACTCAACTCACATGAATCTCTGAAAGCTGACGAAGTTCATCCGATGCATGTTCCTGCGCTAGGCACATCTCACGAAGATGATCCGATGTAGCTTTCGCGAAGATATGCACAAATCCGCGGCAATTCCCAATGTTTTCATAATGCGACGAAAATGTCGTTTTCATTGATCTCTCTTCGCTGCGCTGCCATTGCTTACTCATCTTCGAAACCACGTAGAAGAAACAATCACAAACTTTGGGGTAAACGGCAAAATCGCACTTTGGATTGTTGACATCACGGAAACCTTGTTGTGCGCGGTGTTTTCGGCCTTTCAACCACGCGAAAAAGAAGACCCAAAAAAGTGACACGCCGAATCTCGCAAAGTGCCACGCCTGCCATGGTTTCCACAAAACTAGCTCTGAAAACAGCATTTTTTTTGAGGCCTCGTTTTCGGTATGAAAATGCGCTCCCGCTGTGGCGAAACGCGTATTTGCACAAAAAATGCGCGAAGGATTCCGACACGTGCGGATGCATGTGTATATGCATGCTCCTAAAGAATCAAAATCCAAATAAAGCAGCACAGTATACACACATATATACAGTTATAAAGATACATATTTCTATGATTAGTTCTCAGAGAGAGAGAGATATATATATATATATGTATAGATAGATCGGTCTGGCTGTATATTGAGCATTATTACTACAACCTACGCATGGGAATTTCACACTATAACCCGATGTTCATGATCTTCTGGCTGAAAAAGTACTGCACTGCTAGAAGTCTTCCCGAACACTGAAGAACCCCTGACCGGCGGAAAAGGCCATCCATTAGAAGCTGCCCCCACCCTGTAATAGTGGTATATTAGGGATATAATAGGAATGTAATAGGGCCCTAATATAATCCTTATAGTCACTATTACTAGGGTGGGGGCAGCTTCTAAGCCATCCAGCTTTTTACAACGCACAGAATCTGAGCTTCTTGCGCCAACCTTCCAGTGCTAGGCTTTCGTGGTAGGGGTGTGGGACATAGGACTTGGTAATGGTGACAGGGATGGACATAAGGCAAGCTCTTTTTTTATATCTTCGGAGCGTTCTAGGCTGCATGGGTTCGGGGATACTTGGTACCAATTCTCCAACTTTGGCTTGTATTTGGAACCGTTCAGCTTGAAGAGCACTCAGTCTCCAAGCACTGAGTTTAGCTACGCCTCTGTAAATCCGCTGCACCCATTGAACCAGCAATGAAAGTTGAATCCCCTGCTGGAACCTCACTCGGTCAACCTTGAACCCTCATCCACAAATTTACCCAAAGCCCCTGACCTAAACCTGGTTTAGGGTTTAGGGTTTAGGGAAACCTATGCCCGGAACCTCTTTGGGTTCAGTGTTTCTGGCTTAGGTTCAAAGGCGAAGGTTTAACACAGACGCGAGGTGCAGGATGCCCTGCCTCCCTCACAAAGCGGATCCGTTGCTGTGCTGTTTTTGTATCGGTGATGGCTCTTGCGTGGTTGTCAAAATTAGGGTCCCTTTTCGGGTCCCTAATATCCTATTATTTAGGATACCCAAAAGGGACCCTAATTTTGACAACCACCCTCTTCTTGATGACGATTATGGTTATCATGAGTTTGGGGATTACCGTGCAGGTTGAGGGTTATCGCATTCGAGGAGCCCCAAACCGAGTTTTGAATGCCCTAAGCCTGTGCCCCTGCTTGCACACTGAGCCCTAAGACGTGAAAGAAGACACCAAAAGCCGGAACCCTGAAGCCCTAAACCCAATGCCATGCTATGGGGGCCTTATTAATTGCCAATACTATTTTGGGGGGGTTCCCTATTATACTTCTATATCGTAGAATGGGCCCCAAAACCCTATTCTAATTATTAAGGCCCCTGAATTAACCCTAAACCCTACAGCTCCAAACGCTTATTTCAAGCCCATCCATGGGAATCTCGACAGGCAACACCAAAGAGGAGTGCTGTGAAAAGATGACCTGCGACAAGTACACTTGCAGTGACAAGGACGGCTTCAGGTGAAGGGTTTAGGGTTTAGGGTATGGGAACTTGGGTTACAGGATTGTGGAAATAGCACTGTGTGTATCCGGTTTGTTGTACATAACGTGTACGAACGAGAATGAGGCCAAATCAACACGGTGCAGTAAACCATCAATGCCTAACACGCTGGGAGCCATCACTGCCTCTGCTGCTGCTGCGCTGCTTCGTCTAGTTCCTATAGTACTCCTGCTGAGGGCTGGAGCGCTGGGCTGAGGGCTGGAGGGCTGGAGCGGGAGGGGCCGGAGGGCGAGTTGTGCATTAACTTACTTTTGGTTAGTAGGGAATGGAGGAATGGGGTACAATTATAACCACTGTTACTACCATTCTTCCATTCCCTACTAACCAAAGGTAAGTTAAGAACTTGTGGGGAACCTGGATGGTGGCCAAAAATCGACCCTGACTTCTTGTTCGAAGCCATGTCTTATTGAGTACGTTTACCGTACGTCGTGGTCAACGTCTTCGTCGTCCAGGAGCAGGACCAGTAATATTTTGGAGTGGTAGACGATTGGACTGTACGACGTTGTAATTCATGCGCATGCTGTCTGTTACCATGTGCGACTACATAGCTCTCCAGTGACAGTATTGCAATCGGTTGTTCTACGTTAGACTCTTCACACTCGGACCGCTTCAGCATTATGTATAGGCCCTCTAAGGCCTCAACTCCATCCCAAAAAAGCTACCGTAAATGCTGGACTCCGATCCCTCCAGAGCCCACCTTATACCCTGATCTCGTTCATCCCCACTCTGCAGCAGAAACCCCGTCCCTGCGAACCTCCCAAATCCTCAAACTCTGAAGTATAAATCACAACCCTCAGCCCGAAATCCTGAGGCTTAAACCCTATGACTCCCACCTCCTAAGCTCTGGTTGCCCGAAATCCTGAACTCTATAACTCTAAGCTCCATAGAAACACGTGAAAGCATGCAGGGACCGTATTCAAAGCCCTATGTGATCCCTACTATCTCCTCTACAACATTTTTAAGCCCCTAAGCAATACCATACACTCCATACTAGAATGAAATTCTAAAACCTTCCCGAAAACCCTGTATGATCCCTATCCAGCTTGTTCATATCGCCCTTAAGCTCCCTGTTGAAGAAGCCTTCAGGTAAACACCGTTTGCCTAAGCCTACCTTGAACACGAAATCTTTAAAAGTGCTTAAGGTTCATATACCACTGTAGGTAATCACAGTATACGAGTATAGGAAGAAGGGAAAAGGGAATCATAGTATAAGGATATAGGGCCCCTACTTCAACTTCGGTCATTTGGGTCCTTGGGTAAGCATCTTGGCCAGTCCAAGCAACTATTTTGGGGGGTACCTTAGTATAATATCCCAAACCCTACTATTCTAAGTACTAAGGCCCCTGTATTTTGTCCGGTGTGATGGGCCTACCATTCTGTGTATTAAGGCCCCTTTTTTTGGGTAAGCAGCTCTGCCAGTCCATGCAACTTCTGGTGAATCCCAGCAAGCGCTTGGGGAGCACCGACGAAGAGTGCTGCGAGAAGCGCGGGGCCCGGTCTGGTGGGCTTTGGAGCTGAAAAAGAGGATAGGAGTTTAGGGTTTAGTGAGTTTTAAGCGCTTTTTCGCGTTTTGTGTTTTCAATATAGGGCTTCGACAGGGGCTTGAGTATCCCATGCAACGACCTAGTCGATTTGTTCAGGACTCTGTGTTCAACCCTTATAAACCCGCTTTGAACCCTCTATCTACCGATCTGTCTATGTATCTGTCTATCAAGCCATCTACCTTTCTTTTTGTCGATCCATCCATTGCATCCATCTATCTATCTACCTATCTATCTATCTACGTAACTTTGTGTAGAAGTCCATATAGACACCTTTAGAGGCCCTGAACCCTGAAGCACATCGATTGACGGTGTATTCATGTTTGTTGTGACTGCTAACCACCAGTTTGGAAATTGGAAATCATGAATGTAACCTTTCGCGACATACTAGTAGTGATGAGTACACGGGTATGGTTGGCTTTGGAAAGTCTTCCATAGAAATGTTTTAGCAATACTGTTTCTGAACTTCAACAGATAGTTGGATGCACTACCTACCTGCTTCTGCATTGTAGGTCCTCTTCTGGTTAAGCCAGTTTCATGCTTAAGATCCCATATGGGTGGTTATCAAAATTATGGCCTTTTTTGCGTCCTTAGTATAATACGGCACCTAATTTTTAGGGTACCCAAAAAGGGGCCATTATTCTGACAACTACCCGTATGGTAACCCAAAATACAATCGAGACTACATATAGTCGAATGCAGGGTTTCCATATTAGGAATTACTATTGTGATGACTTTTACGAGATGAGCTTTGTTTGCGAGGGTCGAGGATTTAGAGTTTAGGGTTTAGGATTTAAGGTGTAGGGACTGCTTGAGTTGCTTCGGACCTTGCTATGCAGTGCTCTCATCTTCGTCAAGGCATTGTATCCTCTATGTAAAACCCCGACCGCCGACGTTGAAAGCCCATGCTCCATTGACATGTTCGGGGGTTGCTTGGTGAGGGAGGCGGTCTTGGGCATGCAGATATGCCCAGTACGTGTGGTTTGGGCCTAAGAATAACCCTGGAATAAGAATAAGCCCTGAACGTCAGACCCTAAACCCCTAAACCCTAAACCCGAAACCCCCAAACCATGAGCTTTCAATCCCCAGGAAGAGCTGCATGAACTGGAAGTGCAGCGATGCCACGAAGTGGGTGCACCGTGAGGGCCCCGGCTTCCTCATGATCTTCAAATTCGCGGTGTAGGGTTCAGGGTTTAGGGGTCAGGGTTTGGGTTTTTAGGGTGCTGTGAGCCCGGGGCGCCGGACTTGCCTTGCTTGAGCTTTGGAATTGACCCAGCAGTTTGAAGCTGCAAGGTTTCGGGATGTTTAGGGTTTAGGGTATGGCCGCATGACAAAAACTCCAATCCCAGATCCCTAAATCCTAGACCCCACGTACCCTTGGGCTCTAAGGACTCATGTATTACGGCTTTTGGTACCAAAGACCATAGTATCTGAGGTTGTCGGGCTATCTTGAGCCCCAGGGATACTCCTATCGACCCGATGACAACCCAATAGTCCTGGAGCCTCAAACACTACCTATAGTCTCCATTGTAGTTCCTTTTTTTGGTTTAACCAATTATATATTAAGGATCCTATAAGGTAACCCCCAAAAGGAACTACAATGGAGACTATAGGTAGAACCCATACACTCCGCTAAGTCCCAGGACAAACTTATCATCCTTAAATTAGGGTTTAAGGTTTAGGGGTTTAGGGTTTAAGGTTCTTAGAACCCCAGCTCAACCCTAAACCCCAAACCTGGAGTCTAGATCTATGTAACCCTGGAACCCTGTAGTACGTATAGTCCCTGTTGTACTATCCTGTAATGCTAGCCCCAGAATCCTACAAATCCTATGACAAGCCTATAACCTCAGAGCCACGGCTCGGCCCCAAATCCTGAACCTTATAATATCGGTGCTACCCGAAAGCACTAAATCACGCGAATAACGTTTAGCCATCTAGGGTCTAGGGCACATTACCCACATGAGAGTCCCTATGGCACTATGCTGCAAAACATTGCCAAAATCCCCAGCTTGATGGTAGCCTCTCATAATCCCTACCTTCAACTACCAAACCCGACTTTTTTGTAGGGTCTTGTGATAGACTCTAATATGGAATTTATAGGGGCCCTACAAAAAAGTAGGTTTTGGTAGGTTAAGGTATAGTCCTAGTATATATTACCCATAGCCATAGTCTCCACCGTGTCTCCTTCTCTTGGTTTAACTTAAGTTAGGATCCTCTAAGGTGACCCCACAGGCATGCTTTCAAATGAGCCCTCAAATAGAACCTAAACCCTAAAACCCTGCTCCTAAGCATCTAAACCCTAAACCCCTAAACGTCTAGGCCCCTACGCCCCTGAAGGCCCTGAACCCCTAAACCCCTGAACCTCTAAAGGCCCCTAAACCCTAAACCCTGAGCCCTGAACCCCTAAACCCCTAAAGGCCCTGAACCGCAGAACCCCAGCTCTGATCTGCAAAGCCCAGGTGCCGACCAGAACGCGTTGACGAACACCGACCGCAAGGGTTGGTCCGATGAGGACGGTGCCTAGTTTCCTTTAAAGGGATCTATGAGGGACCCTTAAGGGCTCCTCTAAAGGATCTATAGGTGCCTACAGGTTTAGGGTTTAGTAAGGGTTTAGGGGCTCAGGGGTTTCGGATTTAGGGTAACCAGGGTATCTCAAAAAGGATATCTCCCTTTGTTTCTGGTACGTTGGTTAGGCCAGGGTGATTGCGAACTGAGCCGTTTAGGGTTTGAGGGCTCAAGGGTTTCCAGGTGTGGGTTTTCGGGGTTCCGTTTCTGGGGTTTGGGATTTAAGCGAATTTCTCGCGATTCGGATAGGCCCTGGGCCCTACGCGGACTTGGAGGTGGGAATGGGAATGTCCTAGCGCTAAACCCAAAACCAGAAACCCGGACCCTAAACCCTGAAGGATGGGCAGTCATCAAAAAGGAGATGAAACAAAACAAAAAAACTAAACCCTGAAGCCCTAACCCGAAACCAGGAGTGCTGCGAGAAGCTGATCTGTTTGCCTGAGATCTGCGATCCGGCTACAGCATGGAAGCCGGGGCGCCCAGGTTCTTGTGCGGTCTTTATCAAAAAAGCTCAATGATCAAGTGATATCAGGGTTTAAGAGTATGATATACATTTAGAGTATGGGTTTTGATACTAGTCTGCTATACCTCGGTTCATAGGGGTCTTGATACCATTATGACCTACGGGGTCTTGATACTACTCGGATATAGCTTAGACTGCAGGGGTCTTGATCTTATGAGTTAAAGGGGGTTCAATTTAAGTTACCATAAGAAGGACACCCTGATATTTACTGTAGAGCACTACTATGGTAACTTGAACTAAGCTCCTCAACAAGAACCCTTGGAGGAAACCTTAAGGGGAACCCTTAAATAAACCCCCCCCCCATTATGGTAACTTAAACTAACTTCTGTAACAAGGACCCAGTCTAGAGCATTCCTCAGTTGAGGAGCCCAAAAGCTCAGTGGGCATTTTGCGCCTGATCTTCCCTCACCCCTTTCTTTCGTGTCTGGGGTTTATAGGTTTTTTCGAATTACGGTTTGGTGTTTTATTTTTTTTGGGGGGGGGTTCGGGTGTCCCTTAACACCCAACTTTTGTCTAATATACCCTAAGTACCCACTATTCAAGACCATAAGGGCTCTATTTTAAGGCACTTGGGGGGTCCTGGTAGGGTTTCGAGCTTAGGGTTCAGAGTTTAGAATTTTTGGAAAAGTCTCTGATCATGGCCTGAGACTTGAGACAGCCCTGATCTTGGACTTTCCCGCAAGAGCCCTGCAGGCGAAAGCCAAAGCTCCGAACCCCCCCAAATGGGGGAGTCATTGTATCCCGTTATGTTCCCTCTATACTTCTTGTTTTCTGTACTCCAAAACCCTATTCTGATTACTAAGGCCCCTACATTGCATATAGTACCCTTATAGACTTATAGATTTCTTATAGTAGCCCTTAAAGACCCCTTTAAAGGAACCCTATTCTGATTACTGAGGCCCCTTTATGATCTGAACCCGAGCCCTGGATATGGCCTAGACCTCTAAGATTCCCGCAGGCGTATCCTGGAGTTCTTACCGCTTCTTATCAGCCTGACCCATAGACCCCATAGTATTTTATAGGGTTCTAAATATGAACCCCAAGAAGGAATTACTATGGGGCTACTGGGCAAGGCCCCATCATCGCCTAGATCCCTTTTATAATCCTTAGTAAAGCAAAATGCTGCTTGTGAGTGGTCTTTATATTACGGATTTGGGGTTTGCTGAGTTTACGTGGGGATCCTTGGGAATCTTAGTGGGTTCTTTGTGTCCGGCCCTTTGTCTTGCAGCCACAGCAAGACCGTTTTCAATTGTGCAGGTCTCTGTTACAATCTGAGTGAACGTTGGATGAAAAGCCCCTAAACCCCTAAACCCGCAACGTGGATCCGCGTAGACTGCCATAGCCTCAGACAGCGACGTCGGTGGTTTGGAACGAAACTGCGTTAAGGATTGCTCTTTTTCGCATAAGACTTGGGGTAAACCCCACACCCCGCAAATTGCCGTGCAGAAGGCACAAATCCCGAATCTTTCTACTCCAAGCCCTGAAACCTGCAAAAGGTCCTAAGTACCTGTATAGTAGAATGTAGGGTTTCTGTAAAAAGAATTACTACTATGATTTGGGGAAGTATGCCCCACAACAGTACCTAGGACCCCTTGGGTCCCGCAATCCCCCGAAACCCTAAGCCCTAAACCCATAAACCTTAAGCCCTAAGCAATCCGGAGGCCCAAGAAGAATGATGGCACCCTGCAGGGCTCGACCTTTGAACAGTTCGGGGCCTCGGTCGCTAGCAGCCGAGTCCTTCGTTTAGGGATTTAGGGTTTTTAGGGCTTTGGGTTTGGGTTTTAGGGTGTTAGGGTTTGGGGTTTTGGGGTTTGGGGTTTTATAGGGTTTAGGGTTTTAGGGTTTTAGGGTTTTAAGGTTTAGGGGAAAGTCGGAGCTCTGGAGCCAGGGATGATGATAATCCCTATTAAATAAGGAGCTAAAGAGCCAAGGGAACCCCAAAACCACTGGATAGTTAAATACCCTACATATCTAAGGCCCCAACTGCCTACCATTCTGAAGGTTGTACCTTCGATAATTAAAGGCTTATGATCGGGTCAACACCCACTCTATTCTAGGTGCTCGTTCAGGTCGCCGTGGAAGTTCAGGGATTGCGGTTCGGGGTTTAGGATTTTGGGTTTAGGGTTTAGGGATTACGTTTCGGGCTCATGTCGTTATGGTAGTCTCCATACGTCGAAAAATCGGAGCCACAGCCTTGGTTTTAGACAACAGCCATGCTTTAAAAAGCTTCCCTAAGCCTCAAACCTCAATCCCTGAACCCTAAACCACCAAAAAAGCTCTGAAACCGGAACCCCGCCCCACTCAAACAAACAAAAACAAAAGCCCTAAGTCCTGAGCCCTGAGTTGGGCAGCTTCCCTGTGAGGATTCGTCGCAGGGTTCAGTCACACTTCTGGCCTGTGGGCTGTTCAAGAACAAGCAGAGGATCTGTCACAAGAAGATCCTATACTCCTCTGTATAGAGGCTTAGGGCTTTGGTGTTTAGGGCCTAGCGTTCATAATGAAGTATTATGTTCACTGCGGCATCTGTTATGTAACGGCATCTGTTATGTAACATATAGCAGGTATGGCCACAGATGGCTTTGCCGGTCATGTGACCCCACAATATACCGAGTCGTCTGGCGATTCCGGGCTCCAGGTCAGAGCTAGGCGTGTCTTTCCTGATCCTCCGTACTAGACCGTGCTTTTGGATGTGGCAAGTCCCGCCGAGGTGTTGCGATCGCATCTTCTGCGAGGACTTTGCAGGGAGCCCAAGCATCCAGCACTGTGTCCCAACATCTTGTACTTCTCCTCCCCGGAAGAGCCACCAATAGTTGGATGCCCTATCTTTCATCTGACTTGAGTTGAGGGTTTCGGCCTTTGCGGGCAGAGTTTTCGGCTTTACAGCTGCTCGGAAAAGCGTAAGAAAGCCCTCGGCTTAACTTGGAAACCTGAAACCTTAAATCTTAAAGCCCTAACTAAGCCCAAAGACCATGAGGTCTGCGACACCGACGTCGACAAGACTGGCAAGGCCTTTCTTCCGGGGCTTCAAGCGGGCAGAGGGAACTGGAAATCATTCGGAGGAGTACGATGATGATGATGGAGCATGAAACACCAGCGCTCCTCATTCTACAGACTTTCGCTAATGAGCCGAAGAATCCCAACACCCAACATGTCCACCAGCTGTGTTACGCAGTTCAAAACCAGTGGCACGGGGTCTCAGGCCACGATGAGTAACCTCGCTTGACGGCACTTTTGCACCCGAAGCCACCCGAACTTCCTGTCCTTGCGGTAAGCTTGTACGCTATGCCTGCGCTGTCCACACAACACCGCCGCCTTGGACATGCATTGTGCGATCATGGGTCCAATGCCAAACCCTGCACACCCAAAGGGTGCCTTTCAGGTTGCTTTTAGAAGGGTGCCGCCTTCTTTTGGGTTCCTAAATGCCCCGCATGCAGCTGCAGCCCATGCGTACAAACACACCTTCGCACAATACAAAAACAAGAGCCATTCCAAGCAGTTCCAACATGTTCCGACGTTCTTGCATCCGCCCAGAAGGTCTTTTTGACAAACCGCAATAACCATCAGCCGCCCTCAATGCGAAGCCTTACTAATCTGGGAGTTTCCGAAAATAGGGGACCCTAATATAGTACCCGAATAGTAGGATCCTTCTTATAAGGACCCCCAAATAAAGCACCCCTCAGTTTGAGAAACTTCCGTTTAAGCTCCAGCTTCAACAGCTCGAACCTCTTCTCGGATTTACAGTGGTGCATGCAGGGTACCCAGTGGTACAAGAAAGTCGACACCAACCACTACAAGTGGCTCCTTGACCGGCACTGCACAGGGTTTAGGGTTTTACGACTTACGATTTAGGGTTTAGGGTTTAGGGTTATGGCTTTGGTTTGATGCATCAATGGGTTGTCTGGTTTATCGTGGTTGATAGACAGTTCTCGAATAGACTGTAGTATACTATATTGCTGTCGATATGATACTAACAGGCCATAATGTGCTATAACAGTTCACTACAGTGCATCATAATATGCTGCAGCACTGCACTGTTATGAAGGGTACTACACCATATGTATGTATGTATGTATGTATGTATGTATGAATGAATGTATGTATGTATGTGTATGTATGTACATATACAAAGGGATGTATACATACATGTGTACATGCTACACACATGCATATACATGATATTCACATGTGTTTATATAAATATACATGCACATACGCATGTATGTATATGTATATATACACACACATTATACATACATACATATATATGTATATATATATATATGTGTGTGTGTGTGTTCTATACATATATAATAACTCTACACATGCTAACATATGTATAATGATCTATAGATGATATGTCTTTATGCGCAGATACATATTTACGTATAAACATACATCCTTATACACATATCTACATGTGCACATGTATATACATCTGCATTTCCATACAATATACTTTGCTATATTGGTTTGGATCTTTTGGGGTTTCCGTTCCTGCCTTCAGGCCCACGGTCCAGAGCTGCGATGTGTTGAGTTTGGGACTAAAGGGTTTCGGGCTAAGGGTCCTACCACTACTACTACGACTACTACTCCTCCTCCTGCTACTGCTGCTGCTACTGCTCCTCCTGCAGCTGCTGCTGCTGCTCCTGGTGCTACTGCCACTGCTACTGCTACTGTTACAGTACTAGTTCGATGATGACGACTACTAAAACTACTGGTACTATTACGACGACTGCTACACTGCTGCCACTCTTGGTGCTGCTGTTCCTAATAGTAGGCGATTGCTACTGGTGTGAGGAGTTCAACTGGCAGCGCAACCGAGAATGCAGGTTTCCTGGAGCCCAAGCAGCCGTAGATTAGCAGCCCTCGAAGCTGGCTTGATTGTTCCAAGCCACATGGGAGTTTCCGAAATTAGGGGTAATTACCTTATTTAGGGGTCCTTATAATAAGGATCCTACTATAGGGTACCATATATGTGTCCCCTATTTTTGGAAACCCTCACATCAGTAGATCTTGCTACGTAGGCTACCAAGGTGGTGCTTGTAGGACTATCGGCTTCAAAACCCACTCTATTCCCCTCATAGCGCATGCACCTATAGACTATATACTCACGGGGTTCCTAGCTATCTAGTAGCTTTAGGACAAATGACAACAGTATATACTGCCATGTGGGTGCATAGGCATGACCCTTAATGTCTTAAGGTTCAAGGATAAGCTGATTTGCGGAGTGGTGGGATCGCGACCGCGACTTGGAGGTCCGTGCTACTGAGCAATTCGGGTTGAAAACAGGATATCTTGCACAAATACTTCGAACCCCAGTTAAGATACTTATGACCCCGATCAAGATAGGTAGAAATCCCATAAATAAAGATGCTTGCAACCTTAGTTACCAAGTCCCACCATCTGTACAGCTTATGTCCATCCCAGGCAGGGCAGCACCAACGAAGAGTGCACGGCCTCAGGGGAGGGGGGTTCTGCAGCGATCTCGGTCCCGAGGGCTACTTCTCAGAGACTGCAACACCCCTTAATTAAGGAATAGACCTTAAATCATATTAGGGATCCTGCTGTAAGGGTAGTTGTCAAAATTAGGGCCCGTTTTGGGGTACCCTAAATGTTATGTGCCGTATTGTAATACGGACCCAAAAACCCTAGTTTTGACAGCCACCCATGAATTCAGGAGTCTCTGGGTTTCGTTTCCCTAACGGTCCGGAGGACCCAAGAACTAGGTACTCGATTTTTAGGATAGGAGTGATGTAGGCTGGTATTTGGGACAGTATATCCTTTAGGTTTTAGAGCTTCTTGGACAATGTTGTTTGTTTTGGGGCCAGGGCTGTAGCGATTTGCGGTGTGGGGCTTTAGGCTGAGAGGTTTGGGTTCAAGAGATGGCAGCGTTTAGGGAGTTTGGGCCCTCGCGCCCATCTTTAAAACCACACCCTGCATCCCTTAATCCCCACGGGGTTGATGATAATTGCAGACCCTGCATTACCTCAATGACCCTAGACTATGGGAATTGGTATATTCGTTATCATGGGTAGTGCAGGGCTTATATCACCAACCGAAGGACCATTCATAATTTTCGGGACTCGGGATGTAAACACCTCGGCCCAACACCTGTGCAGTGCGGCGGTCTTGGCAGACCGGGCTCCCTGAATCGGGGCTATATTTTTAGTAAAGGGTTTAGGGTTTAGGGTTGTGTAAGGGGTTAGTTTTTTCAGATGGATCGCAATATTCTTTCTTTGCGGCCCGCATAAATGCAACGAGAAGATTCTGAGTAGGACCAAGCAACTTGGAGTTTGCTTTCATTTGGCTGAGCCGATAATTTTGGGTGCTTCTTGAGGGTTTCAAAGAGGCATTCGGTATTTGTTTGTCAATTTAGGTCGTGACTTTCAGAATTTTGAAGAAGCACAAGTAGCGTCTTTGCTCTGCACATCCCCGTTACAGCTGTAACAAAATCTGCTTAGACTTAGACTTTGCTCTACAGCCATTGAGCCGCACAAGCTCTGCGTAGCATCCGAGGTGCTGCCAGCCGAGGTATTGCAGTCAGTATCAGACCAGCCACCCCACCCGCTGGAGGAGGACTTCGCATTGTTCCTTCAGGGTTTGGAGTTTAGCGTCTATGGGATTGCTTCAATCCTTCTGATTCTGAGGGTTGGGCAAGCCAGTTTGTGCAAGTTTTGCAGCGAGTAGTCGCTGAGTGGTTTGTTGTGTTTCTTGTGACGTAAGCTATGTCATTATAAGGCCTCTTTCCTATGTCATGATGCTCTTATATTGGAATCTATCATGATTCATTATAGATTCCAATATAAGAGCATTCTGCCATATGAAAGAGGCCGAGACTCATCGAGAAAGGATGATGATCTTCCGGCCCTTACCCTAATCCCTAGCCTAAAAACTCTGTAGAACCATGAGTAGGGCTGGACCCAGAGGTGCCTCATAGAAAGCCTCAGAGAAACCCTCAAACTCAAGCCATTATGTAGAATCTTGGCCTCGGCAACTCTGTACAACCCTTGATTTTAAACCCTAAACCTCAAGCCTCAAAAACCCCTAAACCATAAACCCTAGACCCTAAACCCCAGACCTTAAACCTTAAAATCCCTGAACCCTAAACCCAAAGCCCTAAACCCCAAACCTTAAACTCCCTAAACCGCAAACCCCAACCCTTAAAATCCCTAAACCCTAAACTCCAAATCTTAAAATCCCTAAACCCTAAACCCCAAACCTTAAAAATCCCTAAACCCTAAACCCCAAACTTTAAAATCCGTAAACCCTAAAACCTAGACCTTAAAATCACTAAACCCCACACCTGAAAATCCCTAAACCCTAAATCCCCAAACCTTAAAACCGCTAAAACGTAAATCTTAAAATCCCTAAACCTTAAACCCCAAACCTTAAAATCCCTAAGCCCTAAACCCTAAACCTTAAAATCCCTGAAGCCTAAGCCCCAAACCTTAAAATCCCTAAACTTTAAACCCCAAACCTTAAAATCCTTAAACCCCAAACCATAAAATCCCGAACCCAAAACCCCAATCCTCAAAATCCCTAAACCCTAAACCCCAAACCTTAAAATCCTTAAACCCTAAACCTTAAAATCCCTAAGCCCCAACCCCCAAACCTTAAAATCCCTAAACCCTAAACCTTAAAAGCCTCAGGAAGTCCGACCGGGGAGCCCTGGGTTCCACCGACGTCGAGTGCTACGCTGCTTGGCGGTCGGGTAGTAGAAGAGTATGAGAAAATCAGGCCTCCTTGTACCCTCAAATAGGGGTATATGGTCCCAAATAAGGGGCATTTAGGGTCTAATAGAGGGTAGATGGAGGGTCTAGGAAGGCTTAGGGTTTAGGGTTCAGGGTTTAGGCTTCTCACAATCTTTATGTTTCTAGTGATAACCTTCGTACTAGTAAAAAACAAATACACGCATATATATATATATATATATATATATATATATATATATACATCTAAGCTTATTACATAATAACACTCGTGATGGAATAAATTTAGCTGCCAATAGTTTCCAATACTGCTCCTCTTTAAGGTTCCGTATTATACTTCGTGCTATATGAGGCCCTATATCGAAAACTTATGCAACCCTTACCCGAAGGGTCCATGTACACAAATTGTAGATACTTTGGCCCCGACCGTTAAAGGAACGCTATTGCTGTTCCTAAGACCCCCAAAGCCCTAACCCCGAACCCTGTTCTACGTTTCGAGGCCCCCATAAGGCATCGGTATGATTTTTGCTTCAATCGCGCCCAGGATCCGAAGCTCTGCTCGGACCGCTTCTCTTTTTTGGAGTTTTACACTGTAAGGGGCTCCTCTATGGGGTGCCTTTAAGGGGTTCGGGTTGTTTTAAGTGTTTCCTTTGAGGGGTGCGTCAAGGGCTTAAGTATAAGGGTGAAAAACGGCTGATGGGGGTTCCGGAGGGAATTCGTTCGAAGTTTTCTGTGTTTCGTTTGTCAGGTTTTCGTTGGGTTTCTCTGATCTAGCATGGTTTTGAGCAGGCTTTACCGGGGCAACTTAAGGCTTAAGGGTTTATCACGGGTGTTGTATGGATGCATGTGGATCGAGGGTAGCACCGTTATAGCTAGAGACCTTCAGAAAACCATTGTGGAGCCCCTATAGACTCATTTGCCACTTCGCTTTCTTGGGGCATGCTCTTACGCCAAGACAGCTCATGTTCGAGAAATCATTGCGCGGAGAGGTAATGCAGCGAGAGTAGAGACTTGACAGAGCTATTGATAGGGTCCGATGACACAGAAATCCTGCAAAGCCTGAAATCAAGCATGGTGCCCCGGACTCTTGACAGGAGTACTGCTGCGCCGACGACAAGAAGACCCTGATGCCCAATGCAGCGCGGTCCACGGATTCTGTTACCATAATAGGGATCTATACTACTTATTATGGTTTCTTTATTATGGTAACTTAAACCTTAAACCCTAAACCCTTAAATGTGTTCAAGTTCAAAGTGTCAAGACTCCGTGTTGCTGCTCCAGTTTGTGGAGTTGGGCTTGGGCTGTCACGTGAATGCGAACTCAGATGCTTGGACATTTGGCCAAAGCTCTGGTTGATATCACAAAACACATGTATACCTCGCTGTAGTATACTTTGCTGTCGTTACAGTATAGCCTATGAGATAACATACCATGATGTGATGAGTTCGCAAGTGCCCCGACCGCATACAAGTTTCTCCTGCAAGCAAAGTCGGCACAGAAGCAAAACCAACAGGACTTTAAACAGTGGATGGAAGCGAACCGGACCGAGCCAGAAGAGCCAAAGACGCAGACTCACGCCATATCTACGAGCTCGTAAACCCTAAACCTTACAAACCCATGTTAACCCTATGAACCCTTGAGCGTAGTTTGCGAGCCATCCATTGCAGACAGTTTCGCAATGAAGGATCAGGCTGCAGGCTCTTAAGCTCCCTAGCTACTTGAGAGAACTTAAAACCTTCAGAGCCATCTTTTTGATGCAAGATCAGGAATGAAGGCCTGAGCGAGAGGGAGATAGAGAGAGAGAGAGAGAGAGACAGACCACGAGAGAAGACAACAAAGAGTCAGAATGAAAGTGAAAGAGAGAAGCAGAAGAGAGATAAACTAAACCCTTAAACCCCGAACCATTAAATGAAGCCGTACAGCCCACCTCCTTCCTTCGTTTTTGAGGAGAAGAAGCAAGGGAGCACCGATCAGGACTGACCTGTCAAGCAGCTCGGGAGTTCAGCACGGTTTGGGATTTAGGATTTGGGCTTAGATTCTCGGACCTAGAGTAGGCCCTTATTCCCTTTCTTGGGGGTTCAGGTTCCCTTATTAGCCCCTTGAACCCAAAACGGGCACCAATTTTATTCCTAGGCTACTCTTGGGTCTAGGATTTCTGGGTTTATTCTCTAGAGGATTCGGGGTTAACAGGGGTTACCCCAAAGCCCACATCCTTTACAGACCCGCAGGAGTGCTGCATCGACAAGGAATGAGGAAGTCTCGATGTTCCAGCCAAAGAGCAGGTTGCAGGTCAGCAGGATTAGGGATTAGGGTTTAGGGTTAAGAAGTCTAAGTCTTAAATCTCTAGTGAGAGAACTATATAAAAGTTGCTGGGCTTATATATTTGGTCTGTCTTACAACGGTTGAGCGTTTTAGGGCCCAGTTTTTTGAAGAAGAGAGGCTACGGACGTGCTGGGATGAATTCGCTGCTGACAGAACTACATATGGCTACAGTGTTGATCATTGTCATTATGAGTTCTGGGGCACATCGGCAGTTTGCAGCATGCTCTGGGAACTTGTAAAAAGAGTAGGGATTTGGGCTGTAGAGAATAACTTGGGTACGGCCCCCACTCAGTACTAGTTGAATAGATATATTAGGACCTTAATAGTAGCCCTATTATAGACTCTTACTGTATGGGGGCAGTACCTAAAGAATAACATTTCAAGCAACGCTCGATCCGTTTGAGGTGGTTTCGAGAGTTTCTGATCCTTCCAGGTCTTCCACATGTAGCTTGACCAGAGGTGCCAGTAACGAAGTTACTGCTCGTCCCGACGCGCCCGAAGCCCCAAAATTTCGTCCACTAACATGCACCACAGTCATATACCATCGTTCTGCAACCGACAACTCCCTGCATAAGCCTTCAGCCACGTGGAGCGAGGATTTCATGTTTTGGGAGCGTGTAGGCGGCGCGAGCAACCCCTCAACTATCTCCAAACTTCACCTTCAAGGCCAATTTCCATTGTCTGGGCTTTGGAGTACCATACTCTAATACTTTTTTCTTAAAGGAACCCTTATGAAATAAGTTTATACTTTTTTCTCCCTGGTTACTTAAAAGCCCAGTTGTTCTGTCTACGGGTTTAGGGCTTGGGGCTTACGGCTATGATTGCCAGTCTGGCGATGTTGTTCTTTGCTGAAGCCCGAAGCCCTTGCACCCCTAAGCTCAAAGTCCGAATCACATTACCGGAAGAAGACCTGACGAAACCAGAAAATGGGAGCCTGAATCAGTACCAATACCTAGGACCTAGAGTAAGCCCTTATTCCTTTTTTACAGGGTTCATGTTCCAGTATTTTGGGTCTAGACACTGTTCCGTAGGGCTGCTCTAAAGTCTTCTTAGGGGTACTTAGAAATAGTTTTTAGTTTTTTGTTATGATAATTTCTAAGAAACAGCTAAAATTACAATTTTTGCTAGGGTTCTAAGTTCTGTATAGCCTTTGCTAGATCAGATCGACTGCGACGACCTGCCACGCGAGCCGGGAGTCCAACACTGTCCGAAGGGACAGTTTGAGTGAGCTCCGGGAAACCGACCATCGCAACCAAAGAGGCGCTCTGGGGTTTAGGACGCATTGTCTAAGCTTTAGGGCTTGGTGGTCCGGGTTTAGGATAGTCGTTGAGACTTTCAACGACACTGTGCAAATATTCACGGGGGAGCGTGTCGTTTGCGTAGGACGGCGTTGTGAAAGTCTGTGGTCGGAGTGGTTCCAGAGGGCTCGACAACACTTTGCCTCCAAATACGCCTGCCTCATTCCAAGCCAAAAAAGTTAGTTAGAAGAAACAATTTGAGATGATTTTGAGTCTGGTTTCTTGTTAATTAACACTTTAACATAGTATGCTATCTCGGTGTTCGTCGCCGTGACTTTCTCATAGTATGCTATGTTCTGTTTCGCCGCAGTTGCGAAGACCGTTCTTCGGCTGCCACTGCTCGGACAACAACTACTGTTCTGCGCCACTACTTAAACTGCTTTGGCTGCTGCGGCTGGTGCTTGGGAACTGGACAATTCTCTCAGCGATCCTCCCCTTTTGGAGACCTCTTGTTTCTGTGCCTTTTGCTCATGGTGATCATGTCTGCTTATCCATACCCCAAAGGGCGAGATGATTCCACGAGTCTTTCTGTCTTTGCGCACGCAAGATGATTGTCATCGTTTCAGCGATTGCAACGTACGCCTTACGAGTTCTAAATTTCTATTGCCGTCGTGCACTTTTCTCTTCCTCCAGCCACGGGCTCAGAAGTTCACATGCATTGGCAGCTTAAACCCTAAACCCCGATACCCTAAACCCCTAAACCCCTAAACCCTAACCCTTAAACCCTAAACCCCAAACCGTAGCTGCCCACGAAACCCACACCCCATGCCACGGTTTTCCACCCCGGGCAGGCTCAAAAGATCCACCACGCCCAGGAGCCTCAAAGAAGGTCTCTAGGAAGTCTGAGATTGCTGAGGGTTTAGGGTTCAGGGTTTAGGGCATTTAGGGGTTTGGGGTTCAGGGGTTTAGGGGTTTAGGGTTTAAGGAAGTTTAGGGCCAGAAGTCACCAAACTGCTGTATGCCCCTCACCTCCCCTAGATGCCCAGAGCCTGACTTCTTCAGCCTCCCTTGAGCTCTCGTGACCTTGAACCCCCTGTAAATAAGGGAGTTTCCCGGTGTCCTTATAATAAGGATCCTAGTAGTTTAGGTACTATATTAGGGTCCCCCATTTTCGGAAACTCCCATGTACCAGCCCACAGCCTAAACCCCAGAACTCCAAATTACGGAGTCCCCAAACTTGGAATCCCGACGTTGATGCTGGCCTGCCATGCTGAGCAGAGAAGTTGTGGCGTGGGCCTCAGGAAGCCCTTGGATGCCAACTTTCACGTGGGAGTTTCCGAAAACAGGGGTACCTTATTTGGGGGTCCTCATAATAAGGATCCTTCTATTTAGGGTACCATATTAGGGTCCCCTATTTTCGGAAACTCCCACGTTTGGCTTTGAATCAGACTTAATGAGGGCTTAGGGTTTAGTGTGTGGAGTTCTTGGTGTAGTTTGTATTTGGTGTTGGGTTGGTGAGGCTCATATCTGAGAAACAGGGCCCTAAGCATCTTGCCGATGTTGTATGCTGTATACTTGCTTTGTTTATGCATCGCAGCTTCCACAGCCGTAGCAGTAGCGATAGCAGCAGCAGGTGTGGCAGTACATGTGCCAGACCCCAAGCTGCAAACCGGGATCTCACATTCCCTGAGTCATGAAAGACTTCGCCAGCTACGGTAGAGTTTAGGGTCGACGCGGGGAACTCCAGCATGGCTTATTGCATACAATATGGAAGACGAGTTATAGAATTTCATACAGCCCTATGAGTCATAAAGTATGACATCACATCGATGTAGTCTGAGATCGTGGAGTATCTAAAGAGTCTGCGTAAAAAATGATGGTGCCGTTGTTAAGACCCGAGGCCGGCCAGCAGCGGTTGTATGATGGACACGCACAGGCTGGGTCTTTGTTTAGTGGGCAAGTCCCGAGTCCTGGACCAACGCAAAGAAGGCTTGAACAAGAGCTCGATGTACTCCCTTGAGATGTGTGGTATAGATCCGGAGACGCGGTCCCTGTCTTCCCATAACTATGCAGCCTCACGAAGTCCATGGGCTCTCCTTAAGTTTGATGAGCATCCAAACTTCGAACTGAGATACTGTACTGTTGATGATATAAATCCTGCATTTGCTTAAGGACCCTAGACTATGGGAATTATGGTATATTCGTAATTATGGGTAATGCAGGATTTATATCATCAACCGTAGGCCACGGATTCACCAAGAGCCAAAAACCATACACCTCCAGCGATTTCGGCCCCAAGCCACAACCCTAAACCTTGAACCATAAACCATAAACCCTAAAACAATCAAAACTCCAAAAGCTCGAGGGCCTCGAAGTCGATCTCTTAGCTCTACATCAGCCCCTCAGCCCTCATGCCCTGGACCGGTCTCTAAATATTCAGACGCCCTCAGCTCTAGAAGCTCCGAAAACCTGCAACTCTACGTAGAGTGAACCGCGGAAACCATGGAAGGTGGATTAAGGATGATTAGTGCCAGGATTCCCTATGCTTTACCTTAATGCGCGTGAGGAGAATGATGTTTTAACTTTCTGGCCTCTACTGTATGAAAATACCGAACCCCCAAAACGGTTCCAGACAAAGAGAGCAAGACCCTCGGCCTACCGAAGGGCTGGTAACCTGGAGCGCCAGATACTCAGTGTTGCTGTGCTGACGGCTCCTTTGCAGGATGTCTTGGAAATTGTTTCGGGTTTAGGAGGGTTTAGGGTTTTGTGTTTAAGGTTAGGGTGCAGTTGAAGGTATCGGGAGGCGTCACAGGAGCCAAGGACGAAGAAGCCAAGGACGAAGTAGGTCCTACCTCAACCCCCAAAAGTAAGTAAAATAATGGCCCAATACCTATACAACGCCATTATTCACCACAGTTTCGATCAGGGTCCAGGTAGGTTTTTGGCAGTATCATACGGACCCAGGTCTTCGCCGCAATGAGGTGCTCCGTCCTCCATTGTACTGGACCTGCAACCCTGAACCCGAAGCCGTCTAGGCCATCAGGATTATGGTTAGGGTTCATTTGACAGCCTAGGTACATAATTAGTCTGATTTGAGTCGTTCAAACTCAGGGTTCTCGGAGTTCGAGAGTTCAGGGCGGAGAACTCGGGGTTCGAACATGTGTGTCCCCTCCGAACCCGGAGTTCGAACTCTAAGTTGAACTCAGAGTTGAACTCCATTCGGAACTCTTGAACTCTTTGTTGAACTCGAGTTCGAACTCTAGATCGCAGAATGTTCAAACTCCAAGTTCGAAGCTGGAACACCGGTGTTCGAACTCTGGGTTCGAACCCTACTTCTTTCCTGAGTTTTGAGCCCCTAATTTTGAGCCCCTAGACCTTAGACCCTCAGACCCTAAACCCCCAAGCTCTGAGCACCTAAACCTTGGGCCCTAACCCCTAAACTAAGCCCTAAAGCCTGCTTCCTAGATCCCAAGCTGAGAGCCCCAGAACAATATGGGTAGTTGTCAAAATTAGGGTCCCTGTTTGGGTACCCTACATAATAGGTGCCGTACTATAGTAGGGACCCAAAAAGGGACCGTAATTTTGACAACCACCCACACATGGAGGGTCGGGGGACTTAGAAAGTAGTTATTTTAGGGACTTATAAGTGCCATAACCCCAGTTAGGGTTCCTTTTAGGGTACTTATAAGTCTACTTACTACCTACTTACTAAGTCCCCCGACCCTCCAAGTATGCCCTACGAAGGAGTTACAGATAGGCCCCGGAGTCGCCGAACCGCGACTTCGGGGATCCTAATCCCTGAAACACCGCGGCCAAGACCGAAAGGTTGAGGATTAGGCTTTTGGGTTTAGGGTTAGGGAGGTTTAGGATTTTGGGTTTAGGGCTAGGGGGTTTAGGGTTAAAGGTTAGAGAGGTTTAGGGTAGGCTGCTGGGTTTAACGTGAAGGGTCAACTTTTCCCTCGTCTCCATTGTAGCTGCTCTGTTGGGCTACCGCTCAGGACCCCGGATATAAAATTGGCTAAACCAAAAAGGAACTACAATAGAGATAACAGGTTCGGCATAACATGCCCCGAGGAACAGGAACCGCCCTTTGAGGATCCCGGATCAGAAGGGCCCATTACGAGCCCTGGAGGAGCTCCACTCGGCCTCGTAGTTTCCCGAACAATACGTCATGGTCATTATGCTTGCACGGCTTCGGCAGGTCTTTTGCGATGGAGCATCAACAATGAGATATGTCTTCGCGTGATAACTCTCGATCAATTGTGGTAGAGCCTATAGATTGACCAGCACCTGAATTACTCGAAAAGGCTCATGTTGCGCATGTTGCTTAAACATCTATCATGCCTTGAACTTACGGCCGTCCTTGGCTCTCGTCGCGTTGCATTGGACACTCGGTCCAGTGTCGCTCACCGGTATCCTTCAGCAGCCTATGTAGTCATCGTTACTACTACTAGTAGTGGTAGTTATAGTGTATTGGTAGTAGCAGTAGTAGTACCAGCAGCAGCAGTAGTGGCGGTATAGCAGCAGCAGCGGCTGCAGGAGGAGCAGGAGCAGGAGGAGGAGGAGCAGGAGCAGGAGCAGGAACGGAGCAGTAGCAGTAGCAGTAGCAGCAGTAGCAGCAGGAGTAGTAGTAGTCGTCGTAGTCGTAGTCGTAGAATGAAGTAGCAATGGTAGTAGTAGTAGTAGTAGTAGTAGTAGTAGTAGTAGTAGTAGTAGTAGTAGTAGTAATAGTAGTAGTAGTAGTAGTAGTAGTAGTAGCAGTAGTAGTAGTAGCAGCAGCAGCAGGAGTAGTAGTAGTAGTAGTAGTAGTAGGGACCGAAAAAGGGACCATAATTTTGACAACCACCCATATGGCTCTTTATGATAAGGTAAGGGGTCCTAGTTTGGCATGGGACTTCGCATTTTGCTTCAGCATGGCCCGTATTGGCTTAAACCGAAGTCACAGGCTTCATGAAGGCCATAAAGTTCAGACTTTTACGACAAGCTTTTATTGTTGTTTGCTAGTATGGTGTCGCTATCATTTTTCTTGTAACAGAAGCCAGTTTATTCAACAGGAACCCGGCAGAGAACCTTCGGTAACTAAAAGCAGACGTGATCAATGCACCGCGAAGTTGCAAGAAGCCCCGACCAAAAGATCCCTTGATACTTACATAGCGTATACATACCTACACATATCAGGCGGCCAGCTCCCCGATTCCGCCGAGCATGGGCGAAGTTCGCAGGCACCGGAACGGTTAAGGTGTCAAAGATGTTGAACTTTTGGTTTGAGGAGGGCGTTGTAAGAGTTGCATACGTGTTCCGCCAGAACCAATAATCGGGCTCTAGAGAGATGTGAGAAGGACCCTATAATGATGGTCCGGTAAAGACCATGCAAGCTGTCCGCGAGGATTCTGTATGGACGAAAGGCTCCTATAATGGTTCTATACGGGTTCGTCTGGTTGAGGGCTCTAGGGTTTGGGGGCTTTGAAGGATTTAAGAGTTGCAGGGGTGGCTGGTGTTATCAAGGTGCCCCTGACCAGTTGTCTTTTTCTTGGAGGCCCGGAGACTTAGTCAGTCGGTTATATAAGTAGGGTTACAACTAGAGGTAAATCCATTTAGGTACGTATAGCTCTACTTATAGCCGACTTACTTGCTAAGTCGCTTGGGCTCCTGAGCAGGAGCTTTAGACAGCCCTTAGAGAACCTCTACAAAACTTTTCTCTCCGGAAAGGCGTTGTCGAAAAGCCGAAATCTTTCAACATTGAAAGAACCCATATAGAACCGGGACCTTTCGAGCCCAGCGCTATTGCAGGCCGGATGTTCTCCCTGCTACCCGCAGAGCCCTCGGCAGGGTCCTGCCGTTCAGGGTCGGACGGACTGCGCGGTTTTATGGGGCTCTGGCAGGATTCTATCAGGGGTAGGATTTAGGGTTTTTGGGTTTCACGTTTTATCAGTGCTCAATATTTCGGATAATTTAGGGTTTTCGGGTGGCATTCTTCTTATTGTGGAACATGTCGATGTAACCGGAAAATTGAGGGAAAGTTTGGTTGCAGGCGTTCTTACCATGGCTGCACACCTTGCCGATTCACACTATCGCTGCTGCCGAGAAAGAGTCGAGTGACTTCCCGATTCTTGAATCCGAATGGCTAGGGCCTTTGCTTGATTGGATGGTTGTAATCTTCGTCCAAATTCGTCATCCGATAGACTGTCACCATCTGTCACCCGAAGTTTTTGGACAGCATGAAAACTTTCGCGGGTCGCATTCTTTGTTGGTGTCCTGGTTTCGTGCAGGATCCACTCTCCGAAGGCTGTCAGGGTCCGCTGAGCAGTTCAGCTTAGCTCCTGCTGTTTCGGAATTGGAAAACGTGCCGCTTTCAGATTTGCAGCTCTGATGTTTTGTTATGGTTTAGGACCAGTTTAGGACCAGCCAGCAAAAGCATGTGCCCAGCCATCAGTGAGTATGAATTGAGATGCATGCGCATGTACGTGTACGGAAAGCAAACTAAGAGACGGAGGTGCGCTCATTGAATAAAAGTAACCACACGTCTCTGTACGGGCATGTACATGTATATACACACATATGTGTACATGTGTATGTGTACAAATAAACATATATATATATATACACTCATATTTATGTATGTATACATATGATGCATATGCTTGTCTTGCTTGCGCAGCAGTGCAGATTGTTGCGACCTCAGCCACGTTGAACGCAACAACAATCGGATGCGCGTTTTAGGAGCTTCGTTGCATCTAGCCCACACGGCGTACGGAGGAACCCCCTCGTTGACCTCTGAAACCATACCCAGTCAACCGTACGCCGTGTAACGCTTGCAAAGCTTTGCAGCCAAGTTACCTTGAAAGCCCACATACTCATACAGAATGTACTTTGGCCTTGATCAGTCCTTATTCAGGTATTTATACGGCCCAGGTACATACTATGTGGGAACATGCACCCTTAGGGTTAGGTATAATTAACCTCGGACCTTCCAAACCTTGCAGGAACCCTTGTAGGAGCCTGAACCCGAAACGGAACCGCACCTGGCAGGGCAGTTGGAAATTTACACAGCCCTCCGACCCACAGACGTGGACGTGTAAGCCCTGACAACTTTGAAGGCCTACGTAGTCTTTAAAGTACAAGAGAGCAAAGTCTCAATGTTTAAGGCTACTTCGGGGTCTAGGTAGCAGACAGGTCCCCTGTGCAGATCCTCAGCATCTTGGGAGTGCATCTCGGCTGTCACCCGGAAGAGCTATTAGGGTTTCAGTTATACGGTCCCAAAGGGTCCTGTTTGTAGGTAGTTATTGTTTGCGGGAATTATCCCAATCATAATCGTAGGTCCTAAAACTACTATATAGGTACTTAAGACCCCTTGGGGGGGTCCTTGGCAGGTTTGTGAAAAGTCAAATTGTTCTTGTCTGCACCTTGAGAAAGGACCCCTGACTTAATCGGGATCGTAAGCAGGACGCTTAGCCAGGACCACCCCGATGGCCAAGCCCGGCTGATGTGATGTAAGAATTGCTGAGCTTCCTTGAAGCCCAAACCTCACGTTGCGCTCGGTGGTTTAGACGGTCCGAGATGGTTTTCGTGGTAAGAACCCCAAAACTGTGAACCCTGGGCACAGGGCATAAGACCTATATAGGATGAGTCAGCACACCCAAAAAGCAAGGAAGCCTAATCCTACACCCGAAAACTGCAAACATTAAGCTGTAGCTTGTACCGGCTTCTGAACATCTGTGCGTCTGCTCGTGCTTGCTTTTTCGGTCTGGATCTAGTGCGCAGAGCTCTCAAGTAAGGCGACCTTGAGTGAGAACCTCCAGAAGAATAAGTCTTCTTTTGCCTGTAGACAACCTAACATGAAGACCCCGGAAGTAGACCCCGAACAATTAGCCTTGAGAACAGAACCCAGTCAAGGGACCCAACATTTCCGGAAACCCAAAAATGGATCGGGAGCCCAGAAACTGGATTCATCGACCAGTCTTCTCCTCAGGAAGACTTGGATGTGGTATGATACGGTTGATTACTTCCTGCAGTACCCATTATAAGGACTACCCATTATAAGGACGGCCACAATTCCCATAGTGTAGGGCCATTACGGTAGTGCAGGATTTCTATCATCAGTGGTGGGACACGGCTGTGGAGAAAGGCATGCTGCAGTCAGCTTGGCACTACAGCTTGAAATCCTGGCACCATGGCCTAAGGGTCTTTAGGGGTACTTAGAAATGATGTTTAATTTTTGGTTATTATAATCCCTAAGAAACAGCTAAAACTGGTTCTAAGTTCAGTATAGATACTTTGGCCTTAAAGTAGTCCTTATTCATGCCCCTTGGGGTGCACCTCGCTAGCCTTCTAGAACGCAGTAGCCTCCTAAGGATATGCAGTGGCTGTAGGGCAATAATCCTACTAGCTGTTTGCTATAGGGCCTTAATAATTACCTATACTATTTTGGGCCACATGACCATGATCCCTGCAGTCCCTCCCTCCCGAAGTTTCACTCGTCTCGATCCTCACACTTGCCCAAAAATTCCCAAGTTTTGCGAATCAAATGCTAGGAGATTCTCCCCAACAGCGCTTGAAGCCCAGGCTGTCAGTATTGTGCGTGCTCTTCGCGACGGGTGATGTCAATAAAGTCTCGGTGCAGACCTCGGCCTGCAGAACCTTCCCCTTGCTTAAACCCTATAAACCCTAAACCCTATAAACCCTAAACCCTATAAACCCTGTAAGCCCTAAACCCTATAAAACCTAAACCCTGTAAACCCCCTAAACCCTATAAACCCTGTAAACCCTAAACCCTATGAACCCTATAAACCCTATAAACCCTAAACCCTATAAACCCTATAAACCCTGTAAACCCTAAACCCTATGAGCCCTATAAACCCTGTAAACCCTAAACCCTAAACCCCCTAAACCCTATAAACCCTGTAAACCCCCTAAACCCTATAAACCCTATAAACCTTGTAAACCCCCTAAACCCTAAGCCCGTTCCCCTTGCTTCAGCCCTAAATCCTAACCCTCAGCCCGGCAAAAAGCCTGGGCTGTTTAAGTTTCCGCTCCCATCCCCTAAGCCCGGAGCTTCGGAGCCTTTTAAGTATAGTAAGACCCCTAGTATGATTCAGTGTAGATTCCCATTGCGCTCGCGAAGTCGGTTTTGTAACTGCGCATCAGCCGATAAACCGATAAGCCGACAAGCCGAAGCGCCGATAAGCCGATAAGCCGAGCAGACAGTATTGACCTGCAGTGCAAGCCGTCCAGGTGATCAGCCGATCGGCTAATCGGCTTATCGGCTGATCGGCTTATCGGCTGATCGTGATGACATCCCTGGTCTAAGGGGAAAAGAGCTCCCATGTCCAACGTCTGATGACATCCATGGTCTACTGGGAAAAGAGCTCCCATGTTCAAAGCCTAATGACGTACATGGTCTAGTGCGATTTGGGAACAGAGCACACCATGCCCAAAACCTAATGACGTCCGTGGTCTACTGCGATGTGGGAAAAGAGCTCCGATGTTCAAAACCTAATGACGTCCATGGTCTACTGCTCTTTGGAAAAGAGCTCCCATGTCCAACGCCTGATGATGTCCATGGTCTACTGCGATTTGGGAACAGAGCACCCATGCCCAAAACCTAATGACGTCCGTGATCTTCCGCGATTTGGGAACAGAGCTCCCATGTCCAATCGGCTTATCGGCTTATCGGCTTATCGGCTGATTGGCTGATCGGCTTATCGGCTTATCGGCTGATCGGCGTAGCCCGATTTGGCGCCCAGATCCCACGCACACTGTTCCCATTGCGCTCGCGAAGTCGGTTTTGTAACTGCGCATCAGCCGATAAACCGATAAGCCGACAAGCCGAAGCGCCGATAAGCCGATAAGCCGAGCAGACAGTATTGACCTGCAGTGCAAGCCGTCCAGGTGATCAGCCGATCGGCTAATCGGCTTATCGGCTGATCGGCTTATCGGCTGATCGTGATGACATCCCTGGTCTATGGGGAAAAGAGCTCCCATGTCCAACGTCTGATGACATCCATGGTCCACTGGGAAGAGAGCTCCCATGTTCAAAGCCTAATGACGTACATGGTCTAGTGCGATTTGGGAACAGAGCACACCATGCCCAAAACCTAATGACGGCCGTGGTCTACTGCGATGTGGGAAAAGAGCTCCGATGTTCAAAACCTAATGACGTCCATGGTCTACTGCGATTTGGGAACAGAGCACCCATGTCCAACGCCTGATGATGTCCATGGTCTACTGCGATTTGGGAACAGAGCTCCCATGTCCAATCGGCTTATCGGCTTGTCGGCTGATTGACTGATCGGCTTATCGGCTTATCGGCTGATCGGCTGATCGGCTTATCAGCTGATCGGCGTAGCACGGTTTGGCGCCCAGATCCCACGCACACTGCAGATTCCCTAGTTAACTACCTGGACCCTGAAACTCCGTAGAAGACTAGCCTTTGTATAGGTATTGGACCAGTTTTTTACTCACTTTTGGGGGTTGAGGTAAGGGATATTGGAAGGTCTGGGCCCCCTAGGTAAATGTACGCTGCTTCGGTATTGGAAGGGAGTTGAAGAATGCAGCGATATGCAGCGCTTGGTATACAGCGCCTGAGGCTGCTTCCACCAGGCTTCATGTATCCATGCCCTTCTGTCGGTACCGACTTTGGAGTGTAATTGCTAATGGCTTTTGCTGGATTTGCATAGTGCCCGCTGTACAGAAAATGGTATTTTCTGGTTGTTGCGACCGCGTTCATGGGCATTTTCGATTGTTTTTATGGCACAGCAGCGGTTCTGGACGGAACAGATCAGAATAACATCAAATGCCATTTGCAGCAGCGAAATCGAGAACATCAAGCAAAAGTAGACAGTGGCATTTGGAGAAACGCGGGCTCCTGTCACAGTATGGCGGTACAACTCTGACAGGATTTCCGAAACCTTCCACACGAGCATTGCAAGCCTCCTGAGGCCACGTACGGACATATCTTCATGCACCTTTGCGGCAAGTGACAGCGTGTATTGAAGCATACCTTCTTCTATAGAATCCTTACTAGGTACCCTGCAAGCATGTGAGCCTAACGTAAGCGTCTCCGAATATTTGTGCAAATCTGTTTGTAGTGTAATATAGCTCATTCCATCAGCTCCGGTTTGCCTGGACTGCTGCCTGAGGCTCTCCCCAAGATGGTAGAAAAGATGTCGGGAGCTCTGTCGTTCTTTCTTTGCGTAATTAATCAGGGCTTTGGCCTAGCACCCTCAGCCTGAAGCACGAACTAGATCTTTAGAGCTCCATGGCTGAGCTTGGGACCCGCAATCCCATGGGAGGGTGGGTTTTGGGTAGTGCAGCAATTCGAAAGCTCGCCCACTAGGTGGTTTTATGTTGGGGTGGTGAGTCAAAGTTTTGAGGTTTAAGAGAGCATTAGGTTGGGGTTTTTAAGGTTAACCAATGTTGTCACGGCGAAACCGAACTCAGCCAGAAAGCAGGTGCCGCCGTAAGCCTGCGCTTCTCATCCATCTCTTCATATGTAAAAGCAGTACACCATATATTTTCACAGTACTTGGTGGAATTTAGCATAATGTAGCATAATAAGGTTCAACATTGTGTATTATAGTGAAACATCTCTTCATCGCATCCCTGCAACCCTTGACCCCAGGGGCTGTATGGACAACTCCTAGCAAGGAACTTGCGGCAAGCAGTATTGCAAGAGAACCCAGTGAAAGAAGTTTATGGGTTCAGGGATAGTATGCATGTTGGGGCTTTAGCCTCTGACCTGCTCTTAAATGTTCCAGAGATCGGAGCTTAGGGTTAGTATCGCAAGAGAACCCAGTGAAAGAGGTTTAGGGTTCAGGGTTTATCGCAAGGGAACCCAGTGAAAGAGGTTTAGGTTTTAGGGTTAGGAAGTATCGCAAGAGAACCCAGTGAAAGAGAGCACTATCACATCAGCTTCTGTCTTGAAAAGCTTAATCTTTGCTGCCCTGCTGTAGCCAAGCAGGGAGACAAGTAAGCATGCATGTGTATATATAATATACACATGTACATACATACATATTTGTACGGGCATACAGACACACACACACACACACGCAGACGCACACACATAACACATGCACGAACTTGCACATCTAGTTCTATTTCTGGTTGTTTCTCCACCCTCACAAGTAATATTATTTCTGGTCGTTGTTCCACTCTCTCTCTCTCTCTCTCCTCTCCCTGGTCCTGCGGAGCTTTATCAGCTGCTTTGGTGCTCCGAATAACTGTCCAAGCCAGTACATGCTCTGTTTGCAGATATCCAAACGTATTCCGTTCTGCTAATGCTAAACGGTACGTACTGTCTTTCTCACGACACTGCAACAGCATCTAAACCTAGCTCGAGCTCCTCTGCACTAGTTGAGGACCAAGGGAGCAGACACACCTTCCATGCCAAGATTCGGCGTTCCCGTTGCGCAAAGGTTTAAGACTTCACCTGGCCACCTGCAGCTGGATGGCACTTGGTGGGGATAGGTGCGGAGTATCCTGGGTGAACACATCGGCTGCGAGACATACTCGAAGCCAGACCCGCTAAGACATAAACTCCGAACTCCCGAACCCTACCCCCGAGGTCTTAACGCTAAAAAAATCGAACCCTTGTAGAACCCGTGCAGCACCAGTAAACGTAATCCTAAACCGAGGCTTAAAGCGGATACCACAAAACCCCAAAGCTCTGCGATAAAGCCTCTACAGGTCATGAAGGCCCAATACCCTATAGCCTCAGCCGAAACAATCCCTCGGGTTTCTAGCTTAAGGATCTACATGCTGCCATTCACGCTTCCGGTGAACGACCGCCAAGTCTCCGAGTGTCGAGCTTGGACGTAATATAGGGGCCTTAAGAATTACCAGTACTATTTTGGGGGTTCCTTATTAAGTTTATAGTAGACTATACCCCAAAACCCTATTCTAATTATTCAGGCCCCTGTATTAAGGGGTTCGGGGCTTGAATGGGACTTTAGTGGTTTGGGGTTTTGCGGGCATAGGCTTGGCATGTATGGTTTATTAGGAGTTCAGTTCCAGGTAGCTTAAGACCTCATAAACCCCCAAACCAACGTAGACTACGAACATATATAGTTCGCGTGCATGAGCTGCGTGTTTGTTATCTCTCTCTCTCTCTCTATATATATATGTGTATCTACACCTGTGTGTATGTATGTTTTTTTACAGAAAACATACGCTTGCGTACTATGTTTCCTGGTAGCTACTAGCCGAGTTATCCGATTCGGAGTGTTAGGGTACGGAAAAGTCTCCAACCAACCAATCACGTACTCATCCAAGGGTCGCACTGTTTCTGTCGGGATTGCCCTGGATAACCCTGAATTCTAGATAAGTGGTTTATTGCTTTGATTTAAGTTCCGAGATTCGGGCTTAGCAGCAGTTGAGATTGTGGGACCGGTTTGCATTTTGCCCCGCACTCTTTCACTTTCACGTGTCTAAGGCTCTCCGCCCGGTATGAGGAGGTGTGGCAGGGTGCAATACGGGGGTTTCCGAAAATAGGGCTAGTATAGTACCCTAAACCCTAAATAGTAGGATCCTTATTATAAAGACCCCCAATACCCTAAATAGTAGGATCCTTATTCTAAGGACCCCCAGATAAGGGTACCCCTAATTTTCGGAAACTCCCATAGGGATCCATGAGCGGTTGTTGATTCTTAGTGGAGACCTCTTGATTCACAGTGGAGTCTAGTCAGGCTCATGTACGGTGCGGCTTCGGTGCTATTGGGCACCTTAAGCATATAGGGGCTGAGTAGGTAACCTTTTACCTTTTGGGGCTTGGAGACTCCTACGGTAAATCAAAAGGTCGACCTTTTTTCGGCTAGGGTGCTCAGCCCCTAAACCCTAAACCGTTTCGGCTAGGGTACTCAGCCCCTACGTAAGCTTCGTCTACCTTGACATTCAGCATGCATGGAGATCGAAGTTGCCACATGGGAGTTTCCGAAAATTGGGGGTACCTTATTTGGGGGTCCTTGTAATAAGGATCCTACTTTTTAAGGTACCATATTCGGGTCCCCTATTCTCGGAAACTCCCACATTGTGCAGCAGAGAAGATTCAGATCCCTTGACCCTGAACGGTTTAGGGTTTAGGGCCCTATAACCCTCACCCTCTCACCCTCCACCCCACCCAAACGCGAACTAGTCTGATTACTATTTGGTCATCTTGGCCATGGTTTGATATTGATGTAGGGTTCATATTCGGGCTTGAGGCTGTGCATCGGTGGCGTTTTGATGGGGATCCCAGTAGTATGGAGGGGCCGAAATTAGCACCCGGTTTAGGGTTTAGGATTTTAGCGGGGGCCAGCATGACTTCTGGAATCCCGTTCACGGGGGAGCCCCCAAGCTCAAGGTAGTGTTTCGATGCCTTTCGGGGACTTCTTTCACTCTTTCGATAAGATACCAAGCTACCTTGCCAGCAACTAACAGCGACCCCTGAAACGGTTTGGAAGGGCCCGCACTGAAAGCTCTCAGCTCCTAAGTAAGGCTATGCGGTGTAATTGCTAAACCCTAATCCACAAACCCCTAAACCCTAAACCCTAGCCAACAAACCCCTGAACTCTAAACCCCAACCTACGCCAGCCCGAGCCAGGCAGTCAAGCTGGCCGAGAAGCGGATGAGAAATGAAACAAAGATGATCAAGGACCGGACCCTGTCCGAGTCTTTCAGCTAGGGTTTAGGGTTCAGCGGTACTTTTGGACTGACCTTACACTAGCAACACCAATCAGAAGATCAGCAATATAGGTAATGATGCTAGCAACCTTCATGGTGATGGTATCAATAGTTGATTGTTGGATCACAGCCATTCTTGAATTGCAATAGCATCTTTGAATCATGATAGTAACATGGGCTGCTTATGAAAATGAGCAAATACAGGCTCCCTTATCCCGAAACCTAAAGCTCTAAACCCTAAACTACTGAAACCCTAAACCCTAAACTCCTGCAGTCCGATAGCTTCGCTTTTGGGGCGGGTTGTGGGGGCTCCCTGGGCCTAGGCTTGCGGGTGTCAGCCTGCGGGGTGTAAGGCTTTACCCATAGGCCCCAAAAGTAGTTCCTTTTTGGGGTTCATATATGTAGAATCCTACAAGGTAACCCCAAAAAGGAACGACTTTGGGGCCTATGAGTTGAGTTTTGGTTTCGGGTTGGGTAGGGTTTGTACTTAGAGGCCCAGGAAACTTAATATAGGTTATAACTAGCGGTACAAGCACCCTAAATGGAGTTACCCCAATCAAAAACCACTTATAACTGACTTACTAAGTCCCCTGGGCCTCCAACCCCAAAGCCCCCTTATAGAACCCTTACAGATCCCTTTTAAAGAGCCTGTTTAAGGAACCCTAGATCCGCTTTGAAAAAGCCTACTTATGACTGACTTACCCTCCAAGTAGGTTGGGTGGTTCGGCCGGGGGGGTCCCTCCTCATAGATCCCTTTTAAAGAACCCTTTAGGGAGACCTCTAAGGAACCCTATATATCCCCTTTTGAAGAGCCCTTTAAAAGGTGTACTAGTGGGGAGCCCAAGTTCGGCCGAGAGTCTCGAATGTTTTCCGCTCTGCATTCACGATCTGTCGTCGCCTCGCGATTCGATCGGGGGCAAGTCGAAATAGGGGTTTAGGGTTTAGGGTTTAACCCGAAACCCTGAATCCCGAAGCCTTGAGGCCTAAGACTGTAAAAGCTTGATGCTTATCAGCATGAAGCAGTCGTGCTGCTCCATCTCACCATGCCGCAGGGAAATTCAATCTGTAAGCCCGCATCCTATCCCAGAACCCTCAACCCCGAAACCCCTTGAATTTGAAGGTTTATGCATTTTGAGTGCTTGTTCGCCTACAACTGCACCCCATTAAAACTGAAAGCTAAGCCTTTCACTATCGAAACGGGCCTAAGTACGTTTTAGTAGATTGGCGGGGTTGTGTATTCGGAGTCACAATGATGATTTGGGGAAGCACCCCCCCGCAGCAGTACTTAGGACGTTTTGGGTTGGAAGCCAGCCGCAGTGCCGGCTCATGTGGATTATTTGAGGCCGCTCGAAAGAAGAGGCTCGAAAGGGAAGCCCAGCTGGCACAAGAGAAGCAGGTTCGGGAGCTTCATATTGATCTAGAAGTAGTAGTAGTAGTAGTAGTAGTAGTAGTAGTAGTAGTAGTAGTAGTAGCAGTAGTAGTAGTAGTAGTAGTGGTAGTAGTAGCAGTAGCAGTAGTAGTAGCAGTAGCAGTAGCAGTAGCAGTAGCAGTAGCAGTAGCAGTAGCAGTACTGTAGCAGTAGTAGTAGTAGTAGTAGTAGTAGTAGTAGTAGTAGTAGTAGTAGTAGTAGTAGTAGTACTAGTAGTAGTAGTGGTGTTATACCTCGCGGTTTACGGAGCGTTCCGGACGAGATGTGAGGCGCAATTTACGGGACATGCTGTCTTGAAGCTTTCGAACTCAGATGCGTGGTTGTCAAAATTTTGGTTCCTTTTTGGGGTCCCTGTTATAATATGGCACATAATATTTGAGGTACCCAAAAAGGGACCCTAATTTTGACAACTGCCCAGATCGTTTTGAGCTGAGGAAGTATGGCACAATCTGGCTGCTGGTTGTGCACGGCTGTCGATCCGTGCCAGGAGGCAGAGGAAGCTGACCGGGAAAAGAAGCTGGCTGAAGAGAAGCTGGCTCAGGCGTCTTGGTACCATAGGGGCCTAAATGATGACCAATGCCATTCTGGCGGCTCCTTATTATAACTATGGTACAACATACCCCCAAAACCCCGCTCTCATTAAGGCCCCTATACTATGTCATAGCGAGTTGTTTTTTCCGCGAAGTCTTGGAGCTTCATCGTAGTTGGGATCGGGTGGAAGGCATCGTGTAGTTGTTTTTGGACTCCGATTGTTGCAGACGTCGGAGTTGAGGTATCCCGGAGACTTGTGACGTTAACTCTAAACCCTACACCCCAAACCCTAAACCCCTACAAAGATCCCTTTAAGGACCCCTGAAAGATCACCGAAAAGACCCCTAGTAACCCCACAGTCCCTGGACCTCAGCTTTCCGATTCTTGTAAAGTCTGCAAGTCAGTTGTCGGGACGGTTGGATTCCGCATCTTGTGGGATCCTGAGCCTCCGCAGCCTCCGACTTGTAGAGTTTAGCAACATAGGGGCCTTACTTGGAGGCCCAGGGGACTTAGTAAGTAGGTTATTAGTAGGGTTATAAGCACCCTATAAATGGAGCTACCCTAAGGATAACCCTACTTATAACCGACTTACTAAGTTTCCTGGGCCTCTAAGTAATCAGCACCTACACCATTCTGGGTGTAATGAGAGTAACTTGCGGGGTTGGCAGTGCCTTGAGGCGGAAGAAGCTGCCCGAGAAGCGAAGCGGGCCCGTGAAAAGAAGCGGGCTGAAGAAAAGCTGGCCCGGGCGGCGTTTGGTGTTTAGAGTTTTAGAGTTAAGGGTTTAGATTAGGGTCGTGTCATCATGTTGTTGTTTTTTTTGCGGTTGATTGGGAGGTTCAGACAGTTTGCATCGGGTTGACTTGCGTCTGCACGTGCTTTGGGATTTCGATTGTTGCAGACGTGGGAGTTGAGGTATCTTGGAGGCGAGTGATGTTAATCCTACAGTAAACCCCATAAAGTTGGAAACCGGATTAAGCCCAAATAGTGCTTTTGGACTTCTACTATAAACCCCTAAGCCCGACGGTTCCTTGACCTCAGCTTTCCGATTCTTCTAAGGTCTGCAGGTCAGGCGTCGGCGTTATCGGGGGCGGTTGGATTCCGCATCTAGTTGGATCCCGAGCCTCCACAGCCAAAAACCCGTAACCCTCGAACCCACACCCTACATAAACCCTACCTATAGTCTCCATTGTAGTTCCTTTTTGGGGTTACCTTATAGGATCCTTAATATATAATTGGTTAAACCAAAAAAGGAACTACAATGAAGACTATAGGTAAACCCTAAATTGGCAGTGCCAGGAGGCGGAAGAAGCTGCCCGAGAAGCGAAGCGGGCCCGGGAAAAGAAGCGGGCTGAAGAAAAGCTGGCCCGGGCGGCGTTTGGTGTTTAGGGTTTGTTATAGGGAGTTTATGGTTTAGGGTTTTAGAGTTTAGGGTTTGGGGTTTAGGCTTGTGAAATTTCCCTGTCTTGGAGTGCCGTGTTGACATGTCCTCATGCGAGCGTAGTCTTTTGAGTTAGATCTGAACGCACCCTGTACGACAGACGTCTTGGGCTCAGACCAAAAAGTGCGCTCGTTGTGTGGTTGGACACTCACTAATCCAGTTCCTGCTTCAAACTGGTAGCGGAGCTGTGAGGACAACCACTAGTGTTTCACCCCCGTAGAGCCTGTGGTCCGGGGTCCGTTGGGTAGAGTAGTGATAGTCGCGGCGCAAAGGCCCCTTCTATCTGAAGCCATGAGCGTGGCAGGTTTGCGTTACCAGCCCAATCTCTGGTCACAGAACCTGAGCCCTGCAGAAACCAAAAGCGGGTCGTACATATACGACGGTACGGCTGCTGGCTTCCACGATTGGTGCTTCCGGACACAGATCCGCGTGCTGCAACATAAGGAGAAGCAGCGGCGCGAAGCTCTTAAGGACCTGCGTTTTGCCGAGTCGGCAAGGGCCAAGAGCGAGTCACCAAGGAAGTGGCGTGGCAGGGCAAGTCAGGGGACCAGTGCATCGCCCACAGATGGTGATGGAAGCAGCGGTATACCCGCCAGTCCGTCCAGCGCAAAACGGACTAAGCCCGCGTCCGAGGCAGAAGATGAGGATGCGGAGTCATTGCCGTCGCACCCCAGCCAAGTGGCGGGCGACGATGAGCAAGAGCCGGACACAGATCCGGCGGTGTACACCTTGCAAGACATTAAGGACGAGTCGCTTGATATGAGCGAATGCGTTAGCAAAATCTTGGAGGGTCTCCGAGGAGACGCCTTTTGCATCGCTCGCGACGTCGGCCTGGAACGTCTGCTTCGCCATGATGGCGTCGACTACCTGATAGAAGAAATCAGGAGGCAAGCCTTCCCTCTTCAATCTGAAGAGGCGTCTGAACTTTTCCGTCAGGGACAGCTCCTGACGGGCCCACTTGCAAAGCAACCCGGCGAGCCTATGTTGTCTTACATAGCCCGCCGAAAGCGGTGGTGGTCGACCTTGCGTGAGCTAGATCCTGATATCCGCCTTTCTGAAGCAATGAGGGCTAATCTCCTTGTTGAGCTTTCAGGGTTGGAAAGGAACGAACAGCTAATGGTCAAGACCGCCGCCCGCGTACACACCGTGGATGAGTACGCACGCGTCCTTGTTCAGCATCACTCAGTGGTGCACATGAAGGAACGTCTTCTTACCCAGAAGGACCCTAGTGGCCCAGGTAAGACCTGGAGACGTTTCGACGCTAAGCCACAATACCCTAAGTTTGGCTATATGGGGTATGATGGTAGTGCCGCAGAGTATGGTCATCAGGAACAACAGGAATCCGCGGAAGGCTACGGTGACGGCTACGGCGAAGAAGCATACCAGGCCACAGCGTCTGGGGGAGATGATGCGGATGAATGGATTGATGATGAAGATCTAGCATTGCAACTCAACGCCTATACGGCAGTGGCATATGAAGCTGAGATTGACGATTTGGATGATTCCTATGCCGAGTCAGTTCAGCTTGCGTACGCGGCACAGACCGCCTTTGCCCAGGCGAAAGGAAAAGGTAAAGGGAAGAACAAGGGCAAGTCCTCCGGAAAATCCGGAGGGAAAGTCGTGCGTAGCAATTTGACCATTGCTGATCGTAAGGCCAAGTTGGCAGAGCTTAAGGCAAAGAGTAGGTGCCTGAAGTGCGGTGTGATCGGCCATTGGGCCGGAGATGCTGCCTGCAAGTTTAGCGGTAAGGGCAATGGCCCCAAGGGCACCACAACCCCAGCACAGTCTGGGGGAACTGCCAACGCAGCCGCAAAGTCGGCGACGCCGAAGCCTCAGGCGTATTTCGCCGCAGTGGAGGAGGATGACACAGAGTGTGTCCATCTGTCGAATGCGAGCGCTGGTAGGCTCGAGGGTTACCCAGCCAACCTTGAGCTGACTCCCTCAAAGACCAATACCGGCAAAGGCCGCGGCAATGAAACCCTCTTCTCACCACAGCTTCGGCGCACAGCCGCCGCTAGGATCATGCGTGACAGCCCGCCTGAGGGTTCCGATCGCGTTTTCTCCTTTGGTCAGCATAAGGGTCTGACTTATGAGCGTGTCTTGTATACGTTTCCTGGGTATGTTCTTTGGGGACGCACGCAGAAGTGCCCATCCATAAATTTGGCCGATTTCTTGGATTGGGTCACGGAGTACTTTGATGTGCGTGATGATAACCCCATTAGCATCACGAGAAGGGATGTCCCCTCAGCCAGGAACCCCCGCCTGAACCCTTTCAGCCCGAGGTTCGCCTCGCCGCGTCAGCTGCTTCGTCCAGCGAAGGCCCCCGGAAATGCCGGGGAGGTTGCAAGGAGTTCAACAAGTCGGGGAGTAACGCATACATAGACATGCGGACCTGTAAGAAATGCGGCACCGTCACCAAGACGAAGAAAGAGAAGCCTGTCATAGACCAGGCCACATGCCCCCACACCTCCACCGAGAGGTCGGGTAGCAGTAGGAAGACCTCCCGCATTAAGTGCAAGCTTTGTGGGATGCTTCTAGATGAGCAGCCGCAGACCGAGCGAAAGGCTAGGGATGACGCAGCCACAGTGCTGCGGGAGTCCAACACCCTGGACTTCGATCTTCTGCGCAGCATAGTCGGCAGCACGGGGGATAGCCTCCCCGTAGAGGTAGTAGTTCCGGCTATTGCCCAGTTTCAAGAGACCATAGAGGGTCACTTCGTAACCGAGCCCGTGATATCCCGCGGTGACCTTCTCGCATACCTGCAAGAGGCCTTAGACGATCACTCTGCGCCATCGACCAACAACAGTTGGGAAGTGGCGTCGGCGAGATCGCGCTCCTCGAGGGCCTCCGCGACGAGGCACGCCTTCGTGGCTTTCACTGAGGGGGTCACAGATATCCATCCGGCTTTGGTTGATTTGCCCGTAGTAAATATCTACGAGGATAAGCACGTATACGCCGTGTTGGATGAGGGCTGTAACTCGACTGTTCACGGTAGCGATTGGATAGCAAACGCGGCGGGGAAACTTGCGAACTTCGGTTACAGCACGAGGTTTAAACCTGAGGGCAATCGTACCTTCAAGGGTCTTAGCGGTGCTACCGAAACCCTGGGTAGCAGGACCATACCTTTCTCTATAATGGGATTGGAGCAGGACTTGAGAGTTCCGGGCGTCCTTGATTCACATGAGATTAAGGGTACAGCCCCTCTCCTTTTGTCCCTTTACGCCCAGGCCCAACTTGGTATAACCAAGGATCTTCGGTTTGGTGAGTGTGGTGTTCGACTTCCTTCTGAGGATAGCATCATTAGGATCAAGCTGTGTCGGACACATGACTCAGGGCTGTTATGCATAAACATAACAGAAGGTTTGACCCAGGTGAAACAACCCCGTCTCATAAAGAGCTTCCAAATCCCCTCGCCGCCAGTTCCTATATTTAGGTCTGCCGCCGCCGCCGCCTTAGCTCACTCAGAGTCTGTGAGCACACCCCGAGATGCAACAGCGGCAGATGACGCAGTGGCAACAAGTCGCAGTCACAGTACTGTAGATGCAGGCCATGGTCATAGCACTGTAGGCGTAGGCCACGGTCACAGCTTCACAACGACAGCTGAGAATCGCAACAACACTAAGCGACGCATAAGCGTAGCGTTCCCGAACCATTGCATGGTAGGCACGTCCGTAGGAGACACGGAGCCCGCCGCGATGGCCGCAGCAGAGGGGCAGTTGCCTAAGAAGGCGCCCCCGACGGCAAAGGCTGCACCGAAGATTTCAGCAGCGCCGGACCCTGGCCACAGTGCCATGGCGACCTCCCCTGCGGTCGGCCACAGTGCCGCACCGGTGATCACTCCTGCTTTCGCCGCGCCTGCGCCTAAGGCGCCGCCTGGAAGTGGCTTGCCAAAGAAAGCGCCTCCCATAGAGAAGGCTAGGCCTGGGGATAGCCCAGGGATACCGCCAGCAGCCCGTGCCACAGTGCATCCGAAGGAGATTGCACGAGGGCACCGTGAGCTGGCCGAGTTCGATGCGGTTGTGAAGAAGGACCCGCATAACAGGCCCCTGGTTATAATGGCAGGTGGAGGACCCCATGGTCCGGAGCTCGACACTCCTCTCCCAGCGTCCGTGTATAATCCGGATTTGGCCTTGCTGCCGTACTATGCGGGGGACACAGCGAACCCGGACATCATTATTGATGTTTTTACCTGGGGCTATGAGCACCATGCCTGGCTGCAACGCGTCAGAGGGAAGTGGACGGCAGCCGAGCTCTTCGCACAGCACGAAGAGATGGAAACGCATGCGATCACGACGTATGCATCTGCCACTAGCTATATGCTAGTGATGTTGGACATGGTGTGGCTAAAGGACGATCGGAAAGACGATCTGACGCCTGCAGAAGCCCAACAGCGCAACGACGAACAGCGCGACCGCACAAAGCATGTTGGGTCAAACCCCGATATAATTCGGGAGCACGCAGACCATCCCAACTTGATCGCCCACGTCAGGCACATCGTGGCGAACGTCCTTGACGCTAAGGACGCTGGGATTCGGTCCATTGCCGTGCATGTCGTTTGCAAAGCCAACAGACATAGATCTGTTGCGGCGGGTATCCTTACCCATGCGACGTTTTTGGAGCTCGTGCCAGATTGCTCCGTCAGCCTCACTCACATGAGTGCAGCGAACAGTTGGCCGTTCATGGGCAGCAAAGCGTGCAAAGGACAGTGTCCCAAGTGTTTGCACCGCGCCCCTGGCATAGCCCAGGAGGTCGAGGAGCTTACGAGGTCCTTCGTCGACGCTGTCCGCACAGACGGACCAGAGGATAATGAGTGCATCCTTGTCGTGGAGCCGCAGTGTGCACGCCCCGATGATCAGCCTACATATGCTGAGCGGTTTCATGCACAGCTGCTTGCAGAGGGCCGCATACAGGCACCGGTGACGGGGGTAGGCCCCCTTGATAGGCCTCCCCTGGCAGGCGAAACCGCGTATCAGGCTGCAACCCGCATGGGGTTGGTCGGCAAGACACATACATCGTATGTGGCTAAGTTCGACCCGAACTCGCTCACTGCGGCGATGAACCGTGCACAGGGCACAGCCCCTGGAGGACGCCTGCCTTCGGTTACTTTTAGCTCGGGTCCTAACCCTGCTAGTTCTAGCGTAGGTGCGTCAGCCAAGGGCGGAGCGGCCCCCATAGAGAGGCCGAAGGATACACCAGCACCGCCGCCGGCAAAGTCCGGTGGAGCACAGGACCGCGCAGCGACGCCGACAGGGTCGTCGGCTCGGATTCGCAGGCTCGAGGCCGAGGTCCACGACCTCACCGATGCGAATCGCTGCCAGGAAAGCACTATAAGTGACTTGAGAGAGGCCCTCAACAACGTGAAGCGGCAGCGCGATAATGCGTATGATCGGCTGCAGGACATGCGCGAGAGGGCAGAAGACGCGGAACACCGGGCCGATAGGGCCGAGGCGGAGCTCAAGAGGCCTACGCGCCGCTCCAGATCGCGTCGCAGGCGGAGGGATAGTTCCTCCTCGAGCAGGGGCCATCACCGTGACCGTACCCGAGAGAGACGGCGAATGGACTCCAGACCTCGGGATAGGTCCGAGGCTCCGACTCGCCAGCGCACCTCCCGTTGGGGTCGCGTCCGCGACCCAGGTGACCGTGCGGATCGGGACACAGCTCCCGAGCCCGAACGCATTCGTGCTGCAGGCCGGGACACAGCTCCCGAGCGCGAGCGCACGAATCCTCGCCCCTCTGCACGGCCGGAGGTGGATTATGAGCCCGACAAAGGCAAGGGCAAAGGCAAGACGGCACCCCACAGCGTGTACGACGAGGTCGAGTACGACGACGGCACAGGTGCGGGAGACTGGGATCCACCGGGACCCAGGAGCAACCTTGGCAGCAGGCGCCCGCCTGAGCCGCCGGAGCCACCGCGCTTCCGAGGCAGTGCTGGTTACAATAGGTTTCCAGAGCGTGAGAATCCTCACCGCCCCATGACGGCCAGAGAGTCATGGTGGTATTTCCACGGCGATAGGCCGTCGGACGAGTGGAACGACGCGGAATGGGCAGAATTCCGTCGTCAGTTTCCGAAGCCCCCAGGGCAAGGCAAGCTCGTCGAAATCGACGAGAGGATCCTGGCCATCGACGTTGGTGCCATTGGACTTAGCCCCGACACAGGTTTCGGGTGGAACAGGCGCATCGTGTTTCAGGACTTCCCTGATGGTGTTCTGACCGACCTATATGAGGTGATGCGCGAGAAGCAGGCGCCAGCGTGCTGGATCGGTCCATATGCACCGAGACGTTTCTGGGCTGGTGATAAAAATCACCACGAACTCAGCGAGCGGCACAACATAAAGTGCACTGTGGTCACCCGCCACACAGGCCGTTCGTATAAGCCGACGGGCAAGCTACGGGACATAGATCCCATAGGATACTTGTTTTCCCATCTGGACCCCTCCGACGGTACCAGTTGGACGTATGAAGGCGCATGCTTTCCGCCGGGGTCAGTCTCCGAGAAGCTGCCCACCGAAACCGGTGGAGCCGAGCAAGCATGCCCGACGCAAGAACCGTCGGAGGACGGCGCATACGTCGCGCTTTGGGTGTTTCCCTTGGCGTTCGACGCGGCCACAGTGCCCCACCAGATCGAGGACACAGATGCCTTGAGTGCCGTGTACATCCCGGGCACAGACCCGCGGGCTTCGCGCATCGCCACCTCTGCCGGCCCGGGCACAGCCCCGGAGGGTGAAGTTTCACCCATGGATGAGGACGGAGCAGAGCGCGAAGCATACATGGCCGTCTGCAGTGGGGAGTGGGTAGGACAAGCCAGCCAGATTTCTTTTCCAAGCCCTGATCCTCCCGAAGACCTGCCCCACAGTAGCAGCGCAGCCTATGGGCCCTCAGCCGCTAGCTTAAAGAAGCTTAGCAAGGCCCAGTCCAAGTACCTCACCTCAAGCCTTACCGAAATGGTAGCGGGAGACGAAGTCTTAAAGGCAATCGTGTACAACGCTGCCATGCGAGAAGCTGATCACCTGATTAGATTGCATGAACCCTCGGCACAGGTCCTCGCGAGCGTGATCAACGAGAGGCAGAACGGGCCACCGGGCCTCGTGGTTGCCAGGTTTGAGACTTCCACAGAGGAGTTGTGTTTGGAGCTTGAGTGTGTAGCCGATACCCTCAACATTCCGATCATATTGGTTACCCCGAACGGCTATCCAATGCTTGAGGACACTGTTACCTTGAGGGGAGACATGCATATCTCAGGCATAGGCCCAGAGATTGGAAAGGCTTTGGACCTCTTCCAAGCATGGTCAGAGTCTTACGGGTATATACCCCGTAGCTATGTTGATACGGATAGTACTGACTTTTGGAACCTTTGTCGTACCATTTCTGAGGAGTACTATATCAACGCATTTAGCCGAACTTGCTTTGTCGGCGACGCCCAGGACACAGATCCTGAGGACATCAGCGAAGCAGAGCTGGTGCCCGATGCTGAGATGCCTCAGCGAGGTGCCCCTGATGGGGTGGATGATGCCGGTGGCGCACTGACGCCCGAGGAAAGAGAACGCCTCATTTTGGAACAATTCCCGTTCCCCGGAACTCCGAATACAGAGGCAGAGCGCCGAGCGGCGTGGAGATCGTTACCGCAACGAGTCCGGGTAGCTATAAGGCGCCTGCACCGATCGTTTGGCCATCTGCCAAACGCAGTCCTGGTTCAGGTTCTGAAGCAGGCCCGGGCGAGCAAGGATTTCATCGCCGCTGCCGGACTTTACAAGTGTAAGGTCTGCCTGGACACAGCTCCAGTGCCCAGGCATCACCCTGTCGCAGGCGATAGCGTGTTCCCAAAGGAGTTCAACCATACGATAGGTATGGATGCGCTAGAGGTCAAAGACTTCTACGGAAATCGCTATACTGCTGTCAATATAGTTGACATGGGAACAAGTTTCCAGCAAGTTGTGCTCGTGAAATCTGGGGGTGGTAACCCAAGTGCCCGCCAGTGTGTGAAATGCCTGATTGACAGGTGGATCAGCTGGGCTGGACATCCCAAAGTCATAACCACTGACAGAGGGACGCACTTCAGGGGAGAATTTTCAGAGTATTTGGCACAGCATGGTATAACCCATAAGAACGCCCCTCTTGAGAGTCCGCAGACTATTGGAAAGGTCGAACGCCATGGTGGACTTGCTAAGGCCATCATCAGAAAAGTCGCGCAGGAGACTCAGCCCTCGAATATCGAGGAGATGGAGGCGGTCGTTACCGAGAGTGTTACTACTAAGAACGAGCTTAGTAGGCACCAAGGGTTTAGCCCAGCACAACACGTGTTGGGAAAACAGCCTCGAACGCCGGGTTCCGTGCTAGATGAGTCCGAAAGCCTTGGTACATTGTTCACCAAGTATGATGAGACGAGTGTATATTACATTCGGCACAGAGCACGGCAGGAAGCCAAAAAGGCCTTCGTTCATCTAGAGACTTCCCGCAAGGTGGCCAAAGCGTTACAGCGTAATGCAGCCCCTCTAGACACTGACTATAAGGTTGGTGATTTAGTTATCTACCGTCGGGATAACGTCCCTGGCAGCCCAGGTGTCGTGTGGTCCACGGTTAGCCGCGTCATAGGACGTGAGGCAGAGAATGCGTACTGGGTATTACACGAGAATATCCCTGTACTTGTGAACGCTAGGAAGATGCGCCCGGCTGATGAAATTGAAGTTGCAGCGCATCGCGTTTTGGCAGGAGAACCAGTGCTTCCGGAAGCCATTGTTCATGGGCCGGAACAAAGGTTCCAGGATGAGCGCGTAGCAGATCCGGTCACAGCACCAGCGACGCCACGTCCAGTGGCTGCAGCTGCCCCGCTTACACCGGCAGTCGCGCACGATGTGCCTATGCCAGCACCATCGACGCCAGCGATGATGCCCGGCACACCGATGCCAGCGCCATCTACACCTGCAAGGTTTCGCGCCAAAGATAAGACGGGCGAAACCGCCCGGTCGCGATCGCCAGTAGGAGGCCGTGATGATGCACTAGTTGCGGAAGAGATTGATCAAGTAGAGATCATGGCAAAAGGCCTGATAGATACTCAGGGTTTTTCCCCAGATGAGTGTCTGGCCCTCCTTCGTGCCTATGACCGCGACCGACGCGAGGCGTACACGCGCCCGCTCCTAGATGATGGAGATCCCGGGAGCATAGCCCTCGCGGTGGGAGTATATCGGCACGGTGGTCTTGTTGGTGTCTCTGGACCAACGCGCGAGAGACCGTCGTTCGCCATGTACCTCAACCACTACATCTTGCATCACAGTATGCAAGCCGGTCATCATCTCCCACAGTGGAGTAGCGTTCAGCTTACCAACAGAGGCGCAGAGGCCCATAGAGACCTAGCGAACACTCCTGGCTCGTATAACTACACTATAGGTGTGGGCGAGTATCGTGGAGGCGGCCTATGGGTGGAAGAAGCCACGGGTACAACCCCCGTGCGTGTTCAAAACACGACAATGTATGGCACCGTCCACGATACTAAGAACAAGGTTCTTAAGTTTCGCCCGAAGGACGTGCACATGGTCGCACCGTTTGTAGGAGAAAGATACAGTCTCTCCGCATACACGGTGAGTGATCTCGGTAAGTTGTCTAAAGATGACATACAGCTTTTGTCGGACTTAGGCTACCCCATATATAGGGATGCGCCCAACACCTTTGGCAGGAAAGGCGATGGGATATACACCATGGGTCACTCTGATCTTCCCATCGAGACGTTCCTAGAGCGCATCCACGAGTACGGGATTAAGGAAATCGTAGATTGCAGAAGTCATCCGTACAGCGTTCGGCATCCACAATACAATTGTGATGAGCTTTCCGCCACATGCTTTGCAAAAGGGGTTGTGTACAGTCACGCCCCCGAGTTAGGCAACAGGAATCGGGGCGGGATTGAAGCCAATTTGCAAACAGACCAAGGGCTCTGTACGATCGCTAGAATAGTTAGCGAGGCCCACGATGACTTTCACCGAATACTTCTGTTGTGTTCGGAGGCCAGTTGGCGGCGATGCCATCGGCGAAATATCGCCCAGCACATATGGCTCGAACATTCGAAACTTGCCGAGCACATACGTGCTAACGGACTGCCAGAAGCCCATCCGTGTCACTACATTCCTGAGGAAGACGACGGACTGGCAGCAGCATCGCACACAGCTGCGATTGGCACGACAGTGCCAGCAGCTGAGCCCTCGGATAGTCGAGCGGCGGAATCCAAGGCCTTTGCTCTCACCCCAGATGGGGAAGACGCCATCGGCTCTAATGTCGATGCTGGCTACATGGCCTCGCTCCTGGATTACCATAAAGCCCCTGTAGAGGTACAGCTGGGGCTGGATGCTGCCATGAAAACTGAATGGCAGAAGTACACTGAATTCAACGCAGTGGTCCCTTGCACAGACAAGGAGTTTAAGGAGCTTACAAAGGCTGGCCACGTGTGTATCCCCACCAAATGGGTCCTCACCGATAAGAATGAACACCTAAAGGGGACGCCAGCATACACTCCCAAGTGGAAAGCACGCTTGGTCGCATGTGGAAACTTCGAGCATATCTCGAATGAGGAGGATATCAGGGCAGACAGCCCCACGGCCGAGCCGGAAGGTATAGCCCTTCTGTGTTCATGGGCGGTTTCGTTGGCCCTGCGGCTCAAAGCAGCCGATATAACGAACGCATACTTCCAAGGGAAACCCCTTGAGCGCCTCCTCATTCTTCGGGTTCCTAAACACCCTAAGGGTGTGCCCGATGCAGAGATTCAGCGAGCCGGGCATATGATTGCCCGAGTACCCGTGTATGGCACGACCGACGCGGGTCGGAACCTTTACCTCCGTATAAAGGAGAGTGCCCGAGAATTTGGCTTAAATGCCTCGCAAATTCTGTCAGCCCTGTACTATATTACAGGAGAAGGTGGTCGTTTGTGTGCTTGCTTGTGCACCCACGTGGATGATTTCCTGTGGGCTGCTACCGCCGAAGGCGAGCCGGCTATCCAGAATCTGCTGGATAAGTTTAAGATCGGTCGCATAGAGACTGAGAAGTTCCGTTTCTGCGGACGCGAGTATGTGCAAAGCGCCGATGGGACCATCAGTATAAACTGTAGGGATAACACGCGTGCAATTCGCCCGATCGATATACATAAGTCTGAAAAGGGCACGACTCCAGTCTCGAATGGCCAGCGCACAGCGCTGAGATCCGTCATAGGATCGCTGGCTTGGGTGGCCCGCGCCACGAGACCTGATCTTGCCTATAGGGTGAATGCCCTGCAACAGCGTGTTACCACAGCCACGGTGGATACACTCCGTGAGGCAAACCGCGTAGTAGCACTGGCGTTAGGAGATGCGGATAGGCCGATCACGTACAGCGCTAAGTTACCTTGGAATACAGGGGAGCTGGCGATTGTCACGTTTTGCGACGCCTCCTTTGCAGGAGAGGCGAATCATAAGTCGCAGAGAGGCCGTTTCCACTACCTCACTTCCGCACAGTCGGCGGTGGACAAGAACGCGTCAACGCACGAGATGCACCTCATTTCGTTTTCCTCGTCCACCATGAAACGGGTTTGTCGCGCCACACTCCAGTGTGAGGCTTACTCGTTGCAACATGCCATAGAGCATGGAGACCGCATTCGAGCAGCAGTACTCGAACTGCTCGGCAAACTGCCCCGGTCACAGAACTGGGAAGAAGTCGCCAAGAGATCGATGTTCCACCTGCAGTATACGGACTGCAGGTCCCTTTCGGATCACTTGACTGCGTCGATTCCAAAGTCTTGCGAGGATAAACGCCTTGCCATAGAGATGTCTGGACTCCGCCAAGGACTCTGGGAAGAGGACGAGCTAACGCACGCCTTGTACCATCCTTATGGCGATGAGTTGAGATGGATACCGACGCATTTACAACTTGCGGATTGTTTGACTAAGAGTATGAAACCGCTTTTGATCAATCACAGCATTGATCGCAATCTCGTTCAGGTGCTCGATGTGCCCGCGCAAGCCGCACAGAATACCGAGAGTACCGAAAGCACTCCGCTTCGCGATTGAAGAACTCAGCCTGGAGCCTTGAGTCGCCGCACTCGGCTCGGTTGACTGCGCAAGCTCCCGGTATAATCCGGTGAAGTAGGCTTGGCCCAAAGCGGCCATAATTCGAGCATGATTCGGACGTCACACTACAGATAAGACGGGTGTGAAATTTCCCTGTCTTGGAGTGCCGTGTTGACATGTCCTCATGCGAGCGTAGTCTTTTGAGTTAGATCTGAACGCACCCTGTACGACAGACGTCTTGGGCTCAGACCAAAAAGTGCGCTCGTTGTGTGGTTGGACACTCACTAATCCAGTTCCTGCTTCAAAAGGCTTTAGGGTTTAGGGTCATGTTATCACGGGCATTGATTCCGGTTGCTTTGGAAGTTATGAGAGTTTGCATGGGATTGACTTGCATTTCTATATGTTTTAGGGTTTCGATTTTTGTTGCATACGTGGGAGTTGATGTACCCCGGAGGCTTGTGATGTTGCGACTCAACGGTATACAGAGCTTGAGCCCCATCAAACTACTATAGGGGCCTAAATACTGTATAGCTACAGTATAGCGGGCCCCAAAACCCTATTCCAATTATTAAGGCCTTTGTACTAGTGGTTGGATTTCGCATCGAGTGAGAGTTGCAGCGTTCGAGTTGGGGTTTGCTGTGCCCCTGAGGAGGCTGCAGAGGCTGCCCGGGAAGAGAAGCTAGCCCGGGAAATGGAAAAGAAGCTGGCAGAAGAAAAGGTGGCTGGGGAGATTTAGATTGCACCTCTATTCAAGTGCCAAACATGGAGAAACAACTTTCTGATACTTGCTTGAGACTTTGTTTCAGAGGTCACGGCTTTGGGTATCGACGTTATAGATCTGAGAGAGGTTCTTTTCGGCGCCATGAAACGGTTACTTCTGTTCAAAGTATCCCAATTTAAACTCTAACCTATAGTCTCCATTGTAGTACCTTTTTGGGGTTACCTTATAGGATCCTTAATATATAATTGGTTAAACCAAAAAAGGAACTACAATGGAGACTATAGGTAGCCCCTAAACCCCTAAACCCCTAAGCCCTGAAGCCGGTACCATTACCCGCGCAATGAAGCTGTACCCCGATCCAGGCACTCCTTTTAAGTTCGATCAATCGGTGGGAGGGTTTAGGGTTTAGGGGTTTAGGGTTTAGGGTTTAGGGGTTTTGGGTTTAGGGTTTAGGGTTTAGGGGTGTGTTTCCCTAGTGCTCCAGTTACGTAAGGAATAGGCTACTAACTACCCATACGTTATGTAACCAGGTGACCCACTATTTAGGTGGCTGGAGCCCTAGGGTGTGTCTCACAGCAGTGTACATAATCTGTTCAGGGCTTTGGGTTGGCATGGATGTTGCTGACATGTAAGTGTTTTTTGCAATAAACCTCAGAGCCCTTAGGGATGTCGAAATCAACGATTCTGGCTTTAAGACTCTGCTCCACGGTTCATTTTGCTCCAAAAACAAAAACCTAAGCCGTTGAATCGTGGCCGAAAATAGTACCAAAGACCGAAACTTTCATTCCAAAAGGTTTCAACCTCTGATAAGTTTGAACCACTCAGCGAAGGAAAACTAAACCCCCAAGCTGTAAACAAAATTCACCAAGCCCTGTGCCCTATGCATACCTCGAGTCAGCCGGCTTTCATTGGAAACAGGTGGCCAAAGCGAATCCGCCAAAGCCGCAACGGAACGATTCGAATCCGCCAAAGCTACAGCGGAATGCCACCAATGCCACAAACTCGTCGCGGAACGCATCCCAGGCCGATGTCCAAGTCGCGGTTTCAGGTTCAGGGTTGGGGATTTAAGGGTTTGCTGTAGGGTGTCTGGGCTTTTGGGTTTTGGGTGTTTAGGAGTTCTGTGTGTTGGGGCTTTACTAGGATGTAAGTTCCTCTAGTGAAGGACTTTGTTTAGGATTGAGGTTAGAGGGGTGTCGAATGTTGATGATTTTGTAGCTGAGTAGATAATCTTTAACCTATTGGGGCATATATAATCCTATAATAATCTAGGTGGCAATTTGGGAAACTTTTTAATTTCCCTTATGGTTCCTAAAATGGAGGTACCTATTCATAAGTACTTTTCAGAGCCTCAAAACTACAACCCAGTAATGCAAAAGGTTAACCTTTTTGGGGGCTACGGTATTCAGCTCCTAAGATCGAAGGGTGATGAACGTCCCTTAAGGCAGGTTCCCGCCTGGTTTCAGGAACTGCCTCCCCCCCCCCAATTCCAGGGTTAGGCTTCAGGGCGTAGGGTGTGGAGCTTGAGGTTTGGGGCTTAGGGTTTCGGGTTTAGATCTTGTGCACTGTTGCTTGGTAGGTATGCCAAGAGCAGTGCACAAACATCATCGTGAGAAACTTAACCACCCGAATTGTCGTCATAACCGTCTTTATCATCTTCATGAGCAGCGGCGGCAACAGTGCTATCAGAAGCATCACCCTCGTTGTCACCATTGTCGTCCTCGTCATTACAGACACCGCCATCGTCCACGTTGGCGTCAGCATGCGCAGCTCTCATCACCAGCACCAGCTACATATCATACCAATAAACAAATAATTAGAGCTATGTAAACATTGAAAGGCTTTTCTCTCAATAAGGCACTAGTGTTCAGTTTAGCTGAAGTATTACGAAGTACGTTGATCACGAAGATCCTGTCACACTGTCTGTTTCGTTGCATTAGCAGATGGTCACCTCCAGGTCTTCCGAAACAGTAGCAACCTGAGAAGTCAGGAAACAAACAGTCCTAAATGGAAGATTTGGTGGTTTTGAGAGCTTAGCGCTGGGAAGGTTGCCTACAAGGAGGGGAGGCTTAGTACTTGGAGGCCCAGGGGACTTAGTAAGTAGGTAATAAGTACGGTTATAATAAGTGCCCTAAATGGAGTTACCCCAAGTAAAACCCTGCTTATAACCTACTTACTAAGTCCCCTGGGCGTCCGAGTAGTCTGTGCGTGCTTCTTTGATTATCTGTCGTCCCGACGATCCCCGTGTCGGGCTGAAACCTTTCAATCTCGAAGGATCTCCGACAACAATATTTGCCGTTTTGTTCAGCAGGGCTGGTCGGGTGCGATCCTGCTGCAGAAAGTACACACCCTGAACCCACGCAACAAAAGCGTCAAATCCCAGAACCCTACCTGTTAAAGACGGAGCCCCTTGAAGGACTAGGCGTCTTTACGTCAATGACCCCATTCTTTCTTTGGGTCTTTAAAACCCTAAATCCTGAACCACCCTTCAACTTACCCCCAACCCTCCTTCACCCACATCCTAAACCTAAACCCTAAACCCTTCACCATAAAACCCTAAACCCCCAAACCCTAAACCGTAAAACAAAAAGAATAAGCCTAAACCTACACTGCAGTCATCAAGCTGCAGCTGCCGACCAGGTTTCCACCTTCTGCTTCAGCTCCTGGGTTATAAAAGTACGCGGTTTCGGGTTTTGGATTTGGGGTTTAGGGGAGCTTCACGGCTCTACTTTGTTATAAAAAAGTGTTATTAGTAATTATAGTAATGCCTATAGTAACTACAGTAGAACTTAGAGTAATCATAGCAGTAATTATGCAATTTGGGGCGGAGCTTTAGTGCCCGCACTTGAGTGAGGTAGGGCCTTGGAGCTCGAGTTGGTGGGGTGTTCGGGGCTTCGGACTCTCCTAGGGGTTTAGGGGTTTAGGGGTTTAGGGTTTAGGGTTTAGGGTTTAGGGTCTAACCCTAGGGATCTGAGGACTCAGATGTTAAGGCTTTTGGGCCCAAAGACCATACTGTATCAGGCTTTTTGGGCTATTTTGATCCCTAGGGTTAGGGCCTTGGAGCTCAGGCGTTGGCGTTTCCGTAGTTTTTGTAGAGGTCTGGTGATTTAGGTAGAACTGTCGTACCCAAAGGGTCCAGGTAACATTCTAGTAGATACTTGGTATGTATTTGGACCCCCAAAAGCACATACCATAGTATCACTTTGACCATTTGAGCTAGATGGGTAGCTGTCAAAATTATGGTCCCTTTTTGGGTCCTTAATATAGTACGGCACCTAAAAATTGAGGGTACCCAAAAAAGGGACCTTAATTTAGACCCAGATGAAGGTGGGCTTTCGGGCTTCATGCCTGTAGCATTTACCCAAGGGTAAAATTTAAAAGGTGGGACCCTTAATAAGGACCCCTTAATATAGCTATTATATACCCAATTTGTAGCCCATTTTAGGATAGGGGTCCCCATTAAGGGTCCCTCCTTCTCCCCTTTGAATTTAGGCACGGTTTACAGGCTCTTAGGCTGTGGTTTTTAGGTCGGGATTTAGGGCTTTCGAGCTCGAGCTTTAGGGCTTTCGGGCTCCGGTTTGGGGTGTAGGGGTTTAGGGTTTAGGGTTGTTAGAGGTTTTGGTCACAAGTTCGTAGTTTCAAAGCCTTGATGACCAGGGAAGCATTCTTGTATTTGGACCTAAAAACCCCTGCCCGAAGCTTTCCGGTTCCCAAATAACAGTGTGTTTGTTATTTGGGATGCGATCGTAGTGGAGTCAGACTTCGAAACAGGCAAGCAAGTTGCACGGGTATCAACGGGCGTGAGTGATCACCTTGATCACAGCACAAAGCCTTTGCGACCACGGCAGCTTGCACTGGATCCACAGTAGAATTGCGAGTATACTGAGTAGTGCGGAGTGCTACCCTCGCCACTTAACAGACCGAATGCCCGTGCCCGACCGCAAAGCGCTGAAACCCTGCGACCTGGACCCCTGGAGGTCCAGTTTGAAGCCAACCTACATGGGTAGTTCTCTGACTTAGGGTCCCTGTTTATGACTTTGGGTCCCTGTTTAGGTCACCAAAAATTATAGGGAACCGTTGTTTTAAAAAGACCCAAAGAGGGACACTTAGAGAACGACCCACGTGTCGACGAAAGCATTTGTGGAGGTCTTGTCGTCCCATGGACTGGGGAACCGCAACTCATTTCAAAGCAGCTGGCGCCAGATCTCAACGAGCAGGGTTTTTTTGTTTTATGCTTACAGGGGCTCTCTGGGCCAGTTTGGAAACGGACAAACTGCAGCAAGAGCAGAGTGTTTCTTTGGGCCGTTGGGGCTTTAAGGTGTGGAGGTTATAGCTTCTGGGGTAAGGCTTTGTCTCCAAAGTTGCACAGGCAACTGCATTGCAACCTGTCGTAGATTCTAGATGTTCAGGCGCAGCTGCGCCAAAAACTCTAAAGCCCTAAACCCTAAGCCCTGGCCCTAAACCCTTGACCTAAACTCCAACGGTTGATGATATAAATCCTGCATTACCCATAATAAGGAATATAGCATAGTTCCCATAGTCTAGGTCAGTAAGGTAATGCAGGATTCATATCATCAGCCCTAAACCCTAAATCCCTATAGTTCCGTTAAAGGGGCCCCTTAAAGGTACCCGCATAGATTCCTTTAAAGATTCACATCATCAACAGAAGCACTGTCCGGTGAAGCCGAGATCCGGAGGTCTATACGCACGACCCTCAAACCCTAAACCGCAAGCCCCGGCAATACCTTAAGGCCCAAATAGGGTTCCTTAAGGGTTCCTATAAGGGTTCTATAGGCTTAAAGGGGCACCTTAAAGGAACCCGCATAGATTCCTTTAAAGATTCACATCATCAACAGAAGCACTGTCCGGTGAAGCCGAGATCCGGAGGTCTATACGCACGACCCTCAAACCCTAAACCGCAAGCCCCGGCAATACCTTAAGGCCCAAATAGGGTTCCTTAAGGGTTCCTATAAGGGTTCTATAGGCTTAAAGGGGCACCTTAAAGGAACCCGCATAGATTCCTTTAAAGATTCACATCATCAACAGAAGCACTGTCCGGTGAAGCCGAGATCCGGAGGTCTATACGCACGACCCTCAAACCCTAAACCGCAAGCCCCGGCAATACCTTAAGGCCCAAATAGGGTTCCTTAAGGGTTCCTATAAGGGTTCTATAGGCTTAAAGGGGCACCTTAAAGGAACCCGCATAGATTCCTTTAAAGATTCACATCATCAACAGAAGCACTGTCCGGTGAAGCCGAGATCCGGAGGTCTATACGCACGACCCTCAAACCCTAAACCGCAAGCCCCGGCAATACCTTAAGGCCCAAATAGGGTTCCTTCAGGGTTCCTATAAGGGTTCTATAGGGTTCCTATAAGGGTTTAGGGTTTAGGGTTTAAGGGTCTATGTACCCAAATAGTATATGCTTAAGGCCCAATGTACCTGTATGGGGAGTACTTTAAGGCCAAAGTATATACTCTTTCGGTACATGGACCCCTAGGGATAGCGCTTTTTATCGCGCCGTCCGAAACGAACCGTGATTTTCTTATGCCCAAACCCAAACCCATTAATGCAGTTAGGGCTAACTTGGAAGCCTGTTGTTTGCTTTTCAAAGTCCGAGGATCTGCATGCCGGAATAGCTGCATGCCCCTTCTCTGCAGCCTTAGATGGAGTCTATGGGGATTCTGAGAACACAGAGGGACGGAGCCTGGCCACTGCGCAAGCCTCGAGCGGCCACAAAACGATGTCTGAAGTGTACTTACCCTTACTTACCTGTACTGGCAGCGACCTTGCTATACTGGGCGGGCATAGCCTTTGCTTCATGCGTTTCACGGTCATTAGCCGGAGACACTGCCACCAATTTGTCAGTCATGGTGTTAATCATACGCTTACTGTTAATCCTATTGCCAGTGTTACGTGTTACACTAACCCTAAACGGCCCTAAACCCTAAAAGCCACTCCCTCCTACCCTACACCCATCGACCCCAGTAGTGTTCTTGCTATTCTCGATTCTCTGTAATGTTGAATTCGGAAACCTCTCACGCGTGCGGTCCTGCCCTCTGAGGTGATAAGTTTGCGGCCTACTCCAACCAAGTCATGGAACTAGGCCCGATTCAGGGTTCAGGGTTGAAGCTGCTTGCAGAGGCAGTTCACCCGGGATTAGGTCTGAGGCTCCGCATCAATGACAAGCCAAATGCTAATCAGCAGGAACAATAATCTGGACGCAGTTGCAATGACCGATGTGCCATGAGGAACACTATATAACGTTGGTGGCAAGCAGCGCAACAATTAAACGCGTGCTGAGGGCTCAGTTTGGCTTTTATACCCCAATACATTCAACCCTAGACACAACCTTCAGGGTTCGGAGAGGCTTCACCAAAGTCCCTGACAGGGTGCAAGACTCATTCATATTCTGGGGCTTGAAGCGGATTCAGGGAGTGGGTTTAGGCTTTAGGGCCCTGCGCCGTAAACTTCAACGCATCAGTCATGGTTCTTTGCTGCAGCTGTGAGCCCAAACAACCCCTCACCCCTTGTATAAGGAGTATGCCATACATGACGTGGAGGATCCGCCCTTAATTTAGGATAAGAAAGGGGTCCTCCCGTATACAGGTATTCTACCTCAATCGTTCAGTCCCCTCTCGTATACTTACAGGTCCGGAGGATCGACTCAGTCAGCAGAAAGCGTGAAGAGCAAAAGGTATCCTAAAATAGCGCTAGCCCTACTTGAAACCGACTTACTAAGTCCCCTAGGCCTCCAAGTAATCCTAACACCCCCGTATAGAACACTTATAGGTCCCTTTTTGAAGAGCCCTTTAAGAAACCCTTTAAGGAACCTTAGTTACAAAGTTCCCAGTGCTTCCATTACGGGATCTTTGAGTCTCCTGGAGGCCAGGCGAGATTCCGAACGAGACTGTGGCTTGGAACACTTATCCTTCGGAACCCAGTTTAGAGGTTCATTGGGGTGTAGGGTTCATTGGGGTTTAGGGTTTTTCGGTTTTGGGGTTTGGGGTTCAGGGTTTGGGTCCAGTTTAGTTTGGGTTTGGGATTATGGGGTTTAGGGTTTGGTTGTTACTCTGGCGACGGTAAACCTAGGATACGGAGAACGGAACCAGCCTTTTTGGCACGTTGCATTGTCAGCGAATAGACGTGGAGTGCTAGTCATAAACACGGCGAACTCTCATAAGTGTCGTAAAGCCTCATCTACCAGAAGTCGTAGCACAACCATATATCATGGTGGTAGTTCGGTGTCGTAGCCTTCTTGCTCAGCCGTCGCACAAAGCCCTAGGCCTAAACCCTCAAGTCCTTCAAGACAATCCTATACCCCGAGACCAAGTTATATAGGGGCCTGAATAATTACGGATACTATGGTGGGGGGTCCTTTATAAAAGTTATAGTATAGTATACTATGCCTCCAAACCCTTTTTAAGGCCCCTATATTCTAGAATTCTAGAACCCTTATAGTAGCCCTTGTAAACCCCTTAGAGGAACCTTGTTCTAATTATTAAGGCCCCTATATCAAACACAAACGGCCCCCTGTTTTGACCAAAGACCTTCTCAAAGGATGCTAAATACTGTCATGCGGGATACTTCCCAAATCATAGAAGAAGTTCCCAATATAAAAACCCTATATATGCATATATGTATATATATATATATATATATATATATATATTCTACTATACAAGTTTAAGCTAATGCACCACCAATTGACCCGCGGGATATGCTTGTTTTTGTTTGTTTATGTCTGCTTCTCTGGTGTTGGGGGGGTGTGGGGGGGGGCTAGTTTCGTTCTGTCTGACGACGTCCATCACACCCTTGCTCTGCTGCTGCAGCTGCCCTGCTGCTGCTGCTGCTGATGCCAGTGCTGCTGCACCTGTACTGCACGGTCACAGTCACCAAGCTGGCTGCGCTGTTCCAGTCCTTTCTGCTCAACGTAGGCCCGAATCCGCAAACCCCAAACAAACATCCCAAGCGTGCAACCCCTAAACCCTGCGGCTAGAAGCTTAAAGCCAGCATCCCAGGCCCTAGCGAAGCAGCGCAAACCCCAAAACCTCCAAGCTCAAGGCTTAAACCCGATATCCCAAAAAATTGTTTCGTTTGGCAGAAAACACGCAAAACACTACTTCCAAACATGAAACAATAAACAAAGACCCCAAAACTGTAGAGGTTGCCCAAGCCTGTCTCCCAAAACATGAACAGACAAAGCAGAAATTATCGTTTTGCCTCGGCAAAACTGCGATGTTGCCCTGAGGCCCGCCTAGACTCCAAAAGCATGGCAACAACATCGACCGAAACCCAAAAAGGCCATTTTATCCGGAAAACATTAAAGACATGCTCCCGGACAATACAGCCATCATATGCAAAACCTTGCTTTCGCCGAGGCAAAAACTCCAAAAACACTCATTCACAAGATAAAATAAGACGACAGCAAGTCCCGAAAACTTGCTCGGTTGCGCAGCGATGTCTGCCAAAACAAGAACTCATAATCCAGAAATCAGCGTTTTACATCGGTAAACTACCATTTTGCCTGAAAAGGCACCCATGCTATCGTGCGGGTCCTTTCGCGGGGCGTTACCAAGTTTAAGCCCAAACCCCAAGCCCTTACAGTAACACTTAACGGAACTTTTATCTTAGGTAATTAACCCTTGGAGGAGTCCTTACACGCAGGTTGGGACCCGTTTGCTTGACTGACGCCTCGGAGAGGTTACCGAACGTCGATCTCCACGCTGCGAAGGGTGGGCAGTTCTGGACAGTCATGCAACATGTCTGCACTTCTGCGATGAAAACCAGTTCAAGTCAGATATACTTCCGTAGAATACATCATATGTGTACTATACAAGCACATTGAATATACACATAACAGATGTATAAACATGCATATATCTATATACATATGCTTAATGTACCTCTGTCTTATGGTTTCGGGGTTTCAGGCTTCCGGGACCCTCAACCCGACGACCCAGGCTCCGCACGCGGAAATCTCCGCGTGCTTTGCCACGATTTAAGGTTTCGGGTTCAGGGTTTCATGGAGAGGATCCAGCCATGCAATCTGGAATCAGGCGTTCCTTTGTAGGGCTCGTCTCAAGCGCTCCCTTAATCAGCATTTTAGGGTTTAGGGTTTGGGGGTTTAGGGTTTAGGGGTTGGGAATTTGCTTGGGCCGTCGGCTTGCCCGGATCGGGTACTCCTGATTACCCATAGGCCCCAAAAGTAGTTCCCTTTGGGGGTTCATATGTAGAATCCTATAAGGTACTCCCAAAGAGGAACTACTATGGGGCCTATGGGTAAAATACATGGGATCTAATATACAAGTCCCACGCAAAGCAGCTCAGTCTGCATTTCCGCTCGAGCCCAAGCTCCCCAGCTGTGAACCCAGGAGCCCAAACTCCTAAAACCTAGACCGGGACCCAGGGGACTTACTAAGTAGGTTATAAGTAAGGTTATAAGTACCCTGAATGGAGTTACCCCAATTATAACCCTACTTACAACCTACTTACTAAGTCCCCTGGGCCTCCAAGTAGACCGAGACCCAAGGAACACGAGGATTTTCAAGGCCTTGTGGCGGCAAGTTCTCGGTGACCAGGAGAGAGTTCAATATGGGAGTTTCCGAAAAATAGGGGTACCTTACTTTGGGGGGTCCTTGTAATAAGGATCCTACTATCTAGGGTACTACATCAGGGTCCCCTATTTTCAGAAACTCCCATATTGTCGGGGTTCAGGGCGTGGTTTTGGGCATCAGGGTTAGGGTGTTTTAGGCCTTTGAGGACTTCGAGGCCAAGGCGCCTGCACATTTTCGGGTCTGTGCAAGACTCGCAAACACCGCAAGCCTTGCCAACCACCTGGATAGTAACGACTTTCGTCAGCCCCAAGCGAAAAGGGAACTGCGACAGTAGTACTGCGGGCACACTGGTGCTGGTACTCGAACCAGCACCAGCGACAGTACCAGTGCGAGTACTGGTACTGGTGCTTGTGCCAGAACTATGGAAACCATTGCGCAGTCACTCGACTCGAGTAGTAAACCTTAGGAAGTAACCAGGAGCTAGCAGGCTAAGTTGCAGTACCCGAGTTTAGATAGCACAATCCAAGCGCTGCAAGCCGTTTTGCTGCACTCGGCTCGCTGGCAGTCCACGCGAAGTCGTGCGGAGTTAAGGGCTCGCCTAAACTACTAAGCTTGGCCACTGTGCTGGCGCAAGGTTGGCTGGTAGCCGTCGTAATTGCGGTATCGCCTACGCCTCAAACTAAAGGACTCCAGCTGCAAGCACAGAGATCGCAACGCAAACTGGGCAAGGCGGAATCAACACTGCATATGTCACCGGCAAGCAGCGGTTTCAACTACGGCTACTGGTATACGAGTATTAGTAATACTAGTAGTACTAGTGGTGCTTCTAGTTAGTACTACTAGTACTACTAGTACTCGTAGTAGTACTGGTAGTACTACTGGTGGGGTAATGGTCGTAGTGGTCGTCGTGGTGGTCGTCGTGGTGGTGGTGGTGGTGGTCGTGGTGGTGGTGGTGGTGGTGGTGGTGGTGGTGGTGGTGGTGGTAGTGGTAGTGGTAGTGGTAGTGGTAGTGGTAGTCAGTAGCAGTAGCAGTAGCAGTAGCAGTAGCAGTAGCAGTAGCAGTAGCAGTAGCAGTAGAGTAGGAGTAGGAGTAGGAGTAGGAGTAGGAGTAGGAGTAGTAGTAGTAGTAGTAGTAGTAGTAGTAGAGTAGTAGTGGTAGTAGTAGTGGTAGTAGTAGTAGTAGTAGTAGTAGTAGTAGTAGTAGTAGTAGTAGTAGTAGTAGTGGTAGTAGTAGTGGTAGTAGTAGTAGTAGTAGTGGTAGTAGTAAGTGGTAGTAGTAGTAGCAGCATCAATATTTATAGTAGTGGTAGTGTCGTAGTAGTAGCTGTCGTCGCAGCAGCAGCAGCAGCAGCATTACGTAGTTAGAAGTATTAAGAAGAAGGACACACTGAGAATCAGCACCAGCAGAAGCAGCAACACCACCGCCACCGCCGCCGACACTGCCACCACCAGAAGTGCCACAGGCACTGTACTATAATACCACTACTTAATTGTTTTTGCGCACACTCAATTGCGATGAGATCTGGAGACCGCAACCTTGTGCCAATGCAACCCTTGGCCTGGCTTCACAAAGTACAGAAAGCCTCTGCACCCACCCTAGGGAGAACCAGCTTTCTTGAACAAGCTCTTCTGGTTCGCTTCCTCATTTCCCACTAACCTTAAACTCTAAAACTTAATCCCGAAATCTTGAGCCCTTAGCCCTAATCCCTGACAAGTAGGACTGGGTGCACTACGACTGGACGATCAAGTTAGATCCGGACACGGCGCGGCGCCCAACGTCGATTTTGTGGTGTGCACTCTATCTGCCACGGGTTAGACCTCTGTCTAAGAAACACACTCCTAATGGCAGTGCTGATAATCACAGTCGCACCTACACCCTCCAATGTATGATTGCTGTATTGATTGGTGTGGCTTGGTTTCTCCTTGTTATATACACCTTGGTTTGTGCTGGTTATATACGAGGTTGTCCAAAACGAGTAATATAGGGGCCGTAATACTTACCTATACTATTTTGAGGGGTTCCGTATGACAATTGTGGTAAAATTGTTATCCAAAATGAGTGCTATAAAAGCCTTAATGGTTACCTATACTGTGTTGGCGGGGTTCCGTATTGTAATTGTGGTACAATGGGCCCAAAACGCTATTTTAAATTTTAAGGCCTATATATTACTGGCATTGTCGATAAAAGGTTAAGCAAGAACTGGCACTGCTAAGCTGAGGCTGGGTGCATCGGCTGACGCAAACCTCGTCGTAGTAGAGTAGATAACCTTTTGGGGGTTTATTGTTACCACCTTTATATTCCCAAAGCTTAACCTTCAGTTCCCCGAGGATATTGGACAAGTAAGACCCTGAACCCAACCCCTATAGACTCTAAATCCGTAGCCCTAAACCCGAAATGCAACCCTCCGCGGGAGGTCTTCTTCTCCAGCAAGTTCAAGCTGCTGATAGCGCATCGCACGTCTTTGCAGCACGATCCAGCGCAGGGGCCCAGCGTTTTGAGATGATTCACCCAGTCCTTCCAATATCTCTCATTCGAGGAATATACCTTAAATCGTATCAGGGGTCCTATTCTAATTTGATGTACTTGCCTTACTTTGAAAGATTTTGGAAGGTCAGGGGTCAGGCCTGCTGCTACAAGGGTGCGTTGCGATGGCCTTGTCCCGTAGACCTTGGGATTGTGTCTCAATCCGAAAGATCTGCTAGTTCAACGTAGATACATGGGTAGTTGTCTAAACCAGGGTCCCTTCTGGGGTCCTTTTTATGAGGCTCCCGTTCTATTCTTGGGACCTCCAAAGGAAAGGGGGGGGTCTGAGGGATTTGTAGGGTTATGGGGGGCCTCATAGCCAGAGTCTTACTTGGGACTTGTTCTTTGGGGTTCAGGCATACTGGTTGCTTGACTGTTGGGAGTTTGTAGGGAATGGAAGAATGGTAGTAATAAATATTAGTTATAAATATACCCCATTCCTCCACTCCCTACTAACCAAAGGTAAGACTTGTGCTGTTTGTGGTTCGAGGGTAAGCCCTGATACACACATGCCCTCTGCTGCAATTAGGGGCCTTAATTAGGTACCCAAAGAGGACATAAACATTTTATAGGGATATCCCTACCTTATTGGGCTTCATTACAAGGGGGTCTTTATGAGATATTCCTATCCTCATTTTAATTTTGCTCATGCGGTTTTTGGGAGCCCTACGAAAGCCTTAATATTCGGATCCCGGTTACAACCTTAAGGAGGGGGCGTATGCATCAGCTGTACCCGGCAGCCCGAGCCCTTCGGCGCCCGATTCCCGGAGCTTGCAGGGTCCTATAAAAGCCGTTATACTGGGCTTTGGAGTACCATACTTTAATACTTTTTTTCTTAAAGGAACCCTTATGAAATAAAAGTTTATACTTTTTCTCCCTGGTTACTTAAAAGCCCAGTATAGTAGCCCCTTCTCGAACATCTGCAAGAGCCCTTAAGCGCAGAACCTTCGAAGAGAAGTTTGAAGCATCCTACCTATAAGAATCGTTATAGCAGATCCCCAATACCTGACCTTTAAACCTTTTTGGGTTCTTATAGTTTAGTAGGAATCGGAAAGTTTAACCTTTTGCTTCTGTGGTTTGTTGGGGTAGTAAGTAGCAGATCCCTTGAAAGAGCCTTGGGGATCAAAATAGCCCAAAAGCCTTATATAGTATGGTCTTTGGGCCCAAAAGCTTTAACATGTGAGTCCTTAGATCCCCAGGGTAAGAGCCCTTCGATCCCGAAGCTTCCCAGACCCAGATTTCTACGGCCCAGGATGACAAAAAGGGTATTGTTCTCGTGAACTGCAGCCTGGATGCAGGAGTTGCGCAGTGGGCCCTAGAAATCGAGATTTTTGAAGCTTCCTCATTCTGATTTCCTTTGTGCAAACCCTGAAAAAGGTAGGATTTTCGGGGGTTGAGGTCGGGTTTTGCCCACCAGCCCAAACCCTAAACCCTGATCAACATCCCCCAATTCCAAGTTCGGGGTTCTTTTGCATCTAGGGTCTGCGCCCTGGGGTGTTTGGCTAAGTCACCGGGCCAAGACATGGAACAAGTGCACCTGGAACCCTAAAGAAAACACCCCCCCAATCCCCCTAAACCCTAAACCCTAAACTAGCCAAAGAAAACACCGGGGCCCAATCCACAGCATACCCATAGGCCCCGAAGTAGCTCCTTTTTGGGATTACATTATAGGATTCTGTATATGAGCCCCCAAAAAAGAACTACTTTGGGGCCTTAGGGTACTATAATGCAAGACCCCAACAACAGCGAGTTTGCTTGGGAGGCGGAGACCGGCATGGTGTGGGACTTTGAAACGCAACCACTAAAACTGCACTCTAACGTTTAAGGTTCAGGGTGTTCGGGATTAAGTTACTGTGTTCGGGATTAAGTTAGGGTGTTCGGGATTAAGTTCGGGTGTAGGGTTCAGGATTAAGTCAGGGTTTAGGGTTCAGGGTTAAGTTAGGGTTTAGGGGTTCGGGACTACGGGCCTCAGGGTTTAGGGTTTAAGGTTTAGGGTTTAGGGGTTTTGGGGTTTAGGGTTTAGGGTTTAGGGTTTAGGGTTTAGGGTTTAGGGTTTTGGGGTTTAGGGGTTTAGGGTTTAGGGTTTAGGGTTTAGGGTTTAGGGTTTTGGGGTTTAGGGTTTAGGGTTTAGGGTTTAGGGGAAAGTCGTGCTGCAGGCAGGTTTGGTCTGCATGGGCCTCTCGAAGCCTTGTCCAAGCAAGCAATGCCAGGTGCTGAGTCAGATTTGGGGTTTCCAAACTTCGGGGACCATAACCCAGGACCCCAAAGAGTAGGATCCGTAAAATAAGGACCCCAAAATGAGGTACCCCTTCTTTTGGAAACTCCCAAATGGGGAAGTGACGCGTGAAGGCGTTTTTTTCCGGGTTCAGGCTCGGGCTTTCTGGGGCCTACCTTGAACTACCGACCGTTTAGGGTTTAGGGTTCTCTTTGGTAGGGCACCTGTAATTTCCTTTCGGGTTTATAGTTCGTAAGATCCCACCAAGAAGTAGGACATGCTAGTTCAAGATGGCGTGTACAGGTTCGAGGGTTCGGGACTGCAGACCCATCTTTCGAGCACAGGTGCTATACCTGCAACGTCTAATAGCAGCTCTCTGGGTGGTTGTCTTGTTAGAGGTTTAGAGTTGAGGGGTCGTCTGGTTCAACGACACCTAACCGTCCTAAATCCAGTATTGATTCATCTCATCAGTCCAGGTGCTCTGCCACTTGTATAGCATAGCCTACTGTAACATAGTATAGTATAGTATAGTGTCTTTGTGGCTTTAGGGCTGTCGGGGTTTAGGATTCAGAGTTTCGGTGTTCCTGGTCTGGTCGCCCGAAGTGAGGATCTTCAGTCTTGAGTTTAGGATTTAGAGTTTAGGGTTTCTGGGGTTTAGGGTTGAGGGGTTTAGGGTTCTGGGTTTAGGGGTTTAGGGTTTAGGGGTTTAGGGTTTAGGGGTTTAGGGCTTCAGGGGTTTAGGGGTTAAGGGTTCAGGGTTTAGGGTGTAGGAGACTCTACACCCGAAGCCCTAGACCTTAAACCGTTGGCCGCTAGCTGATGTTGATGCACATTTGTCTCTTTTGCCGGACTTCGCTATAAAATTCGGTCATTCAGTCGAAGAGAAGATGTGCTTGTTTATCCGTGCTCTACCGGTAGTACCGCCATCCATCCACCAATTCTCAGGTCGGTCTACAACGATGGCTGGCGATACTGTCCCGAATTTCCTCCTCAGGAGGACGTGTGGCCGGGTCGCAGAGTGCCTGCTCAGACTGAAGGCTCAGATTTTGAAGCTCAAACGGCTCAAACCCCTAAACGCCTACTAAATGCCTAAGCCCTGAACCTCAACCCCTAAACTTACCTCCCATCCGAAGGGTTCGAGTTCCCAAAACAGGTTGTAACGTTTGAGTTTCAGGGGTTTAGGAAAAAAAACAACAAGTTACGAAACGGCATTGCCCCTGGCTGCGCTTGCAGGTACCTGCAGCACTGTACGAACCAGCTTGGCATTCGCTCAATGCAGGTGGGACGGTGTTTGTCAAGGGCAGCTCAAAAAGCAAATGACTTTTGCAAAAAACAGTGCATGTTGGATAAGAAGGCCAGCATAGGAGCCCCGGTTCGAAAGCAGCCTCCAAGCGCATCCCAGAGCTCGATGTAGTATTATTTTTGAAATTGCTTCCGCTTGCCATTCGGATGGGGCCATGCAGGATTTCTAGACACGGCACACGCCATCTAAATTCTGTAGACCCTGAACTTTAAATCCTAAGTTCACGTCTTTTTTGTTCTCGCCACTATAAGCCTGACGTCCAAGTCCCCAAAGCTGCTAACACGAACATGGCCAGAGCTCGAACAGGGTCAATTGTGTACAAATGGATATAATATGCATATTAAATACACACACATATATATATATATATGTGTGTGTGTGCAGATGTATGTACTTCAATATACAGATAGTATGCACGCGGTGTACGCAGGCTTATAGTGTCTTTGCAGCGTCTTATTGATTCCACCGGGAGTTTGTGGTATGCCATAGTACCAGTATGTGAGATCGAGTATACGGGGACATCATGAGCTAAAGCTTTCAAGCTATATAAACCCTAAGCCCGAAGCTTAGTGCAAACCCTACTGTAAGCCCTAAACCCCTCAACCGCTAAGCCCTAAACCTTGAGGCATACGACGTCCTCGCCGAGAAAGCCTGTCATACCCCAGACTACCAGGCGTGTACAGGCTTGGGCTTTGTGTTTAGGGCAGAGTATCGGGCTGGCTGCGCAGGGTTTGGTTTCAGAGTTAGGTTTCCCGAGTAGACCCCGAATCCTACAGCCACACCTTTTTCACGGTTCCAGAGGTTCAGGGCAGGTACCCTTTAACTTTTTTGGGGAAATATAGTACCAAAGCTCAAGCTTGAGTTCCCCTGGATACTGCACAAGCAAGTGAGGCTTTCGGATGTACAGGCGTCGCTTGGAAAAAAAACCTACCCTTTCAGCCCTCAAGAAGGTAGGTGTTGGATACTGCCCCCATACGGTATCAGTCTATCATAGGGCTACTACGAAGAGCCTTATATATCCATATTATGAATAACTATTACCCGGCTGTTACTGAGTCGGGGCAGTATCCAAGGTAGGTGTTTTAGGGCCGAGTTTGGATTTATAAGACGAGTGAACTCTGAGATTCGGAGCGTAGTGCCCAGTCGTCCTAATGACGCCACTGATCCGCCAAAAAATCCACGACATGGAACCCTGTAAATTTGTATCTTAGCTGGTGAAATGCAAACACCCTTTTGGGTGTCTGCATTTAGAGGTCTCAGCAGCTCGATTCCGGCATTAGAAGTTTTCCTTCCGAAGCTGCATGAGTGAACGGTGGAGGCAACTTCGTTTCCTTCCATCCCTTCAAAAGCCCCTCGGCGAGCGCTGATTCAACAGGGGCAGGTTCTTTCCAGTTCACTATACCTGTAGGCCGCCAGGTAGTACGATTGGGTCGAGCGGCTACGGCACAGTGCTTCCCTCAATATTCAGACCATGCGTGTTCCGGGATGCTGGAATTCTGTCTAAGTTGGGTCGAAGACATCAAAATCAGAATCCGGACCCAAAGCTTTGTATCAAGAGGCCCCTAACCGGAAACGCAAAGCCGCAGCTTCACCCAACGCCTTGCAACTTGTCCAGTATGTTTTGTGTTTCGAAAGGCACCTATGCGAATGGCAGCCTTCAGTACATCCCCGACAAAGACTGAGTAGTAGAGTGCGTAACCTGTAACCTTCTTTGCCTTATAAATTGCTATGAACTTTTCCAATGTAGTCCCAAAAACTAACCTTTAGCTCCCCTAGGATACCGGAGCCAAGTACGAAGGCCAGCATTGAGAGAATGAGACCTTCCTCAACCCTGAATCTCTGAGAGTCGGCCTGAATTCACTATCGGGTGCAGGGCTGTAGTTGCCAATCTCCCCAGTGCTTTGTTATGTAATCTGCTGTATCATACGACCGTATACTGTTATACTATAACTGAAAGATTATATAGTATACCATGTCAGAATATGTTTTCAATTCTCTCCGGCTCAACTCTCAAGACAGAGTGCGGCCATGTTGTGTGTCTAACGCGGTTACTTCAGGATGTCCAGATCGTGGGATCGTGGGTCTTGCAAGCTTATGCAAGCAGTCTCAGTGTTTGTCCACCCGAAGCTTCGACATACTTTGAGGTTTTGTGTAAGCTATTATTGGCTACATAAAGACTACCAGAGGGTAGTTTTCAATAGTTGGACCATCCCCTGTATGAGGGTTTGTGCCTACTTCTTCATGCACATGCATTTGGCCGCTGTAACTATGACCGGGTGGCATTGTCCTAGGAAAGGCAACGCAGAGGTAGGCATGCAAGTCATGACCAGCAGACTCGTCATTATCATAAACAGTACCAGCAGTACCATCATCACCATCACGACTCGTAACAGTCCGCTGCAAAACTCGCAGTAGCAAAGTTGTTGGTGGCATGGTGCTCGCAACAAGAATGAAGTGATAGCAGTTCTGTTGGTGATGTTGATAGTAGTGGCCTTGTTCACAGATGTTCCAGGAACACGATAAAAGTCGTGGTGGTGAAAGACAAAATAATTCAATATAGCAGTTATTGCAGTGGAGTTCCACTCGTCGTCGCCATAGTGACACAGGTAGTCGCAGTAGTAGCAGGAGTGATCGTAGTAGCAGTCGTCGTCTCCGTCGTCGTAGTAGTGGCAGTGGCAGTGAATGGCAGTGGCAGAGGCAGTGGTAGTGGTAGTGATCGTAGGAGTGGTCACAGGAGTAGTCGTCGTGGTATTTGCCGTAGTAGTACGAGTATTAGTAGTGGTAGTAGTGGTGGTAGTAGTAGTAGTAGTGGTAGTGGTACTGGTAGTGGTACTGGTAGTGGTAGTGGTAGTAGTAGTAGTAGTAGTAGTAGTAGTAGTAGTAGTAGTAGTAGCAGTAGTAGCAGTACGAGTTGTAGTAGTAGTAGTAGTAGTAGTAGTAGTAGTAGTAGTAGTAGTAGTAGTAGTAGTAGTAGTAGTAGTATATAATATAGTACGAGTAGTAGTCGTAGTAGTAGTAGTAGTAGTAGCAGTAGTAGTAGTAGTAGTAGTAGAATTCGTACGAGCAGCAGCGGCAGTAAACCCTTCAGCCGCACCCCACGGCTCTGCGACTTAGGTCCAGAGCCGCTTGGCTGCACGATGGATCCTTGTTCAGCTGTCTGGGTCTCTACCCATAGGCCCCAAAGTAGTTCCTTTTGGGGTTCATATGTAGAATCCTATAAGGCAATCCCAAAAGGGAACTACTGTGGGCCTGTGGGTAGGTTCAGGATCAGGGTTTAGGATCCAGGTCCAAGACCAAGGCCTGGGATTTATCAGGATTTACGGATCAGGGTAGGATTTAGATTTCCCCTGTGCCTCCAGGGACCATATTATGGGGTCCTTAAGGGGTCTAGGGTCCTGGCTATGAGGTCCTTGGAGGGATAGGGTTAGGGTTCAGGACCAGGACGTTCCTAATCTTGGGATTGCCTTGTTCAGGGATCGTTGTGCGGAGGATCCTGCCATGTGCGGTCTATGTTGCCTTCATCGTCTGAAGCGCCCTAGTGAGGCATTTATGTCCACATTTGCAGAATCTGTGTGTAAGTGTAGGTGTGTTAGTCTTTGGCTTCAGCAAGTATTCTCACGACATGTGTCTGCTGAGCGAACACTGTTGTGTGCATTATAGGAGGCAGCAGACCTACACGCTATTGTATCAAACGAAGAACAATTGTAGTGGCAAGAACATGACAAGAATATCAACATGGAAGACAAGGCAGAAGCGTGTTGTTTGACGGTCGAATGGGTTTTACTTTAGCTGTCCACCGTCCGCCATGTCCGCCCATCACTCATCTACTTATTGTTTGTATGTACAGCTATATCTCTCTGTCCTCGACCAACGAACATAGTGTCCGTGCACCAACATATGTATCCACAGCGGCACACATTCACTAGGACATACCCGTATACATGCGTTCACACATGCACACAGACATGCGTACACAGCTTGTAGTGGCACGTTCGGTGGAGACATTGCTCGACCGTCGGGGATTGGAACTGCCAATGAGACGTTTTGCTTGGTTAGGCGTAGTTAGAAACAGTATCTCTTTGTTTCAACCCCTACCCATGCTAGTAGACCGCACAGTTCTATGATCTAATTGTGCTGTATACAACTTGATGTGCGATTGTTTGGGAGGTCAAAGAGGAGTTCTTCATGCTCGCAGAGGTCTATAAGCGCTACATAGCCACATTTGTTTAGATCTATTTTGGGTTTCCTTGCTATGATTTCCTTATGGCCATATAAATCCTGAAACCCTGGTGCCTTCGAAGGTTGTTCTTAAGCGCTCAGGCATGTCCTCAACACGAATCGGAATTCCCCCCTCCCCCCGAACCCCAAACCCTGCCTAAATCCTAATCCCATGTTCCGGATTCCAAGGGAATGGGCACGCTGCATGCGGCTCGGTTCATGGACGCCCTTCCATGCGAACGGAGTTTAGTGCTCAAGTCTTCTTGCTCCTGGGCAGCCACTGGTTTAGGGTTTTGGAGTTTGCAGTATCTTAGTTCTGTTAGGATATGGGCTTACTGCTCCCATATGGCTTGCAGTGTTGATGTCAACTGGTACTTACGAGTTGGCAGCTGAAAAAGTTTCACTTTCGGATTCATCCGGTGTGCTTGAACCGTCGTCGGTTTGAAGACTTCTTCTGGTAACCCACAACCCTACACCCTAAACCCAAACCCTAAACCCTAAACAACCCAAAACCCTGATGCGTTCAGGCACAACCTTAACCCCGAATAACCTACTTTTTGAAGGACTCATACACGGAAACCATAAGAAGGAGCCCTATAAATGTAGGTCTCTTACTTGAAGGGTCGGGGGACTTAGTAGTTGGTTATTTTAGGGACTTTTAAGTACCAAAACCCCAATTAGGGTCCCGTTTAGGGTACTTATAAGTCTACCTACTACCTACTTACTAAGTCTCTTAACCCTAAGCCCTAAACCCTATAGTATCCCTATAGAGCCCTTTAAGGCACCCTTATAATCCCCTTTTAAAGGAGCCCCCCTACTTACTAAGTCCCCTAAAGACCCTCCAAGTAGGGTCCAGGAAGACCCAAAGTGCGGCTTTGGGTTCCTTGGGCAGGAGATAGGGGTTCCGCTTTTTTGATTTTTATTGATCCTGCCATTTAATTGTTTTTGGTCCTAATTTATGTGTTTTTGATCCTTAGTTGATTTTTTGTTGATCCTTGTTTAATTGTTTTTTGATCCCTCACCCGCTGGGTAGCTTCAGATGGTCTTTCTATCCGGCTCTACGCAGCCTGCTCTCGATCTTATAGCCTACACCCTTAGCACCCTGAGCCCGTAAACCCCCTTTCGGGTTTTTTTGGGATTAGGGCCTCCTTTCAGGGGAGCCGAAGGGTTACAGGAGTTTTGCACTACTTGGGCGCCGGTATCGCATCTTCTGGTCAAGTTTGTTGGCGCTGCCGTCCTTGTAATCAAGAGGGTACATACTAGTGTCATGGGTATGGTTTTTTGGGGACCTAGTTCCATAGCGGTAGTGTATGTAAACCCTCTGGGCAATCAAGCTTGCGCTGTCATCCTCAAATGCAAACCTGCCAAGTGTCGTTACGAATGTTCGAGTTTGAGGTCTTTGTGTTTCTTCGAGCGTATTCCAAAATCCCTGATTGAGGCCGAAGATGCCTCGAAGTTTAGAAGGGCTCCTGAATCAAACATGGACTTTCTAAAGACGTTGTTTGATATTGAGATCCCGGGTAGAACTCACCAGGTCCCTTGTAGAAGCCGAGTGCACTGAGGAGGTCAGAAGCCAATGCTTGTCGCGACGACGGTGGCTGACAGGTTCTTTGGAATCTGCTCTCCCGAAGGGAGCCAAGACAGATTCCCCTGAAGAGGATCTTCCATGGATTGTAGGAGTTGGGTGCGGGTTTAGATGTCCATGAAGGAGTTAGCTGACTTCTGCGGATGCTGACGCCGCCGCATTCCGAGTCGGGACATTTCAAGCCTACAGCAGCCCTGAACCCTCAGCTCTAGGCTAAACCGCAAATACTACCTTAACCCACCAGAACCTGCTTTTTTGTAGGGTTCCTATACATTCCATGCAAAGATTTTTAGCAAAGAACCTCCAACGAATAGGTTTTGGTAGGTTAAGGCAGACACCAAGCCTTCCGGGAGGCCCCAGGAGTCTTTCTGACGGAGCCTTTCGTGTCAGCCTGAAATCAGAAAAGAAAGCATCTCGTTGGCCTTCCTAACCCTGGGGTTCAAAACAGTCCAAAAACCTTACATATTATAGTCTTTGGGCTCAAAAGCCTTAATATGTGAGTCCTTCGAGCCCTGGGTATGCAGTCAGGCGGCGCCATACTCTCCCCCCCGCAGCAGGCTTTGGGGTTACGGCTTGCAGTTTCGACTTTGGTGAGTTGGGGGTTCAGGGTTTGGGAGCCGTTCTCCTCCGCCTCCTCATGATGGTTGGGCCGCGGCGGTTCCGGACTGCCAAACTAGTGCTCATGCTGAGTGTCCAGGCTGTTGCTCAAGTTACGGATATTCATACTGTTGCCTCGGTGGCGATTGTTTTCGTTGTTCTCACCATACTGTGTGCTTGATATCACTATATTCGGTGAAAGAGCTGGACCACCCGGCATCCCGTAAATACGGCGTTGCTGCTTTGTGGTGAAGTTGTTCTACGGTTGATGATATAAATCCTGCATGACCAATAATAAGGAATGTACCATAACTCCCATAGTTTAGGGTCATTAAGGTAATGCAGGATTTATATCATCAACCGTAGCACTGTAGCAGCAGCCGTCTGACTCTTGAACACTGCCCGGTGTTTGCGGCCGCAGCTCCTTTGTTTCATCCGCCGATGTAGTGGTCGCGTGAAGTTGCCATGGTTCCCCCACCACCGGCGCACAGTGCGCTTGCGACCTGCTTCGCAGCAGTGGGCCTTGGGTTCTGCCTTGACAACGTCTGCGGCTGCGTGAAGTTTGCTGTGCTGGCCGTCTTTCGACCATGCGGCCAAGCAGCCAGTGCCGTGATTGGCTCAGCAAGCCGTTGGGTAGAAGAACGCAAACAACAGCGAACATCGAGATCAAAGAAGACATCGCGCAAGAAAGTGAGTATTCCCGATGACAGTGATTGACTGTGCAACGGACAAACCTGCCTGGATGTATGCCGCTACGACCACGTTTGAACTTGACTGGGAATAGCAGGCTTGACGCTACCACTCGAAGAGTTGTGTCAAAGTAGTCTAGACTGACATGCGCATGCAAGAATCACCGGAGGTGAGCATTGCAAGCAAACCCGGAGGCAACTGCAACTCGTGCAAGAACAGCTGGAGCGGTGTGCTTTTTCGAAGTCGTGTTGGGCTTCCGGTCTCAGGAATCAGAGGTGGAGTAAGCACTCGCGGGTGTAGGTAAGGTGTATAGAGTTGCCGAAGTCAGGGTCAATTCTGGATCGTTCAGCCAGGTGTAGGGTTGAGGGTTTCTAACTAGTTTCCCCAGTAGTACCTTTGGGCCCTTGTCCTGTTCCTGTCTAACTAAAACAGAATAGTAGGAACTAGGGCGCCCTCATTCTTAAGAAGCTACTGGGGCACCTAGTTTTCAAGTTGGGACCCGGGTGGTTCAGGGGCTTCGGGGTCAGGAGTTTGGGGTGCGGATTTGTTGAAAGTGGTTTAGGGTTTAGGGTTCTGGGTTTCCTTCAGCATCCTCCGAAAGGGCGCTCGTCCGGGTTTCAGGGTTTAGTCACAGGACCCCTGTCAACCCTAAACGCCAAAATCTAATCCATACTAGATGATACATGAGTCTCACGGCCTCTGACTTTCTAGATGCTGGAGATAGCCAGACGAGTTTGAGGCAGGTGTTGGTTCAGATCATGAGGGCTGGTTTAGGGCTTAGGGGTGTAGGGTTTGGTACCATGCTCCTTGTTTTCCAAAAGGGAAGGAGATTCAGAATGGCACCCTACCCTTGACAAGTTCGATGGGTCTTCTTCCTGTTATGGTTCTTCATTCGGCCCTTTAAAGGGTTTAATCTTTAGAGCTTAGGATTCCTAGAAGCTTTTTCTACGGCTTGGGAAGAGCTTCTAAGGATTCATAAGGTTCTATATGGGTTCTATACGGGCTGAGCCTCACATTCAAGACCCCCCCCCACACCGTAGGACTGAACCAGTTTTCGCTAACCTCAAGGGCTTCGGCCCCTAAACCCTAAACCCGCACAGAAGTACCGCTCCCGAAAAACCCTAATCCAAATCGCCTAAACCTGACGACCACTGGTACCTCCCCGTAGGCCCCATAGTAGTTCCTTTTTGGAATTACCTTATAGGGTTGTAAATATGAACCCCAACAAGTCTTACTGTCTGGTTCTTAGCAGGGAATCGGGAAATGGGTTATGGAGACTATTATTGGGGATTAAATAGGGACTACTAGAGGGATCCCTTCCCCCAGTCCCTACCAAGCACCAGACAGTAAACCTAAACCCTAAACCCTATAGAACCCTTAAAGGAACCGTTATACTACCCAGAAAACGAACAGAGCCCCGCCCCTGTTGAAACGGGGGTCTTTGAAGCGACGAACGGGTTCCTTTAAGGGTTACCGGATAGACGGGTTCCTTATTTAAGGGTTATTGTAAGGGTTTGGGGTTTATAAGGTTTAGGGTATCGATATAGTAGAATGTAGCGTTTCTATATTCGGAGTTACTATCATGATTTGAGGAAGTATCCCCAATGACAGTACCTAGGATCCTTTGGGGATATGAGAGAGAGTTGCCTGCAATCCTCATGGATTGAGCTGGGTGCCAGGCTTCGCAGACGCCAGCCGGGGCAAATGCACTAAACCGTAAGTCCTGAACCTGAGAGCCTGTACCCGAAACCCTCAAAGCCCAAACCAACCAATGCAAGGCGCTGTTTTCGCCGGTTCAAGTTTCAATTCTAAAGTTAAATGCATCAGAGAAGCTCCTGCATGAGCATTTGGCTCGCAGTCTCCTTACAGCGTCTCGACGCGCCGAGACCCGGTCCGCCTTGCCAGCACTTGCTGGGTTCTGGAGTACCGGTTCTAGGTTCCTTTCAGGCTTGCTTAGAGGATGGGTTGTATCCCTAAGGGTCCAAAGGACCCAATAGTCAGGTACTCGGGTTTGGGATAGTAGTTATGTAGGGTAGTATTTGGGAGCGTATTTTATTAGAGGTACTTGGACCCTTGGGGTATACGGGCTAGGATTTAGGGCTTTAGATTGCAGTTTCGGGTCTTAGGTCTGGGGATCTTGTGCGCACCATAGAGTTGGATTGTTGAGACCCTCGTCCTTGTCTCCGTGGTCGCTTTAAAGCTTTGAAGATGAGTGGAGGTGGAGGGGGGTTCGGGAATCTCGCAGAGGCTGCATGTGGGTGACTTGGTGATCAGAGAGTTTTGGGGTCCACTACAGCACAGCAAATAACGGACTGCGAGGGAATGTCATGAACAATTCAGACCCCTAAGCGAAGGCCTTGGATTTGAGTGTTTTGGGGGATTGGTGTTTCAGGGCGAGCAATGTTTAAAGCCTCGCACAACTTCAATCTTTGTTGCACCTGCCCCTACAAGAACCTGAGAAGTCATCCTTTAGTAACCGGTGTCGTATCATGAAGGGCGACGTAATTGCAAATAGCATTCCCATGTAGTCCTCATGTTCCCGTAAGTATGCCATAATAAATATACCCAAGCTCCTCTATATATATATATATATATATATATATATATATATATAGGCGTATACACGAACCCTTGAAACAAGTAACCCTTAGCCTCAAGCCCAACACCCAAAGCCCTACAAACAAAACAATACCTAAACCGTAATACCCTAATGCCCGAAAACCCTAACCCTAAGCCCTAAACCCCTAAAGCCTCAAGCTCAACACCCGAAACCCTCGTAAACAAAACGCTTGCAAACCCTCCTCAGGACCTTCCGCAGCCTGGAGCCATGCCAAACGAGGTGCTTCGAGGGCTTTTAGGTCCGTCTACCTGTGATGTCTCATCATGATAACCTATAGTGTATATTCTCGTACTAGTGTCGCATGTTATCGTATGTTGGAGTGTTATAGTATATTGTACTGTCGTAGTAGATTCTATTGTAGGATATTGTAGTAGGTTATAGTAGGTTATGGTACAGTTATAGCTATGGTAGGCTATAGTAGATATAGTAGATTACAGGTCTCTCTTTATCGGCTTTAGCGAGAGATTGGAACCGTCAGAAGGTACGATTTTCAGAGACTTACAACTTAGGACTCCGAGTCTTCATCAATTTCGAGGTTTGTCAGGTTCAGGGTCTAGGGTTTCGTTTCGGATGGAAAAATTGCTAGGTTTTCTCGCCATGTGGGTTGTATTGAGGGTTGTATTGGGTTCAGCAGTCCGATGATGCATGATGTAGTATAGACACCGGAAGTGGCCTGAAGAATGACCGATACTAGTCCTTCTGGTTCCTGAATATAGTTGTGCTATAAGTATGATTATAGGCCCTTGTTCTAATCAGTAAGGCAAGGCCTTACAGTATGGTCATGTTGCAGGAGGGTAGCTTGGACTTGCGTCCCAAGGACGGGTATGGACCCACGTGCACTACACAGACACACACCGAAAGAGACGACTGGATCATGTCAACAACCGAATATTGAAGCCTGAAATGGCTCGATATACTATTCCTTAGAGTGCATTGGTATACTTCTACTACCGGCGCGCTTTGGCAGACAGTTCCCGGACACGCTTTTTATATTACCAGTAGGGTTTAGGTTCAGGGTTATACCCTGCGGAGCGAAAAAACGAATCAAACGGCTGTCGTCGAACACGTCAAGGCACCAGTTATTACTATAATAGGGGCCGGTATATCTTATTATGTATACATATAATAAGGACCCCCCCCCTCCCCCAAGATAGTATAGTTAATTATTACCTAAACCCCAAGCAACCTACCTTTTTAAGGACTGGTATAAAGAAATCATAGTAGGGAACCCTAAACAGGTAGGTTCCGTAGGGTCTAATCCCCCCAAAAAACAAAGTATAAATACTTATTAAGGCCCCTTTATTGAATCAGGACCCCTGACAAGAAACCGCTGCCGCCTTAGACTCGAAACCTCGGTTCCAACTCCACCCCCAGCATTCCCCGAAGCCACGAACCCTAAGGGTCCATGCCTGAATAGGGTTCCTTTGAGGGTGTCTATAAGGATTCCGAGAAGGGTTTAGGGTTTAAGGGTCCATGTACCTACATAGTATATACATTGGCCTTAAAGTAGTCGCTATATGGGTACATTGGGGCCAAAGTATATACTACTTGGGCACATGGACCCTTAGGGGAACCCTAAGTCCAAACCCGAAGCAGCGCTATTCGCCCAGGCACGAACTCCTCTCGTTAATGCTCGGGCCTCGTTATGGCATTACCCCTATAGCAGCTTCTTTTGGGATGACCCCCAAAAAGGAACTACTACAGGGCTCAAAGGTATGGTCATGCGCAGATTTAGACCTTATATTGTTCCGGGCTAGGGACTTCGGCTCACATATCGTGTGTATGTACACCTACGTACACACCTAGACCATGTGTTCATGTATTGAGTCTGTGTACATGTATATGCATGTGCCTCATGCTGTGTATGGAGAGATGGAAGGAGGATGGAGGGAGAGAGGGATGGCGGGTGAAGTTTGTTCGTTGTTCCGGACGACATTCGTGGTTTCAATTGTGGCAGGTCCATATCATAGCTACCCCGGAAAACCCCACTGTTATGAGGCCCCCAAATACGTCGTAGGCATTTGACTAGAACATTTCAAAACTCCAATCCGGAAACTCGCAAATCCCAGAAACTCTCATAAACCTCAACACCGCTGCACGCTGAAACCTCAACACCCGCTATGAACTTATAGCCCCGAACCGGTTCTACCAAAGATTCTAGGATGGAGTTTCAACTCCGGGGTTTAGTGATGTTCAGGGTTTAGGGTAGGGTTTAGGGTGTTGGGTGTAGCGTTCCCAAGCATTCCAAACACAATGACGCGACTGCGGTCTGTTAAACAAGCCCATAGGCGAATGCTGATTAATGCCCCGAGGTCCTAGAACACCCGAAACTCCAAAGCCTTTCATGCCAAAGCCTAAAGTTGCCTCAAGCCGTAATTAGCTCCGTGACCGTGAGTTCTGTGTTTCGGACCTGTCCTTTTCCCGAACGATCTGGAGCCCGAAAGCCTGCCACAACTCCAACGAATCCGGTCTAGAAGCTCTGTATATGCCCGAAAACCCAAATCCTAAAACCGAAAAAGCCGAAACTCTAAACCCTGAGCCTTAGGACCCCTGAAACGTGAAACCCTTACTAAATCCCAGAATCTTAATTAAAACCCTAAACTCAAACCCCGAAGCCCTAAAACGTGAAACCCTTACTAATCACAAAACCAGGCCGAGCTTGGTCATATGCAGCCGGCGCAGCAAAGTATGGCCAGCGCCCTCCTGTTCCCAGAGAGCCCAATACCCCTTAATTAAGCAATACAGCTTAAATCATAATATGAAGCCCTGTATGATTTAAGCCATATTCCTTAATTAAGGGGTATTGGGCTCTCTGGGTCCTCAGGGTTCCATTATCAGGTAAGCTTGAACCTTTTTGGGGGTTTTTGTAATCCTGATGGTTAACCTTCAGTTCCCCTAGGATACTGGGCAAGTAAGCTTCTAAAAGGGTTCTAGAAGGGTTTAGCGGCCAGGGGCTGAGGGCTTTGGGCTTGCAGGTTTAGGGTCTCACGGTTTAACCCCAAGGGTCCAAACAGGACCCAATAAGAAGGTACTTGGGTTTAGGATAGTAGTTAGTATTTTGGAGAGTATATGGGGGGTTTCCCAAAGTAGGGGACCCTAATACAGTACCCTAAATAATAGGATCCTTATTATAAGGGCCCCCAAAATAAGGTACCCCTAATTTCCTGAAACTCCCATATGATTATTAGGTACTTGGACCCCCTAAGAAGATCCCACTCTGCCTCTGACGGTGCTGCGGCTAATGCGCGTGTTCTTTTGCAAGTGCCCAGACCTTCCCAGCATACCTCAATAAAGGAATACAGGAGACCTGACGACATCTTAGAGATCATGGTACAATGCAGGGCATGTTGGAAGGCCTGGGCGTTTTGTGTATGTTACAAGTTTGAAGGCTTCGGAGCCATAGCCAGCATAAGCTCCCTCTGTCAGTCAGGAACGTCTGTAGCCCGAAAGGCTCCGAAGTACCTAGACAGCAGACTGTAGGTCTCTATCTTAGGAATTACTATTATGATTTGGGGAAGTATCCCTCGTGACAGTACCTGGGACCTTTTCAAAAGTCTACACACCATGGTCCAAGAGCAAACGCAAATGTAGTCGAGAAGGCTGGGGATGGCTTGCGTCATAGTCCTCCGTGTCTCTTCTATACTCTATATAGACGTAGAAACTCCCTGACACTCAGAGCGCAACGAACTTGCTTGTACCCAGACCTTTGTATCCTTTCATTAAGATATAAATCTTAAATGGTGCGAACTCTATGATGATTGAAGGTATATTTTTCAAGTAAGGGATATATTCCAATGTCTGGGTACCTCTGGGGTCCTTTATTTTCTGGAAACCCGAAACCCTGACTTCTCCAAACCTTTAACCGTAAACCCCAAAACCCAAAAACCCTAAACCCTAAAACCCTAAACCCTAGAACCCGAAATCCTAAACCCTAAAAACCTAAAACCCTTACATCCTAAGCCCTAAAACCCCAAACCCCTAGAACCCAAAACCCTAAGCCAAGCCCTCGTAGCCTGGGGACAGTCATGCTGCGCCAGGGCAGAGCCACTGCGCCGTCCGCACGTCAGGCTTGAAGGGTGTACCTGTAGTCTCCATTGTAGTTTCTTTTTTTGGTTCAACCAGTTATATATTAAGGATCCTATAAGGTAACCCCAAACAGGAACTACAATGGAGACTATAGGTAGGATTGAGAATTTGTTATTCTAGTATGTTCCAGGACCCCCCAAGGGCCTTTTGAAAGAAGCCTTATGGCCAGTAATTAATAGGGGTTATTTGTGGCATATTAGAGGATAGTTGAGAGGTTGAGGTTATGGTGTATTCTAGTATATTATAGTACACCATTCTTTAATACTATGTTTTTCTATATTACAAGGAGCATGAAGACTGCCGTCGGCGTTGGGATGTACGTTCCGATATCGAGATCTGACCAGCTTTCTGTGGTTACCATTTTTGGGTGGGTAGCTATAATATCCTCATGAGGTGGGGGTGTAGATAACCTACCAATCTCTAGTCCTCTCTAGTGCTCCCTAAGGTTCCCTTAAGGTTCCCTAAAGATCTCTTGTACCCTCCCCCCTTGAACCACCCTCCCTTAAGGACCCTCTAAGGTAGCTACGCGGAACCACACCATCCATGATAAACCCTAGACCATACACCCCACAATGCCCATACCATAGGAGCTTAAACAAGGAATTGCCAGTGTTGTTCCTTAGGGTTCCTGATTGCAACTATACCTAATTACATCCCAAAACCTTTCTCTGTTTTTTTGAGTCCCTGAAATTTACACCCAGCCCTATACCCTGAACCCCTAAGAGTCCTAACCCTGACTCCATCGTCAACCTGAGCATTTTGCCTGCCCTGGCCTGAAACTTGTCTATGCTTCCGACGGCCTTTGTGTGAGGGTGGCTTTGCGGATTTCTTTTCTGTTGACAGCGGAGAGTTGAGACTGTAGGGCATCCGGGTCAGAATAACTGGAAATAACATTCCCTAATAGCGCACACCAAGATCCTAAACCCTAGACCCTAATTACTAACGTTTTGATGGCACTCACTGGCACCTTCATCTTCTGAGACCCCTTTGAGCTTTAGCATACAAACACGGCTTCGAAAACTTAGGGCTAAGGAAGGCTAGGGTTCAGGGTTTGGGGTTGTTTGCGTAGGGCATGTGAGGGTTTCTCGATGTAGGGTGGGAGTTTAGGGCATCGGGTTAAGGGTTGTGTAAGGAGTTTAGGGCTTAGGGAGTTTATTATAAGTTTAGGGTTCAGGGTCAAGGGTTCTGAGGGTCTAGGGTGTGTTGGTGGGTTCTGCCCGCGAGGCAGTCAATGATGATGCGTTGATGCGACAGCCTCGGTGCAATTGTCGTGTCTTCTAGCACCAGCCCTCGCTCCAGAATCCCCATTTTGCAGCAGCAGGTCTGCCTTACTTACCATCTCCTCTGAGTGCTGCGACTGATACTGATGGCCACAATTTTTCTGATAATGGCAGTTCAAGCCAGCAGATACAACAACAAACTGTAAGAGCATCAGCACCCGGAGATGCAGTCGGCATACCGGAAAACAACAACCACAAACCTTCCCTCAGGGGTACTTAGAAATAATTTTCAATTTTTGGTCATGATAATCGCTAAGAAACAGCTAGAATATTAATTGTTGCTAGGGTTCCAAGTTCAGTATAGTTACGTAACTAAGGAATATGGCTTAATTTATATAGGGCTTCATATTATGATTTAAGCTATATTCCTTAATTAAGGAGTATTGGGCTCTCTGGGTACGTAGACACAGAACCCCTAAACCCTAAACCCTAAACCCTAAGAAACAGCTAAAATTTTAATTTTTGATAGGGTTCCAAGTTCAGTATAGTTACGTAGACGCAGAACACTAACCCTAATAGGGTTTCAAGGTCTACAAACCATGTAGAGTAATTATGGGTTTGGGGACCTGAAACCCTACTATTTGGGTACTTGGACCCTTTGGGTAAAACCCTAATCCCTATAGATCCCTTATAGATCCCTTTTAAACCCCTTTAAAGGAACCCTATAGGTATCTTCCTTAATTAAGGGGCCCCTTGAGCTCTTTGGGTATTTGGACCCTCTGGGTAAAACGCTCTGGATAAAGCCTGAGCCAACCGACTCTGAGGTCTGCGCAAGAGCAAACCCCAGTGGGTAGCTCAGATTCTTTGGGTTTTGTTTTTTTTTTAGTTTTGGGTTTATGGTTTAGAGTTTGAGGTTCTAGGGCTTTCAGGTTTAGGGCTTGCTGGGTTTGACAGGGTTTTAGAAATGTTTTTGTTTGTGGGTTGTTTGCGCGCGCGGGTTTTAGGTGGTTGTTTCAAGAAGCTTTACACCCTGATTCAACCCCAAGCCCCCAAATACCAGAGCCTAACCCTAAACCCCACAGGGCTTTGAGGGGTTTGACGCTTTGGACCTTGGGTTGAAGCTGTTTCGGAAGCTTTGGAGTTAGGTGTGGACCTTGGGAGGTTTCATACTTGGAGGCCCAGGGGTCTTAGTAAGCAGGTGACAAGTAGGGTTACAATTGGGGTAACTCCAGTTAGGGTACTTATAACTTATAACCTCTATACTTACTAACTCCGCTGGGCCTCCCAGTAGGGATTAGGAAAATGCCATGTGGGTAGTTGTCCAAATTATGGCCCCTTTTGGGGTACCCTAAATATTAGGTGTCGTATTGTCATAGGGACCCAAACAGGGACCATAATTTGGAAAAACCACCCATGTGTCCTCAGGAGTTCTTTTTGGGGTTAGCCCTAAAGCCTCAAGCCTCAACCTCATGGCCGAAACCCTGAACGCTGAGCCCTAACCCCTACCTTAACCCCGAATAACCTACCTTTTTAAGGACCTATATAAGGAGATCATAAGGAGCCCGAGAAAGGTAGGCTATTCAGGGTTAAAGTAAACCCTAAACTGGCTGAGCCCTAAACCCTACACAGCCTAAACCCTAAACCACTAAACCCCTAAACCCCAAACGGGCTGGATGCGTGGCTTGATTTCCATTTTGGCTTATGCCCAGGGCCTCCGCGAACGTAGGGTTTATAGGGTTCAGGGGTCGGATGATTTGGTCATAGTATCCCAAACCCTAAAAACATAAAGCCTAAACCGGTCATAGTAGCCCTGATCGAGTATTTGGTCATACCCTAGGGGTCAAAATAGCACAAAAGCCCTATATGGTATGGTCTTTGGGCCCAAAAGCCTTGATGAATGAGTCCTTAGATCCCTCGGGACAGTATCCTTGGAAGTTGGCTCTCAAGTAAGCCTCTTTCCGGCAAGCAGTCAGGCTTACCGGGCTCTCTATGAGAACAACCTCATCTGCAACCAGTGCCCAGCCATGAACGTGGGGGTGGGTGGGCATGAGGATGGGGACGGGGTGTAGGGTGTCGGGTCCTTTGGATTTAGGGTTTGTGGTTTAGGGTTTAGGGTTTAGGGTTGAGGTCAGGGTTTGGAGTTTAGGCGGCCACATACATGCGGTAATCCGTTTTGCAAGAATTCCGGTCTGACACGGCGGGATTTCTTGAGGCAAACGAGCGGCCGAGTCGAAGGACCATCCACTTGTGAAAGCAGTGACTTCCTTCCAAGAACTCTCAACCCTGAACCCTAATATAGTGGCCTAAATATTTTCCAATGCTGTTTTGTGGGTTTCCTGATTACATTTATGGTATAAGGCATGCCTAAACCTCAATTATATTAGGCTCATAAACCCCCTAAACTCCCAAACCCTAAACCCTTGAATCTTAAACCCCTAGACCCCTAACCCTCAACCATCAACCCGGCAGTTGCTTGAATCGAGTGCCGCTGGACCCCTGTCCCCCCAAGCAGTGCGATTTTAAGATCCCTGCGATCCAGATGATAGATCCTGACCTGACGCACTCACCTACACCTGATAAAGGGTCTGCATGTTGCAATACTAGACCCCTTTACACTCCTTATGCCTACATGGTTATAGCATTGTACCGTACTCAGATTCCCAAACTCTGCGCATGCAGTCTGCATATCAGAACCCCGAAACTGCCAGCCACATGCTGGCTGAACCTCTGCCATATTAATATGGGTATGTAGATGTCAAAATTAGGGTGCCTTTTTGGGGTACCCTAATTAGACATTAGGTGCCGTATCATAATAAGTACCCTAAACCCTAAACCCTAGAACCCTACACCCTAAACCCTAATATTGACAACCACCCATATCTTGTCTGGATAACAAGGTACCGCATACGGCAAGTCGAGGACGCTGCTCCGGGCTTCGCGGGATGAAAGCCCCCATACCCTACTATAGGGTTTAGGGTTAAGGGGATCAAAATAGCCCCAAAGCCAAACTAGCCCCAAAGCCTTATATAGTATGGTCTTTGGGCCCAAAAGCCTTAATATATGAGTCCTTAGATCCCTAGGGATAGACCTTGAATCCCAGGGCCTCTGTAGCTGTGGGATTATGATGTAGAGTCGATCTGGTAGTGTCTAGACTCCTTCACTGTAGGATTTGATTAGGGTGAAAAGCCACAGCCAAAACAAGATTTGTCTTGCTTGTCGTTAGGTGTTGCGTAAGATGAAAAATATGGGGGGTCGAGCGACACACCTGCTTTTGGGCGTATATTGAGTTGAGGTTATGGAGGTGCTTCAATATGCGTGCTCATGTAACTTGTCAAGGGCATGCCTACGGCTTGACTAGATGATAAGATTTATTCCGAACAATCAAAACTTCATGCTTGATGCGCCCCGCTGCTACGAGGACCTGGATGTCATCAAGGGCAACTGGGACCTCAACCAGCAACGCGGCTAACAGCAGCCTTTTCAATCTTACGCAACCTGGGACTTGGCTGGAAGCCTTTCCCAAAGGGTCCTAGGTGCTGTTATGGGGGATACTTCCCGAATCAATGATAGTAACTCCTAGCAGAGACACCCTACATTCTACTAAAAAAGTACTTAGGGCCCTTTGGGTTTGTGCTTCAGGAAACCCTAAACCCTAAACTCCAAACCCTGGAAGCTCCACTCCGTATGAACGTGCAAAGAGTCCAGTTTTCCAAAGGTAGAAGGAGGGACCCTTAATAAGGACCCCTAGGTATATACCCTTAATCTACCCATTATATAGCCCATTAAAGGGTAGGGGTCCTTACTAAGGGTCCCTCCTTTTCCCCTGTGAAGCTTGGAAGCTCGACGCTCCACTTAGAATCCTGAGGTTTAGGGTTTCGGGTTTCGGTTGCAAGGAGAACCTCCATCCTAAAGCCTTCAAGCTATAATCAGCTATAACCCTGAGGTCCAGAAGGGACTCGTCAAAAAAAGGTGCCAATTCCGACATGAGATTCAACGGATCTGAGCAGCTTAGGGAGGTCAGCATGTAGTCTTGCAGATGTGGAAGTCCTCATATCCACCATCGGTTTCAGGGTCTGGTGTATTTATTAAATACTTGAGATGCTTGATGCCTGCCTAGAGCAGAACTCTCCTATTGGGTCCTGGAACGTAAAATTCATGCTACCTTCATATTTGAAGGGACGACAATGGAATGACGAGTGCTGGTGGTGGTAGTCGTACTAACAGCCGCCGACGACTACTACCATGCCCTTCGCCACCGCTCCACTCCACTCCACCACCATCGTCACCACAATGATGATCGATGGTTTTGTTCAATACGTGTATGTGTATATGTATATACATATATATATATATATATATATATGTATATTCATTCGTTATATACACACACATCATTGGACATGTATATGTATTCTTGCCCAAATGGAACACCTCTGCCCTCATCGACCTTTCCTGCCAACGCGTAGGCTCTCCACAATTCCAAATATAAGATGAAATTCGAGTTGAGGGTTTAGTGTTTCTTATGCCGTTAGTCCAAATACCTAATTATCAAAAACTCTCCAAACTGTAACCTACATAACACTATCCTAACACCCAGTACCTAATTATTGGGTCCTTTGGACCCTTAGGGTTAGTGTTCGATTTCGAAGTTCGAACAGTCCACTCCGGATCCCCCACGGTAAACCCAGCAATAGATCCCTCCGCCCGAAACAGCAAAACGCGCAGCTGCAAATACCAAAGGAGCCTGGTGGCACAGTCATCCCGGCCACAGTCTTGTCAGAAAGAAGTTATGTTTTGGAGAAGTCGTAGAAGCCTCGAACTACCTAGTGTGAGCAGTGACTCCGTTTGGTTGCGAGTGTCAGTGGGCCAGGTGAGAAGTGCGTTTATGGATCAGTTCATGTTTTGTAAGTTTGGGGACACCGCGGCTCCCCATCAACATGGAAGTCCGTCTTCAGATGGAGCCCCACGCATAGTGTTTTTGTTGGAGTCAGTGCTGAGAACGCGATCCCATTCCAAAGCCTGTCTCGAAGTCCAGCCTGGCTAATATAATGGCCTTAAAAATGACCTCTCATAGTTTTTGTTTTCATTGTTTTGGGGGGTCCTTCTATAACGCAAAGGCTCATTCTAGTTATCAGGGCCCCTATATTAGGCAACAGCCTAACTACATGGACTACGACACGCGGGAAGTTCGTCAAAAACATCACTAACGAACAGTTTAAAATCTATGCAAATAAGCCTCAAGCCGAATCACCCTAAGCCTTAACCCTAACCCCCAAGCCTCAAGGCCCATTGTCCTGAACTCACAACTTCGGCAAGCTCAAGTCCTGAATCTTACCCGTGACTCCCCTACGTTCCACATTCCGAAGCTGTAAGGCTTTGGTTTTTAGGTGCAGCCCGGAATCGAAATAACCGACTTCCCGAAGCTTGTAAAAAACGGACACGAGCACAAGAGCTTTACAAAGATGGGGGATTTTTGTGAGATATGCAGCAATGCAGTCCTACTTACAGTGAAGCGCGCAAGTCCTCCCCGCCTTGCCAGGTGTCTGACGTGCCACGGCTGCTGCTGCTTAGTCCAGCTTCGTGGCCAACACTAAGCCCTAAACCCTAGACCCTAAACTAAAAGAGGTTCCAAGTGTGATCAGGCTCCAGGACGCTCGGCTTAGATTCTTCCGTAAGGCTCCATGTACCCATATAGTAGATACAGAGGCCTTAAAGTACCTAAATAGGGACTCCTTTAAGGCCTAAGTATCTACTATAAAGGTACATGGAGCCTTAGGGCTTGGACAAGGGGGCCATTTTAGCTTGACGATTACAGCGCGGAAGAGTCCTCGAGGTAACAGTGCCAGGCCCTGAACCCCTAAACTCCGAAAGCCAACACCTACGGGTGCTTCGAAATATTTTTAATTTTTTTGGCTATTATATATAATCCCTAAGAAACAGCTAAAACTGTCATTTTTGCTAGGGTTCTAAGTTCAGTATAGAACACGAAACCCCTACAAAAACCCTCAACCTTCATCCCTTGCTCTGGACGCTTGGAGGGAGGGATGTATTCTTCGGGGGCTGTGGAGCATGGGATTCACTTCATTCGACAGTACTGCACCCAGTAACCTACATACTTGTAGTATGTTTTGGGGGTTATGGTTTATGCTGCCTATAAACCCTAAACCGTAAACCCTAAACCCAACAGCAACTTGCAGGATACTACACGGATGACAGGGCTCCGAGGGCGAAGTTGAACCGAAATCTCTCAGTAAAAGCGTAACCTCGTAGCAGAGTAGGTAACCTTTAACTTTTTTGGGTAGTATAGTCCCTATTTAATCCCTATTTAAACGAAAAGGTTAACCTTTAGTTCCCCATGATACCCGACAAGTAGGGCAAGAAGTGTTTTGAGCCAGGGGTTTAAGTTTAGAGTTAATACTTTACTTAGCGGTACTGAGAAATTATTTTAGTTTTTGGTTATTATAATCCCTAAGAAGCAGCTAAAATTATATTTTTTGCTAGGGTTCTAAGTTCAGTATAGTTTAGAGAGGAGCCTTGGGAAAGAAATTGGCTCAGATGTCTGAGCTGGGACAGCAGTGCGGACTTCAGTTTGCGAGAGACGGCTACTTGTGGCCCTACACCCCATGGGGATCCAGTTTAAGGGTTTAGGGTTGAAGGGCTTAGGTTTTAAGGGTTCAGGGTTTAGAGTTTAAGGATTTAGGCTACAAGGGTTTGGAGGTCTAGGGTCCAAAAACTGGTGTAAGGATAGCTTTATAATTCAGGGGTCATAACCTACTACTTTGAAGGTTTTGCCCTAGCCTAAACCAGTCGTAGTAAATAGCTTCAGTTGATCCTGGAGCCACGAATCTTTCCAACCCAGAACCTACTATAGGCGTCTAAATAATTACCAATACTATTTTGGGGCTCCTTAATTATATTTATAGTAACATGGGCCCCAAAAACTCCTATTCTAACAATTAAGGCCTTCAGACCCCTTTAAAGGACCCCTTCCGGAACCCTAGTCTAATGGTTAAGGCCCCTATATTACTGCTTCCGTCCTGGCTCTGCCAGGTTCTTCGTAGTCAACGCCGGCTGCATCCGAAGGCCTCGGGTGCGTCCGACTGTGTACTATGGGGGCCTGAATAATTACCTAAGGGTTCCTTTAAAGGGGTCTACAACGTTTATAAGGGCGACTACAGGGGTTTAGTATAGGGGCCTTAATAATTGCCTATAATACTGTCGGGGTTTCTTATTATAATAACTCTAGTGTAATGGGCACCAGAAGCCTAGGCCTACTATTCTAATCATTAAGGCCCCTATAGTGAATTTTGCCCCTGAGCTTTCAAGAAAGGGTTCGCTGGTTCGTTTTTCTTCCAACCATATGGTGTACATAACTGCACAGCACCGATGTAAAAGAGCACTGGACTAGATAGCTATGTTGTAGCTGAGGGTGTGATTCTACTATGAGCTTTACGCGGAGATTGCGTTCCAGATTCCCCTGAGGCTCCGCGGGTTGCAGTCTCATGGGTGGTGCTGCGCTGGTGCACCTCTTGGCCGTTACAAGACGTCATGAAATCCAGGATGCCCAGTAGTGCCCTTATTCCCGTTTAGTAGTCCTAGGTTCCTTATACAGCTACCCAATACCAAAAACGGAGGCTTTTTTATTCCTGGGGTGCTGGGCATCCTAGAAATGCAAGCCTTGAAACCCGAGGCCAGGTCCCATTCTGAGCCTTAGGGTCTCTAAGTACACCAGAGCTAAAGCTTGAACATGCAGCTCCTACTAAAGAAGCCTTAACTACCAACATTATTCCTTAGGTCCTTATCATATATGTATATATATATGTACTATAAAGGAACCCAAAACCCTCTTAAAATTCTAATAAGGCAACTACATTACACAGTTTGGGGGGGCCCTTTTGTCTTCTCAGGAGTATCCGTCTACACTAGTAGCCCAAAAGTTGGAAACCCAAGAGCCTCAATCCTTACGAGTAATGTATAAGGAATCCCAGCAAGATTTGGCCTTAATCCGGTTTCCAACTTTATGGGGTTTACTGTAGGATATAGGGGCCTAGTACTATTTTGGGGGGGTTCCTTATCATATTAGGGTTATAGTAGAACGGGCCCCAGAACCTGAAAACCCAAAGAGCCTTTCATCCAAAAGCCCCGGCCCTGGAGCTGCAGGGGGCGGCATCAAAACGGTCAGTACATGTTCTTCGGCCAGGGCGTTCATGTCGGAAGCACAGTTTAGGGGTTTTCGGGCTTTCGGGTTGAGGGAGAGAGGGATTTCGGGTTTAGGAAGTTTAGGGTTTTAAGGTTTAGGGTTTTAGGGCTTCAGGGTTTAAGGGTTTCGGGTTTTAGGGGTTAGGGTTTAGGGTCGCATCGAGCCCAAGCAGTTTCAGAATCGTAAGCTCAGTTCGGGCAAGTTACAGCAGGAGCCGGAGAGTTGGAATATAATCATCCTGCTGCCCTTACCGTAGAGTATAGAGGAGCCCAGCACTCACCATCCTAGGGTTTAGGGTTTAGGGTTTAGGGTTTAAGGGTTTAAGGGTTCCAACTTTCCAGGTTTCATTTTCGGAAACTTTCGGGACATAGAGGGCGCCGGTTGTCGTTCAGGCTCGCCTTGGCCCTTTCAGGGTCCCACGGTAGCTGATATACATCCTGCATTACCCATAATAAGGAATATACCAGAAATCCCACAGTTTTGGGTCCCCTTAAGGTCATGCAGGATATATATATATATATATATCATCATCAACAGGATCGATCTTTTTGGGCAGCCGGGTTGCCTCCCGAAGCTGCCTCAAGAGGAGAATCGTCACAGCTGTGGATAAGAACTCTGTTGGAGGGTCCCGGCCCGAAGTCACTGCTCAGGACAAAGTATCCCGTGAAAGGTCCCTACTAAGTACAATTATATAGTATAGTGTATCCCGTAACCCTATATTGAGTAATTTTACCAAGTCCCTTTTTACCTGAACCGTACAATAATCATTCTATAACCTTTGAAGAGCCCTTTTTGGCCAGAACCCTTTCAATACTGATGGTCCCTGGTCTTGCTCCTATAGACCCTGGATCCCTAAAGCCCCCAACCCTGAGCCAACCGTAAACCCCTAACTAAACCCCTAAATCCCAAGCCCCAAACCCCCAAACCCCCAGACTAAAACCCCTAACCAAACCCTCCAAGCCCCGAAACCTTTGCTTAACCTCCAGCTAAACCCCTAACCCTCAAACGTGCAATTAAACCCCTCAACCCTAAACCCCGAAATCCCTTTAGGGATTCGTTTACCCCTAAACCCTAGACCCTAAACCGTTTATATACCCCTAAACCGAGGTCTACCCTTCGCCTTACATCACTGCCGGAGGCTCTGTTGCAGGTTCCGAGCTTCCCGAGCCACGGTTTCCCAGACCCCCGGGAGGATCCAAAAGTAGATCACTTATTGATTCCTGTAAAGTACCCTTAGTAGCATAGGCCCCAAATTAGGGGATCTCGTTTCTAGATCCTCTCGGGGGTCTGGGTTGGTTTTTTAGGGTTCAGGGTTTGGGATTCAAGGGCTCGGCATTTCAGGTTCACTTAAGGGTGTCGGCGGGGTTTTCAGGTTTAGTTTAGGCATTTAGGGTGTCGGGGTGTAGGATTTAGTTCCGTGTTGCAGGGTTCAGGGGAACTACGGTGTGGGATGTTGCAGAGTTTGCGGTTCAGAAGCCGGGCTCTACGCTTTCGGTGTTAGAGTTTCGGTCTATGATTGAGGACATGGAGGATCGTCTACGGAGGCTATAACGACTATAACCCTAGGGATCAAAATAGCCCAAAAGCCTTATATAGTATGGTCTTTGGGCCCGAAAGCCTTAATATATGAGTCCTTAGATCCCTAGGGTAAGTTGAACAACTCTACAAACGATCAGCAGCTACCTCGATATGGGAGTTTCCGAAAATTTGGGGTACCTTACTTTGGGGTCCTTATAATAGGGATCCTACTTTTTAGGGTTCTATATTAGGGTCCCCTATTTTCGGAACCCTAAACCCTTTATGGAACCCTTATAGATCCCTTTAAGGAGCCCTTTAAAGGAACCCTAGGGTCCCCTACTTTCGGAGACTCCCATACCGTCGGTTGCATGGAATGGCGGTCAACCCTCTTCTCTCTGCCTCCTGTGTTGCAGCCTCCGCATTACCCCATAGAGGGAACTCCAGAAAGTTGGAATATGGTTTCAGGGTAGGATACCTCATAATTTACCATAAAGGGTTTAGGATAATCATATTCCAACTTTCTGGCTTCTACTGTATTTCCCCCCCAACCCCATTAAACCCTAAAGTTTAAAGCCCTATGCTAAGCCTACAAGGCATTCCGACTAACCAACAGGGCCGAAGGAAAAGAGGCTTCAGAAAAGAGAAAGCCCTATACTATACGTACTATGCTATGCTATGCTTTGCTATACCATACCATACCATAAGCCCCAATCTCCGGAACCCCTCATCGTCTGAGGTTGACCGGACTGATGTCCGACTGACAGAGGGTGCGATCATCCATGGGACGAAGGCATTTGGGAGTTTTCGAAACTTGGGGGGTGCCTTATTTTGGGGGTCCTTGTAATAAGGATCCTACTATTTAGGGTACCATCTTCGGGTCCCTTATTTTCGAAAACTCCCCTTTCGAGTCCTGGGTGTCCGGCTGTGAACGGTGGAGCTTCTGAGGCTGAAAGGTTCTACGTTTTCGGTGGCTTAGGATTTAAAGGGCTGGTGGGACCTTGCACAGAGCATGCAGTTCATTTTAGGAAGCCTTTTAAAGGCACATTTTCCCATAGCGTCCCAATTGCAGTCAGAAAGTTTGCGCCTGTGAAAACGGAGTGCGCACGGAACGTAGCTAGCGAGAGCCCGCGCCTCAAGGGTCCATACACCATGTCACACCATGTCATGTACCCTATGGGTCCAAAGGACCCAATAATCAGGGACCTGGGTTTAGGATAGTAGTTATGTAAAGTCGGAAAGTTATGTAAGTGATGTAGATTTGTATTTGCGAGAGTATATGATTAGGCACTTGGACACTTGGGGTAGTACAAACGTTGGCCCAGGAGTCATGTCCAAGGAATCTTTCAAACCAAGGACCAAAGTAATTGGTTGCTCGATTAATCAGTTGTTTAAGACATTTAAGTAATTGCATAAACAAGTGGCGAATTAAGTATGTTTTGTGCATGCATCCCTTGAAGCACCATAGTAGGCCCTGTGAAGCCGTGAAAGTGAACGCAAACGGAGGCTATCGTGACCGTGACGCAGGGCTTTGTAGGGCTGGTCTTGGACTCAGCTCACGTTCAGACTTTTAGAGGTTCAGGGGCGGGTTAGTGTTTAGGATTTTGGAGGTTTCGAGAAGTACTTACTTTGCGGTCTAATGTCTTTGAATACTGCTGCCTACTTTGGGCTATTTGGAGTCTTAGGGTATTGCAGGGCACTTCATGTCTGAAGCGAGAGCATGATCTTGAGCCTTGAAGTCGAATAATGCTCCTTACCCAGACTCGTCACCGCCTCTGCACTGGAAGTCTTTGAATTGGTACTCGTTTTGATTGTTTGGAGGTACCGTCTCTGGAAAATGTGTGGGAAGTTGGGCTAGGCAGCACCAATAGTACTCTCTTGTGACAGCGAATGCTGTCGAAAGCTAGTGCTGCGGTGCTCGTGGGATGTCGAAGCGTGACTTACCACGTGCTGTGCAGTGCTGAGTTCCATTGAGAGTTTTTCTATACTAAGAAGCCAAGCATGAACCCCCTATAGCGATCGATAAGAGCTCCGCGAATCCCCGATAAGGATCCTACAATGCTTTGAGAACCTGAAACCGTCATCGAATCCTATGATTAAAGAGCTTAAGGTAGTATAGGAGCGAATTGAGTCCAGTGGCCCCGGCGAATGGCGCAAATCTGTGTTGCTGATGCATCATGCCTGCATACGGTTTCAGATTGGCAAAGCGATATATGAGTCTCAAGAACACGCCTTTGCTACCGACAGTCTTCATAGAGGAATCCACAATGTAAGGTTGAGGGATTATAGGAGTCCCAGAAAGTACGCCAACCTAAACCCAAACATTAAGATCCTATGAGCGAGGGGCCCAGCACAAGACATGAGCGACGTTGAAGATGCAGCCATAGAAGCCCGCCAAAACTCAAGCCCACTTCACATCGCAAAGCCATTCCCGGGCCTGTCCGTTATAGCTAGGATCCTACCATCTATACAGGGCCTTCGGCTTAAGTCGGGGACGCATACTTCTGGAACTTTATAGTTTTTGTTGAGCATCCTACATCCCGTTTTAGGGATTTCTCTTTTAGGGCCCAAATGCTCGGGGACATGTTGGGTCCCCAGGTGTCGCTTTGGAGCTCCCGTCGAGGTTGATTTTGTGCTGAGGCCATGGACAGAGGGCAGCCGGTACTTCTGCCGCCAGGCTCTGCGCTTGGATACAGATCCGGGCCTGGGCCTGGACCCAGAGAGCCCAAGGGGCCCCTTAATTAAGGAATACCTAGGGTTCCTTAAAGGGCTCCTTAAAGGGATCTATAGGGGTTCTATAAGGGTATTAAGGAACATGGCTTAAAATATATAGGGCTTCATATTATGATTTAAGCTATATTCCTTAGTTAGGGGGAATTGGGCTCTCTGGGGAGAAGCCCTGCCTAGAGTAACCAGGGTAAACATGTAAATTGAGCATTTAAATCAAGGACAAGCGCTGATATCTCCCCTTTGTTTAAAGGTACACTGTGACTCTTACAACAACGTACTCCAAAAACTCTTTTCAATTCATCAAGGCCCCCGTGTAAGCCCGAGCACGCCAGCAGGTGGAGCTGAGGCCTGTAGGCAGAACCCCTGCAGCCCTGAGAAAATGTCCCGTGAAAGTCTCTAGGCTTCTGGGGACCTTGCTATTGGTTCCTTAAGGGGTCTAGGGCTGTAAGTGTAAGGTCGTTGGAAGCATTGGGATTGCCCTCCTGACCACCTGCACTTTCCCAAAACGGAAGCAGTGCTGCAAGGCCAGTGCAATAGATGGTAAGAAAGCCTCTAAGTAGACTCGTGAATGCTGACCTTCTAGACACACACACACACACAGAGGCGCAGGAGAGACATGATGGGTAGCTTGCTAGAAACAGGCATGCGGTACTTGAAGCTGGGCTTTGCTCCGTGCCGCTACTACAGTAACAGCCAACAGGCTTGCACCAGTGGAATTCGCCGACGATGGAGTTGATGCCTCAGCTGCTACTGGTAGGTTAGTAAGTAAAACAGCAACTAGTGGCACATTGGCTCGATCACGCGCAACAAAAACGACCTGCCTGTCCAGCGAAGATTGACCTTTCATGGGCTCCTTCGTCAGCATGGTTTGCTAGTGCCTTCTTGCCTAGCAGACAGGCAGGACGAACGAGCGTGAGCACGCCACAGCTAGCTGCTCGCAAGCCTAAAGCCTTCAACTCCCCAATCCAGAAGTCCTAAGCGGCCAAACACCTATATCGATCCTAGTGCCCCGAAACTTGCAGCCCAGCCGCCAATGGAAACCGAATCCAGGACACCCATGGGACTAAACACCTGCCCTGAAAGGAGTTTGGATTTTGAGTTAAAGTTGTTCACCCAAAAGCGCTCTCTCTTCAGGCTTTTATCTTGGATTCGTGCAAGGTCCCATACATTGGAATGGTGGTACCCCAGAAAATGAGCTCTGGGCCACCCCATACCGTAAACCCCAAATCCTAAATCCTAAACTTCAAAAAAACCCTAAACCCTAAGCCCCAAAACCCTGAACTCAAGCCGAAGATTCAACTGCGTCTGAGGTTCGAGCGCCTTATCGACCTCGCCTCCAGCGTCATCTGTCTAGGGCGCTTTGGAAGCCAAGAGTGTTACAGTTAAGGTTTTTAGGTTCTAGGGTTTTAGGCTTTAGGGTACAGAGGTTTAGAGGCTTGGGATTAAGCCATGAATCTGTCTTGGGCTTCAGGGACGAGTATGTAGGATCCGAGCTTCACGTTTTCAGACGTGAGAATGTTTTGGGTTTCAGGGTCAGGGCTCCAGTCTTAGGGTTCAGGGTCAGTGTGTGTGTGTGTGTGTGTGGGGATTCTGGAAGAGCATTCTCTTTAAAGTACTTGTAGTTGTTGGTTAGTATAGTCGGGCTCCTTTAGTATTCCGAATCTTACAGTAGTGTCAAGTGAGTCAAGCGTGCGATAGAACGCCTTTGAGCAACTAGGCCCCACAGAATCAGTTTGAAATGGTTGCATGCATGCCTGCCTGCCTGCCTGCCTGCCATGCTTGCATGCATGCACACGTACAGACACGTACGCAGCAGATGCACTCTCTTACGCTTGTCATCGTGGGCATACACATCTATCCTATGTGTGCTTTCGTTTATAGTGCTAGTGGTGCATCTATGTACACACATAACCACACACGCACATACACGTACATACACCTGCGGGCAGGTTTAAGAGGCTGCAGTCACGTTCTGGCCTCGCAGATAATTCCGACGTCAGTCTCGGGTTCTCCCTAAGACCCGAAGCCGAGAAACATTCGGTTCGTGAATGTAGGCTGGGCTTGGGTTTGGTGGATGGTTCAGGGTTTTTGAGCCGGATCCGTTGTGGATGGGTGCAAGAAGTATCAGCAGTGTTCTCTGTGTTCGGAACAACCGTCGAGAGACATCAACTTGGCGAAGCTATCGCAACAGTACTGGGGAACCGAGATGCCTTGAGGCCATACACGCTGATTACTGTGGATGAGGCTGGTAATCTTTTCCATCCTCATATTATGGATGCCAGCATTCTGCCCCAAGCCCGGTTCTGAATTGACCTGAGACCCAAACCACCTGAGCCCCAAACCTCGAAATTTCTCCGTAGAGGACAAGTCATGCATGATCTGAGGTGGACTGCAGTTATGAACCCCGCACCCAACTTTTGTAGACATCTTAGTTCGTCCCGTTAAACTTTAGAGCCTTCGGAAGAGACCTGGTGGTGCAGCGTTGAGGTTTCTTGGCTTATCCCTCGAGGCCCTAAACCCTAAACCGTGCCATTTGCATGCTTGGCCCCTTCCTAGCGTGCTTTGCAAGAGCCTGGCGCGATTGAATAGATGCGTGTTGAAGGTCGCAGTCCCAAGAGGATCCGTATACATACATACATACATATATATATATATATATACACACTGCGATAATGGAATTAGGTCCCGAAAACCATCACAGGGATGGCTTTTGGGACCTACTTCCATAATGGTATTATACCTGGACCCTGAGGGGTCACTATAGAATAGCCATCAAGTACCCACAGGCCCATAGAATCTACACATGGAGCTCAACAAACAACGTCCAGAGTGACCTCGAGGCACAAGAACAAGAATGCACAAAATTCGAATCCGTCGAACTCCTGCGATAATCCCCTCTTCAAGCACCCCCCCAAAACCCGAAACGCCGTAAGCCCTAGACTCTTCTATAGTTGCCCTAAGCCCTGAACCCTGTAAGACCAAACCTGGACCATAAGAATTCTCCAAGGAGCCCTTTGCAGAACTTGTAAGTAAACCCTTATACAACACTGTGAAATCTGTGAAAGAGTTCCCTGTCGGCAGGGCTACGCTGCCGTGACCCAAGATAATGGTGAGCAGAAAATCCTGGAAGGAGGTCCGGTTTAGGATTCAGGTTTCAGGATTTAGGGTTAGGGTTGAGGGCAGGCTAGTTTCGCGTTAATTGCAAACGCTGTGTTTAGTACTATAGGTACGATGGTGGTTGCTGACATGGTTGCACTGTTACTGTTAACTGTCTTGGTGTCACTGAGTACTATGCATATGACTGTCTCCGTGGCATCACTGTTCGTACTGTTGCTGTCACTTTCATGCTTTTCATTAGGATTAGCAATGTCGTTGTTGCTGCTGTTGCTCCCAACATCAAGATTGACAGCGCTGCTGTTTTTGGTGCAACTGCTGTTACATTGTGTTTTGTATGCATACACACAAGAATACAATGCAATACACTGCTCGGCAGTGCAGTGCAATCCAATGCCATGAATTCGACACAGCCTAAACTTATCCATTACTCTGCATGGCATCATCGTATGACATCACAAAAGTACGTATTTGCCTACATTCATGCGTACATTGCATGCAAGCGATACATGAACACCTCCGTGCATAGAATGTACGTACAGACGTCCATGCAGACAGACATACAGACAGACAGGCTTCTAGCCAGCCAGACAGACAGACATTTGCATGTACTACGTACATACTCATGCACATACAGCATACAAGTGCACATACGTGTTACATAGCAGGATACGAATGTACATGTTGGCATACAACAAGTGCACGACATATACATGTAATTGGCTGCATGCAGTACATGTACGTATACATTTGCTTGCATTTACGCACGCCTTTGCATTCGTATTCACATGTATGCTTACTACATGCATATATGTACATGCATACTAGCATTCATACATGCATGCATGCATGCATACACACACATACATACATACATACATACATGCATACTTGCTTACGTACATACATACATAAGCGTGTGCAATCACGTGTTGAGTACCGAGATGTACATCTATCCGAAGACGCACGAGCGCATCTATACACACATGTGGCTACAACCGAACAGCAAGCAAGCCGGCAGACTTTCTTGAGCACCGGACTGGGGTTGAAAGTGACGGCTTTTTGTGGTAGGATATGAGCGCTGGTGCTGTTTGCCAGGCTTTACTTTTTTGATGTTGGTCGCTTGGCCTGGGGTTGGGCCTTATGAAAATCCCGGTGAGATTTTTAAGTGAGCCTGTTCTCCAAGCCTGAAAGTGTAGAGGAGTTTAGTACCGCTACTACGATTGCCATTCTTATTATGATCAGCGCTATTGTGGTTTTTGTTGTTATTGTGTTCGTGAAAGATTCACATCGCCAGGCCGTGCCTACATGCTGACCCACAGAAATTGGAAGGCGGGGAGACTCGTGCTGTAGACTGGGTGATCGTGTATTCTTGACTTTATCATCCAGATGGTGGGTTTAAGAGCCGTTCCACATTCTACATGTCGTGTATACCTGGAGGCATGAACAACTGAAGCTTGGAGTCGCAGAGACGGATGTGCAGAACCCTAAGCCAGTTACGGCTCCCAGCTGCCGCGATCAGTTCGAGAAGTTTATGACGAAGAAGCTGCAGACCAACGATGTGGGTCCGATTCAGGACCGCGCGCTTAGGGGCTTCAGGGTATGTTCAGGGTATGGACTAGAAGCCTCAGGGTTAAGGGTTCAGGGTTTGTGGTTGTAGGTTTTGGCTGTGAGGATGGGGTTTGTGAGGGCTGCAGTTGACAGCTGCATCATTAGGATTTAGCCTATGCTTAAGTCTAAGTGGCAGGCTGTCACTACAATGCTGGCGGAATGAGGGCCCGTTTGCAGATGGTCGTAGCCACTACGGTGCCATGATGATCAGACTGCATTGGCGAGGGAGTTCAAGGGCAGCCTTCTTGCATGGTTGAACCCCACACCCTGAACCCGGTTGATAATGCTAACCAAATCTTGCAGCTCCTCCGAGTCGCCCTCACACATTCAAGGTCTTTTTGGTAAGAAAGCAGTAATGCAAGCATCCAAAAACTTACTTTACTAATTTGTGTCTGCTTAATATAGCTGAAATATAATATACCCCGAAACCCTATCCCAATTATTAAGGCCCCTATATTTGTCAGTAAATGCGTGCTTCGATCCAAGTCACAAAGCCCTATGACGTCCCAAACCCGGCCGCGATCAATAAGTAAAGTTTTATTTCTGTGGAATATAACCCCATAAACTTCCCCCAATCCCTAAAGATATGTACATGTGTAGGTGTGTGTGCGTATGTCCTATCTACACATATATACATATATATATATATATATACATACATGTTCATATGTATATATGTATCTATCTGTTCATTCATCTACCCAACAATCTATCCACCTATCCATCTATCCATCTACCCATCGATCTTTCTACCTATCTATCTAAGACTATCTATATGTTTTGTATGAACTGTATGTGTGTATACATACATATATATATATATGTACGCATGTGTATATATGTATACATACACAGCATCTTATCTATGACACTGATTTCAGATTCCTGGAGGTCACCACCGGCGACAATGTGCCCCTGGAGGCGACTGCGACGGTGAACTGGGTGATCGAGGCGTCTCCGTGGGGAGAAGGGTTTCATCGGGTTTAGGGTTTAGGGGTGTAGGGGTTTAGGGTTTCGGAGGTTTCGCATTAGGGGTGTGCGGTTTAGGCTTTAGGGTTTGGGGTCTAGAGTTTGGTTGTGAGGCGGGCATGGGGTTTAGTTTCCGTTTTAGAGCGAGTATGGGATTTAAGGGGTAGGTTTAGTTTTTAGGGCTTCGAGTTTAGGGTTTGGGATGCGTCTGCTGTTGTGGGCTCTTAGCATTAGAGGGTCATTGCGTTAAGGATATTTTGGGCTTGGTTTTTGAATGAGAGTATGTACGGCTGCGGCATGACGGGCATATCGAGGACTCGCTCATGATGATAAGGAGTAGCAGGATGAGGTTGGCACCGAACAAGCCCATCACAATGGCCACAGCCATTGCGATGAAAGAAACGACAGGGAACAGGAGGATAAGAAAGAGGATAACGTGATGGGATGGCGATGCTACACATGCGATGCTGATGATGATGCTAACGCTTCTGACGATGTTGGTGTATATTGCTGCCAAAACAAAGACACTGAAGCTGATGAAGACGAAGATGATGACTGTTGATTTTCACAGCGACGAAAAGTCAGCAATTCCAAGGGGGACGGTGGTTCAATAGTGATGATGGTAGACAGTGCGAGGATGCATTTTAGCAGGGCCGGCCATTTGTACGATGTATCGTCCATACCGTTATTGAACCCTAAGCCCTTATAAACCCTCGACGCTAAAACCCCAACATTTTTGGTTTTGTAAACCCGAGAGCTTGAAAACCTCGAGGTTCGGAGCCCAGCAGCACACATGAAACCTGAACCCCAATTTGTTTTTGTGTTTTAGTTGTTTTCCACCGGAGCCCAACACTTTCTTTCAAACAGGACGCCCGGCTTGCCGCGCGCATGGCGGCGAACACCATGTCGGTCCGCTCCCGTAGCCAAGTATTTCGCGAGTTCGCTTTGAGCTTTGGTGGTAGTTAAGGTTGAGTACGGCTGAGTCTTCATCAAACCGGAGGGCTTCACAAGAGGGGGTTGGACAAAAATGACAGCCCACGCAGTGGGATTCAGTGGTGGGAATCTGACAATCAGTTTTCAACCTTCTTGGTGTTGGAGTTGCCTAGACCCCTGATATGTTTTCACGTGTTTGGATTATGGTTAATTGTCCTTCCCTAAGAAAGTTTTTGGCAAGCCCGAAATGGACTGCTTTTGAGGGTAGAGTCAACACACCCTGACGCATGAACCCCAAACCCGTTCAAAACCCATAAACTGTGCCATCCTCGAGGAACGACTTAGTGTACCCGTGTATTTCCTTGATATGTACATAGATATATAGATGGGTAGATAGATCAATAGATAGATAGGTGGGTAGGTAGGTAGATGGGTAGTAGATGAAACGGTAGATAGGTGGATTGATCGGCAGATTGATGAGTAGATAGATCGTTATGCTTACATGCAAATGCATATGCATGTAAGTGAGTAAGTAAGTAAACAAGTATTTACGCCAGTAAGTGAGTAGGTGAGTGAGTGAGTGAGTGAGTAAGTAAAAAAGTCGAACCGAAAATGTGTGTGTGTGTGTGTGTGTGTGTATGTATGTACGTGTGTGTCTCTCTGTGTGTGTCTTTAATATGTGTATACGTACATACAGACAGGCAGGCAGGCAGACAGACAGTTCCTTTGATACACACACATGTGTACGCATTATCACATGTATCTGTGTGTTTTGCTTTCAGACCCTCGTGTTGGTTGTATTCAGTGTTTCTTAACTCAGGATGAGCACTATGCCGCGACTGTGCCCTATTTACACTAGCAGAAATTACAGGGCGCTCGAGGTACTCAAGTGTGTTTAACATCAGTTCTTACTTAGTCTCAATGTTTTGAACCACACAACAGTATAGTACGCGTATGTCTTGCATTCTTCCAAAATGCGTTGATTGCGGTCGGGACCAAGCTCGGCAGTTCACCATGCTTTTCGACCTTTGCAGTTGCAGTGGAGTGCAGGGGTTAATCGCCAGTGCTGCTGGTGTGGTGGGAATATCGCTCGGATTTCATCGGAGCTTAGGTGCACCAGACTTATGAAACCTACTTGCGATGCCACAAATCCGAAACGCCGAAGCCGAAACCCGAAGCCGAGCCTCTTCATGGGCACAGGGACCAATGACTCGTCTCCAGAATCTCGTTAGCCATTCTGAGTCGTAGCTGACCTGAGAACACGACTGCGGACCTTAAACCCCAAACACGAATTATTCGCGGTTCAGGGTTTTAGGGTTTAGGGCCCTAAACCAACCCTAAACCGTAAAAAACCCTAAACCGGGCCCTTGGAAAGCAACTCCAGGATGTACGATCCAAGAACCAGTCTCAAATGGCGGCCGGGGAGTCCGCCTGGCTGCAGAATGTGCGTTGCTTTTCCCAAAGGGTCCTGGGTACTGTTATGGGGGATACTTCCCTAAATCATCATAGTACTGTAATTCCTGATATAGACACCCTACATTCTACTATATCGGTACTTTGGACCCTTTGGGTTTGCTGAACACAATCCAAGCAACGGTACAAGTAGACAAACGACCGCTATCACCTCTGCCATGCCCCGCTCCCAAGCACCAGCACTACCACACCGGCAACAACGACAAGAAAGGGCCGCTGCCGCTGCCCCTGTTCCTCTCCACTACTACTACTGCTGCTGCTGCTGCTGCTCCTGCTCCTGCTGCTGCTTGTGCTGCAACTTCTACTACTACAGTACTTCCGTACTACTAAGACTGGTACTACCACTACTGCTTCTCCTTCTGTTTCTACAGCTGCTACAGTTGTTGGTAGTGCTACTACTTCTCCTATTTCTACTAATTCTATGGCTGCTACTCTACTACTCCTCCTCCCCCTCCTACTGCTGCTGCTAGTGCGACTGCTGCCTCTGTAGCTGTTGCTGGAAGTGTCAGGTACTATAGTGCTTGGTGTTGGCCAGTTTCAGTCCTTGGGAAGTCTAGAGAGCATGGTTTTGGCAAGGACTGCCTGTTGGGCAGAACAGGGGAGCCGAAAGGGTATGTCAAGATTCGGTGGACAACGATGCCGGTAGTTCGGGGACCCCAGTACAAGGAGTGAACAAGCAGCTCTACCCAGTCGTCATTGTTGCTAAAAAGCTGCAACTGCTGATCGTTGGGTTTGATGTGTTGATGCTGCTGATGATAATGGTGCTGATGATGATGTTAATGATGTTGATGATGATTGATCATGATGGTGATGACTGTGAGGAGAAGGCGGAGGAGGATGGGGAATTCTCCTATGACCAAAGGGCTAAGGCTGAAAAGACACCTGCAAACACAGAGAGCTCTTGAGCTTTGAGCCCTGGAGTTTTGCGGAATGACACAACTGGTCAAGCCTAGTTAGCTCCAGTCGGCGATCTCAACCTCAAGCAAACATCCAACATGCTAAGGTTCGATATCTCCAAGCTGCGGCAGGATGTTCTGCGTCAAGCCGCTTTGGCTTCAACCGTCCTCAGCCATTTAGCGCCACTCAGATCACCGAAAACGCAGATAGACCGGAAGGCCGACACCCCTAAACCCGAGACCTGCAAAGCCGAAGCAACAGTTGATAAACCCGAACCCCCCCTAATGCCCTTGCCACAGCCGTCCTAGAACTCTTAAGCCACTTCATTTCTAACACGTCATTATACCCAATAGGTTAATAAGTTTATGTGATTCGGGGTTTAAGCTATGGGGCTGGGGGCTAGAATTCAGGGTTTAGGATTCTTTTAGATCCATGGAGTCGTAGGTGGTGTGGTACGCGTCTTTGGTCGCATGTTTAGTTGGCACGTGCACACCGACATCCGGGCGAGATGGTGAACTTGGTTCCTTAATGTCCTTTGCATGGCTTCACAGGCAATATATAGGGGCCTTAATAAGAATAAGGTTCCGGGGCCCATTATGCTATAACTATAAGAAGGAACCCCCAAAACAGGACAGGTAACTATTAAGGCCCCTATAATACATGTTAGTCTCAAGCTCTAAACCCTAAAGCCGAAACCCGAAGCCAGAGGTTACTTTCTGAGCCTTAGGCGGCTAGGGTTTAGGGTGGAGAATATACGTAGATCTACGCTCAGGACCGCCGATGGCTGCTTTCCGTCCCTGTGTCTTTGTGTAAAAGGGTAGCATTTGAAGTCAAATGGCTGTGGCTATTGTATCCTGAACCCGAAACCCTAAACCTTAAACCTAGACCTAAACCCTAAGCCCTAAACCCGCGACCTAAAACTAAACCCCCTGTGGTAGACCTCGGCCCGGCGCCCAACTGTGCCAAGTCCCCAAACCTGACAGCAGGCAGTCCGGCTTAGGGTTGCTACAGCGTCTAGGGCTTAGGTTTAGGGCTTAGGGTTTAGGCGTTTAGGACGTCATTATTGTAGAGGTGTGAAAGTCTAGTAGCTCAACAGGCTTCCGTTATAGACCCAGTGTCGTTGTAGTGCAGTGTACACCCCTACGGTTGATGCTATAAACCCTGCATTACTACCCATCATAAGGAATATACCATAATTCCCGCAGTCTAGGGTCATTAAGGTAATGCAGGATTCACATCATCAACCCTAAACCCTAAACCCTATTAAACCCTAAACCCTTAAAGGAACCCTTAAAGGTAATGCAGGCTTTAAATCATCAACCGTACTGTGGCGTTTGCAGGTGACTGCCTCCCTCGCAGCCTTCATTGGCTCCGTGAGCTATTCTGCACATGGCCATGAGGCTTCCGTGCTTCCGCGCAGGGTTCGGGGTGTTCTGCTTTGTGTTTAGGTCTCAGGATGAGAAGGGTTAGGGTTTAGGGTTTAGGGGTTTAGAGTTTAGGGGTTTAGGGTTTAGGGGTTATGACAGTTAAGACCCGTAAGGTACGGTGGGTAGAATTTTTAGACCCTTATGGATTACAGAGTTTGCTTGAGAAAACTGACGAGAACTCAAGAAACAACATACGCCAGGCTCAGGACATAGGACCGGAATCCAAGTGATCTCCTCCACGTCAAAGCCCCGTCCAATGATCAAATCGAAAGCTTAGATGCCGAGTCTGCGAAACTCGGTTCAAGTTTTCGGGACCTGAGGTCGATGGCCTCAGAATCTGCAAGGCATTCCGTGTTCAGGATGACTAAGCTTGCAAGACATGATGGTATCATCCCCAGGCGGCTGCAATACATGAGTCTGAGTGAAAAGTCAGTATAATACTGTCCCGTGATTATACTTGAGTGATTAGTATGCAATATTGTCCCTTGACTACAGTACGAAGGCCCACGAAGCCTATTCTAATCATAAATCCCCCTGAATTCGACCTGTAGCCCTTGTATCCTCAATCCACAAAGCCCTAAATCCTAAACCCGAAGCCCCACACCCTAAATTTGAAACCCTAAGTCCCAGCGCATTCCAAGCAAGCCCGGCGCCGGAAGGCCATGGTGGCCCGAAATGAGCAGGAGAGGAAGAGAGAGGCTTTTCGGGTAGGGTTCAGGGCTTAGGGTTTAGGGATAACCCTGAGTAGACTACCTTTCTAGGGGCTCCTTATTACGATTTCATAAATACAGGTCCTTAAAAGGGTAGGTCATTCGAGTTTAAGGGGACGGCTGGTGGGTTTAGGCAGGGGTGTAAATGCAGAGGTTTATGTTTTAGGGCTTCAGCAGTAGACGGTTTTTTGGGGGTTTGGGCTGTGAGCCAGCTTTCCCGTTTCGATGGTCGGGGCGCACATCCCAATGTCAAAGACCGATTCCTAAACCCTGAGTGAGCAGTGGAGCCTAAACCTTGAACCTCAAAAGCTTGAACCCTATACCCTCCACTGTCGAGCCCTTAAGCCGTGTGCCCTTACTCCCTTCAACCCAAAGCCCTCAAAATCAAGCCCTAAACGGTGCAAGGAGCGCTGAAGCTCAACTAATACAGCTGATCGCATGATTTGATTAGGGCTTGGGGGTTCTTCAGGTTTTCTCGTACCATCATACAGCTGCATAACTCATATTTCAGACCTCTGTATTGCTAGTGCTATTCACAAGTTCAGAACCACCCAACCACCCGTCCGTACCGGGTCGACTTATCTGCGTATGCATGTATATGTATATTACGTCGGGCATGTGCTTCGATATATATATATATATATATATGTATGTATATGTGTATATATATATGTATATATATGTATATATATATATATATATGTATATATATATATATATATATATATATATATGTATATATATATATATGTGTACATACACACACGTGCATACTTACATATAGTACGTATGTGAGCACAACCATATATGATTATATGCACTTGTATGTGTGTATGTAATTGTTTACACATGTATATGTTCACCGTTTGCATGTAGCCAGGTAGCATATGTACACGTTGTATGCGCATGTGTATGCGTATGTGTATGCGTATGTGTGCATACGTGTGTGTTTATACATATATACATATATATATATATATATATATACATACCACAGGGTCCACAGATACTACCATTATGGAATTAGGTTTCCAAAGCCATAAAAAGGATGGTTTTTTGGGACCTAATTCCATAATGGTAGTATATGTGGACCCTTAGTGTATATATATATATATATATATACACACACATCCATAGTTTCAGGCTCACGCAGCATGAAGCTCGAATCCTTTGAAGACTGTATTTCCGAAGCCTCGGTTTTTGTAATAGGCCGAAGTTGATGAGAATCGAGGTAGGGCTTTGGAGTTAGGTTGAGGGCTTTTGGATTGGGTTTTGAGTTAAAACACCAGTGCTGAATCAAAAGAAAAGAGACCTCCTGGTCCCTGATTGCTCCGTAGCGCAAAATTCGAAGCTCGGCAGTGAAAGCTTAAAGCCTTGACTCACCGACCTCCGAACCCCAGCCAGCTTGGTTTATAAGTCTTCACCAACAAAGGCGACAGCCTTGCTGTCCCCACCCCCCCCCCCCCCTTTGCCCTGCCTCAACCCTTGAAACCACACGAAGTTCAATCCTAACCTCTGAACCCCAAGCCTCAAATCCTATAGCCCAAACCCCAAGCCCTAAACCCTATAAACCCTACCTCCTGAACCCCAAATCCTAAACCCCAAGCCCAGGCCGGCGTTGAGGTGGACAAGGAGGGTGGCCGAAGGCCGCCGCCGAATGAAATTTCTCTTGGGTTGATCAGAGATGGTCCAGCAGGAGAACAATGACCATGAGCACATGTCCTTGAACATATATATATATACATATGTTTGTGAAGAATATGGTTATGTATGTTTATGGGAATGTATATCCATGTATATGGGTATACTTGCATGCATGCATGCGTTTGTATTGGTTATATGTATGTATACAGATGTTTGTGTATCGAACCATCCATCCATCCGTCCGTTTTGGCGTCCGCCTAACTCAATACATTCTTCCATCCATGCATCCACCCATCCATGCATCCCGTGTGTGTGTGTGTGTGTGTGTTCATTGCTCATCTGTTCGTTCCTTCCTCTCTCTCTCTCTCTCTCTATATATATATATATATATTTCTCTCTCTCTCTCTCTCTCTCTCTCTCTCTCGCTGCCTTCCTTCCATCAGCCATGTGACATAATATAGTCCGCTCATGTCACAATGTCTTGCCTAGTGTTTGTGTATACATATATATATATATATATATACATATATATATATATATATACATGTATGTGTATATATATATGCTCACACCCCCCCCCGAAGACCTACCGCGAGGTGCTTCGGCTAGCAATGGGTAGTAGAACATGTAAGGATTTGAGGAAACCATTAGGATAAAATACACTCATACATAAACAATGGACACATATATCGTGTATAATCAATAGCTGAATACACTGTAATGACCTACGACGGCGCGACATCGCCGTTGGCGGATTTGGGCAAGCTTCAATGCCTGCAATTGTTTAATAGGATACTGCCTAAATGTTCTGGATATTCATAGCTCTGGTCATATCTTTAAGGCTCTTGGAGACTTTGTTACTTTGTTCCTTTTTTGGTTCCGGTCTTCTTTATAGGGGTCTCCGAAAAAGTAGTTTTTTGCTTACCTTCCAAGGGGAGTAGAGATATAATGACCATAGGCATAACCCGAAGACAGGACCAAGACAGAACAGTGTCTGCATCCTACGTAAGATCGTTAGATGCGCCGGGTAACTTTGTGTTTGTCATTGTCTGTTTTTAATTTTGTTCATGTACTCATAAGCATAACCCAAAGACGGGACCAAAACAGAACGATGTGTGCATCCTACCTAGGATCGTAATGAGGGTTACATGTGCACACATGTTTATTCTGTGTGAAGCTCTTAGGTTACTCATGCGCCAATGTGTATAATAGCTATTACTAGTGCGAATACTAATACTGATACTAAGATTTCTATTCCTACGAATAAGGATATTACTGTTCATAACATAATAGGCTTAATGGTTAATACTAGTATTAAAAATTACACTACTAATTCGAATAGTAGTGCTGATGGGAATATTAACACTCCTGGGGATACTAATACGCATATTCTTATTAGCTGTTCTCAATATGAATACTAATAGTACTAGTTGTTTGGAATACTAATACTTGTCCGAATATTCATACCAATACTCAGGCTACTGCGATTATACATAATAGGACATTAATATGGGTATTCGTATTAAGGTCAGCATTTCCTTCGAAAGTATTCATATGCGCATCATAATTCATCTTAATACTCGTACTGATATGAGTTAGTATGATTACAAATACCTTTACGAAGACGGGTACTTTCAGTAATACCGATACTAATATGAATACTAGTGTTCCTACGAATATTAAAAAACATACCCATACTGATAGTAATTTTAGTATCTATTTGTTACCAATATACACGCATATGCTAACATTAATACTAATATGCACATAAGTGATACAGTTCCTCCGCAGATTAATGCGCATAGTCTTATTAATTATTCTCAGTAGTTATATTCACATTAAAAAAACCTACACTAACATGAATAGCAGTATTACCACTTGATACTCCAGCTAGTACGATTATGCATAGTATGAACAGCGATACTGCTATTGATACCAATATTAATGCTCCTACGAATACTAATAATCACGTTCAAACCAAATACAAAAAACAGACACATCAATGTACCAAAGAATCTGTATTTTCACATACCAATAAATAATATGTATACTACTATTCCACTGTTACCATAGACTTACAAATACAGAATATACTGATATGAGACTATACACTGGTTAATATTAACGCTAAGAATAAGGCAGAGACTAAGACCAAGACTAATACGAATACTAAAACTCACACTAGACATTAACACTACCATTAGTACACCTATTGTATAGACTTATATTCAGACTAGTACTAACGCTGACATTGGAATTGACATTGACACTGACGCCAACACTAACAGTAACACTAATCAACACGCTAGAACGCAGATACTAATACTAACACTAATGCCTAATGCAAATCTGAAGACTACTGCGCGTAAACAACGAAACCATTTCCGATCAAGCATGCTGCGCGCTGTATTGGCTCTAAGGCTCCGAGAACCAAAAATCCAAAAAACCAAAAATCCAAAACCTTTGTCAGGGGGGTCGAAACTTTTGGATTTTTTGGTTTTCCTAGGGTTTTTTTGGTTTTCCAACAGAAAACCAAAAAAATCCAAGGTTTTTTTGGTTTTCCAGCAGAAATCCAAAAAATCCAAGGTTTTTTTGGTTTTCCAGCAGAAATCCAAAAAAACACAGGTGTTTTTTGGTTTTTCACGAGAGACACAGCAGAAAAACCAAAAAAACCTTGTGTTTTTTTGGTTTTCCACCGAAAATCCAAAAAAAGCCATGGTTTCGCCAAGGCAAAGCCCAAAAAACCAAAAAAGACCTAGGAAAACCAAAAAATCCAAAAGTTTCGGGCCCCTCAGAAAGGCTTTGGATTTTTGGATTTTTGGTTTTTTGGTTTCCGCCGTCATATCGTATGGTTTCTTTAATGTTTCTTGCTTATGAATACAGGCATATGAATTTGAAAGCGGACACGAGTAGGCACGACGTTGTAAAGAGACATGACTTCACATCAGCCATGATAGAGAAGGTATCATCCCCGAAAATTACGCAAAGCACGAATCGTATGCCAAACGCGAATCCCTGCCAAGAGAAGGTTTTGACGGTATTTACAGTGGAAAAGAGGCCGAGGTAGGTCATGGGGGGGGGTGTGTCCATATATATATATATATATATATATGCTGTGTGTTTTATGGTGCTTGACACGCTTGTTGTGTGATTTCCATACGTGAGCCAAGGAACAACATTGCTTCGCCAGCCACAAGAGCTACACGCATGTACACTTGACATGTATGCTGCGCGAGGCATGTAAACTCAGCACCTCATGCAAAGCTTGTCAACAGCCTCTCCAGCCTCCTCTTCAGGGCCCTTTTCGATCCAGATCGGATGGCACAATCTGCGGACCATGCAAATGCCATTTGCCGGGGTCCCGGCAGACGGGATTGTGTGGGGTTTGCAGATTCGGGGTATGAGCTTGAGTCAGTTACGCCACTCAGAGTTTCCGATTCAATGGTTCATGGGCATTTGGAAATACTGCAGGTCGCTTCGAGAGCAAGCGTGCGCATCGCAGCACCGTGCTGTACTATGCCTGGATTGTTAGTAGCATATATAAGTAACCTTTACCCTTTTTGAGGTGCCTTTTCCCGGTATAGTGCCAAAGGCTAACCTCTGGTTCTCTTAGCCAGCTGATTTCAAAATACCAGGAGCCAGGAGCCGTCTGGGGCTGCTAACGAATTCTACCTCCCTAAGCGCCAAGCCTCTAAACCGTACAAGTTCTAAAACCCAAACCACTAAACCCTGAACCCAATATGATTCACCTTAAAGAACCGGGCTGTTCAGTGGTACACTTGTTTATTTTCAGGTTTCTGGGTTCCTATTATAAAATAAGAAGCCTAAAAAGCACATACATTTTTCCCAGTGAGTTAAACTGAACAGCCCAGAGAACTCACAAGTTGCATGCCGAAACCTGGAAGACCACCAAGCTCTAAGCTGGTGAGAGACTCGATGCTTTCAGTTTAGGGTTTAGCGGTTTCGGGTTTTAGGGTTTAGGGTTTAGGGTTTTAGGGTTTCGGGTTAAGGGTTTAAGGGTTTAGGGTTTAGAGGTTTAGGGTGTTTTAGGGTTTAGGGTTTAGGGGTCTCAAGCGAGCAAAAAACACTTGTAGTGGGTATATCGGGATTAAGGCAGAGGATGGTGTGCTGAAAGTTCCCTCCTGGACGGCCTTCTCCCGGAGTTGCCCTCGGGCTTTGTCCCTCTGCTTTGGTACGTTGCCCTACAGCGCAAAGCTCCAGGCTCTGAAGTGTCCAAACTTGAAGCCCTGAAGCAGAAAATCAAGTCGACTTATCAGAACTCCCAAACTCTAAGCCAGACCAAGCCATGCTAAATTGAGGTTTATAGTGTTTGCCTTCAAGATTTTGGGCTTGCGGGCCTAGGTTTCCGAATATGCAGGGCTTCGGATGTAGAGTTCGGTCTAGTCGGATTTAGGTGTCGGGATGCCAAGGCGAGCGCTATGGTGTCAAGATCCTGTCGGCGCCTCGAGAGGGCTCTTGGGTCATCAGGTTGGGGTGCAAGGATTTGTGGCTTCGGATTCTTGTGGAGGGATTAATTTAAGTTACCCCACATTAGGGATCTATAGGTGGTAACTTAAACTAAAGCCTCAACAAGAACCCAGTTATGGCTTTGGGGGATCGTCGCTGGAACCCCGGGTAGCTCAAAGCCCTGGCACCCCAACACGCCCGAGCCAGCCAACCGAAGAACCTAAACCCCAAAACCCTTCTCCCCAAAATAGGGGCCTTAACAATTCCCTGTATTATTTTGGGGGTTCCTTAATTATAACTAGTGTCGGGGCCCTGTTCTAATTACTAAGGCTCCTTAATACACCACTAAACCCTCATGTAAGCCCTACCCTAAGCCTTTAGAAGCAAATCTGAACCCCGCGTGCAAGACTCCTAGTGGAGCCAGTACAGCGGTGACACCAGTCTGCTGAAGTCCTTAATCAGAGCATTAAAAGCACCTCTAAACTTCAAATCTCGACCGTAAGCCCTGCGCACTACACTCAAAAATCTGAGGACTTGGTTACGACACACATCGAAGCGGAAATGTATATAAAGGCCCGGAGAAACAGCTCAACCAACCAGCGCGCGACGAACCAGAGCCCGCTAGCCTGAAGCTTGAAACACTTCGAGGCTTATGGCTTGGAGTTTAGTCTTTACCAGTTCGGGTTAATCCCCAAATCCATGCAAAGAGATAAAGTGTCATGAGGAGTGGGCAGAGCGAGTGATGAGCTGTCGGAATCCGAACCCCGAACCTCGATTCCTCATCGATTCAAGGCAAGTCCAAATCGGTCAAAACGTCCTTAAACCGAAAACCCCCAAAATGTTGCAAGTGGTTGACCGAGCCCCAGCGCTCTGAAGCCCAAGGCCCTGAGAGTAAGCCCAGACCTCTTTCTGGTTTACTTCCCCGAAGCCCTCCAAACCACACGGGGTCATTTTTCGAGTTAGACAGAACCGGGCTACAAAGTTGCAAACTTCTAACTGCGGACAGTGAACCCCAAGACGTAAGCCACACTAAACACTTCCACTAAAGCTTAACCCCTAGGCCCCGAAACCCTAATTCCTAAACCCCAGGTCCATCAACCTCATCTCAGTGTCTCCGTCCGACCGCGGGCTGCTAGATGCCCTGAGTAAGGGCGTCCTCACGACACGTTTAAGATTGAAGTCCAGTATAATGTGTAGTAAGCGAAATATGTTATGTCATGGAATGGAAGTGTATGGTATGGTATAGTGTAGTAACATGTAGAGTGTATGGTATGGTATTGTATGGTATCGTATGGTATCGTATGGTATGGTATCGTATGGTTTGGTTTGGTGTGGTCTGGTCTGGTTTCGTCTCGTCTGCTCTGGTCTGGTATGGTATGGTGTGTGTAGTGCAGTGTAGTGCAGTGTAGTGTAGTGTAGTGCAGTGCAGTGCAGTGCAGTGCAGTGCAGTAGAGTAGAGTAGAGTAGAGTAGAGTAGAGTAGAGTAGAGTGTAGAAAGTAAAGTACGGTATGGTATGGTAAAGTGTAGTATAGTATATTGTAGCAAGCACAGTATGGTATTGTATGGTATATGTAGTGTAGTGCAGCATAGCATAATATAGTACAGTATGGTATAGTGAGTATAGTGTAGTAAGTGTAGTGTGGTAAGGTATGGTATAGAGTAGAGTATGGTATAGGATTGTAAGGTATAATATGGTGTGGTATGGTATGGCATGGTACGGTGTGGTATGGTATGGTATGGCAGGGTAGGGTATGGTGTGGTATGGTATGGGATGGCATGGTCCGCTATGGTATGGCATGGGTATGGTATGGTATGGAATGGTAAGGTGTAGTTCAGTGTAGCGTAGCATTGCATAGCGTTGTACAGCACATTATAGTGCAGTAGATTTAGTGAAAATGAGCAACTTATAGTGTAAGGATCAAGCTCTGCGGTGGTGATCATATCTGCGGTGTATGATTCGCGTTCAAGACCCCATGTTGTGACAGACTTGATTGCTGTGGGCTCGTCATGTGGTACACCGGAAACTGAAGTTTGAGCATGTGACCACAAGTGGGGATGACTTACGATGGTTTTGGATGTGCGTATTGCCAGACGACAAAACTAGATTCTGAAGTGTGAGGAATAGTCACTGACGGCTGCAGGTTACTATAATTCGACGCAGGATGTGCGAACTCTCAAGCCACGCACTTTGTCAGGGTTCGGGGTTTGAGTTCAAGACAGTCCAGCGCTACGATCGCGAGTTACTAGAGTTTTCTTCTGACCTAAACCCTAAACCCTAAACCCTCGCCCATGTGCCCACAGGTCTCGAACAGACAGGGCGGAGAGACAAAAACGCAAGGAAGAGCCAGGACGAGAGACGGTTGGTAAGAAGAGAAAGCACGAAACCCCCTAAAACCTAAACCCTAAACTTAGGGTTTAGGGTTTAGGGTGAGAAGGGGTGGAGAGAGAGAGAGAGAGAGAGAGAGAGAGAGAGAGAGATGTTGCAAGCCATAGTCAAACGAAGCGACACGGACAGAACGCGCAATGGAACTAGGGCTAAGCCTGTTCAATTATGGCACATGTGTAACCCGCCAGCCTCAATCTAATGCTGAAAGAGCCCGCCAGGCAGTGGCCACAGTGGCAGCAGAGCAGACGGAGACAGCTGCACGAGGCGCATCAGTTGGGGTCGGTTCCCGGATCTTTCAATCTTTCCATGATTCGGTTTAATATAGGGGCCTTGACAATTACCTTTACTATTTTGGGTGTTCCTGATTATAAGTGTAGTACAATGGGCCCCCAAACCCTATTCTAATTATTAAGGCCCCTACAGTATGTGGTTTACCCGTTCGGTTTGGGGATGGGATCCCGAGGAGCCAGCGACAACGAGTTTCCGGGTGCATGGAATGGCGTCTTCAGGAGATCGAGTAGCCACTGTGCTTTCTAGTTGCTATAAGCTTGTACAGATGCTCGCCCTACGTCCCCCAGCCCAAACCCCATTCTAGCTATAGTTGATACGTACATTTGCTGACGACCGAGTTGCACTGCTGCGCTGGATCGTCATGTCCTGCAACATGCCTGTGAATCGCCAGCCCGCCGGCTGCCCAAAAACAAGACCTTGCACAGAGCACCTGCACCAACAGAAATGGGAGTTTCCGAAAACAGGGGGTACCTAATTTTGGTGTCCTTATAATAAGGATCCTGCTGTTTAGGGTACTATATCACAGTCCCCTATTTTCGGAAACTCCCAAATGCTCTCAGATCGAGTTCTTCTTAAAGAGCAGCCCTGGCACTCTGGCTGGACCCCCCAACGTCTGTTACTTGTGACTGCGTTCATTATTCCTGTTTTTTTGTGAATGGTGACTCGTGAGTAGTCGCCTGATGAAGTTAGCAACTTCTACCGATGTTGGTGTTGCTTTTCCTGTTGCTGTTGACGGTGCTGTTGCTGTGGCTCGTACTGATAGTTGTAGTCGTCTGTTTGTACTAACTTTCTATTTGCAATAATTGTTGCTTGTTGTCGTGATCGTCATCGGTTTTCTTCTGTGCAGTTGAAGTACTTGATCTTGTTGTCGTCTTCGCTGTCGTCGTCGCGGTGTTATGGTGTTGAGCTGCTGTTATGCTGCTGTTGCTCCCTAAACCCTAAACCTCTAAACCCTAAACCCCGAAACCCCTAAACCCTAAATGCTTAAAGCCCTAAGCCTCTAAACCCCCGAAGCACAAAACCCCTAAACCCTAAACCTACAGCTCCAGCTGCAGGCGAAGCTCAGGCTTTGCTGTTGAAGGCTCTGTGGGCAGAGATCGGCTTCGGGAGGGGGAGGTAAGGGATGGTGGGTTTCTGGTGTTGGGTTTAAGGTTTAGGGGTTTAGGGTTCATGGATTACGGTTTAGGGTTTGGGGTTTCTCGGCTTAGAGTTTAGGATTTGAGTTTTAGGGTGTAGGGTTTAGGGAGTAGGATAGGTGCCGGGATAAGTAGTATACTCGAGTATGCCGCTGCCATGATAATCCTCACATTTTTATAGTATGATGTAGCCCCCAAGGGTTCCCAAGCCCTGTTCTGGTCATGAAAGACCAGACGCTACTGGGGTTTGGGTCTAGGGCTCAAGAGTCAGGTCTTAGGAAGACTCTTCCTATCGATAGCTGGTACTGGAAGTCGAGTTCATGATTCTTGAACTCATTGTTTAACGGGGTTAGGCCGGGTATGTGGGGATCTCGGGTGTGTATCTCAGAGATTGAGATACACTTAGTGCCGACGAAGGTGCGGGGGCTAGGGCTTGAGGGCCATGCTGTGTACCAGTGGAGCAGCAGCTGAAGCATGTTGTGAGTAGCATTGTTGTTATCTGCTGAACATCGCATGTACTATAATATAATGTTACACGTTGTCTTCGTGATAGTCATTCTCGTCGTTGTGAAGTTTTTGTTTGTCTTTGTCATTAAGCGCCGTCGTCGAGGTCGTCGGTGTTGCGTCTGTTGCTGGTGATGCCAACAAACCGAGACTCACAACCATACCCACACAAAGCCCACCCATTACCCCAAGGGTCCATGTACCCAAATAGCATATACTTTAGCCTTAAAGTAGTCCCTATATAGGTACTTTGGGGCCAAAGTATATACTATTTGGGTACATGGACCCCTAGGGTTAGGGTCTTGGAGTGCTGGAGCCTCCTGGCGTCATCTCGAATCTTAGAGGAGGAGCCCTTGCAGTTTTTTGCTTTCCCAGACGTTTGAGGATCCGATGCCGACAGGGCCCTCAAGAGAACATCCTACCCCAAGACTAAAGCAATCACGCGACAGCAAAAGCGCCCAACAGAAAGCAGACGCGCACACACACACACACAGACAAAAAGAAAACCCTAAACCCTAAACCCTAAACCTAGCCCTGACCCCAAACTCAGAACCCTAAAGCCTCTGTCTTGCCGCATGAAGCCTCGAAGGCCAAAGCCGAAGCCGAAGCTGCCAGGATCAGGGCAGAGGCATTCTTGGGGGAGGGGTTTTGGGAAGTACTCCGGTGTAGGGCTTGTAGGGTTTAGGGTTCAGGGGCTTAGAAGTTCAGGGTATATAGTATAGGGTTTGGGGGTTTAGGGTTTAGGCTTTGGGGGGTTCAGGGTTTCTAGGGTTTAGGGTTTGGGGGTTTAGGGTGTCGGGGTTTAGGGTGTAGGGTTTGGGGTTAGGGCTTGCAGGGTTTAGGGTCTAAGGCTGCGGGTATTCATTTGTGTAGGTTCTAGTGTTGAGCGTAGGTGTAGGGAGTGTGGGGTTCGGGGTAGGCCTGTGCTTCAAGGATTTGGGCCGGGTTGGGATCCCGCGTTTCTGGATTGGGATCCATTTTTCGCACCCTTTTGCTAGGTTTCAAGGTTTCAAGGCGTTTAACTGCCTATGTTGCGGCATTTGCTTGCCTCCGCCCTCACTCCTGAGATCTAGGCCAAAAATCCCGTCGTTCAAAGATCCAGCCCAAGAGTTCAAACCCGGACCTCACAGCTCTAGGCGAGCCATGGCAGCCCGTTCCCATGCTCTAGAGGCCTGAGTAATTCGAATAGGGTATAGGTAACTATTTAGCCCAAGCTCCAAACCAGTCTATTCCGAAGCCGTCTACAGCCCTGAAACACGAAGCGGATCCTAAACCCCGAACCCTAAGCCCCGCCTAAACCCCACAGCCTAGCCCTAAAGGCTTAACCTCCAAGCCCCGACCTCGAAACCCCAAACTCCCTAAGTTACTAAGCCCGACAAAAGATCCCCGAACCCTAAACTCCCCAAAATGAGCCCGAAACATATACCCCCAAAACCTCGAAGCCCTTCAACCCTGAGCTCCGTGAGCCCTAAACTCCCGAAGCCCTAAACCCCTAAACCCTACCTCAACCCTAAACTCCCGAAGCCTCAAATCCCTAAATCCCATCCCCCCCAAACCCTAAACTCCCGAAGCCTCAAATCCCTAAATCCCATCCCCCCCAAACCCTAAACTCCCGAAGCCCTAAACCTCTACACCCTAAGCTCCCGAAGCCCTAACTCCCCAAATCTCCCTGAAGCCTCGAAGCTTCCCTCAGGGCGACGCCCGAGCCGAGGAAGTTCGAGCTGAGGGATCCCTGAAGGCGCCGAAACAGGGCAGCTTTTTTTTGTTTTTCGGAGGGCGGTTGAGGCTTTAGGGTTTAGGGGGCGGGGTGGTGGTAAGTTTTTGGGTTTGGGGGTTTAGGGTCTAGGGGTTCAGGATTTAGGGCTTATAGGGTTTCTATAAGGGTTGGGATTGCTATATGGAATGTTTGGTGATACCTTCCGCACTCGACAGTGTTGTAATAGGGATCCCGGAGTATGAAGGCACTGAGAGGAAGGGCACCGATTAATCACCGGTCAGCATGATGTGATGTTGGTTTTTGTTGCAACTCCATGGCCCAAAGAGTCCAAGTAGTCCTTATTTATGGTTTTTGACACTTAAAAAGGCCCTATAAAGTCCTATAATAGGGAGTACTTGGACCCTCTGGGTGGTGGTTTAGGAGTTGGAGCTTAGAGTTGAGGATTGCGGCGGTCCAGGTAGGTAAGGGCTCGAGGTTGGGGTTACCGTGTTTGGAGTCCAGCGGGTAGGGTTTTGCGGTTCAACCTAAACCCTTAACCCTGTACCCTAAACCCTATATGGGCGGCTGTCAAAATGATGGTCCCTTTTTGGGTCCTTATTATAACACGGCACCTATAATATTTAGGGTACCCAAAAAGGGACCAAAATTTTGACAACCACCCATACGCTAAACCCTAAAGCCAGCTGTGTAACAAAAGGCTTCGCTGTGAGAGCTCCTATCTATCAAACCCAGACTCGCCTTCCCTAAGGCTCCTAATAGGCTTAGGGGCTTTGTGGGCGAGCGTTTGGGCTTTGGGGGCTAAGGTTTAGGATCTCGCTACGAGGGTCCAGGAGCATTAGGGTTATAGCAGCCCATGAGAGGCGCCCCCCGCCGTAAACTCTTAAACTTAAACGACCCTGAACCCTAAACCCCACCATCCTAACCCCAAGCCCTACTCCACAAAAAGAAGCCAACAAGAACACAGACCCCACACCCTAAAGCCCTAAACCCCCAAACCCCAACCCCCTCCCCGAAGCCCAAAAACCCACAAGTCATCCCAAAGAAGCAGGTAAATGGGAGTTTCCGAAACTAGGCGACCCTAATATGGTACCCTATCCTCATTTTCAGAAACTCCCAAATGGGTGGTCGTCAAAATCAGGGTCCTTTTTGGGGTACCCTAAATAATAGGTGCCGTACTATATTAGAGACCCAAAAAGGGACCATAATTTTGACAACTACCCAAATAACCCTAACGACAACCCCAGAAGAAACTGCTCTGAGGCCGCCAAGAGACTCGAGGATTCCGAGGCCCTGGGGGTGACCGAGACCTCTTCCCAGAGATCCCAATACCCCTTAACTAAGGAATATACCCCGAAGACCCATAATAATCCCTAAGCCCTCAACCCTACCCAGAGATCCCAATACCCCTGAATTAAGGAATGTACCTTAAACCATAGTAGTAAGGCCCCTATACTTTAAGGTATATTCCTTAATTCAGGGGTATTGAGATCTCTGGGTGCAAGGGTACGGTTGATTTTATAGCGTCCTTAAGTGGTTCAAGGGGGGAGGGTACAAGGGATCCTTAGGGAACTGTAAGGGGATCTTAGGGAGCACTAGGGGGAAGTCGGGATCTGTAGGTTATCTCAATAATTGACGATATACATCTTGCATTGACCATAACAAGGAGGGCAATCAAGGTAATGCAGGGTCTGTATCATCGACCGTTGTCCTCTGAATTACTGTTTTAAGGTATAAGTGCTTTAGGTTTTAGGGTTTGAGGGTTTAGGACTTTAGGTTTTTTTTGTGGGGTTTTAGGGTTTCGGGTTTAGGGGTATGAGGGTAGTTCTTGAACTTAGGGTTTTAGGGGCATTCGGGTTTAGGGTTTCAGGCTTTAGGGTTTAGCATTAAGGGTGTTTTAGGGTCTAGCGTTAGTGCAGTTTTCTAAACTGTATTTAGGATGTAGGTTTCCCTTCTAGGCTCGTTATAATGAGCGTGGCGTCATGTGTTGGGGGCTTGAACAAGGACCCTGATTTAGAGAATTACCCACAAGAGTGCCCATAGCATTTCTATCGGACTTCTCTTAGGGTGCCATAAAGGCTCTACAGAGCTTCTATAGGATGTTTGTATCTTACCTTTTTCGGGGTTCAACAAAGGGCCTAGAGGGACTGAAAGGAATTGTCTAAGTCTAGGGTTCTCGGTTAAGGTTTAGGGTTTAGGGTGTAGGGTTCTATGCGAGAAGGTTTGTGGTATTCCAGTTGAGGATGTTACGGCTTCAGGCTGTCGGGGAAGGTTAGGTGTTGGATTTTCGGCAATTGGGACTTAAGGGCTTTTTGTTGCGCTTAGGGCTCTGGGCTTAAAGTTTAGTCTTTTGCGATGTTGGGCGGCGATCCTTTTCGGGTTTAGGGAGGGAAGTAGGGTTTCGAGGAGGGGGGGGGTGTTGGGGTGTTGAGTTTTAGCGCTTGCAGTTCTAAGGCTTGACTTGAGATTTGTGTTTTGGCTTTAGGGCTTAATTAGACTTCAAGGCAGACCCCTGTTGGACTATGATAGGGAATGGGCTCTTTGGGATTGAATGGCCTAGTTTTATGGAGCTTTGGATATAAGGTTTAGATGCGTGAGTTCTAGTTTCGGGTATGAGGCTTGAAGGCGTGGAGGTTGTTTGCAGTCTATGCGTTTTCAGTCTTGAGGCTGTACCATCTTGGTGTTTTTCCAACTTTTAGTAGTGCACTGACTGCCCATAGGCCCCATAGTAGTTCCTTTTTACCTTATAGGATTCTACATATTGTGAACCCCAAAAAAGAACTACTCAGAGATCCCAATACCCCTCAATTAAGGAATAGATTCACCTTAAATTAGAACCTTAATATTTGGTTTGAGGTATATTCCGCAATGAAGGGGTATTGCGATCTCTGGGTACTATGGGGCCTATGGGTGGTCCTAAACCTCAGAGTTTTGACCGCCCTTACGGTTGATGATATAAATCCTGCAATACGCAAAACAAGGAATATGCCATGATTCGCATGGTTTAGGGTCCTTAAGGTCATGCAGGGTTTGTATCATCAACCGTATGGGGCCTATGGGTGGTCCTAAACCTCAGAGTTTTGTCCGTCCTTACTTACAGGCCCAGGGGACTTAGTAAGTAGGTTATAAGTAGGGTTATAAGTGCCCTAAATGGAGTTACCCCAATTATAACCCTACTTATAACCGACTTACTAAGTCTCCTGGGCCTCTAAGTAGACCCTAAACCCCAAACCCCACGGATCCCCTTAAGGAACCCTATAGATCCCTTTAAGGCACCCTAGACTAGAGATCCCCAACTTACTAAGTCCCCTGAACCTCTAAGTATCACCCCGCAGAGGTGGCCATCGCTTTGGCTAAGATGAAGACGGCAGGCGGCTGCCTCAAAGACGGCAAGGCCCAGTAGGGTTGAGGGTGTAGGGTTCCCTAAGGCTCCATGTACCTTTATAGTAGATACTTAAGCCCTAAAGGGGTCCCTACATAAGGCCTATGTATCTACTATATGGGTACACGGAGCCTTAGGGGTTGAGGGTATAGGGTTGAGGGTTTAGGGTCGAGGTTTCGGGTGTAGGGTTGCGGGTTTCGGGTGTAAGATTGAGAGTTTAGGGTTGAGGGAGGGCTTGCGGGTAGGACGTGCGGGAATTGTGGATGCAGGGTGTGCGGGTGAATGGGTAGGCCTATATGGGACCTAAGTATAAGCTGGATTCACCAGTTGGTCCTGTGATGTCTCGGCACATCTAAACTCTAAACCCAAACCCCCCGGCTCAAGCACGGATCCAGCTTCGGCGGGGAACCGGGTACGAATGCAACAAGGTCGCAACTCGGCTGGTACGTCTGGTAATCTGGTACGAACAGTGATCATAGAGATTGTAGCCATGCAAGAAGCCTTACAACACGCAGGTGTAGCGGCTTCCAAAACCTATGAATTCCGTTCTTGGGCATTTTTTATATTCAGGATCCGACGGCTGAAGATTGAAATCATGATCTCTTATTCTTGGATCTGGAAGTCTGTCATTGTCCCTGCCCCGACCCGGAAGCGCCTTTGATAGATGGGTGTCCTGATAAGGCTACAGTAAGGTTTGCCACCGTAGCAAGGGAATCTTTCTATTTTGGCAGCAGGTGTATTGAGTAACTGTCCGATGGTGATGCCTTGTGGGTTTCGGAAATGTTGTTCCGGCTTACAGCTTGGGATTTGTTTTGCGTTTACGGTTCAGGTTTGGCTATTTAGCTGCCATGCTTCAGAATGTAGGACAGCTCAAAGAGTTTCCCTGCTGATTTTCCAGCACCGGGTTTGCGCCAGCTTCCCTGGGAGTTTCAGAAGATATGTGGGCGTAGTTTAGACATGACAGTTGCACGATCGATCACACGGTTAGAAGCTTCAGGACTCCTAAGTTATATGTCTGGTTTGATTACAGTGTTCGTGAACTACGTATCGGTTCCCGATTTCTTAACTTGCAGAGAAGACCTAAAATGCGAAGCTCTAGTCAAACATGTCTTGTAGCGCTTGATCAAGACCCACGCGACCGCAGCACAAGTTGCCCAATCGTTTGGAGGTCTCGGGTCACCTCGCTCCACCAGTTTCCAGAAACCTACAATCACTGCCGCCTCCACCTTGCAGTAAGCTTGCTTTGTTTATGCTGTCTCCATATGCTCCATCGGTGAAGCCAAGTAGTCGAGACAGCAAGCGCCGTCATTTCAGTCACCGGTCCCATTTTTATAGTGCTCGTGACAAAGATCACAGTCAGACCCCAAGCGCGCTGGACCTTGAACTACAATCATACGCACAATCCCAAACCTTACAATCAAATTTCCTAAAATCCTTGTAAAGCCCTAGAGCCTGATTCGTTGGTTTTCGGGAGGCGAACTCCTTCTTCTTCGGCCTGAATGGCGCGGCCGACATCCCAGGAGGCCACGGCCAAAGTTCGAAGTACATCATATCGCGCAATGCTGGACATGTTCTGAACGTTTCGGGTTTGGTTAATGTATGGTTTAGTTGCATGTCTTGTTTCGTCTGTGATGTTCGCACCCCAACCAGAAAGCCCACCATCAGGGCTTCCCACATCCCTGGAGCCGTAAAGCAGGCTTTGAGGTTTACGGCTTTGGGGGTCAGGGTCTAGAAACTCCAGAACCGCCAGAATAGAGCTGTTCAGCGGCACTTCTCTTACCCTTGGTTAGTAGGGAATGGAGGAATGGGGCACATTCATAATTACTAGAACTGCCATTCTTCCATTCCCTACGAACCAAAGGTAAGTTCTGCCGCACGTGAAGACGTTTATATTGCTAAGGCCGTGTTCAGCCGTGATACTGTTGATGGACAAAATCCTGCATTACCGTTTTATAGGGAATATATCATAGTTCCCATAGTTTAGGGTCCTTAGGGTCATGCAGGATTTTGTCCAGCAGCAGTATGGTGTTCGACATGTGGATCATCTCATGGCCCCCTACGGTACTGGGTTCCTTGTGGCCCTGAGGGTCCTCTGTGCCTCAAGCTACAATGTACCCTAAGGCCCCATGTACCCATATAGTAGATACATATAGCCCTTACAGTACCTGTATAGGGATCCCTTCGAGGCCTAAGTATCTACTATAAAGGTACATGGAGCCTTAGGGTCGGAGCCTCTGCAAGGCCAAAATGAGGGTTATGGAGACATGTTCCGCTTTTTTCGAGTTTATAGCAAGCCGGACGATAGCTTTGCAGGCCCTAAGCTCAAAACGCTACACCCTAACTGACCCCTACATACCGCAAAGCCGTGCAAAGCCCTAATTCTGAAACATTAAGCCCCAACCCTAACAACCAAGTACCCAATGACTAATCATACACTCTCCCAGATACTAGCCTACATAACTACTATCCTAGCCCCGAGTGCCTAATTATTGCGTCCTTTGGACCCTCAGGGCAATCCCCTATAAACCCTAAACCCTAAACCCCTAAACCCTAAACCCTTGCAGGAATGCTTGGCACTGCCGCTCTGGCAAATGTAGCCACCTCACAAAAGTGAGCGGAGGCGCGTCTTGCCGGATGGTCGTAGGGACCCTTCGCGGGGTAGGGGGGAGGGAGGTAGGGGAGTACACTTCCAAAAAGAGGCCTGAGTAAGTCCTGATTATAGGTACGGAGAATTCGGAGGCTTTTATTAGACGCAGACATTTCCCGTCAGGTATTTGCGATTTACACGAGACGACCCATGGCATATGAAGTTTTGGGGCTTGATTGATGAAACATCGCATCCCTTAGGGTTCCCAATATACTGATATTACATATCTAGGGAGTATATTGCAGGGGTTTATTGAAGCGCCAGCATAAATAGCTGGAGACCCAGGAGACATCGTAAATGACCTACTCCTTGATTTCGACGATCCCTTCGAAGGCCGACGAGGTGTGCAGCGTGACGCTCAACTTGTGATTGCGTGCTGCTGCAGCTACCTGCACCAATCCTTATCTATGTCTAGGTTGCTGGCAACCAAATGCCAAGCTGTCGACATCGAGATTGACTGACTTAAAGACCTCGCATCTGCTCTAATCAGCCAGAGGCCTGAATGATTAGACAATGGGCTTCGAGCCTGACCGTGTAATCTCATGTATATGTGCATATATACTATTATTTGTTGTTATTATTATTAATATAATTGTTATTATTAATATTATTATTCTTATTCTTATTCTTATTCTTATTCTTATTCTTATTCTTATTCTTATTCTTATTATTTTTCTTATTCTTATTCTTATTCTTATTCTTATATATATATATATTTATATGCATATTTCTATTTTTATACTTATATGGACTTGATGGGTATACGGCATGCATGTGCTTGCGAGAGTTGTTCTGCGAAGGTTCTGGCAGTGCATTCAAGCTCTGACAACTTTTGCAGGAGCACTCGCTGAAGCCGACACAGGATTCTGAAGGTAGTACTGTTACTCTCCTGGCTTTCTACTTTTCTCTATCCTCGCCGCTTCTTCAGCCGTGCAAAAAGACGCCTGAATATTTAAACCGTCCAAGCCTTCGGGTTTAGGGTTGAGGGCTTAGGGCGTGCTACCTCGATTTGGTCGCCAGCAACGTGTGCAGCGCATCTGAAATGTGCAGCTGCTGCCCCATCTCAGATTGGCTCAGAGCTGCTGATGCCAAGGCTCGGCATGCATTATGATCACGGTTCAAGGTTCAGGGACTATATTATATAGCCCTAAATCCGTAAACCCCAGACCCCTAAACCCTGAAACCCCACACCCGAAAGCCCTAAACCCTACCCAGAGATCCCAATACCCCTTAACTAAGGAATATGCCTTAAACCATAGTAGTATTTAAGGTATATTCCTTAATTCAGGGGTATTGGGATCTCTGAGTATGTAGGCCGTGAAGGGCCTTTTAGGTTCCATCGTGAGAGTCCCGAAGCCTCAAGTTACAAGACGCCCGCGGATCCTTCAGGCACGGAGGGTGTCCCGAAGTTTCTGTTGGGACTGTAGAGATTGGGGTTTCAGCCTTAGGGTTTGGGTTGCTAGGTTAAGGCTTGAGGTTTTGGTGTTTCTGAAATGTCCAATGCCACGAATCACAAAGAACGTGCATCGACACTGAAAGACAGGTAGTTGCGCATGCGCAGATGAACAGGTTTATGAATCCCGGTAGGTGGGCAGGCCGGTCTTGCGGATTATAAGAAAGGAAGGTATGCAGGTTTGCCGGTAGGTCGGAAGCTAGATATGTAGGTAGTCAGGCTAGTAGTCAGGTAGGTAACGTTCCTCGATATGACCACAGATATGTGTGTGTGTGTGTGGTGTATGCCAGTCGGTGGTATGAGACAGTCACGCAGGTAATGCACGACAGTATGTGCACGGGAGCAGGCATCTAATTATGGGGCAGGCTTTTAGAAACTGAGGTAGGTAGTATAGGTAGGCAGGTATGTAGGTAGGACGGTGGGTAGTCAGTTACGTAGGTATGTGGCCTGTGGGTAGGTAGGCTGGTAGGTAGGTGTGCAGGGCGGTAGCTGTGTGGGTACATACATATGCAGGGTACATGCCCGGCACGTTTTTTTGTTTAGCTTGTTCATGTATGTTTCGAGCAGTCACCTAGATAGGCACGCAGCTGCATCTGGGGTGATTGAATTGGTCCCCCAGTGAGCAGATGATTTGCTGAGCTCACAATGCTGGGACTGGTCGGTCTGCCAACTCGTTTTGCGTGCCGACACAACGACGAATCTGTCACATGTGTTCAACCCAACTTTCGTGTGCACGTTTAAGCCCATATAGCTCCAAGTGCTTATGCTCGTTTTGACAAGCCGCTGGTAGCAAGGCCGCTTATGCTCGTTTGGTTTGCCCGTGGTAGTAAGCCAAAGTACGAGATGTTGGTGCTGGTGTAGTAGTGAAAGTGGGTGGTAGCAGTGGTTGTGTGTTTACTGATGGTGTCGGTCCTCATTATCACCTTCGTGATAAGAATAACAACGAGACATGTACATGATGCTAGCAGTAGTAGCAAATCTATGGCGAAGGGCTCGAGATTGTCACATCCTCGAGCGGAATGAAACCCTAAACCCCAAGTATCGTTACCTTCTTCGTAGTGCAGACCACGAAGTCCCGCGCCTGAAGACCGGACAGCCGAAGCTGATCTTGGCCCGCTTCAATCCCAGGAGCCACAAGGCCCTTGTTCTCAGCTTCAACACAGTCTCGCACAGATTCCGGCGCGGTTGCTAACGCGATCAGTTCGCTGCCGCCAACAGAAGACTGCTGCGCGTCGTAAGTGCGAAAAAGTTCACCAAGAGCTCCAATGTACACGCGCATTCAATATGTGCGTGTGTGTTGAGGCAAGTCTCCGCATTGACAGGCAAAGCAAGTCAGTTCAAGCCTTCCAGACATAGAGAATAGCATTCTTCGGTTACACGATTGCTGCTGCGGGTGCTATGCCATGCATGCAGCATGCGTCATTAGTCATCGGTGTTGGGCCAGTGTTGGGGGCCGTGCTCATGTCATAGATCCCGGCTTGACAAAACTATGGTGGTGCCTTTCTTAGGTCTTACAAGTCCGTGCAAGGTTTGTAACTTGTCATCGGCCTGGAGTTGTCGTGTAGAGCTACACGAAGAGATCCTAGACACTGTGAGTCTGTTTCATCGCTCTGAGGATAGGTGAATGAATCTGTATCTATCTGTATGTACGGGTATATATATATATACACATTTGCACCTATGCACATACGTAAGTGTGCATGAGCATAACAAGAAGTATGTATGAAGTAACTGTTGGTGTATTTCAGAATGAAGCACGTAGGTGTGTATACATCTACCTACGTAGATTCGTACGTGCGTATGCATGCATGCATGCATGCATGCATGTCTGCGCATATGCATGTATGGATCTATGTTTGTATGTATGTACGTGTGTTTGTATGTAGGTGCATCTATGCATATAAGTAAGTAGGTACATATGTATGTAGTATGTATGTATATATGTATAATGTGTGTATGTATGTGTGTCTGTCTGTATGTATGTAAGTAAGTAAGTATGTATGTATGTGTGCATTGTGTATGCATGTGTATGCTGGTGAGTGCACATATGTACGTATGTGTGCAGGTATGTATAACTGCATGTCTGTCCGTGTGTAGGGTTTTATTCGTGCATCTGTATGTATGCATGCATGTATGTGCATGTACATGCATGCATGCATGCATGCATGCATGTGTGTGTGTATGTATGTATGTATGTATGCATGCATGTGTGTGTACGTATGTATGTGTGTATCTATGTATGTATGTAAGTATATATATATATATATATACCTAAGTATATGCAAGCATGTGTGCGCATAATGTCGCCACTCTGTGTATGTGTATATACGCAAGTGAATAAACAATATTTGTTTATGTCAGCACACGTGTATATCTCTATATGTGTATATATATATATATATATATATATATGTATATGTATATGTATATGTATGTATGTATGTATATGCATATATATATATACACACACATATATATATATACTTGTAGTTTGCTATGTGCATGTGTATACACAATGGGTAGCTGTAGACATTTGTGAATACATGGGTTGTCTATGTGTACTCATCTATTTACACGCCTGCGCCCCTCCCCTGTCGCTGTCGTTTACGTCAGGTTTTCTTCATGGAGATCAGCATGTCATGCATTGTCCTGTTGGATGTTCAAGACCATATGCTTCTTGCGTTTCGGATGCTACTGAGCTGGTACGAACAAGAACTGGAACGAACACTCTGAAGACACAACGCGCAAGCTGCTTCCGAGGCAGCCTAACATGTTTCGCGGGGGCATGTGATCAAGCCTGATCAAGCTGTTCATCGTGTCAGAGTTAGACGCATCATCGCCGTGCTTTTGCTCATGCTTACGGTGAACATGCTTTGGGTCAAGCCCTCAAACTCCGGCACCAGGCCCGTCAAAAAGAATTCGCGAAGGAAAGCTTACAATAACCAACTTTTTCAGGAGCCCGTATATAAACCCTAAACCCTCACCCTTAATTTAATTCAGCCTTAAGATTTCTGAAGCTCCGAGACGAAGCCCCAAATCCCTCTAGCAAGTCCCTTATACAACTCTTGTATTCACAGATCCCAATACCCCTTAATTAAGGAATATGCCTGGCATTATAGGGGCCTTAAATTGGTTCAAGGTATATTCCGTAAGTAAGGGATATTGGGATCTCTGGGTATTCTAGCCCCGAATGTAACTCTAGCGCAACAGTGGTCACGAGAGTCTTTCCCAAGCAGAGCAGCCGGTTCTGCGTGGTGCAGACCCGGACCAGGGTTTACGGGTGTAAGGGTTCAGGGTTTAAACGGTTTAGCACCTGCATGTGGAACGACAATACGACCATAGCGGACCGATGAAAGAGCATCAGGTTCGTGGTTCAGGGTTACAAATCGAAGAGTGGGGAAGTCTCCACAACCTTAGCTGCCATGCTTTATGTTCGACACCTGTCCGGACGGGAGCTAGTGACAGCTACTCAAGACGAGGTTGCTGAGATGGCCGATGCGCACAGTGTCATCTTGGGCATACCCAGAGATCCCAATACCCCGTTGCTAAGGAAGATACCGTAAACCGTATCATATAATATTAAGGCCCCTATAGTTTAAGGTATATTCCTTAACTAAGGGGCATTGAACAGCTCTTGTCTCCTCTTGTCGACCAGCCGTGCTTTCGTCTGAAGCTGATCTGCGGCTACACCCAGCTGACGCCAGACACAAACTTGAAATTACCGCTTGAATTGCAAGTAGCCGTTTGTCACTGTGTCGCAGTTGAAGCGATTGACGTTGACGAGTTCACAAATGCCTGTCGAAAAAAACGACCCTGCTGCGGTTGAGGCCTTGCTGCGGCGTCCCCTAAACCCAGACTCAGTGGATTCCGATGGTTGGACGGCGTTGCTAGCGGCTGCAGGAGGTGGGCGCTTCAGAGTGTGAAGCTACTCGCGTCCGGGTGAACGAGCCCCTCGAACAGAGTGATACGACGCCTGTCTTCCTCGCAGCTCAGACTGGTCACCCCGATGTGGTGGACTGGCTGATTGAGAACGGGGCAGACAAGGACATAGTGAGCAATACTGGTCCGACACCTGTCTACGTAGCAAGTAGCAAGTCAGAATGGTCAGCTTGATGTAGTGCGCTTGCTGATCGAGAAGGGCGCCGGCAAAGACACGGCAACACACACTGGCACAACACCTGTCTACATCGCAAGTCAGAAAGGCCGCCTTGACATAGTACGCTTAAAAAATCGAGAACGGAGCTGCCAAGGACGTTGCAAGTAACGATGGTTCAACACCTGTAATCATCGCTAGTGCCTATGGTCACTGTCATGTAGTGCGCCGGCTGATCGAGAATGATGCTGGCAAGGACACTTCGATGAACGACGGGGTAACACCCCTTTTAATCGCCAGTGAGAGCAATCAGCTTGAGGTGGTGCGCCAAGGACATTGCAGTTAAAGATGGTTCAACACCCCTTTCGGCCGCAACTTACCAAGGTCACCTCTTCATTGTGAGCTTGTTGGGAGAAATTGGTACCGACAAAGACATGTCCACGAACGATGGTTCAACACCTATCTCAGGATGGTCACCTTGACGCGGTGCGTTTGCTGATTGACAACGGGGCCGACAAGGACAGAGCAAACCGTGCCGGTGCAACACCTGTCTTCGTAGCAAGTCGGAACGGTCACCTTGGTTGCGCTTGTTGAGCGAGAAGGGCGAGGGTAAAGACACGGCACAAGACAGCAGTGCAACACCTGTCCAGATTGCAAGTTAGTATGGACATGACTGTAGCGCGCTTGCTGATCGTGCGCCGACCGGCCACGGCAACAACCGATGGAGAAACACCTGTCTTCGTCGCAATGTACGAAGGCCAGCTTACTTCTGTGTGCCTGCTTGTTGACAAGAGTGTTGGTCTTGACGCAGCAACGACGATGGTCCGACATCGCAAAGGGTCACGTTGACGCGGTGGGCGGTGGTTGTGTTGATATGGTTCAGATGGGTCCTGTTTAAGCTCGGCGCCAGGGCACCTGTGTTGCCAGCATGAGCCATTTTGAATTTTGGACATAGCGTCCCTTGCATGTGCTGAACCGTAGGACAGATGTTAGCAAAGCCCTTCAAACCAACATACAATCCGTACAAACCCCCAAACTTAGCCTGGATTACCCTGACAAGTATTGAGCCAGGACCCCTCACATCAACCCCAAGACACATGACCTAAGTTAGGCCTTGCTGTGTGAAGAAGTTTAATTTGAGAGATATTTTGGTTAGTTGTTGTGGACAGTGGCCTTTACAGCTTATCTACAACAAACAGATCGTAGCTGATATCCGGTCGTGGATGTCAAGTTTGACAGGCGCTTCACCAGAGCCTGTTCAGAGAGTGAGCATAGGCACCCTACGCCCTAAACGTCACCCAGTGTGGTGCAATACTCGAGTTAGAACACTGTTCCACTTGAGCCATGGGCGGCACGTCTTCCGTGGTCTTAGTACCCTGTGCTGCTTGGCCTGCAAGTTTTGGCTGGTACATATCTATATACCGTGCTATGTATATATATATATATATATGTATACATTCACATGCACACCCACGCACACACATCCATGCATTCATCTACCCATCCATGCGTCCATCCATCCGTCCATGCATCCATCCATCCATACATACATATATACAGACATGTGTATATATCTATATATACGCACACATCGAGACATAGTACCGTACCTATATATATATATATACAGAAATACATGTATGGAATGCCCTGGCTCAAATCTGTCAAACAGCCTGTTGTCATAGGAAGCTCCAAGTTTGAGTGTTTGGGCAACACGCCAGCTGTAGATGCTGAACACCTCAATTCCCTGGAAGCTTGAATTTCCAAATTCTTGGAGACAAGCCTAAAAGCCCAAATTCCCTGAACATGCACAGACAGTCCGTTGGCATGCGGGAGTTCCCGAAAATTAGGGGGTACCTTATTTGGGGTCCTAATAAACAAGGATTCCACTAAATAGGGTACTGTGTTAGGGTCCCATATGTTCGGAAACCCCCATGTGGCAAGGCCCGAAATGGTGAGCTGCCAAATGGCTGGCGGGAGGAGCTGCAGGTCCCTGGTGGTGAGGGATCTGTGAATGTGTGTGTGTGTGTGTGTATATGTCTATCTATATATCTCTCTATAAATATATATATATATATATATATAGATATGTATATCTGTTTATGCATGTGTGAATGTGTGTATAAAAGAAGGTATATAAGTATTATATATATATATATATATATATATATGCATGAATGTCATGTGTGTATCCATTTTTTGGAACATGTACATACAAAATGTAGATTTTTCTGAGTTATGTACCATGTTATATCTGTGCATGTTGTGAATATGCTTGTACATGCATTATATATGTGTATATATATATATATGTATATATATATATATTTGTATTTCGAACCCCCCCCCCCCCCCCCCCCCCCCCCCGTGAACTACCGACCCTCGCTGGAGGGTCACAGGGAACTGAGAATCAAGGCGGCTACCGATATACACTAGAAGGGGCCCCCACCCTGTAATAGTTGTATAATAGGAATATAATAGGGCTAGGGCCCTAATATAATCCTTGTAGTCACTATCACAGGGTTGGGGCAGCTTCTAAGATATACACATGCTCCACCCTCGGAGCTTCAAATCTCAACGCTAAGCCTGGATCATACAGCAGAAGCGATGTAGGAGGATTCGTTGCGTCATCGCGGCACCTCGCATTAGTTCCTTGGGGGGTGAGGGGTACGCACATTTATATGCATGTATGTAATTATGTGCATATTATATATATATATATATACACACACATGTGCACGTATATACATACATACATATATATATATATATATACATATGTATATACAGCATATACATATACATCTACATTCACATCTACATTCACATATACATATACATATACATATACATATACATATACATATACATATACATACATGCAAAACACCCCGTGGGGTATGGGGCTTGGGTCTGGCCTACGCAGTCTAAGGTTCCAGTATCATTGTGATACATTGACATAGCGATGAGAGTAGATCGAGCATGAAACGGAAAGTGCGTATGCAAGCACTTCTGAAATAAGTATAGGCACCCTGTGTGCATAGCCAAATCACCGGCCCGGCCATCCAGCAGTGAGTGCTTGATGGATGCGCTGGAAGGTTTCACCATGACGATAATGATAATCACCCGATCAAGGTAACCCAACTACCGCAAGCCTCTTCAATTGATCGAATACGCACGATGTCCGCACGCGCTTAAACTCGCCGGCCACATGTCCTGCTTGGGCTGCCAGGCAGTTTCACTAAGCGTCAAGGTAAGGCAATTTAGAAGCCCGAAGACATAACACTCTTCCCCAGGGTTCCGCAATATAGATATGGCATAATATGCCGCAAAACCCTGTGCTAATTTGCATATATCACAGCACGTCAGACTGCCTACGATATTCGAGGCGGAAAGTATGCAGGAGTTTGGGTTGAGGGGTTCTTGTTTCAGTACACGTACTGCTAAAAGTCTCGGGGCGTTTTGAAGCGGAATAACAGCACCTTCATCACATACGTGTTGTCCTTCGGTGCCTAAACATCCCCAGGCTGCTGCTATCATTCGTTCTTGGTCCACAACCCTACAAGGCCGTTTAGACAAAAGAGATCCGAATATTGAAAGACGCTCACTTTCAGGATCTCAATGTCACGGACCTCCATAAGTAAGGCATCATTGATTCCACCCTCCCCAAAGCGCGCTCCTGGAATTAGGGTTTTGAATGAAGGCCCTTGCGGCTTGGGTCGGGTCTGTCACAGGGCCACGTCGGGTTTAATGTTGAGGGAGCCACGATGATGCAGGTCTGTGTTCACCAGTGGTCACTAGTACCAACAAATGACAGGCCATTGGAGTGTCCGGATACTAACAAGAGTAGTTAATATGGGATTCATCACGTACTCAACCTAAGCCCTAGAAACCCTAAACCGAGGGCTGCAGTCCTGACAGAGTCGAGTTCGGAACTCCGAATACACGCGCATCACTTGCTATCAGGCGCACTGCCGCAACAACCCGCAGGACCACTGTGCACCGCGGACGCACAGAGACTGAACAGTCAAACCGTAAGTTCTAGACTCGGAATTAGCTCAAATCACGTGGTTTCATTGGTGTTCGAGTGTGGAGGTCAGGGTTTAGAATTCTGGTCTTTGCCTGTGCGGCGATGAGGTGCGATTTTAGGGTTCAGAGTTCAGAGCTTAAAGTTTAATGTTTAGTATTAGGTAGTTTAGTTTAGAGTGCATGATGCTGCGGGCGCCAGGTTTGCAAATCCATGCTTCCTGAACGGTACTCGACTGTCCTTGGGCCATTTTTTTTGCTAATAAGCCTCGATCTGTAGCAACCACAGTCTATACTAGCTACATCAGATGCCACAACATAGAGGCGGGGGGCGATGCAGGGGCCTCGTGTTCCTGCCGCTGCGCATTCTCGTCCATGAAATGAGTGCACGAAGATTCGGGCGGTCAAAGCTGTAAGGCCAGCAGACAGACAAGGTTCCCTAACTTCGGGAGCTCAGTGCAAGAAGTGTCGTGGGAACCTGCAATGTAAACCCGAAGGCTTAAACTCTAAAGCCGGGAAGCATCGCGAGAATATGCAATGTGAACTCGAAAGCCTAAACCCTAAAACCCGCAAAACCTTCAATCCCTGAGACTCCGAAGCCAAAAGCTCTACAGTTCTAAACCTAGACCTTGCAGTCACGATCTCCATGTAGTTCACATATAAGGCCACACCTTTTGTTGAACGAAGCCTGCAAGTGTGGTCCATAGACCTCTGCCAAGTGAAAACCCTTCAGAAGCCACTTTCAGCTCATGTTTCCCCTAAACCCCTAAACCCCTAAAGCCTAAACTCTTTAGCGTAAACTTTTTCGCGTAGAGGGTCTCAGTCTGACGGGACAGAGCATAGTATAGGGGCCTTAATAATTACCTATTGGGGGGTTCCTTCTTAGAATTATAGTAACTGCCCCCAGTTCTAATTACTAAGCCCCCTATCTTACATAGGCGGTGTGTTTTGTCAGGACAGCTTCCAAGGTTTCAAAGAACGTGCCAGGTAATATAGGAGCCTAGCTAGATAATTACCTATACCATTTTGGTGGTTCGTTATTATAACTGTAGTATATGGGGCGCCAAGACCCTATTCTGACTATGAAGGCCACTGCATTACCAGTACAGGAACCCCTAGATAGTACCCTAAAGGATGCCGTCTGGTAACCCTAATCGGCCCCTTTAAAGGAAGCCTGTTCTAACTATGCAGGCCCCTATAGCAGAGTGCTGGAAGGCCTTGCCACCCGAGGGAGACGATCCAGACTCGGCGGCTGAGGCATTCAGGCAGGGTTTCGGGTTTGGGGTTTAGGCTTTTGGGTTTAGGGATTAGGGTTTAGGGTACAGGGTTAAGGGTCTGGGGTGTTGGGTTTTGGCATTAGGGTTTGGATTAGGGTCTAGGGTTAAGGGTTTTAGGATTAGGGTTCAGGGTTTAGGGACTAGGGTTCCGGGTTAAGAGTTTAAGGATGAGGGGCTCGGGTTTGGAAGGCAGGGTTCATTGTCGCACTGCATGCTTCGGATGGACGGATTGCACACTCAAGCCCATGTGAACGGGATGTATTTTGGTCGAGTTGGCCTTGTATGAGCTCCAAATGGGTGCCACCGGTTTCGCCTGCTCTTTACTTCAACTCACCCAGAACTGCAAAACCCTACAGCCCTGAACCGCACAACCCCAAACCCTAAGCCCTCAACCCTTAACCCTAATCCCTAAACCCTTAACCCTAATCCCTACACCCTAAACCCTAGACCCTAAACCATAAAGCCTAAAGCCTGTGGGCCCAGAGGTCCAGAAGCCTCCATCCCCAAAGCCCGTCAGTCAGGGGCTGGATCGTTTCGGTCGTGAAGAACACCCAGACCAGCTCCTTGATAGCAGGCTCAGAGGTGTGGAGGGCTTGCTGTTGCTGGAGAAAGCTTCTAGCCCACACTACGGAAGAGCAAGCCAAACTTCCAAGCAGAAATGTATACGGCCACTACCACCTCCACCACTGCTCTTGCTGCCGCTGCTGCTACCGCTACTACTACTACTACCACCACAACGACTACTACTACTACTGCTACTACTACTACTACTACTACTACCACTACCACTACAACTACCACTACCACTACCACTACCACTACCACTACCACTACCACTACCACTACCACTACCACTACTACTCTACTACTACTACTACTGCTGCTGCTGCTGCTACTACTACTACTACTACTACTACTGCTACTGCTCCTGCTCCTACTCCTACTGCTTTTGCACCTCTGCCTCCATCTGCAATACCATCAATGGCTTTCGCATGATCGCTTCAGTATGCTGGAGGAAGATCTCATCAGGATGCCGTAACTCGCCTCGGCTGTGCCAATGGGAAGTTCAAGCAGATTGATGATAGAAGGCATGATGATCACTGCTCATTTGCATGGAAGACACGCAACACAAGCCGTGAAGACTCTGACTATTGCAAGAAGTTAGCTTCCATCCCTGAGTCCCTTGCGACAGCTGTGCCAGTAGAACAGCCGTCAGGTAGTGCACTCAGCGAGGGGACAGCCTCTCGTCTTTGGATATTCATCGACTGCTCCCCCTGTAGAAGCAGCTTGCATGCTTCTGATTATTTGGTATCAGAGGTCACCTACTTGTAGACTCTTGTCCGACATGCCCAGTCTTCGAACCGAGGTATCGTGGAATCGCTTGTGTTCTGTCGCAGTGAAGCATTGCTGAATTCATGTTCCCCTCGGTGGTGTTGCATTTTCCCACAACCTACCTTTGGTTAGTAGGGAAAGGAAGAATGGTAGTAATAGTAGTCATATTGTACCCCATTCCTCCATTCCCTACGAACCAGAGAATGGCGGACAAAGCAGGCCCGCGCGAAAAGCAATCAACTCCGGAGTGCCGAGAACGCTCCCCAAAAACCCGGCCACTGAAGCGCCAGAGTCCGAGCACTCCATGGTGTACAGTTAGCACACCAAAACCCAACTTTTTTTTGTAGGTTCTTATTGTAAACCCTTAACATGGGAAGGTCTAGGAACCCGACAAAAAAGGTAGGTTTCTGGTGGGTTAAGCTAGAACCTTTTGCACGAGTCGTCGGGGGTCAAGTTGCTCTACCTGGGTAGTTCTCTAAGTTTGGATCCCTTCTAGAGTCTTTCTGTAAGGGTGCCGTTTTGTTTTTGGACTTAAAACGGGGCACTACTGTAGAAAACTACGGATTAACGTTCTTGTTCAGGGTCTATCGTACGCTGCTCTGGGGAGTCAAGTATTCTTTATTGCTGCTGCCAGTGGTTCTTGCTGCTAGTACCACCAGTACCGTCGGAGTTGCTCTGTTCGTATACCCGCAACCCTAAACTTCTTAAGATCCTAAACCCCTTAAGGGCCCTTAGGTCTATTTCCAGATATGACCCTGAAATGAGAGCACTGGTGCGCTCAGATCAGGTTCGCTTTGCCTGCCGTCCCGAACATAACTCAACACATATTGTAGTTGCCCAAAACTCGCAAAGAAGAAAGCAGAGGAAGATTACTCAACTCAGGTACAGCATAGGGGAATTGCCCGACACGGCTTAAATTTAGGATGGAATGTAGTAGGGGTCTCAACAGCTAGTGGTAATATGTTTTATAGATCCCAATACATCTCCAGTATGATGGCCATCAACTTGTGGATTCCCATTTCAAAAATGAAGGTCCTTGCTTGAGGTGGAAGCCTTTGCTCGGGATGTAGGATGTAGGACCGATGAAGAAGTCGCAGCTTCCAGCGCAAGACTTTGATACTACCTATAGTCTCCATTGTAGTTCCTTTTTGGGGTTACCTTATAGGATCCTTAATATGTATTTGGTTAAACCAAGAAAAGGAACTACAATGGAGACTATAGGTAATATAGGAGCCCACGTCATTAGAGTACGGCCCCCCGCAAGTTCAAAGCTCGTACTCGGAGAAGAAGTGGGCTTCTAATGTGGCAGCCCGAATAATTGCCCTGACTGTTCCATGGGGCTCCTTGTTATTATTTCTACACTGTAAGCATGGACCTCCTTTTCTAGTTGTTGAGGCCTGTAGATGAACCTATCGAAGGCATGAACCTAAACTCCCAAGATGCAGTGGAGTTCCGGCTCAGGCGAAGCTGGTGCTGCTGCTTGGCACCGGCACAGCATGCTTCCGGACCAAACCATGCAGCAATGATAAACGGAGCATGTGTATTGCGCTTCCATATATATATATATATACACACACACACACACACACACGCAGACGGACGGAGGGACACACAAGCAAGCAAAACAAGAAAAGCATAACAACTCAAGTGTGTGCGTGTATGTGCGCAATTCCCCCACACAAGCACACACACGCACACAGACACACACACACACACAGACAGACACACACACACACAGCCAGACACACACACACCCACACCCACACCCACACCCACACCCACACCCACACCCACACCCACACCCACACCCACACCCACACCCACACCCACACCCACACCCACACCCACACCCACACCCACACCACACCACACCACACCACACCACATACACACACACACACACACACACGCGCGCACACACACACATACATATATGCAGTTATATATACATATATGTATTGCACACATTTCCGCATGCATACATGCTTGTGTTTCGGTGTATCGGTGTACGTATGTATGTATGTACGCATGTGTGTATGTAGGTATCTATGTAGGCGTATGTATGTATGTATGTATGTATGTATGTATGTAGTTACCTGTGTATCTATCTATCTATGTACGTGCGTATGTATGTATTTATGTATGTATGTATGTATGTAAGTATGTTCACATGGATACATACGTACATATACACATGCATGCATGCATGCATGCATGCATACAGGTGTGTGTGCGTGTGTGGCGACATGTGAGTTTTCAGTGCAAGCCTAGATTCGTGTCAGAGGTGTTGCTTGTAGACGTACAGTACGTCTTGTTGTACACATAATATGTTTGAACACGATTTTGTGCTTAATCTGCCGAGTTCCTTGGTTATTGTCTTTGGTGTCTAGTTGTCTACTTCTACTTGCTGCCTTTGTGGTTTCATTCGCTGTCAGTTCCTGGTCTTTGCTGCTGTTTATTATATCTTGGTTTGCTTGCTTCTACGAGCACATGGGAGCCTTACTTGTGACCTGAGTTGTGGTGACATTGTAAACGATGGCAGCATCAATATGGCATGGTCACGTTTCACGGCATTTTCCTGAACGATCGTCTGGTATGTCTACGCTGCTGGTCTTGATGATGATGCTGATTGTGGCGAAGAAGATGCTGACTGTGATGAGGATGATTTAATGACGACGACGATGATGCCCATGTGCGTGCTTTGTACAGCTGTTGAAGTTTGTACCAGTATTAGCTTGAGTGGCATCGCGTGCAGCCGAATATTGGCAGTGTGTTGGGCTTCATGCCTTGACGGACACCTTAAACAAGTCCTGAAAGCTGAGGTTTCGACCGCATGGCCGTCTTGCAACTGTGCGAAGCGACTCTTGCTAGCACCTCATAGGGTTTAGGGTTTAGGGGTTTAGGGTTTAGGGGGTTTGAATCCTACGCGCGTATCTCTGGTGTCGTGTTATGACCCACCACGACGGACCTTGCGTGCACCTGCCGAGCCTCAAGCTGCAGGGCCTAAAGCAGGAGCATGAGCTCTGCAGCTTAAGCTTCAAGAAGATATGCGAGTTTCCGAAAATAAGGGGCCTTCATATTAGTACCCTATATAAATAGTAGGATCCTGATCCTTACTATCAGGACCCCATAATGAGGTACCCCAAATCTTCGGAAACTCCCATATGAAACCATGAAGGCCCAGCAGCGACCTCCACGTCCGACAACGGATGCCTGCTTGTTGCAACTGAAGCTGAGAAGCCTATATCCTAAATTCATTATGTGTAGAACGTAGGCAATCAAGGAGTAACGATCAGCTACGCTGCTACTATGCAATGAAGGAACTTGAATTTAGTTGCCATGGTGGGATATGTAGTAAAGAATATGGTTTGCTGCGCATGGTAAAGTATACTTTAGGTCTTTAGGTTCCCAAAACAGAATCCTAGTAGACTTGTTTGTGTTCAGGATTGGGTTGCATAGCCAGGTTGCAATATATACGTAGGGCGTCTACGTTTCATGTCGTCTGTTGGGGCCGCAAACAACTGTTGACATTTTCTTCTTGGCCCTGTCTCCGACCCTAAATCTCGATCGTGCTGGCGAGCACGGCAACGACACTAAAACTAACCCCTCAGCCCTGAAGCCCAGATTCAGAAACTGTAGCTGTAAGATCCGAAGCCAGCAACTGATGCTCCTAACGGGGCTTAAGCTGATACATGCCATTACACGCCACATAGACAGCATGCTGAGTCTGTCGCAGGTAGTCAGTACTGCAGAATGTTTGTCAGCACCAGACGCACTGTGCTGATAGCATGCGTATATGTTGTTTCAGATCCGCTGGAATCAGGAGCAAGAGCACAAGCACCTCTATGATTTCAACAGCACCAGCCGCAAGACTAGTAGTATCAACGAAATAGACACCATGGACATAGGCATCACGGGTGATCACAAGGGTCGTAACACCCCCAACCCTTAAACTTAGCCCTAAAAGGCCTTACCCTACACCGAACGCACATCCCCAGCTTTAGTCTCCCCAGGATTCGCGACGTATCGCGGAAGCGCCTTCTTGTCAAGTACGTTCGCTACCAGGAAGCGATGCAAGCAGAAACTTTGGGGGTTTAGGGTTTTAGGTCTGGGGTTCAGTATGTTAGGGTTTTTCGGGTTTAGGGCCTGGGGTTCGGTTTGCAGTTTTGGGTTTGAGGTCAGGGCTTACGCACTTTAGGGTGAGTAGCAGTTGATTGAAGGGCCGAAAAAGGACAAAGATAACACTCGCCTCTGGGGTTTCGTAGGCTATATGGGTATGGGTTGAGGGTTCACCGTCCGAGACGGATAAATCGCGCATCTTCAAGGGCCGCAGTATCAAGACACTCAGTATAATCTTGAAACAGAGCGGGAATGCATGAGTCGAAAGTCTGCATACGCATTTCGGGCCAGTGACCAGTGTGTGCGACTGCGGTTCTACGGCTTTAGCTTTAAAGCAGTGGCTCCAAGAAGTAGTCCTGCATTCCATTTCGTTCCTGGTTATGACGGTGGTAAGAAAGACCCCAATACACCCGATTCTGACCAGCAAGGCCCCTGCACTGGGCTTTTGGGGCTGGAGGGCCGAAGGTTGCTGCGATCGGTGCAGCAGTTCATGCAATTGGAGTGCTACGGTTGATGATATAAATCCTGCATGACCTTAATGACCCTAAACTATGGGATTTACTGTATATTCCTTATTATGGGTAATGCAGGATTTATATCATCAACCGTAGTAGTCTATATCAATATCTGCAGACGAAGCGTCGGGTTCAGGGTTCAGGGACTCCGTCCAAGGAACGAGCGCTGTGCCCGCAGTGTTTTGGAAGCTTTCATGTGTGTAATATGTGTATATGTGTATATATATATATATATATGCACATACATAGAGAGAGAGAGAGAGAGAGTTTCACATAAACCTAGTGCACTTGCTGTTTGTGCGTATACATATAAAACTGTGTATATATATATACATATATGTATATATATATATATATATATATATATATATATTCATATACATGTATAGGAATGCATGTATAATATATGCGCATGTGCGTATACACACAAATTTACGAGGGTTTTTCTGATGTGGGGTCTTTCTCCACGGCCATGATCTTCTTTTCTTCCTGTCAAGACCTCCCGGCCAAGCCCCACAGCCATAAAAGATAACACACTTCTGGGCTTGTTTAGGAACGCTTAAAGCGCCACAAACCCTAAGCCCTAAACTATAAACCTTAAGAGTAAGCCCTGGACAATAAGCCCAAACAATACACCCTAAACTGTAAACCTTAACGGTACACCCTAAAGCCCTAAACTGTAAGCCTAAACAATATCAAACCCTAAACTAAAAACCCTAAAACCCTACCCTAGGGATCAAACTAGCCCAAAAGCCTTACATAGTATTGTCTTTGGGCCCAAAAGACTTAATATGTGAGTCCTTAGATCCCTAGGGCTACACCCTAGAGCCCTGGAAGCTGCGATGTCAGGAGCTTCGGAGGAGCAGTTTCAATGCAGATGAGGCCCAGGGCCTCTCCGAGCAGGCCCAACAGTGAACCCAGGTGTAGGGTCTTGGGGTTTTGGGCTTAGGGTTCATACTGTTGATGGACAAAATCCTGCATGAGCCTAAGGACCCTAAACTATGGGAACTAGAGTATATTCCTTCCAATGGGTAATGCAGGATTTTGTCCATCAGCCGTACCCAAAGGGTCCAAAGTACCTATGTAGTAGAATGTAGGGTTTCGTGAAATCGGGGCTTCGGGAGTCGCGAGTCTTCAGTTTACGTAGGGTCTTGGGGTTCGGGGTATAGGGCTTTGGGGCTCATGGGCTTTAGGGTCTAGGTTTAGGGTACAGGCTGGGTATAGGGGTTTAGGTTTAGGGTTTTTGGGGCTAGGTTGAGGGTTTTGGTTTGAGGCTCGCAGGGCTTACGGCGTACGGCTGATAGGGTTTACAGTTGATCAGTATCCTCATAATCTTGAGGTACAGCATGAAGGATCCTAGCACTAATCAGCCCCAATCCATGTTCCAGCTTTTTTGGAAGCATCGGGTGTTTATATATGTCTTAGAGGTTGTTTTCGGTTTATGCAAGTGTTCAGGGGTGGGTTTGGGGTTTCGGTTCTGAAATTATCCTGTGGTTGCAGGGCCCTTACACAGGTGATCCAGTGGGTCTAAAGAGGGTTTATTGTGTACTACAGACAGGTTTTCTTTCTTGATATTTGGGGTTGAGGGTTCAGGGCTTTTAGGTTCAGGGTTTGTTGGTTTAGTTTTGCGTGCTTGCTGCTTTTGGCGGCAGGTTTGTCTGGGTTCTGATTGCACGACGGCTATCCCAACAACTGCATACTTTGCCGAGCGGGTTGCCAACCTAGGAAAACCCAAACAGATCCTTTCATGGATAAACAGTCCTTGTGCTTCAAATCCTAGCTTACAGTTTAGGGTTAAGTCATTTATAAAACTTGATCCCTAAACCCAAAACCACTTGCATCCAGAGTGATCATACCGGAAGCCGGCACTTGAATCGCCTCGTCGGATGTGCTGTGCAAGAGCTCGTGCTCAGATGAGGCCTTGTTGCGGTTTTAAGTTCGGAGTTTAGGTCGTAGGGTTTGGGGTTTAGGGTTTAGGGTTTAGGGTTTAGGGGTTTAAGGGTTTAGGGTTTAGGGTTTAGGGGTTTAAGGGTTTAGGGTTTAGGGTTTGGGGGTCAGACGGATGTGTGGGCGAAATTTCATTCACGCGTCTGTCACGGCCAACCCCTTCTAGGGTGCGGCGTTTGTAGGGAGAAGTTTGCCCAAAGGATCCTAGGTATTGTTATGGGGGATACTTCCCCAAAACATAATCGACATCCTTTATATAGAAACCCTACATTCTACTATATAGGTACTTTGGAGCCCTTTGGGTTGATGAAGTTTGAGCATGACAGCCCTGGGACCTCGAATTGTGGAGTATCAATCACAGACCCTGAAGATCTAATCACCCACCACCCTAAATATATCCAATCCGTACTGGAGCAGCTCCACGATTGTCGTATGCTCGGCCGTAAGAGCATGTTTTAAATCCTTCAGATTCGAAATCCTTCATCTCTGGTAGCCTTCCCGCACCCTAAACCCTAGACCCCAGCAAGTTGGTGTGACCAGGCCGATGACCTGCTGGCACACAATGCCTGGACAGATGCGCCCTACTACTTCTTCAAGCCGCTGAGTGGAAGCATATGGGTTCTGTTCTGCTGGTATTTATGAAAGTTTATGCGTGTTTCAGGGAAACCTAACATGTCAAGTCCAGGGGGACGTTGAAATAGGTGCTCATCATACTGAGGAAAGGGCTTGCAAGAAAAGGGCTCCGGTTCGCCAGGTAGACTCCATGTGACCTCGACAAAGGCTTTGCCTCTTGAAGAGACTGAAGAATTAGGCTCTTGGGGAATATTCCTTAGTTGACCCTAATGTACCCCCTGAAGTATGCACTGAGGTCCACATGGAGGTTCGTACACAGGTACGTTCCAGCCACCGTATAAACCGAAAGGGGGGACTGGTGGCATGCCTGTCCATGAGATTGACTGTGCCTCAAACCTTAAACCCTAAACCCTAAACCCCTAAACCCCTAAACCCTAAACCCTAAACTTCCTTAAACCTTAAACCCTAAACCCCTAAACCCTTCGAGGCGAGCTGAAAACGGCTTCTTGGCCTTCCGCGACTGATCACGCAGTCCGTGCGGAAAGAGCTTGAGCCGGTCACCAGGGCCGTGACTTTCCGGTTTACCCATAGGCCCCATGGTAGTTCCTTTTTGGGGTTCATATTTAGAATCCTATAGGGTATTCCCCAAAAGGAGCTACTATGGCGCCGATGGGTTTAGGCTTGAGGGTTCGGGCTCAGCTGTTAGGGGTTTTTGGAGGCCCAGGGGACTTGGTAAGTAGGTTATAAGTAGGGTTATAAGTACCTTAAATGGAGTTACCCCAATTATGACCCTACTTATAACCTACTTACTAAGCCCCCTGGGCCTCTAAGTAGGCTTTAGCGGATCGGTTCAGATATGTCCTGGTGTCCTCTGTGCAAGCTGCAGGCCCTTTGCATGTAACATGATCCGGAGTGGAGGTTGGTGTAGTTGGCCTGTAGCTTCTGCCCAAATCCCTGAGCCTGAGCTAGCATTCTTCTTCCCCTGCAGACAGCCACCTCAGTACTATGTGTGTTTCAATACTATATGATATATGTTCTGATCTTTGTCGAGAGAGTTATAGTAAGCATACCAGAGCGTAAGCATAATAAATATCATAACAGCGCTCATAGGAACACTTCTACCGGTTCGTGTACCCTTCCAGATTCAGTCTGCAGGTGTATGGACTTTCCCCTCTTTTGCGGAGTTCACCGGTTTCCACTTGTTCCCTGTGAAACATCACACCGACCTAAACCCTAAACCCTGGTCCCTGCCTGGCCACGCCATGCTGCGCGTCTGGGCAGCTTCTGGTGCGGAGCTGGCCGCAGTGACAGAAGAAGAACTGTGTGACGCACGAAGCCTGACACTTTGCACATTTCGGGTTTGGGGTTTAACATAGGGGCCGCAATAATTACCAGTACCATTTTTGGGGAGCTTGAACCTTGACAGTTCGTTCTGGACCACATGGGCTCCACGTGCGAGTCTGAATGCTTCCCCCACCGAAAATTCCTGTACTCAGCACGAGAAGTAATGATATAGGTGTTTAGGAGATATAGGGTTACTACAACCGGGTTTACTTACTACGAGGGCGATGATGTTCGAGTTACTGGAACACTGCCGCGGCAGGATTTCCAACACTATGTTAGGATTATTACAATAGGGATTCTAGGATGCCCAGTAGTACCCTTATTCCCTTTTTCGTAGTCCTAGGTTGCTTATAAACTTACCCAACACCAGAAAGGGAGCCATTTTATTCCTAGGTTACTGGGCATCCTAGGATGATATAGAAGGGTAGGTACAAAACGGGTTTAGAATGGATCCCTGCGCAGGCTCTAAGCTCCGGAAGCCGCGATGCTTCGAAGGGAAGCTCTAAGTCATGGAGCGATTTGGGAGTTTCCGAAAATTGGGGATACCTTATCTTGGGGTCCTTATGATAAGGATCCTACTATTTAGGGTACTATACTAATACTAGGGTCCCCTATTTTCGGACCAAGGCCAATTTGAGACAACAAGAGACCCGAAACGGTATTAGTGTGTAGGGGCCCTAGCATTGACCTTGGATGATCTAGCATCCAGTATTTAGGGTTTAGGGTCTAACGAAGCATTAGTAGAACCAGCCCTTGAACAGAAAACACGAATCTAACGGAGCTTCCACATGTTGCTCAGGAAGGAATCTTTGCAGCCAGTCTGCGGCGTCACCCGCTTTAGGCAGCGGCTGCTGCACAACGAGCGCCATGTGGAAGATGATGCCAGGCTGCCCCGCGGAACTTCTAAGCAGCCATCTTCAAATCCCCCAAAGCTGTTGGGAGTGTGGGTCCCCCGCAACCCCGAAAGCCCGTAACCCCCACCCCACCAAGCAATTGAGAGAACCCCGTAGACACCCTTGAGCTCTTCCGCCGTCCGACACAATAATAACAATAATAACAATATATTAATATAAATATATTAATATTAGTAATAATATTAACAAGAAATAATATAAAAAACATATAAGAAGTGGAATACAAACACGATCTTTCGACCCCCCTTCTACCCAACAACAAACATGAAAGCCTGCCGGGGCTAGTAAATTACAAGAACCCCAAACCCTGGAACACCCTAGCCCCTAAAGCCTTTTTCCCCAAGAGCCACGAAGCCTTATCCCTAAAGATCCTTAGTAGCATTTCCACCTCATAGTCCCCAATCTAAGCATGTTCAAAGAGCCCTTTTCGAATCAGTCAGGGCCCCCCACCTAAACCCTAAGCCCTATAAACGGAGGCTCGATGGTCCCATGGAGCTTCAGCTGATCTTACTGCCGTTTATTGAGGCATCCCAGGAGCACCGTCGGTTGCAGTCCAGGGCTGAGGATGCAGGTTTTACCTTAACCCTGAATAACCTACCTTTTTAGGGTTCCTTATTCTGATTTCCTTATATAAGTCCTTGAAAAGGTATATTATTTGGGATTAAGGTAGGGTTTCAGGTTCTAGAGGGGTTCTACTTCTAGCGCTTCTATCCTAGGGTTTCTGGAGTGCTTTTATTGTAGGGGTTCCATAGGAGCACAGCAGGGTTTTGTAAGGGTTCTTGATTTGTGCGGCTTGAAGTTCCTTCGTTTAGGGTTTAGGTCTGGGCAGGTGAGTCTTTCTATTTAATCTGGCAAGGCGAGTGAGTGCAAGGTTTCTTGATTTGAGTGCCATTGCTTGGTTCCACACGAGCCGCTTTGATGTTGTAGGTTCAGGAACCCCCGAAACCCTAAATCAAAACCCCTCAACCCCTAAGCCCTAAGCCAAGCCAGGCAGGGTTCGATGACAGTGGGGCCAATCTGCTCAGGTCCACTACTATAGGGGCCTAAAGAACTACCAATACTATTTTGGAGGTTTCTTATTCTAAATAGTATAACGTGCCCCCAAACCCTACTCTAATTATTAAGGCCCGTATATTAGGTATGCCAACCAAAAGTCAAGTCTAGGAGTTTGGCTTTGGAGCAGTGGACACCGTCACATGAATACTTGCTGCTGATTTCTAACTGCTGCCAGAAGAGCCTTAACCCTGAAACCTGAAGCCTAGACATAGGCCCCATAGTAGTTCCTTTTGTGGGATTACCTTATAGAATTCTAAACATGAACCCCAAAAAGGAATTACTATGGGGCCTGTGGGTGGACATAGGTCGCTGCATGGTTTTGTAACCAGGATCCAAGGGTAAAAGGAGGGACCCTTAATTAGGACCCCTAGGCATATACCCTTAATATAGCCATTTTATACCCATTATATAGCCCATTATAGGGTCCCAGGGGTCCCCATTAAGGGTCCCTCCTTCTCCCCTAAACCCTAAACCCTTATAGATCCCTTTAAAGGAACCCTAGGAGCCCTGAACTAAGGGTGCCTCCTTCTCCCCTTTGACAGGAGCGGGTCGCAGAGCTCTTATCTGCCGCAGCATCGGGTGATCTCTCCCAGGTGGAGGAGATGTTGCAGGTGACTGGACCGCCTGGATTTAGGCTTTAGAGACGTAGGGTTTAGGGTTTAGAGACTGAAAGGTTTAGGCTTTAGAGACTTAGGGTTTAGGGTTTAGAGACTTTGGGTTTAGGCTTTAGAAACTTTGGGTTTACTGTTTAGGGCTTTGTTTAGGGACTGTATTCTGTATGCTCAGGCCCTTGCGCAGAAGACTTTGATCAAGTATTGGTTTCGGATCCCTGTATACATAGGCCTCCGAAAAAGCAGAACCTCCCAACCGCCCCCCCCCCGCCCCCGCCTACCCTACCCCGCCTCAACTACACCGAGTTCTAGGCCTAGGGATCCTAGGACTCATATATTAAGGCTTTGGGCCCAAAGACCATACTATATAAAGGCTTCTGGGCGATTTTGATCCCTAGGGTGGGCAGGGTGTGAAAATCGGTCCTCGGGTTCCCAGCAGCGGCCCGAGATGTTCTGAATCAGGGGTTTGGGGATTTATAGGGGTTCAGAGGTTTAGGGTGTAGGGGTTTAGGGGTTTGGGGTTTAGGGGTTTAGGGTTCAGGGTTTAGGGGTTTAGGGTTTAGCGGTTTGTGGTTTAGGGGTTTAGGATTTAGGGGTTTAGGGTTTATACGGGTTTAGGGTTTAGGGGTTTAGGGTTTGGGTTTCAGGGCTTTTGCTTGTCATCGAGGAGGGCTTCCCAAATAGGTGGCCAAGCTAGCATGTCGGGGGAATTGCTCTAAAGCCAAGGCCTCTTTGCTTGATCTAGCCATGACGAAGTTCAAGAACGTTGCATTGTAGTCAAAAGACTCTATGCTGAGGGCTCCTTTAAGGCCTCCTTTAAGGGATCCTTGAAAGTTTCAAAGTGCATTGATCAGTTGGAATTCAAGCACCGCTGGAAAGGCGCCACTGGATCCTAACGTAGCTGGACGCGATGATCAGACACCCTTGAGGCTCGGCTCGCACGAGACATGTGTGTGTGTGTGTGTGTGTCTGTGTGTTTGTGTGTCTGTGTGTCTGTGTGTCTGTGTGTCTGTGTGTCTGTGTGTCTGTGTGTGTGTTTCGCCTCTATTCTCAGGGCTACTAGGAGGTAGTTGGGGAAGTTATAGTTGGGGTTATAAGCCCCTACATATGGGTTATAAGTACCTAAGTACCTACTTATAACCCTACTCCTAACCACCCATGAACCTCAGAGTAGAACTGCGAAAAGCACCACAGACCCCGGTTTTTCAGCCCAGGATGGTAGCAGCGTCGCATGGCCATGATGAGACTGTCCGGCTGCTTCTTGATGCTGGGGCTGACAAGGACTCCCTGGTGATTAGTAGGGAATGGGGGAATGGATCCCTTTGAGTATCCTTTAAGGGGATCTATAGGGTTTAGGGGTTAGGGAATGGGGGAATGGATCCCTTTGAGTATCCTTTAAGGGGATCCATAGGGTTTAGGGGTTAGGGAATGGGGGAATGGATCCCTATATAATCCCCAATCATAGTCCCCATAACCCATTCCCGCATTCCCGACTAAGAACCAGACAGAGGATCAGTGCGACGGTAGCCGGGAGGTGCCCCTCCATGCGGCCTCGCGCAGTGGCCATGCCGACGTCGTGCGCTTGCTCTTGGAAGCCCGTGCAGCTACGGAGCGGCAAAGTTCTCATGCCACGCCCCTTCTGCTGGCGTGCTCGGAAGGCCACCTCAATGTTGCAAAGCTACTCTTGGAGGCTGGTGCTGACTTGGAGTTGGGGAACAGCAGTGGAAGTGCACCTCTTCACGCTGCAGCAGCCTCTGGGCACACAGAAGTCGTCGGCTTGCTGCTTGAAGCTGGTGCCGACCGAAACCCCGAAGATCCATATGGAGGCACTCCACTTCTGCTAGCTTGTGTGAATGGCCATCTGGACGTGGTTCGCTTGCTTTTGGAGGCACGTGCAGATAAGGATCAGGGCAACAGCTGTGGGGACGCGCCGCTTCATGTAGCGGCGTACTCTGGCCATGTCAGGCTTGTGCAACTGCTCTTGGATGCCAGAGCCGATAAGAACTTCGGCCTATCATCTTGAAGGGCAAAGGTTGAGGGTTTGGGGGGCCGAAAATTTGTCGGTATTCCTTGAGTTGACTTTGCTTCCACACCGCCCAAAAGATTCTCCCAGCTTCAGTTCAACTCGAACCAGACCAGGTACTGCAATATAGGGAGCCTAAATATTTACCAATACGATTTTGGGGGTTCCTTATTAGAGGTATAGCATAATGGGCCCCAAAAGCATATTGTAATTTTTAAGGCCCCTGATTACACTGCTTCTTCCAATGCTTCCCTGACCTAGGAATCAGACGAGCGGCTTTGACATGGAGACACCGCTTCATGCAGCTACAGAGGCAAACCATGCAGAAATCGTGCGCCTGCTTCTGAATGCCGGTGCAGACAAGCACCGAGCCTCCGGGACTCCATCTGAAACGCCTCTGGAAGTGGCGCAACAGCGGAATCTTGTGGAGATTGTCCACCTTCTGCAAGATGCGAGCAAGGCTGAACTCCGAGTTGGCGTGCGAAAGCGTGGATGCTGTTCTTGCCTTCGGAGACTGGGCTTTGGAGTACCATACTTTAATACTGTCTTGGGGACCTGCTACCTAAGGGGAGCCATTATGAAGTAAAAGTCTATAATTTTCTCTACCCTTAACCCTAAACCCTAAACCTAAACCGTCACTTCAAAGCCCAGGAGATCCCGGAGAAGAGACGCACCTCGGGCCGAAGCGTGGGCCGACCTAGTGAGGTGGCCCGCTGTTCACCTCCAGGATGCTGCATAGGATTGATGATATAACTCCTGTGGGGTCCCTTTAAAGGAATTTATGCGGGTACCTTTAAGGGGCTCCTTTAAGGCATCTATAGGGATTTAGGGTTTAGGGTTGACGATATAACTCCGCATTACCTTAATGACCCTAGACTGTGGGAATTTATGGTACATTCCTTATTGTGGGTACGGGAATTATGATAGGGAATTTATGGTACATTCCTTATTGTGGGTACGGGAATTATGATAGGAATTTATGGTACATTCCTTATTGTGGGTACGGGAATTATGATAGGGAATGATGGTATATTGCTTATTGCGGTACTGCAGGATCTATATTATCATCAACCATAGGTCCGCCATCGTCCCAAGGGCTCCGCTGCCTGATTTCAGAACAAGCTGCTGAGTTTGGGACAAAGCCGCAGGCGAGTAGGTATGTTGGGTATGAGTCCGAAAATGGCGGTTTCAAAGTACTTAGAACAGGTTGGAAGGGGTTGTATGTTCCAGCATAGGCATAAACATATTCCATATATATATATATATATATATATATCATATAGAGATAGGAACTATAAGGAATACGACTACTTTCTATTCAGCCCCCTATAGAAGAATCCTCTCTTGGATCAAGACTTCTTTGTCGATCCTCAGAGTTCCTTCTGCCCAGGGGTCTAGGGGTAGGGTTTAGGGTTTAGGGGGGAGGGCCCTGCTAAGCCCAACCTAAGCCCAAAGCTATAAATCTGAACCCTAAACCCTAAAAGCCCTAAACCGCAAAAGCCCTAAGCCTTAAAACCGTGAAGCCTAAACCCCTAAAGCCCTAAAGCCCCAAAGCCTAAACCCCTAAAGCCCTAAAACCCCAAAGCCTAAAGCTCTGAACCCGAAAACCCTAAAGCCCTAAACCCTAAAACCCTAAAGCCTAAAGCCCTAAACCCTAACACCCTAAAGCCCTAAACCCTAAAAGCCTAAAGCCTGAAGCCCTATACCCTAAAACCCTAAAGCTTAAAGCCCCAAAGCCAAAAACCCTAAAGCCCCCAAACCCTGAACCCCTGCGTTTCGGGGAGTGGGGTGAGCCGTAGTCCTTCAACTTCAGAGTTTTCGGTACATCTTCCAAGCACCGTGCGTAAATGCGTGAATAAGCAAATATAGAAGCAAATATAGGACTGTACATACGTGCATATGTGTGTATACATAGAATATCATAAACTAGATAGATAAACAGTCTAAACAAACAACGAAACAGAGATATGGATGTATATATGCATGCATGCATGCAGGATGGAAGGATGGAAGAATGGAAGGACGGAACGAAGGATGGGCGGATGGATGGATGTGTATATGCACATATTTGCCAACCCAGCTAGATGATGTATGGCACGCAACACTCGATCCCAAGCCCTAAGGATCAGGTCTCGTGGTTTCCGGGTTGAGGGTTTAGGGTTTGCGTTTAGGATTTGGGGTTTCGGGTCGACGGTTTGGGGTTGAGGGTCTAGGGTTTAGGGTGTTGAGGATTTGGGGTTGAGGGTTTAGGGTCTGAGTCACGAGCTCCTCGGATCGCTGGCGGGGGGGAGAGAGTGGTCATTCTGGGTAAAAGCTTGTATACACACAGTTTATGCCAAGAAAAACCGCTAAAACCCTGTATATGCACCGTTTATACCGACAAAAACCGCTAAGAGTCTTATCTAAAGCCTCGTTAAAGCCCCTCGAAAGACTACATAGTTCTAAAGCCCTCTTCGATGATGTCCTCGTCCGGTGGTTAGAGAGCCTAAACCCTAAACTGCATAGCGAGTGCGTGCTAACGAGCTGCGGAGATGCTCAAGCACTGCTAGCCGCTGCCAGCCTTTTCCCGTAGCAATGCCCTCAAGACCAGCACCGAAAAAACTTTGGCTTGAAGCTCGGCCCCGTCTTTTTTCCTCAGCAGGTCAGTCATGGAACCAAGACAGTAGCCTTGAGCACTTGCAGTGTGGATAATATTCGGGCCTAAATAATTACCTATACTATTTTGCGGGGTTCCTTATAATAGTTATAGTATATTGGGCCCCAAAACCCTATTCTAATTACTAAGGCCCCTGTACTAACACTAAACCCTGCAACGAACTCTCCACCTCACAGAAAGAAAGGGCCCCAAAACCTTATTCTAATTATTAAGGCCCCTGTACTAAATCCTTATAATAGCCCTTCTTGTAGCCCTTATAGACCCCTTTAAAGGAACCCTATTCTAATTATTGTGGATAATGGCACCCATGCAGCGCCGCAACCAGCGCAGTTTCGCCGGACTCTTGGTTTCGGTGTTCAGGTTTCTGGGGTTTGGGTGCATGCAAAGCCCTTGGGATCAACATATCCCAAAAGCCTTATATAGTATGGTCTTGGGGCCCAAAAGCCTTAATATATGAGTCCTTGGATCCCTAGGGAACTAGCTGGACTGAAGTCTCAGTTTCTTTCGTTTGTGTCTCCTTGGTTATTCTTCCATAACATCTGTAGAAGTTATAGTTTTTCAATGCAAGTACCATGCCCACTCATGTCAGCAGCTTTCGGGTGCTTTTAGCATGCTTTCACACAAGCGCCGGCATTGTCAGCATGTCGTTTATGATGATGGTGATGACGATCATGATGATGATGATGATGGTGAAGACGATGTCGACATGATGATGGTGATGATGATGAGGAGGAGGAGGAGGAGGAGTTGGAATGATGCTGAGAGCAGAGGGTTCAGGCTTAAGTCTAGGATCATGAAAACTTTTATGGCAAGAGCAAGGATGAAGATGAGCGTGGACCCGTGGCTGAGGATGAGGGTGATACTATGACAAAATCAGTGGCCAGCGCTGCGGATATTGTCATGCTGTACGTCGCAACCCTTGGAATATGTCGTGTTCTTGCCACTTATACGTCTCATTCGAGCCGCTTGTAATTTTCATCGCTGGCACTAAGCCGTTGTTTCCACCACCACCACCATGACAGCTTCCAGAGCTGTTGCGGCCACTGGTAATATCATGCCCCCCCAATTGTAAGACACTTTAATGCTGTTGCAATGCTGCTAGTGTTGCCAGAATCACGTGCATGTCTTGTGTCTTCCGTGTTGTCCATTAGACGAAAATCCCCAAATCTTAATCCAGCTCATGTTGGGGATCCTACTATAATAAGATACATGCCCTAATCAAGGGATATTGGACGGTCCAAATGCGCTCAAAGCCGAAATGCCAAGCTCCTGTTATGGCCCCGAGACCGAGACCACCAGACTTGACGTATTGAGCCTTTCATTGAAAGGTTTGGGACCAGGGCTTTGGGCTTAGGGGCTTAGAGCCGTTAGAGTCACTTTAGAGCCCTTCATTGAAAGGTTTGGGACGAGGACTATCCCCAAGGGTCCAAAGGACCCGATAATTGGGTACTCGTACTTGGTTTTCGGATAGTAGTTGTGTAGGTTAAGATTTCGGAGAGTACATGATTATTAGGCGCTTGAAATCTTGGGGTATGGGTTGAGGGGCTTAGAGCCTTTAGGGGTTTAGGGTATTGTGGTACGTCGAACTGGGCCTTGGGTGTCGCATAGGAGGCCTTGGGTCGGGGGCTCGCAGTGTTGCTTTACCCAAAGGGTCCTACTTGGAGGTTCATGGGTAGTTATAAGTGGGGTTATAAGTATGGTAACTATATTTATGACTCATACATAGGGACTTATAACCCTACTTCTAACTACCCATGAAACTCCAAGTAGGTATGGTTATGGGGGGATACTTCCCCAAATCATAAACCTAATTCCTTATATAGAGACCCTGCATTCTACTATATACTGTAGGTGCTTTGGACCCTTTGGGTTAGGGCTGACTGCCGCTTGACTTCGTACGGTGAACTCTCACACCCCAAACCTCCTAACCCAAAGACCGCAACCCTAAACCACAGAATCCCCAAAATCCCATACCTTCATACCTTAAAGCCTACATCCTGAACCACAAAATCTCCGAACAAAAACAAGCCTTTAGACCTCAGAAGCCAACACCAGACCTCGAACTCCCAAAACCAAAAACATGACTTACTTACAGGATCATGGGAAGTTGAAAGTAGGGTTATAAGTGGGGTAACTATACTTGTAGCCCCACTTAAGGTACTTATAGCCTTACTTACTACGTCCCATGATCCTCCAAGTAGTACCCTAAACGTTAAACCCTATAGATCCCTTTAAAGAACCCTATAGATCCCTTTCAGGAGCCCTTTAAGAACCCTAGCTAAGTCCCATGATCCTCCAAGTATGGTCCTGTGAATCGGACACGGAGCTTGCAGAGGCTCGCCTGAGCCTTGCCTCCCTGCTGACAGGAGGTGCGTGGGAGTTATTATAGGGAGCTTGGGGTTCCTAGGGTTCCTTTAAAAACTTCGGGGTGCTTAGAAGTTATTTTAAAGCTTTGGTTACTATAGTCCCTAAGAAACCGCGGTTCAGTATAGTAAACGGGCGTATAAAGGTAACTACAAGGGATCTATAAGGGCCCCATAACATAGGAGCCTTAAGAATTACCTATACTCTTTTTTGGGGGGTTCCTTAGTGTACATGTAGTATAATGGGCGCCGAAACCCCATTCTGATTATTAAGGCTCCTATGTTACGTATGCCGAGCTTAAGATAAGGATTTACAGGGCCTTACAGGGTTTGGGATTTAAGGATTCGGGGTCAAAGGTCAAGGTTTCTCGGGGTCGACTTCATTTCAGGAGGTGGAAGAGCATGGCGAATCTAGCACGTATCAGGACATGCTTCCGAGGGTACTGGCCCGAAATTTGCTTAAAAACCAACGAGCTTTGCAGATGTGCACGGTTGTCAAGCGCGGGTTGATACTGAGCGTACCGAGAGTAACCAAGGTACGTACCTTAAACAGGGTACACGTACAGTTGTCTTGCTTTTAGGTACCCTAGGATAGAGCTTCGAATCATCAGCTGCCAAGCCCAAAAGTCCACAGAGTTCGATCCTTCTATGTCCATAAAGTAAAGTCTGTGGCAGGCCCGTCGCTTGAGAAACGTCTCCGTATACTATAGCCTTAGGTGTACTTAGAAATAATCTTGAATTTTTGGTTATTATAACCCCTAAGAAGCAGCTAATATTATAAGTTTTTGCGAGGGTTCCAAGTTCAGTATAGTAGGCTTTGGAGGCTCACGGTGTGACGGACTCACGAGGCAAGGAATCCAACTGCAACTGCTCCCGAGCACCTTTTGAAAGGGTTCGATCAATAGTACAGTACATACTTTTGGCCAAGTTGATGAAGGATCTTGGCACTTTCGGGTTTTGGGACCCAAATATCTTTAGTACCATTTGTCAAGTACCTACTATGTTAGTACTTGGGCCCTTTGGGCTTTCATTACCCTAAACCCTAAAGCCTAAACCCTTTTAAGACTTCTGGGATTCCCAATCCCAAATCCAAAACTCGAGACCCAGTGGTCTTTAAGCCCGAAATCGTTGAACAATGCGTATCCCCGCGCACGAAGCTCGAAACTCCTTGCTTTCGATCATGTCGGCCTTCGGGGTTTAGGGTTTAGGGTTTAGGGTTTAGGGTTTAGGGTTTGGAGATATTTTGAGTATTGGCTGTCTGACAACTTGTCGCAGTCGCAGTTGTTTCAGGACGTTTTCAGGCTCACATAGGCCCCAAAGTATACAGTTCCTTTTTGGGATTACCTTATAGACTTCTAAATATGAACCCCAAATAGGAACTACTATGGGGCCCATGGGTACCTCGGCCCGAGACATGGTTTCACATGGGAGTTTCCGAAAATTAGGGGTGCCTTGCTTTGGGGTCCTTATCATAAGGATCCTACCATTTAGGGTACTATATTAAGGTCCCCCATTTTCGCAAGCTCCCATATAGCAACCTACGGCCGACGTGTCCTATACTTGGTCAGGGAGCTGAGTATTCTTTCGGCGAGTCTGCCTTCACGCTTAGTTATGTAGCTACGGCAACTCTTGCACACTTACCTACTTGAGGCTTAAAACACAGACCCTCGACCGACTGTCGCGGCCCTAAACCCTAAATCGACAGGCCTTTTCGGCTTGGCTGGCCATGCCTTCGCCCAGAGTCGGCCTGCGATGGCCCGAAGCAGCCTGGCTGCGAGAAACCTGAAGGGCGTTTCCAAGACTCTCCCTGAGACCATGTTCTAGCCGTACAGCCTTACCTGGACCCCAAAAGTATGTCGAATAATGGCCTTTTTTCCGGTTTTGGGCTATTGTTTTACCTACTTTTGGGGGTTTAGGTATCCACTTTGAAGATTCCTGAAACCCCAAGGATTGGAATTCGTTGTTTGCAGGCTGGGTAGCTGAAAGGCCCATGCTCGCCGAAGTTACGGTTCCGCATGTGGGACGTCTACACATGTTCATGCATGTTCATCGCATGGCTGCTTAAAACCCGAAGTCATGGTCATGGTGACGAGTATTCAGTCATGACAATCTTTTTAAATACACAAGTGCCTCGAGCTCCACCTGAATCTAGAAGGCTCAGCAGAGCCCAAAGCCCCAAAGCCCAAGGCTCTAAGGCCTGCCAGCAGAGAGCCCTGCGGTTACTTTATGTCCAGTCAAGCGTCTCCAGTCTTCTAGTAGTCGGGCAGTGTCGCAAGTATGGGTTTAGGGTTTAGGGCTGATGGGGTTGGGTTTAGGTTTGTTTTGTTATGATCGTGGTCATGGTTTGTTGTTCACCGGCACACCAGGAATGATTGCTGGGATGCTCGTTTCTTTGACGAGCCCACCAGCGAAGGCTCGCAGGTTGTTGAGATTTCCGGTGTTGTGGATTTCTGCACTTGGGGGTTCAAGCTTTCGGGTTTGTCTGGCCTAGGAGTGCGACATGAGGCTCAGTCCTCCCATACACGTAGTCATTAGGGATGTATCTAGAAGTCTCTGTATTTGCCATTGCGCAGTGCAACACCATGTTATCCTACCAACCCTCCGATCCCAAGCCCTCAACCCTAAACCCTGGCTCACCGGCTCAAGGCATCCAATCCCAAGCCCTCAACCCTAAAACTCACCGGCTCAAGGCATCCAATCCCAAGCCCTCAACCCTAAAACTCACCGGCTCAAGGCATCCAATCCCAAGCCCTCAACCCTAAAACTCACCGGCTCAAGGCATCCAATCCCAAGCCCTCAACCCTAAAACTCACCGGCTCAAGGCATCCAATCCCAAGCCCTCAACCCTAAAACTCACCGGCTCAAGGCATCCAATCCCAAGCCCTCAACCCTAAAACTCACCGGCTCAAGGCATCCAATCCCAAGCCCTCAACCCTAAAACTCACCGGCTCAAGGCATCCAATCCCAAGCCCTCAACCCTAAAACTCACCGGCTCAAGGCATCCAATCCCAAGCCCTCAACCCTAAAACTCACCGGCTCAAGGCATCTAATCCCAAGCCCTCAACCCTAAAACTCACCGGCTCAAGGCAGAAGAGAAGCCCATCTTCCGGACGACCAAAGAGTCGCCGGAGATTCCACAGGCAACCCAGTGGGCAATCAGAGCTTGCAGAGATCCAAAGTTTCAAGGGTAGGGGCATTCCTACTGCTGATGGACAAAATCCTGCATTACCCTTTATAAGGAATATGGGTACCTTTAAGGGATCTATAGGGCTGTAAGGGTTTACGGTTTAGGGATATAAATCCTGCATTACCCTTTATAAGGAATATACCATAGGCCCCATAGTTTAGAGTCCTGAGGGTCATGCAGGATTTTGTCCATCAGCAGTATTGCCTCCATTGTAGTTCTGTTTTCGGCCTACCTGAAGGGACTCTAAATATTGAAGTGGTTAGTCAAACCAAGCAACGGAGCTGCAATAGAGACTGCAGGTATTATGGAGGTCGTATCCCCTTGTCGCCCCTGTATATAGCTTTATGATTCTCCATACCGAGTGATCTGGCTCCTCGGCCCCTCTTGGCGCTATGTACCACACACCGTCATGTTTTCTACATTCACACGCTGAGCATCTGAGTATCGGAGTGCTCCCCAAATCAATATCAAGAACGCGTGATCAGCATGGCATCGGGAGAAGTTGCTGACTCTTTCTTCAAGGTCTGGCGAAGCATCTGAGATTTTTCCCCAGAGAGTCCAAGATCCCCTGATTGAGGCCTAAACTACCTAAGGTCCTGACTAAGGTGTATAGTCGTTTTCGTTTTCAAGGGGGCATGTTGCTCTTCGGGTTTGAGGTTTAGGAGCATGATGGAGTAAGTTTCCTGTCGATAGCCTCTTATCGACCTAGCTATGCCCTGCGTGAGCGCCGGCTTGTGACAGCTTGCATCATGTTTAATGGTAGGCGGCAGATCTCGTTTCGTCAGCAAAGCAATGTATTTGGGGTTGTGGTTTTGGCCTAGTGTGTAGGGTGACTATAACTAGTATCCAACAGCCAACAACCACAAAACCAAACAGGACAAGCACAACAACCATAGTAACAATAGCAACAGCTTCACGAACCGGAAAACTAGTCATTTCATCATCACAAACGGCAGTAGCAAAATCTCAAGATGAGGTTACCTATAGGCCCCAAAGTAGTTCCTGTTTGGGATTACCTTAAATAAATTCTAAATATCATCCCCAAAAAGGAACTACTACGGGGCCCATGGGTAGAGGTTTCAACAATTTGGGAGTTTCTAAGAATACGGACCCTAATATAGCACCCTAAAAAAATGAGGTACCCCCAATTTTCGGAAACTCCCATTTCGGTGCTTGTCCACGAGGTCCGCTCCACCCATGAGGTTTCGCATCTCTTCAGGAAGTCACCCCAAAGTACCCAGAGGCTCCACAGTAGTTCCTTTTGGGTTTCATATATAGAATCCCGTAAGGTAATCCCAAAAACGAACTATATACTATGGGGCCCATGGGCCCCATAGTAGTTCCTTTTTGGGTTTCATAGATAGAACCCTATAACGTTATCCCAAAAAGGAACTACTTTGGGGCCTCTGGGTAACGACTTCAGGTGCTGGCCGTGATGTTGCTGCGCAGCACCTATGACGCGGTAGAGGCGGACGACTGGTCGGCCGAATATGAGAACTCCGAAGTCCTATATGCCCTAAACCCTGAACACAAAGACCCTCTAAGCCCGATCCGACCCCGGAACTTAAGGCCAATACTGAACGAATGTCTTTTTGTTGCGGACTGTATCTCGGAAGGCTCTGAAGATCCACCTGCACACAGTGCCTGGTTTAGTAATGAAGGTTTAGGGTAATTTCGGGTTTGGGGATGTTAAAGGTAGTTTAAGGTTTTGGGTAAATGAGGGCTTTGCAGCAAGAGGGGGTTCAGGGTGTACGGCTACAGGGTTTCGGGTTTAGGGCTAAAGATTCGAGCGGAAGATGAAACACAATTAGACGTCAACGAGGCCCGGTTTTGGGGGCAGGGCCATTTAAAACCTTCAATCCCAGCCCCACCTGCCGACTGTAACGATCATTGGGCCTCAATCCCTAGGGATCAAAACAGCCCAAGAGCCTTGTATATAGTATGGTCTTTGAGCCCAAAAGCCTTAATATATGAGTCCTTAGATCCCTAGGGAAAAGCCCAGAAGACTGTCGGGCTCCTGGGTATTATTACCATGGTCCTTGTGTCAAAAGATCGTGATGCTTGTAATATGCATCCTATTGACTTAGTGACAACCTTGCCTGTTGTGTTCGAAGGCATCAGCCCCAAAGCCCACAAACCCTGAATGCCATATAGCGGTTTAGGGTTTAGGGTTTAGGGCCCACATAACTCAACACCCGATTGAAGTCCTTAAGAAGCCAATTACATACCCGAGACTACCTAAACCAGAAACCCCAGGCCCCAAACCTTACTATCACGGCTTCAGACAGGACTGGGGCGCTTATAGCACCATGGCCGACTACCAGCGGAACTTCGCCCTGCAGCTGCGAGACGGTTTTCAAAGTTTTCGAGGCCCGCGGATGAGGGTTTAGCGATTGCCCTAAGGGTCTATGTGGTATATACTTTGGCCCCAAATGGGCTGTGAGGGGATGGTAGCTTAGGCTGAGGTTTTTCGGGATGGGTGAAGAGGTGGTGCCACTTTGCAGTTTGTGCTGATGTCGTGCTTGTGGTTGCTTTCGTTGTGGTCGTGTCTTTATTATTCGCTTGTCCTCCTTCTTCTTCTTGCTAGTACTTAGTACACCATGGCCCTAAACCCTAAAGCTCTAAACCCGTCAAGCTAACCCAGTCTGATATTGTAGAACAAACAGAAAACCCCTCAACCCACATCTGCCAAAAGGCCTGGAGCGTGCCTCGACTCCGAAAACTGCTCAAAGCCCGAAGCTGTGAACCTGCTGCTTGAGGTATGGTAGACTCCTAGCAGTTATCTTCATAGACCCTAAACCCTAAATCCCTCCTTAAAGGAGCATGGGACTTAGCAACTAGGGTAAAGGGTTGCATTTATTAAGGGTACCCCAGCTCAACCCAGTTCTACTTACTTTACCCAAGGGTCCAAGGACCTATGTTGGGGCGGTCAAGGTTCGGCTACTACATGAGTACATGGCGATTACTGCAGCGTTGCAGAGGGGTTTGGGGAAGTTTAGGGTTCAGGGTCTACGGTATGAGCATTAGGGGCATCTGGATGTTTGAGTCTTAGGGTAGATTTCAGGGCAGTATGGCTTCTACCTTCAACGCCCAAGATCGCCATTCGGAAATCGAAACTCAGGATGGACCGGCGAAGTTGCTGCTTTTCTGTGGAAACAGTGCCTACGAAATCTGCAACCCAAAACCGTAGGCTTTGAACTATATACTCCTAACACACTGAAGTCCCAAATCTCTACGCCGGAAAAGCTACGAAACGTCACATCCTGCAGGTCGCTACGAGAACTACGACCTCTCAGACTCTTGGCCTGCCTAGGGTTTAGGGTTTTAGGGTTTTGGGGTTTAGGGTTTAGGGTCTGTCAGTGGGGCTATGGCTATCGCGGTCATTGAGTCATCATACGGGGTCCGAAATGCCGAAAGGTGCTGAAGGATTTCGTGAACAAGATTTCAGGAATCTTTCGAACAAAGCCTTTATTTCTCTAGCATCCGCAGCGTCAAGCCGTCATATCGGTCCCGATCAGCAGAGGACCTATACAACACCTCCAAGCTTTTGGCAAGTCGCTCGGGAGGCATGGAATAAGCCCTAAACCCCTAAGCCCTAATCCTTAAACCGGGAAGGGTTTCGGCTTCTTGAAGTCAGGTTGCCTACCGAGTTAGTTGGTTGTTTCGTCGGGTGGGGCCTGGTTGCAATTTTCAGAGGCCAGCAGCATTACACCTGTTCGTGACCTTCTGTTGCCGCACCGTGGGAAGTGAAAACCTTATTGCTATGGTTCACATGGATGACGACGATGGTACTAATGATGATGATGACCAGCACTTGCTACGGCTATTCTTTTTGTTCTCAAGATGACATCTGGCCTCATGTGAATCATTGAATGACCGGTCCAAAAGCCCTAAAGCCTCTTCAGTCCGGGCAGCCCGTCACAGGCTTGTAGCTTAGCAGCCCACCTTATTACCACAACCTATACTCTTGAAGGATCACTTTAAAGTGCATATTGTACTCGAGAGTAGGGACCTACCAGTGCTGTTCAAAGTATCATGCAGCAGCAGTAAGAGGAGTCTGACATGCAATGGCGACATAAGATAGGGATCGGAATAATCACTGATGGCACATCCCTATACCGTACCTATCTGAAACATACTCGAATATGCCCCACAAATCCTCTTTTGAATGTGAAGGCCCCCCATATCAGACACTGATCCTCTAACAAGCATCGATTGAACAGGTTCTAAACGCATGTCTTCAAGAACTGAGGAGGGGCGGCTCCTGTTGCAGTGTTGATGGCTTGGGGTTTGACTATCGAGTGTATGCAAACTAGGTCAGAGCCCGTTGGGAGTTCATAATTGAATCTCTCCGACCTGGCGACATCACGAATGCGAACTCGAGCACACATTCTACCACGCTGTGGAGCCTTCTGAATTTGAGAACATGTTTGTTCCATCTGGTGCCGAAGTGCAAGCAGCCCGAAGCCCTTAAACCCTGAATCGTATCTGGGCGCGAAGCCTAAACTGTTGATAGCAAAAACCTTGAACCTGAAGGCCGAAATCTTCCGTTCAAAGCCGAAAACCCTGAGACCTGCAGGTGTGACTCATTGTTGCTGTACTTATTGTTGCTTTCAGTTCTGAGCAGATCCCATATTTCCCAGAATAAGAGGCGCACCATAGTAATTCCCAAAGTTGGTGGGTCCTTGAGGCAGTGCAGGATTTCGTCCATCAGCCGCATCACCCTAAATCGTCAACCCTACACCGCAGGTGTGACGAATCGCTTCTATTTCAGTTTTCTCAACGACGCCCAGTGGCGTGTCATCGGTCGGACAATTCGAAGGTGCCTCTCCCAGACAACCCAGAAAGCCCAATACCCCTTAATTAAGGAATATGGCTTAACATATATAGGGCTTCAGATTATGATTTAAGCTATATTCCTTAATTAAGGGGTATTGGGCTCTCTGGGAGTCGCCTCAGCCGTTTAGGTTTTAAAGTTTTTAGCCAAAGTACAGATTCCAACATGGGGACATCCATGTGGGTATAGTCTTACCTTTGGTTAGTTGGGAATGGAGGAATGGGGTAATAAGGAACCACAATAGATCCCTTTAAGGAGCCCTATAGATCCCTTTAAGGAACCATTCTTCCATTCCCTACTAACCAAAGGTAAGCTATCCATAACTTTGAGACTTCCTGGGGTTTGAAGGAAGGTTTAATCAGTGTGGGTCTGGGATTTTTTTCAGATTCATGAGGCAGATCTCGGTGTTTGAGGTTTTGGGTAAGTGCTTCAGGCGTCGTCCGGGGATCTGACAGATTCAGATGGGTCTAAGGGGTTATATGGGAGTTTCCGACAAGTAGGGGCACCGTGTTGTGTCCTTATAATAAGGATCCTAGTATTTAGGGTACTATATCAGGGTCCCCTATTTTCGGAGACTCCCATTGGCTCAGAGCTTATATAAACATGATAGCTCCAAGTCGGATAAATACAGCCACCTCAAACCCTGAACCCTGGCTCCAAGTTTTGCTACCGGGCCCTCAATAACTAAAACTGGGGATACCCGATGCGTCCGTTTAATGGCTCCTTTAAGGTATAAGCTTTCTTCTAGGATTTGTTCGGTAGGTTTCGGGATTTTACAGTGTTGTATGCCAGGGGGATTATTACTTGGAAGAGGATCATGGAGGAAATTATGCTGTAACTATATCGCGACAGTTTATTGTTAGTACTTAGTAAATTAACTATGTAGCCTTGTACATAGGTGCAACCTGACGGCTACGGCTCAAGTGTTCGCAGGTCGCACAGCATACTCCATCGCTCCCAATCGCATCTCGTGGCCTTGGAATCATGGCTCCTCGCGTTGTCCTCGCCCTCTTGGCTACAGCAGCAGGCGCGATGAAATGCCCTGGTTCCAAAAGTTGGATCCACGCTTGGGCGGAGGTGGAGGCCGTCGCAAGTGCCAGCTGCGCTGATGTGATAGAGGAGATGAAGGCACGCGTGGAGGGCTCTTGGGTCGACCCGCACAACAAAGGCACATACAGCCTCCTCTCCGAGAGCTCGGACGAGTTGGACTTTCAACGCATCACGGGCAACAAGAAGTACACGGACAAGATCACCTTCACCTTCTCCGATTTCAATGCGCAGGGTGCAAAGCCAAGCTGCGGCATCCACGCTTGCTCGGAGTCGCAAGTCTTCTCCATCGGAGACTTCTCGACCAACTACTGCAACATCAGGAATCTCTACTGTGGGTCGGAGGAGAAATGCGTGCATGTCAAGCATGACTTTGAGACCAGTGAGCAGAAAGTCAAGCACAACATTGGCGCCGGTGAAGACAAGACGGCTTGCATCGTGCCGGCAACCTTTGTCGTGTGAGCTGGCCCTCGGCGAGGGTTCAGTACCTGTTTTAAGCAGGCTACTGACAGCTTGGGGCAGGGTTGGAGAGCATCTCCAAATCCCAAAGCCCCAGGCGTAGTTTGCTGAGAAAGTCTCTCTCACATAACCGTGATGGCGGACGAAGGTCGCTGTCAGACCAATATCGACGAGACCAGGCTACAAGAAAAAGCTGCAGACAGTTCTCGGGGTTTTTGGTTTTAGGGGCTAGGTTTCAAGTTTAGGAATTAGGTTGTAGGGTCCCCTATGAGCAATCTTGCTCCAACATACTCCTTATGATCATCCAGTGTACTTAAATACTGGAGGTGGCAACACATGTGTACCACAATAGACCTAGAGACCCTTGTTTTCACCATGAAGTGCTGCTTATTGTTAGTTCATTTTAGTTATAACTTCCTGTTACTACTTCTCCTTACAGTATTGTACGAAACCCAACCTATGTCCGACCCAAGTAGACTCTCTTCTCTGACATTTTGGTAGAACCTGTACAAAACCAACCTGTGGAATCCAGGCTAGAAGCTATTGCAATCCCTAAGAAGCAGCTGAAATGATAATTGTTGCTAGGGTTCTAAGTTCAGTAATCCCGAAACCCTCCTCAACCCTGACCGCAACCGCCCTGCCCTTGAATCCCGCGATTCTGACCCCTGCCCCGGTAGAACCTTAACCCAGAAGCTTAAACCAAATAGAGAAGCTTAGAGAATGTTATGCCTTAGGCTTCCTTGATCTAAGTATGCTATAACATACCCCAAACCCTTTCCAAGCTAGTCAGGCCTCTTACACAAGCCCCAATTGCCCTGAACCGAAAACCTTAGAAAGGATTTAAGAGCTTCATCAAAAAAAGACTCTGCCAGCGACATTCATACCCTAACCTCCTTTCCCCTAAGCCCTAGAGTCCCCCAACATCCAGACCGTATTCGGTTTGTGGGTTGAGGGTTCAGGGTCGAAGCTGAGGACCAGATTTCTTTGGTGTCCGGATGTTTCATTGCAGCGATCTCTTACTGAAGGCGTATTACAACGGTTCCATGTGGATACTACAACACACCTATAAGGGTATTTGTAGCGTTTTAAGTATAAAGGTATAGTATATGCTGTGGGATCTTGGATCCAAATCCTGGGTGTCGGGGCGACGGTGAAATATTCCAGATTGAGGAGTCGAGGAGTGGAGAGCAACTTTGCAGACTCAGAACCCGAACTTTGAGTAGTACTTTAGGGTCTAGGGTTTAGGCTTTAGGGTTTAAGGAGTGTAGAGTTGAGTTTTTGAGTAGTACTTTAGGGTCTAGGGTTTAGGCTTTAGGGTTTAAGGAGTGTAGAGTTGAGTTTTTGAGTAGTACTTTAGGGTCTAGGGTTTAGGCTTTAGGGTTTAAGGAGTGTAGAGTTGAGTTTTTGAGTAGTACTTTAGGGTCTAGGGTTTAGGCTTTAGGGTTTAAGGAGTGTAGAGTTGAGTTTTTGAGTAGTACTTTAGGGTCTAGGGTTTAGGCTTTAGGGTTTAAGGAGTGTTTAGTTGAGTTTATGGTACAGGTTCGAAGCTGCAAGGCACCATACCTCTGACAAACGGCCGAAAAGGCACAAGAAGACTCTGGCACTTGCAGGACTTCACGGGATGACCATCAAAAGCACAACGACAACGACAGCTGCAACACCAATCAACTTGTAGTGACACCGGCTGCTACTATAGCAACTATAACTATAGCACACACAGCTTGCACGCTCGGGCTCGGCAGAGGGCAGAACCGCGAGCGAGTGTCCGAGTTCGAGATTTAACCAACTCTTACAAGTATCTAACAACTACCACCATAGACATATCAGTTCTTTCTAGCTCTGCTGGTCCTGAGTCTTGACCCTCGTGTCAGCAGCCTCAGAGCCTGAACCCCTTACCCTACATTGCACAAGTGAGCTCAAAGCCTGAAGCCCAAATGCCCTTTTAACACACCAGGTTTCTACAAACCATACAAGCCCACTCGAAGCTTACTAATTTTAGGATAATAGAAGAGACGTAGAAAACCCGACTCCAAATCTAAAGCCCCAAGCCTCAGCCGGGAGCCCGGAAAGCTCCCCGTGAACCCTACTTGGAGACCTACGGTTGATGATACAAATCCTGCATTACCTTAAGGACCCTAACGTATGGGAATTATGGTATATTCCTTATTATGGGTCATGCAGGATTTATATCATCAACCGTAGGGGTCTCACCAAGTCGGGTATTAGGGATTATTAGGGTTTAGGCAAGGTTATAGTTGGGTTAGCTCCTAAAATGGGTGCTTGTAACTCTACTTATAAACTACTGATTGGGGACCTCTAAGTACACCATCCTAAACTCTCACCTCTAAGCCATCCTCTGCTCCCAACATGAACTTCCAGGTTCGGTTGGACACGAAGGCGTTTTGACCCTTCAGCCCAAACCTAAGCCCTATAAGCCCCGCAAACCCTTAAGCCCAGAAGCCCTGAAACCCTGAGCCTAATCTCACCGAGCAATTGAAACAAGAATACCTGATTCCCGACACAGAGGCCGGCGAACAGAGAACGCTTCGGACAGTTTGCCGCTCGCTTGGCGGCCGTTTTTGTTTCAGATTTGTTTGGAGTTTTTCTGCGTCTAGTAGGATTTAGGATTGGGGCTTCTATTTGTGGTTAAGGGTGGGTTTGGGTTGGGGGAGCCATATTTCAAACAGGCTGCGGGCTCAAGCCCTTAAAACCTAAACCGCAAGCCGAAAAGGGTGGAGAGTTCATGGGTGAGCTCATGCCTCTTGCTCTGGGGATCTAAGGACTCATATATTAAGGGTTTTGGGCCCAAAGACCATACTGTATAAGGCTTTTGGGCCATTTTCATCCCTAGGGTTGTGCGGCCCGAACGGAAGCGCGAACATGCGACTAGTACAGGGGTCGGAGTGCTTAGTACGAGTATCCTCTTTATAGCCGTTATATCACTGCAGTAGAATAGTATACCTCCGAAGCCATGCAATTAAGAATGCCGTGACACTCCAAGAGCTCGCGCTCAGCGAGGTTTAGGGTTTAGGTTGCTGAGCTCCCGACCCTGCCCCAAACCCCAACCCCAACGCCCAGAAGCTCTAGGATCGTAAACCCTCAGCAGCCAAGGCTACAAACGCCAAAGGCTCTATGCGCTAAACTCCTGGGTCTTCTACTCCTTTCCGTAGGGTCTGCGAGCTGTATTTTAAACTGGCTCTCTTCGCGTCTCGAGCCATCTTATATCAGAGTTAAAGGAGCAATTGCATGTCTTAGTGCTTAATGCGGCATCTGAGCGTTGTATGGAACAAAATTAGAATAGTTAGAATCAAGCAAGTCGAGCATTATAGTAGTTGGTACCATCTAGGCTGTCATGCATCTAAGAATCTACGTCTGATGTTGGGAGCCTGGGGTTCGGGGTTCAGTCCGGGTCCTGGGTGCACTGTTAAGAGTTTCCCTCAGTCGCCTTACACCTCTCAGGCGCCACTGCCTCAGAGCTTTACGCGGAAGGGATCATGAGACTGACTGTAGCCGCCGTGATATTCACAGTAATAGTCGTCCTACAAAGGGGCTTGATCGTAGGAGCTTGACGCAGCAAAATTCGCAACATCCTCCACAGTGCCTTGTGTTTGCCAGTGTCTGCGCTGAAGCTACTACTTTGGCTCCTTACTCTGGGTTCGAAAGGACCTTGGAAAGGCCGAAGCGAAAGTCTCATGAGATCTGATAGACCAAACAGCCTGTTACACCTGGAGCCCTGAAGACCCACAAAGACCCCGACAAATACGTGAATCCTCAGCCCCCAAGAAGTATCTCTTTTCAACAACCCCTCAACCACTACACCCTAAGCTCCGCAACTCTATAAACCCTAAACTCTAAACTCTAAATGAAGGTCGGGGAGCGGCTCTACCAAAGCATACTGCGCGGTGAGGACTTTCGATTCCGCTTCAAGCCGCCCAAAAGGCGGCTCTTGTAAAGGTGTCAGGTTTTTACACGTTTCGCCGTTACCTTTCAGCATAAGCTGCCAAACTTATACCTGAGTTTGAGCAAACGATAATGTGTATGTATGTACTTATGTATGTATGTAACTATGTTTGTTTGTGTGTATGTATGTAATACATAGATAGATAGACAGTTAGGTAGATAATAGGTGGAGAGGTAGATCGATAGATGAAGAGATAGATGTGCATGAGGGAATTGGTGATGAAAAACCAGGTTCTTATTCGGTGTCTTGATATTGTCCTTCGACCCTGACATCCCTCCTTACAGTCAAGCGGCGGCTCGCAAGGATGCTCAGGCTACCAAACAGACACCATGGAGCAGTAATATAGGGGCCTAAATAGTTACCACTACTGTTTTTTTTTTTTGGGGGGGGGGGGGTCCTTATTATGTTTATGGTATAGCGGGCAACCCAAAACCCCTATTCTAATTGTATTTCCGGGAGCCATTGTTCCAAGAGGAGGCTCTCAAACATTTTTTGTTGCTGACCTCCCGTGCGTGTGTGTGTTCATGCGAGATCCTCCCCCGGCAAATCCTCGCTTTGCAATTGTCATTATGGGTAGCAGAAGCTGATGATCGGTTAAGCCACGAGCCTAAGTTAAAGTCGAAGCAACCATAGTGCGCACGACGAAGAACGTTGCGTAGCAACAGCTGCAGCAGTAGCAGCGTTAGTAGCATCTAGCAGCAGCAGGAACAGCAGACGTGGCTTCGTAATTAGTCGTCGTTCATTTTGTCTGTTCATTTTGGACTGCAGAAAGATGGGGCAGCTAAACCCTCAACCTCAAAACCTAAGCCCTCAAAAGTGAGCACTGGAGGAGCTGAAGTCGGACGTACCCGACGACAGCCCTGGCGCACCACCGCAGGCTCGAGGGCATTAATATAAATAAGTAGGGCAGTGTGTTGGATATTTTCTGTTCTGGTCATACCGGGTCTATATAGCATATTATCAGACCATTTCAGACCTCCAAAAACTAAGCGTTGAGAAGGTCATGCGATACACGCATCCCAATCCCAAATGTATTTGGGCCAGCAGTCTAAATCTCAGGGTTTTGTGGTACAGGGTTTCATATGGGTGGTTGTGAAAACTAGGGTCCCGTTTTGGGTACCCTAAATATTAGGTGCCGTACTATAATAACCCAAAACGGGACCATAATTTTGACAACTACCCATATAGCGGCCTTACCTTTTAAGGCTCTGGGGCTGCAGTCGTAGTGCCGACCTTTTGCTTTGGTTTTCGGGCTCCGATATGAGTACGACATGGGCGTCAAGGCACTGTCCGTACCCAGAGAGCCCAATACCCCTTGACTAAGGAAAATGGCTTAAATTATATAGGGCTTCGTATTATGATTTAAGCTATATTCCTTAATTAAGGGGTATTGGGCTCTCTGGGTAAGTGGGCGATCTTCCGCCCTGTATGCCAGCCCGGAATTCACCCGAATCCCTTGCACTGAACGAACCTCCCCAAACAATCATATACCCAAAACCACTGATCATATTCATCACATACCCGAAACCATTAGTCATAATCATGCACCCGGAACCTTTAATCATATACCCGAAACCCCTAATCATACTCATATACCCGAAGCCATTAGTCATTAAGGTTGACAGATTTCGACAGACCCGAGCTTGGAAAGTAGCCGACCTCATGCAGCGCCAAGTCACCGATTAGCATGTGGTGCTATGCCGTAAGTTTTCCAAGCCCTGAGCTTTGAGCACCTTGAAGCGCTTAAGTTTGAGCCTTCGTTCTGTTCAAGCGTCCTGAGACACAAGTCCTTTCCGTTGGACAGGACAGCTTCGCACCCATCGGCCAGTGGCCAAAGATTTCTGCCCTGACGAGCCACGGCAGCGGATGGGCGTTGTTTACACCCGAGAATAGTAGATCTGAGAAAATCTTCAGAACATCGGCCCCAGAGTGTGCGACATGGTTCGATTTAGATCTTGCGGCTCACGAAAGATTCGTGCCAAACCTCTCAGCGATGCTTCCCTAGGGATCAAAATAGCCCAAAAGCCTTATTTAATATGGTCTTTGGGCCAAACGCCTTAATATATGAGTACTTAGATGCCTAAGCCTATAGATCCCCTTAAAGTTAGGATCCCTTGTAGATCCCTTTAAAGGACCCCTTATAGCTATATGAGTCCTTAGATCCCTGCGGTTTGTCCATCGGCACGACCTTAGAACCACAGGCGAGGAATCAGGTTGCGCGCCCGAAGCCTCTAACGCCCCCAAGTCTTTAAGCCTACATGCACATACATAGATACACACACATATATATATATATACATATATATACAGATACATAAT